>OU343050.1:49461224-50661224 GCA_910593695.2 Ocypus olens | reverse complement strand
ACTAACAATTAAAAATAATTCGTTTGAAATTTTCGTCAAAACTCGGGATGGAATGAATTTTTAAAATTAACCTTTATTTTCAACAATTATACAATTATTTTAAATTGCTTAATATAGTTATGGTAAAAATTCGAACGGATCTAGCGCCAAACGGCACTTTAAAATTTTTTGAAATATTAATACCCACGTATCCTTGCACATGGCTCGATTAAAAAATGTATAATTTTTCTATTTGCAAAAGGCACTATTAACAAATTAATTTAAATTGCTTATTGCATGTTGCTTCATATATTTATGGTAAAAACTCGAATGTATCTAGCGCCAAACGGCACTGTAAATTTTTTTGAAATTTTAAAACTCGCGTATCTGCGGACATGGATCGATTAAAAAATGTATAACTTCTCTATTTGCAAAAGGGCACTATAAACAACTTATTTTAAATTGCTTATTATATGTTGCTTAATAGATTTATGGAGAAAACTCGAATGTATCTAGCGCCAAACGGCACTTTAAAAAATTTTGAAATTTTAAAACTCGCGTATCTGCGGACATGGATCGATTAAAAAATGTATAACTTCTCTATTTGCAAAATGGCACTATAAACAAATTATTTTAAATTGCTTATTACATGTTGCTTAATAGATTTATGGAGAAAACTCGAATGTAACTAGCGCCAAACGGCACTTTAAAAATTTTTGAAGTTTTAAAACTCGCGTATCTGCGGACATGGATCGATTAAAAAATGTATAACTTCTCTATTTGCAAAGGGCACTATAAACAACTTATTTTAAATTGCTTATTACATATTGCTTAATAGATTTATGAAGTAAACTCGAATGTACCTGGCGCCAAACGGCACTTTAAAAATTTTTGAAATTTTAAAACTCGCGTATCTGCGGACATGGATCGATTAAAAAATGTATAACTTCTGTATTTGCAAAGGGCACTGTAAACAAATTATTTTAAATTGCCTATTACATGTCGCTTAATAGATTTATGGACAAAACTCGAATGTAACCAGCGCCAAACGGCACTTTAAAATTTTTTGAAATTTTAAAACTCGCGTATCTGCGGACATGGGTCGATTAAAAAATGTATAACTTCTCCATTTGCAAAGGGCACTATAAACAACTTATTTTAAATTGCTTATTACATATTGCTTAATAGATTTATGAAATAAACTCGAATGTACCTGGCGCAAACGGCACTTTAAAATTTTTTGAAATTTTAAAACTCACGTATCTGCGGACATGGATCGATTAAAAAATGTACAACTTCTCCAATTGCAAAGGGCACTATAAACAAGTTATTTTAAATTACTTATTACATGTTGCTTAATAGATTTATGAAGAAAACTCGAATGTATCTAGCGCCGAACGGCACTGTAAAATTTTTGAAATTTTAAAACTCACGTATCTGCGGTCATGGATCGATTAAAAAATGTATAACTTCTCCATTTACAAAGGGCACTATAAACAAGTTATTTTAAATTGCTTATTACATGTTGCTTAATAGATTTATGGAGAAAACTCGAAGTTCCTAGCGCCAAACGGCACTGTAAAATTTTTGAAATTTTAAAACTAGCGTATCTGCGGACATGGATCGATTAAAAAATGTATAACTTCTCTATTTGCAAAGGGCACTGTAAACAAATTATTTTAAATTGCTTATTACATATTGCTTCACACATTTATGGTAAAAACTCGAATGTATCAAGCGCCAAACGGCACTTTAAAAATTTTTGAAATTTTAAAACTCGCGTATCTGCGGACATGGATCGATTAAAAAATGTATAACTTCTCCATTTGCAAAAGGGCACTATAAAAAAATTATTTTTAATTGCTTATTACATGTTGCTTAATAGATTTATGGAGAAAACTCGAACGTAACTAGCGCCAAACGGCACTTTAAAATTTTTTGAAATGTTAATACTCGCGTATCTGTGGACAAGGATCGATTTAATTACTCAGTTATTTCTAAAGATATCCACAACTAAATTGTTTAAAGTTACCCAATTCATGTTGCGTATCATGTTTATGTTAAAAATCGAAAGTATGTAGCGCCAAACTGCACTTATAATTTTTTGAGGTTTTATTTCTCTCGATTTAACGGTCGAAAAAACAAAAAAATCAGTACTTAGTTGTTTTTAAAGGGCACTATGAATAAATTAGTGTAAATTCTTCAGTCGTTGTTGCTTGTGATATTTATGAGAAATTTGTTTATGCAAGTAGCGCCAAACGGCATATTATATTTTTTTACTGTGGTGTGTAATTGTTGTAAATAAAGGTTAATTTTAAAAATCCATTCCATCCCGAGTTTTGACGAAAATTTCAAACGAATTATTTTTAATTGTTAGTAGGATATCCCTTAATACGTTTGTACAAACATTTGGACTAGGGTTACACCCTAACGGTCACAATTTGGGTGATGGTGGAGGCGCAAAAATCCGTGGCTAACTTCTCGTCGGTGTTACACTTGAAGGATTTTCTTGATATAAAAACACATCTGTCTAGTTTACTAAAATCACTAAATTATTACTTTCCGAACTCAAAGAACGAGACAATTTTTGGGTGCTCTACAAGAGAAAGGTCAACTGATTATAAATATTTGAATGAAATGAGTCAGTTGGAAGCGAAGTTTACAATAGTTTCATAAAGAATAGTCTGGTCAGATATATTCGATGAATATCCAAATTTAGCAAAACAGGCTTAAATCTTACATTTCGGAACATCACTTCGAGTTAAACAAAACGACGAATAGTCTGCCTTTAAGGAAATATTTGCTGGTATGTCTCAAGGAATTTAATCGAAAAAATAAGATTGACCACTTGAGACAATTGCTTGTGTTGGCCCTTTTTTTTAGACCTTCTTTATTAGGTTAAATCCGAATAGGAGATCCGAAATACACTGCTCATCATTTGAACTGGTACACTTATATAAAATGCAGTAAAAGCAAACAACCATTTTTAGGCATTTGGCATGACTTCCTAAATCATCAGGGCTCTGTTTCGGAATGCGAACAAATGCCTAATACTTATACTTAATCAAGTTTTAAGAGAATTTTTACGAATTTCTCGAATATTCCTCAGCATTACATTCGGGATTTGATTTCCAACATTCCAAGACGTTTCCAAGAGGTCATAGGAGCTAGAGGAGCTTCCACGCATTCTTCATCTTTAAGTGTTTGTTATCATTTCTTTCGAGAGCAAACTTTTCTGTAATACTAAAATGAAGATTTTGTTATTTTTCTATTAGAACATTTGAAATTCGTAATTAAGTTTTATTCTTTCAATTCATTGCTCTAAAAGTGTTTCCAGAACCATATACATCAATTAAGCAAAAAGTAGTAAATTGTTTTTTATATATGTTCTTGTAAGTGTTAAAATGTTGAGCAGTGTAATAATTAATCTATGAAATACTAATGTAACCTAGAAACAATTAACTTTGTATCTACTTCAGCAAAGGATGGCTCCAGTCACCATTAAAAACCATACATTTTTAACGTTGTTAATTGCTATCATGAAACAATCCAACGAAGGATGGAATAGTGAAAATAAGTGCATAAATTTATTAAACGGGTGAGTAAGCGCTTGAATCTGCCGAGACATGAAATATTTAATTAGAAGCAATGCGTGTAAGATAATAATTGCTTTTTGTGGAGACGCTAGTTAATTATAATTAAGCCTTAAATGTTGAATTGAAACGTTCAAAGTTAACCCATTAGCGACATTAATTATGGGAAACAACATTGTTGGTTTCGGTGTGACGGGGATGGAAATTTAAAGTGACAAACTTGTTGTTCGTAGGTATTACATAATGATAATTACAATAATAATGATAATAATGATGCTTTATTGATGTTGATGCCAATTGGCTTACACAAGTTCATAACACAAATTAAAAGTTATAATAAAACACTTTCAACTTTGTTTTGTATAACTTATATTTTTATTTTTGTGACTCAAGTTTCGGTAATACAATTACCATTTTCAAACAAGAAGACTTCTTGTTTCGGTAATACAATTACCATTTTCAAACAAGAAGACTTGTTGTTTGAAAATGGTAATTGTATTACCGAATTGTATTAGACTCAAGCTTCGGTAATACAATTATCATTTTCAAACAAGAAGACTTCTTGTTTCGGTAATACAATTACCATTTTCAAACAACAAGTCTTCTTGTTTGAAAATGGTAATTGTAATTTTCAAACAACAAGTCTTCTTGTTTGAAAATGGTAATTGTATTACCGAAACTTGAGTCACAAAAATAAATATATAAGTTATACAAAACAAAGTTGAAAGTGTTTTATTATAATATTTAAAATGTATAACGAAGAAGACGCCTCCAGCATAAACAATACAAATTAAAAGATATAGACATTAAAAAAGTGCTAATTGCAATAAATACCTTACAATCACAATTACAAATAAAATAAAATTTATCAGAATGTGTGACTTACAAGGGGAGGATCAGATGTGTGACTCACCGATTTGATCCATCTTTGGCACACGTGTAGGTCATGTCAAGGATTGTAACAGGTGCAAGTAATAGGGTTCACTATTCAGCCGTCTTCGAGAAAAAAAGGTTTTTTTTTCGCTATGTGTTTATGTACCATTTACATTAACAAAACATACCGACCCCGTGGCGTAATGGTAAAATCCACGGTTCGTAATCGCAAGGTCCATGGTTCGAACCCTTTTTGGCCAAGTTCTCAATAGTTTTCTTTTTTTGTAGTTTTTTATAAATCCGTGAGTATTTAAAAAGTATAATTTTAGAACAAATTATTAATTACTAATTATTTTTATTTCATTTTTAGAAGAAGAATTCTTAAACAAATTAAACAGGAGATTAAAAAATCAATATTTTTATTTCTAGTATTTTGTTCTAAATTAATTATCTTAGTTCGTGCAGTCCTTCATCGCCAGAAAAGCACAATGCATATAGAAAATAATATAATAATATCGAACAAGGATTTATAAAAAAAATTGTCTAGAAATTATTGATTTTTTAATCTCCTGTTTAATCGGTTTAAGAATCCTTTTACCACTAAAAATGAAATTAATATAATTTATTCTAAAATTAAGATATTTAAATACACATGTATTTATAAAAACTATAAAAAAGAAAATGAATGAACCCAACTGAAAACGATCCTTCGACCTTCCGACTACGAATCGGAGGTTTTACCGATGCGCCAAAAGCTCGGCAAACTTTCCTTAACGCAAAAGGTATATAAACGTACGAATAAATATCAAATTTAAAAAAAAACATTTTTTCTCGAAAACAGCTGAATAGTGCGCCCTGTTACACTCCCACTCATGACCTACACGTGTGCCAAAGAAGGATCAAATCGGTGAGTCACACATCTGATCCTCCCCTTGTTAGAAAATCCTCCACATTGTGCATTTTTAACTAAATATGCTTTAATCTTTGCTTTAATTTTCTTTTGAAATCTAAATCCCTCTAATAGGAAGATTGTTAGAAAAAATTCGGACTTCATTCCTCGATATCTGTAATCTTAAGGGAGGTAACCATAAATTGTTTTTGTTCGTGTATCATAATTATAATTCAGAAAATGCAAGTTATTATTATCATAGTAAAACTTAGTTACACTAGAAAATCCAGAATATGAAAGACTTGGAAATAGTGACGAATATGTAGTTTGAAGTACTCACGAGGTAACATTGTTTGCAATCCTCTTAAAAAACATGCTTCTATTTAACTTGACGGCCCCACAGTAAAGATTGTCACTGTAAACACCAAGGGATGTAATCTTTGGTATCGATTGTCGCTACGGTTTTATTGTCATTGAGACTCATGCAATTGACAGTAAACCATATTTTGGCACTTTCCTGTAATCCCTTATGATTTGTACAAGCAGTGTTAATGCTGCTAGGCGAATTAAGCAATGTTGTATCATCGGCGAATTATATGATTGAAATCGTTACCATGAAGGTTCCAGTAGTTCTCAAACGTTGACGAAATTATTTTTGACGTCAGTTAGAAAAGACGTCTTCAGACAAAAACTATCTGGCACATTTTGGTTCAAATTACTCACATATTGCTGCTTGTGTGGAAGTAAAGTAGTTCATTCGTAGCACAAAACCATTTTCTGTTTCTGCGGAATTCCAGTCTGACTATATTTTCTAGTAAATATCAAAGTGCATTCATTTTTGTCTTATAATAACTTCTATATTTGAATTAAAACAGTATCAAATTAAATAATCTGAAATTTATTCAAACATTTTGAAAATACCGGTCAAAAAGAATTAAAAATTTAGTCTGCAAAATCTATATTACAGGAGAAAAAAATCAAAAGCTTGGACACAAAAACTCGAAAATACCTTCGCTCGTAAAAATCAATGATTCAGGTTACAAATCTAAAGCTATCAAAAAATCGCTCATTAAAATTAATAAACTAGGAGAAAAACGAAAATATAGGCAAAAGAATATCAAAAATTTAGACTGAAAACTTCGACAAGCAAATCGAAATTTTGGAAAAATCGCAAAAATTTGGAACATGGAAAACGAATATATAGGCCCAAAAATCAAAAATTCCGGACTAAAAAATAAAAAATGCAGAGCAAAAAATTGAAAATTTCAATTCAATTCAATTCAATTCTTTATTTCACGTAGCCACCATACACAAAAATATAAAAAGCCAAAGCAAAATGCATTTGCAGTGGATGTGAGCGTCAAGATATATAGTCTAAATAAGATAAAATAACTCAATACAACATATTAAAATCAAAGATAAAATTAACGACCACATTCTTTCAATTATAATTATATTTAAGCAAATGAAAAATAATTTGCCATTTTCCGCCCAAAAATAACAGCTCAAAATAAGTTGCACATCAGAATCTTTGTATGTAGAAAGACAAAATCGGCAAAAAACACATTGAAAAGTCATTCCAAGAAATTTTAAATATTAATTTAAGCACCCCAGCACACTAAACTGGCTACAAAAATAAAAAATCGAATCAAACATTCCGAAAAATATTCGAAAATTAGGTAATACCTTAAACATAAATCCCGCAGACTATATTTTCTAAATAAATATCAAACTACATTAGTTTTTGTCTTAAAACAACTCAAATATCAAATTACATAATCTGAAATTAATTCAAAAACTTTGAAAACACGGGCCAAAAGAAAATCAAAAATTGAGTCTGCAAAATCTATATTAGAGGAGAAAAAAATCAACAGCTTGGACACAAAAACTCGAAAATACCCTCAAAAAAATCAAAAATTCGCTTATAAAAATCAATAATTCAGGTTAAAAATCTAAAGCAATAAAAAAATTGCTCATTAAAATTAATAAACTAGGTAAAAAACTAAAATATAGGCGAAAGAATATTAAAAATTTAGACTGAAAACTTCGACAAGCAAATCTAAAATTTTTTTGGCCAAACTAGGCAATATTTCGGCCAAAATCTCTAAAATTTGGAACAAGGAAAACGAATATATAGGCCAAACATCTAAAATATAGGCCCAAAAATCAAAAATTCCGGACTAAAAAATAAAAATGCAGACCAAAAAAATTGAAAATTCAAACAAATGAAAAATAATTTGCCATTTTCCGCCCAAAAATAACAGCTCAAAATAAGTTGCACATCAGAATCTCAGTATGTAGAAAGTAAAAATCGGCAAAAAAAACACATTAAAAAGTCATACCTAAAATTTTTAAATATTAATTTAAGCACCGGCACAACGTTTAGCGGGACATTTACCTTGCAACCCTGTATACAGAAAAAAGTATAAAAAGGGTTTTTCTGATATTTTTCATATTTATCGCATCTTGATGTCGAAATTGGGTGTTTGCTCGTTCTCTGTCACGTAGTTAGAGTGTGTGGATTAGGGGACCTAATAACTCGGTAGTTTCGCAACTTCGGTTTTGGAATTTTTCGAAGAATCGAAGTGGCGAATATTCGAAGTATAGAAGTTGCGAAGATTCAAAGTGTAGAAGTTGCGTAGTTTTGAAGTTTACGATTTTTTCCAAAAATAGAAGTTGTGAAGTTTCGAAGTTTTCGAATGTTTTATCCTTGTGTCGGCTAAAGCGTGCGGCGTTGCCAAGCAAGTTGCCCAAGCCGGCCGCCATGACTCTCGTGTCGTGTCGAAAGTTGCCGAAAGTTTCACTTTATTTACATAAGGTCAATTAGTTTGGAATCGCGTCAGTGTCTTTAAATATGTTTTTCGCGGATTGATATGAAATGTAAGATTTTTCGGACTGCTTTTAGGCCGTGAAATATCACTTTTGCGGACTAGGCTTTAAAAATGCTTATTTATGCCTAGGCTGTAAAAGTAATGAACCAATCAGGTGAGACTACGTCATGTTATTTCACCATTATAAAAGTCGTTTGAACTATTTTTTTACTATTTTTATAACTATTTTAAATCGGTAGCGCAAAAAATACTATACAACAATCGGTTCGCTAAGTGCATTCAAACAGGACTCGAAAATTACAAATACATCTCCGGAACCAGGCAGTAAAAAAATCTAAAAATTTTAGGACACACTCTAGGAACATTAACCTTTTATTTGGTATCAAATTTTTCGGGCTAAATGCAAAACACATCCTGTGCTCGGTGCTTATAAGGCTAGCATTTTGACAAATCAGAATTCAAAACTTCGAAAATTCGAAACTTAAAAAAATCGAATCTTTGAAACATCTATTCTTTTAAACTTCTATTCTTTGAAACCTCGAATCTTCAAAACTTCAGTCTTCGAAGATTTCCTATGAATTTTCGAAGCTACGAAATTGAAAATCTTCGAATCTTTGAAACATCTATTCTTTGAAACTTCTATTATTTGTACCCTGGAATCTTCAAAACTTCAATCTTCGAAGATTTCTTTCTTTGATTGTGACATTTTAAATTTTATAAATCTTAAATTTCGTAGTGGAGGTGCTTTAACAAGAAGCTCGGACCTGTTTCGTATTCCTTTTTGTAGAACGAATTACGTAAACAATGATCCGCTAATTAGAATGATGCGATTCGTTAATAAATTGCAACCTAAATCGAATTTTATCTTTTTCACTAACGATATTAAGCTGTTCTCCAGATACTTGCGCACGTTAAATCTGACAGACTTATACATTTAACAGAATTATTACGTAATTGCGGTTTACATTATATTACTTAAATTGTATGTTTTTTTGGTACTCTGTTCCACTGATCTTGTTTTAACTTGTATCGGGTTTTACATTTTATGTATTGTATTTGCTCTTTGTAATGTTATTGTTATTTTTATTTTTATGTATAGTATACGTAGGTACTGTATATTTGCATTTGTAAATTGATCGAATGTCGTTAATCTTTTTTTGTAGCTAATTGTACAAATGGCGTTAGCCGTAAATAAATATTATTATTATTATTATTTCCTTTGAATTTTCGAAGCTGCGAAATTGAAAATCTTCGAATCTTTGAAACATCTATTCTTTGAAACTTCTATTCTTTGAAACCTCGAATCTTCAAAACTTCAATCTTCGAAGATTTCCTATGAATTTTCGAAGCTACGAAATTGAAAATCTTCGAAGATTTCCTATGAATTTTCGTAGCTACGAAATTGAAAATCTTCGAAGATTTCCTATGAATTTTCGAAGCTACGAAATTGAAAATCTTCGAATCTTTGAAACATCTATTCTTTGAAACTTCTATTATTTGTACCCTCGAATCTTTAAAACTTCAACCTTCGAAGATTTCCTATGAAATTTCGAAGCTACGAAATTGCAAATCTTCGAATCTTTGAAACATCTATTATTTGAAACTTTTATTCTTTGAAACCTCGAATATTCAAAACTTCAATCTCCGAAGATTTCCTATGAATTTTCGAAGCTACGAAATTGAAAATCTTCGAATCTTTGAAACATCTATTCTTTGAAACTTCTATTCTTTGAAACCTCGAATCTTCAAAACTTCAACCTTCGAAGATTTCCTATGAATTTTCGAAGCTACGAAATTGAAAATCTTCGAATCTTTAAAACATCTATTCTTTGAAACTTCTATTCTTTGTACCCTCGAATCTTCAAAACTTCAACCTTCGAAGATTTCCTATGAAATTTCGAAGCTACGAAATTGAAAATCTTCGAATCTTTGAAACATCTATTCTTTGAAACTTCTATTCTTTGTACCCTCGAATCTTCAAAACTTCAATCTTCGAAGATTTCCTATGAATTTTTTTCGAAGCTAGGAAATTGAAAATCTTCGAATCTTTGAAACATCTATTCTTTGAAACTTTTATTCTTTGAAACCTCGAATATTCAAAACTTCAATCTTCGAAGATTTCCTATGAATTTTCGGAGCTACGAAATTGAAAATCTTCGAATCTTTGAAACATCTATTCTTTGAAACTTTTATTCTTTGAAACCTCGAATATTCAAAACTTCAATCTTCGAAGATTTCCTATGAATTTTTTTCGAAGCTACGAAATTGAAAATCTTCGAATCTTTGAAACATCTATTCTTTGAAACTTTTATTCTTTGAAACCTCGAATATTCAAAACTTCAATCTTCGAAGATTTCCTATGAATTTTCGGAGCTACGAAATTGAAAATCTTCGAATCTTTGAAACATCTATTCTTTGAAACTTTTATTCTTTGAAACCTCGAATATTCAAAACTTCAATCTTCGAAGATTTCCTATGAATTTTCGGAGCTACGAAATTGAAAATCTTCGAATCTTTGAAACATCTATTCTTTGAAACTTTTATTCTTTGAAACCTCGAATATTCAAAACTTCAATCTTCGAAGATTTCCTATGAATTTTCGGAGCTACGAAATTGAAAATCTTCGAATCTTTGAAACATCTATTCTTTGAAACTTTTATTCTTTGAAACCTCGAATATTCAAAACTTCAATCTTCGAAGATTTCCTATGAATTTTCGAAGCTACGAAATTGAAAATCTTCGAATCTTTGAAACATCTATTCTTCGAAACTTTTATTCTTTGAAACCTCGAATATTTAAAACTTCAATCTTCTAAGATTTCCTATGAATTTTCGAAGCTACGAAATTGAAAATCTTCGAATCTTTGAAATATCTATTCTTTGTACCCTCGAATCTTCAAAACTTCAACCTTCGAAGATTTCCTATGAACTTTCGAAGCTAAGAAATTGAAAATCTTCGAAGAAAAATTTTAGCTCTAGTGTGGATGTTAAAGGATCGAAGATCAAATGTTTACTCCACAAAAAATCAACATTCAAATACTCCAACAACCTGATAGAGTATTATCACATACCCAATTAAGACTTCAAGATCTTACATTTAGAGATAAAAGGACGTAAACTAACTCTACATGAAAATTTGGAGATTTACAAAAACAAAACAGGAACAGTATTGAGGGAACGGCAAAAAATGTCCAATTTATCGATTTAAAAAACGCTCGTCCCCCGAAACACTAACATCCCAGCGTAGTATTTAAGTGTATTTTGTTTCTCAAATGTGTATTTCTTCACCTTGGCGAAACAATTGTGAAAGCAAAATAAAAGTGTAAAAAATTTAAAAACATTTCCTCACGAGGAAATCCTTCAAACGATATGAGTCAAATTTTTGTAATGACAAAATACCTACCATATTTGAGGCAATGCGGCATGAATTAATTATTTAGTTTATTTTATATTACCTCTACCAAATTAAAATCCTATCTACAGAAACTCGTGAAGAAGAATCGATGCAAAAAAAAATCTATTATTATTTGTTTAGTATGTGATAAACATTCAAGCATTCACTTAAATTCTCAATACTTAAGCACGAGAAATGCACGCAGAAGCATAATTGCTTACTAAGACAGACCAAAATCATTCATCCAGGGGAACTAATTGCGCTTCAGAAATACTGGTTTTTTTGATCCCTTCACAAAACATTACATAGTGGAAGAACCACGAGGTCGATAGCCGCTTAGCCCAATAAATTCCATCGTACCAGTCATACGAAATAGCAACCTTAGTAAAAGACAGTTAATACTTTAAATTAGTTTCACCAGTTTTAATTAAATTCTGCACTGTTATTTTATTCGGAAGTGAAGTTCATATTTGAAATGATTGTTAATTATATATAACTACCAGCACGTAAAAAAAAACGAAACAATTAATTAAATTCAAGCAACATTGTTGTTATTGCGAACTTTATTTAATATCCTTGACGAGAGATTCGGCAAATTTGGCTTAGCTTGAAAGGTTAAATTTGTCAAAATTGTGTTTACGATTATCAAACTAATTCAACCAGCAAATGCGATTGTTTTTTTTTTGACTTGGCTTTCGCCATTCAGTGACGACTATTTTTTTAAAAGTTGACTTTAAATCTAAAATACGTTGACTGGGATACAATCGAGGAACGGGTAGTCAATTAGGGCCATCATGACGTTTAGAATATTACGCTGTATTTTTGTTAAATTCATAATGGATCACAACCTTATAAAGCCTCAATAATTACTAATAATTTGAAAATGGATTAATAAAAGTATTCAGGCAGAAAGACCTCTGGCCGATAGCCATATTAATCATTTTATCATATGCCTGTTAATTATATGTATTGTTTTAGTTAATAAAGAGTATTCCAAGTAATGTAATTAGAGACTGCGTGATAAGTAAACGTTTACCATCAACTAAACCTCACCTGTAATGATTATTATTAACACTCAAAGCCGGCATGGACTCCCTTCTAGGCCCCATATTGTTACCGAACAAGTGGTTATGGTACGTCTGCGACTTCAAGGAATGCGACCCGGCTACGTAATCCCTTTTGGCGTGCACCGCCGAGGTGGAATCCTTCCTCGAGGAAGCGTGAAGAATGTTGCCGAGCGAACCTCTCCTGTTGTTGGTGCCGTTCTTTCCGTGCACGTCGCACCTGGAATGCACTTTTGATTCCACTTCGACGACTTCCGGAAGCGGCGCGCTCTTGTCCAGCTTCACGTCGCTGAAGAGGGCCTCGAGCCGCTTTATCGCCGCCGCGTGGTTTATAGCGGTACCCATTGTTTTTGAACGCTTATTACCCGTAACTGTTGAGTTAATTGAAATTCATTATTGGCCAGCGACGGCGTAAACAATCGGGAGAGTGTTGCACGTTTTCGATGACAAATGTTAGTCATGAATGCCGAATGTAGCGAAGGTTATGACTCACGCACACTTGAAGAATTTAACAATGCCGATGATGAATTTTGTTTTCTTACGTTTTATTTATCGGAACTCCTGGTATGTACACTGCACAATTCACAATAATTCACGTTTTTGTTTTGGAATCGCTGTCGCTCGTCTTGGAGCAAGAGTGTGTCAGCGGGTTCCCATGACTCTGGGCACATTCCTCTTGTACGTTTACCGCGGACTATGGCAGAGGAGGCCGCGTTGTGCGGTATAAACTGATCTTTCCCACACCTAACTCACCCACTCGGGAAGGCAAAAAACTAATGCAAAAACTCTTCACGGTGCTGACAATTAACGAGCACCACTGCGTATTGGCGTGTCGATATTGTTTACCACAGTTGGCTTCTTATTGGTTTTCTAATGTCAATGCCAGCTTGCCCGATGTAGATCTCCCAATAAATTACGGAATGCAAATTTTATAACGTAATTAACATCACCGTTATACAATAATTAAGTGTACCTCTGGCACGTATCAATTTCCTATCGGACCAAACCAGTTTTCATAAGTGCATGATTTATGGTTTGGGTATCGTGCAATCGGTCAATTTTCAGGACTGTAATCAATTGCTTATTATTGGTAACAATACGTTTGTGAAACTGATTTCCTCTTGTATACAATTCATCGTTTAGATTAAATTAACTACCATTTTACAATAATCATAATAGTTAACAATACCTTCTAACACCATATATCCTTGAGAAGGCCTTGAAAATTTCAACCATAGCGTAATACAAAATTCAACTATTCAATAGTGAATCGTTTTGATTTTTCGAATTGGTACACACAATAGTCAAATGTTTCATGTCATATTTAGGGCTCAAAAAATTCGTTTTGATTTTTCGAATTGGTAGTTGACACAATAGTCAAATGCTTCATGTCGCATTTGGGGCTCAAAAAATTCTTTTTGATTTTTCGAATTGGTAGTTGACACAATAGTCAAATTATTCAGTCGCATTTGGGGCTCAAAAAATTCGTTTTGATTTTTCGAATTTGTTGACACAATAGTCAAATGCTTCGTGTCGCATTTGGGGTTCAAAAAATTCACGAGTGGTTGCTGAGAAATAAATGCATCCACAACGAGTCACTGTTTGGTGCGGATTTTGGGCTGGTGGAACCATCAGGCAATAACAATTAATGGTGCTAGCTATCGCGACATGATGATCCAGTTTTTTGTGTCTAAATTGCAAGATATGGATGTGGACGACTTGTGGTTTCAACAAGACGGCGCCATATGCCCTACAGCACGAAAAACAATTCAATTAATGTATGTCATTTCCTGGTTAATTTCTCGTTTTGGTGATCAGAATTGACCGCCCGGATTACGTAATTTAACGCCAAATTTCTTTAAAATTGTAATATTTAAAGAAATCTTTAACAATGTTTACTTCAAAAGTTAAGCAGTACTTCTAAATTAAACATTGTTCTTTTAAGTTTTTATTTACATAGAAACATCTTAAGCCAAGTAATACATAATATAGTAGTACTATTTATAGCATATAGTTGTTTCAGTAAGTTATTTATTTAGTTTTTTGAGACTTAATTTTTCTATATTAGCGAACAGATTGAATATTTATATTTTCAGGTTATATTTCGTGTTTATCAAATTAAAAATTTGGCGCTGGCTCGCCGTTCCTTTAATGCTGTATTATCGGGCCGGGCTTGGCCGATCCCGCAATTTATAATACCGGGCCGGGCCGGACCGGGCCTGACTGTAAAAATACGAATTCGAAAATTGCGAAAGTGAAAAGTTGTTTTTTTTAACAAGAATGCATTTATTTTATTATATACTTTATATATTTTAAATATTAGCAAAAAAAATAAATGATTCCGGGCCGGGCCGAGCCGAGCTTCGAATATATACTACCAGGCCGGCCGGGCCGGGCCGGGCCGGGCCGGGCCGACAATTTTTTTTAATCATCGGGCCGGGCCGGGCTTTTAAATATTCACTGCTGGACCGGGCCGGGCCTTAGAAAAACGGCCCGCATAGAGCTCTAATTGCAGCTGTATGCAAATCTTGTGTCTGTCGAGCCACATTGTGGTTGAAAATTTGTACGTGGGCCACATTAAAAAAAATACTATTTTAAAGTGTTTTATAGTTAGAACAAAACATTTATTTATTGTGCAATTTAAAGATTATCGTAAAAAACATTAATATCAGATATTTATCTCATAGAACAGAAATTAAAAAAAAAATATTAAAGAATTTTTTTTTTCAGAACGTAATTTTTTTATATCATAAGGGTACCATGTAAAGGAGTTCGATTATGGAAATGAATAATCGATTATTGATTATTTTTCATAATTGATTACATCGATTAATCAAATAATCATGTGATCTATTAATCGATTTATTAAATAATCAAATGGTCAAATAATCAAATGATCGCTTAATCGAAGAATAAAATAACCGATTAATAAAATAATCAAACACATGACATAATCGATTAATCAAATTATCAATTAATTCGATACAGTTGCTTACAAAATAGTAAAAAGAAACAACAATTGTTAAAATATTTAGAAGAATCCTCGATGTTTAACTGAGAAATTTGTGTGAGGACCCTTTCTTTTCCTCATGACCCGATTTGAATTATGAGTCGACTCTTTTAAATTATTAGTCGACTCTTTGAATTCGGAGGTGAGGACCGTCTCTTGTTCTTTTTTGCTCATTAAAATTTTTTAGGGAAATTTTGTCACCTTTCCAACAACTTTTACAAAATCATTCAGATCTTAGTGTTTTAATACCTCAGAAAACTCCAAGCAAATCAATTACCTAGTTTTTCCAAAAATCATCATCAAATCTAAGAATATACATTTTCAGCAGCCAAAAATCAGCCAAAAATCGAAAAAGAATGGATTAAAAAAAAAATCGAAACAAGTGCAGAGTTCTAACTTTTTTAAATTGTTCAAAAATGATTGAGTTTTTACATGCCGGAAAATTTTGAAGAAATTAATTTCCTAGTTTTTAGAATAATTATCATCAAACACAAGAAAATCCATTTTCAAAATGCGAAAGTTGAAATAAAATGAAAATTCGATACAAGTGCGGACAAATATTTACGAAATGATTCATAAAGGAATGAGCTTTAACCCTTTGCACTCGAGGCATTTTTCGCTCGGGCGAACCAGTAGCTGGAAACGAGTTGCTGGTTCGCCCGAGACGAGTTGCAGGTACTTCAAAATCATTGGGTTAGGTTAGGTAGGGTTGGGTAAGGTTGGGTTATGTGAGGTTAGGATGCATCACACCTCCCGGGCGCCGTAGCAGCGCCGGTTGAGTGGACACATCAAACCGCCTGGGCGCCGTAGCGGCGCCGCTCGAGTTAATATTAAAAAAAAAAACAAGTAAGCCAATTATCTAGTTTTTGCTATAATTTATTTATTTATTTATTTATTTCCCAACAGGATAATCATCATCAAATCTAAGAATATCTATGTTAGGCAAGCAAAATTTAAAAAACATGTTTTTTTTTAATCCGAAACAAATGCTAACTTTTTTAAATTGTTCAAAAACGATTGGGTTCTTATATGCCGGAAATTTTTTAACAAGTTAATTACCTAGTTTTTCCATTAATTATCATGAAACACAAGAAAATCCATTTTCAAAACGTAAAAGTTGAACTTTCCAAAATTCGGTCTTCAAACTTTTACGAAATGATTCATAAAAGATTGAGCTTCGATATTCCAAAAAAATCTAAGTAAGCATATTACCTAGTTTTCGCAATAATCATTATCAGATCTTAGAATATCTATTTTTAGCAGCCAAAATTTAAAAAAAATGTTTTTTTTTTTTAATCCGAAACAGTGCAGACTTCTACTTTTTTTTAAATTGTTCAAAAAGGATTGAGTTTTTACATGCCAGAAATTAAATTCCCAGCTTTTACAATAACTATCAAACACAAGAAAATCCATTTTCAAAACGTAAAAGTTGAAAAAACGTTGATTTCTCAAAGTTCGATATAAATGCAGACTTCAATCTTTTACAAAATGAGTATTGAAAGATTAAGTTTTGATATTCTTAAAAAATTCAAGTAAGCCAATAACCTAGTTTTCCCAATAACCCATATTCAGAAGCCAAAAATAGAAAAATAATTGTTTTTCGAAACTCCCAAAAGTGCTTACTTCTAACCTTTTCTTGAAATTACTTAAAAATGATTGAGTTTTATATACCGGGAAAATTCTAACAAGTTAATCACCTAGTTTTTCTAATAATCATCATCAAATCTAGGAATATCTATGTTGGGCTATCAAAATTTAAAAAAAAACTTGTTTTTTTTAAATCCGAAACAAATGCAGATTTCTAACTTTTTTTAAATTGTTCAAAAAACGATTAGGTTCTTATATGCCGGAAAAGTTTTAACAAGTTAATTACCTAGTTTTCCCATTAATTATCATCAAACACAGGAAAATCCATTTTCAAAATGTAAAAGTTGAAAAAATATGGACTTTCCAAAATTCCAAACAAGTGCGGTCTTCAAACTTTCACGAAATGATCAATAAAAGATTGAGCTTCCATATTCCAAAAAAATCCAAGTAAGCAAAACCAAGTTTTCCCAATAATCATCATCAGATCTAAGAATATCTATTTTTAACAGCCAAAATTAAAGAAATTATTTTAAAAAAATCCGAAACAGTGAAGACTTCTACCTTTTTTTAAATTGTTCAAAAATGATTGAGTTTTTATATGCCGGAATTTTTTTAACAAGTTAATTACCTAGTTTTTCCATTAATTATCATCAAACACAAGAAAATCCATTTTCAAAACGTAAAAGTTGAAAAAATATGGGTTTTCCAAAATTCTAAACAAGTGCGGTCTTCAAACTTTTAGGAAATGGTTCATAAAAGATTGAACTTCGATATTCCAAAAAAATCCAAGTAAGCACATTACCTAGTTTTCGCAATAATCATCATCAAATCTAAGAATATCTATTTTTAGCAGCCAAAATTAAAAAAAAATGTTTTTTTTTAATCCGAAACAGACTTCTATCTTTTTTTAAATTGTTCAAAAATGATTGAGTTTTTTTATGCCAAATATTTTAAAAAAATCCTAGCTTTTCCAATAATTATCATCAAACACAAGAAAATCCATTTTCAAAACGCAAAAGTTGAAAAAACTTTGGATATAAATGCAGACTTCAATCTTTTGCAAAATGATTATTGAATGACTGAGTTTTGATATTCCAAAAAAAAATCCAAGTAAGCCTAGTTACACCGGAAGTCAACACCAACTTCCTTATTTTAAGTAGAATGCTATATTTTTTTATTGCAAATTTGGATTACACGTAAAATTCTGTGGAAAAAATTATTAAGTAATATAACCTTAAAATGTAAGCGTTTTCCAAATAATTGACATTTTAAAAAATTTTGTGCTTTTTCATAGTCCACACTCGGCGTCAAAAAAAAAGCGCCACTCGAAAAATCGCGAAAAAAACTCGATTTTACAAACCGTCGTAACTTGGTTCAATTTGGTCGAAAATCGATGAATCTTTCAGTTTGTTTAGCAACAAAACAATTCACATGACGTTGAAGAGAAAATTTGAAACTGTTCAGACTGCAAAAGTTCATCGATTTTGGTGCAAAATTACTCAAGTTATGGCCAAAAAAGTGAAAAATGTGTGTTTTTTTTCAAAAATTCAAAACTTTGCTCCAAATCATCGAAACGACTAGAATTTTTAAGGCATTTGAAGGAAATTGATAAAATTTTTCTGCCATTTTGGTGAAAATTCCCGCCGATTTTTTTTGCGCACGCTACAGCTTGTCAAAGTTGGACAATTTTTTACATAAAAAACATTTTTTTTCCATCGCGTAGCTTGCACTTGAGATCAAAATAAACTACACATTCTTAAAGATAAAACTTGAATCTTTCCCAAACTGAAAGATTAATCGATTTTCGACCAAATTGAACTAAGTTACGACGGTTTGAAAAATCGAGTTTTTTCCCGATTTTTCGAGTGGCGCTTTTTTTTGACGCCGAGTGTACATATCTCCGAACAATACAAAATTGAAGGGATGTAATGTTGGCCATGAAAAAACAATACCCGAAGTAACCCAGCAGTGATTTATTTTTGGAAAAATAAAATTAAGAGTGTTCAAAATTTCATACCACATTTAGTCAACTTTAAAGCATTAAATCTCGATTATTTTAAATAGAACACCCTGTATATTTTTACATATTCCGACGCAGAAATTTATTTTGAATTGATCTATTCCAGCATTCCCTATGCCTATCTTTTTTTGTTTCCAAGAAATTAACATGTTTGTAAAAATACGTCAATTTTCTGTGCAATAGAAAAACAATGGGTATTTTTATAGATTTTTATACCACATAATGTACCCATTTCGGAATTTTTTTTAATATCAATAATAAACATATTTGCCCATTTAACGCAAAATCTTTAAAACAAATATATTTTGTAATTGCTGGAGAAGGCTAATATAAAATTATCAGCATATATAACAACTTTTCAAGAATTAATATCCGACAATTTGATTATATTTCACGTTTCATATTTTTTTGTAATAACAATAATATTATTTATTTACGGCGCATGCCTTTTAAAAAAGTATTACAATAAATTTATTGACCATATTCAGTCAAATTACATATTTCAGTGTACAGATATTTTTACGTTCATATAATAAGATTGTACAGTTTAAATTTTTGATTTTTGTTTGCTTTGCTTAAAAATAGAAACAAATTTATATTACATGTATAAAAAAAATTCAATTACAAATTACACTATACGAAATATACACCGTGTACATAAAGTAAGGAATAAATTCGATTAAAATTCAGGGCATTTTCTTTCAGAAAAATGCTCGGACGCGTGTATTATTATTTTTTAACGCTCATTTTTTGAGATAAAATTCAAATGTACAGGGTGTCCCAAAATCGAGATACGACCCCTAAGTTAAAATTTTCAAATGTGAACCCCGATTTTTTGTTGCATTTATGGATTCTACGTAGAATTCTGAGTATTTTTCGTGTAACGTACCCCATGTCGATATTTATTTGTTTTCGAAGAAATGGCGTTCAAAAAAGTACAACTACTATTTTATTTCTGACAAAAGATAACATGGTTTCATCGAAACATTGGAATTAATAAGGAAAAATAATTATTTACTTAATGAAATGATTTTTCTTTATTAATTCCAATGTTTCGATGAAACCATATTATCTTTTACCAGAAATAAAATAGTAGTAGTACTTTTTTAAACGCCATTTCTTCGAAAACAGCTGAATATCGACATGGGGTATGCTACATGAAATATACTCAGAATTTTGCGTAGAATCCAAAAATGCAACAAAAAAGGGGGTTCACATTTGAAAATTTTAACTTAGGGGTCGTATCTCGATTTTGGGACAACCTGTACATTTGAATTTTATCTCAAAAAATGCGCGTTAAAAAAATAATAATACACGTATCCGAGCATTTTTCTGAAAGAAAATGCCCTTAATTTTAATCGAATTTATTCCTTACTTCATGTACACAGTGTATAATTAAGCAAAACAAACGGGAATTGACTTCGTTTTAATTAAACGAAAAATATAATAAATAACACGCAAACCTGGCCACCATTTTAATTATCCCAAGAAATACGTTTTGCGCAGGAGAATAATTGGCGATATTCATGAAGCGCCTTCGTACAATAATAATTATTCCAAAACACAACAATACACTGTAAACACACTGTTATGATGTGAGAATTTAAGAGTTTCTAAAATCGTCTCGCCCGGTTTTCGTTCAAACAGTTTGAGGATCGCGATGAGAACGCGCGTTCACTTCCACAGAAGAAATTAACAATTACAATCCTCTTCGATTAACGACCAATTAATCCTCCTCGAATGATACAAGTATCCTATAATTTAAATAATAACCTACGAATTACTGTTAATCTATCTTCTAAAGAGGTGAAGACAAGGGAAGATGAGATGATACACGTTAATTGCGGAATTTCCTTTCGCCGAAGGAATTCGTGTAATTATTTTCAACTTAAGGGAAATTTGTGTAATCGTCGGCTTTTACATTTGTATAGAATGGTTAAAGACATTTTTTTTAATCAGCGAATTGCTGGGCGATGGAAAAAATTGTAGTTCTGTGTGTAATATGTGTTGTACTCTTTTGAAAACGCTAATAATTTCGTAACGTATGATTATAATGTAATGATTTGTAATATTTGTTACATTTTTAATTTATTCTATCGAAAATAACTCGTTACGTCAAACATTTGCCATAACGAATATTACTCATTTATAAATTTCGATGCATACAACTATCATTTATAAAATTCGAGCAATTACTATTAAACAATTTCTATTTGTAATACTCGTTCCATTAATAATTCATTTCTTCGAAAATAACTTGTTGCGTCGAAAATTTCTATTTATAAAATTCGTTATATAGAATATTTAATATGTTTATTTGTGTTATTACATTAATTGTTTACACACGTCAAGTCACACACTAAGTGATAATGCAGCGATAGACAAAAATGCTACATTATCCTTGAAAACAAACAAATTAAATATTACTCAATAATAAATTTCTTTGCATATAAAATGTATCTTAAATAATTTATAAAACATATTTTTTGACCAATATGGGCTGAGCATAAGATACGTGTCTGCTGTTAATCAAAAAGTTACTTTCTCTGAAAATAAAATAGGATTGTGTCTTATAATTTTTTTTATTTATAGAAATCCTATCAAACCCACCATTGATAATTCACCGTGTTAAACATAACACTCCATCAAAAATAACAATAATCATTATTTTTCAATTCGCTATATCGACAATTGATGTTTAGAACACCTACAGATGGGTTTCGACTTTGTTTGATTAGTTGGTAATCGAGCGATGATTACATTTAGAAATTTCTGATCTGATTTGCATGCCAGATCGACTTGTTTTTTTTTTGTGACGAGCGTCGTAGCGCGAATCCGTGCTCGATTTTCTTGACCTTGTTTTCAATATAACACCTACATTTCATAATGGAATGTAACAAATTCAAATCGGGACCAATTCACCTTATTAATTACCATAACTTAATCTTATTCAATTAAACTGTATATCCGTTTAATAATTCAAATGTTATTACACTGGCCGCTTCGAATGTCAAGTTTACTTATTCTGACATCTTGCGGTTTTTGAGGATACTGGTTTTGAATGTGTGTACGGAAAAGAATAGTTTGCATTTGGACCATTTATTTTAATTCAATAATTTTAAGATTCATTCTCTAGTTGTTTCTTGTAAATTTCAGGATTTTCCATCACAAAATTTCATAAAATAATTCTTAGTAACGCCTCTAAACTGATGCTAGTTACTAATCATGGTGATGGTTGCGACCATTACTACATGGTAATTCATTATAGAAACACTGAATAAAACACTTACTAAGTTTTTTACCACAATTTACCAATATTTAAATTGTGGTAAAAAACTTATTGTTTTATTCAGTATTTCTATGATGCTAGTTACCTTTATTTTTAAGGGCCACCAACTATTTTCCACTTTCTGATCTCATTGTACATTGCTTCAAGTATTTGAAGTATTTCTTTATGAAAAAAAAAAAAAAAAAATTATATCTATTAGACCAATTAGATAGCGATGTGCTCATGGTTGAACGATTCCTAAAAATGGTAGAGAAGCATTCAAAAAATATCCAGAAAATATTACCTACCACTTCAAATAGAAGCTTCTAAAGCTTGTCTTGGAGGTGTAGGTGAAGGGAAACAACTCTAAACACTAACGTAATAAATGTCTGTCTTATCTGAAGGTTCTTCTGCCTCCCAATTGTAGTGATGAGAAAAACGGTTATTTTTCAGTAACGGTTATATCGGTCACTGTTACTAAAAAATACCTCGTTATTTAAATAACCGTTATTTAATTACTACAAAGCGTCGAATGTTTTTTTTTATAATAAAACTCCCTGAATTTTCACTTGCAAAAATCAGTCGGAGGATTCAGAAGACAGAAGACTGTTACTAAAAACTAACTCGTTATTTAAATAACCGTTATTTAATGATTACAAAGCGTCACATGTTTTTTTTTATAATAAAACTCCCTGAATTTTCACTTGCAAAAATCCGTCAGAGGATTCAGAAGTTGCACGTTTGTAAAATTTGGATTTTCAGAAATAACGCTCACAGCGGGAAAAAATGTAATTTTAACGCATTCAAAAAGAATAATGCAAAGTGTTTGAATATTCTTTTAAAGAAAGTAAAATTGCCTATATTTTGACATTTCACTTGGAAAAATCCATCAGAGGATTCAGAAGTTACGTGCTTGTAAAAGTTTGGATTTTCAAAAATAACTTTGATTTATTTGTACGGTCTTTTAATAGGTTTAAACGGACTCTACTTTAAAGTAAAGGATCCTGCAGTTTTTGATGAAAAATATTCACCAAGTCATCCCGATCAAAAGTCGCCTTGGTCGCAACAGCCGAAGATCTCAAGATCCCGCGCAAAAAGCAGTTCTGTGCCTGATACTGCAATAATCGAAGAAATCGAAAGAACTGCGGCATGACTTGGTGAATATTTTTCAGTTGGTTTTAAGGAGATTGACTGAAAGCCATTTCCCTATCAAAAACTGCGGGGTCCTATAATTTTGATAATTTGTGTTATATTAGATTTAGGTTATGATTGTTTTTAAGTGTAAGTTTTTTTTTTATAAAAGGTGCTACTGCTAAATAAATAAATAAAAACTTTCTGGCAACTTCAACAATTAAAAACATACTGCAAAATGGTTTGGGTGCTTTCTTAAACATAAAATTGCCTAGATTTTAACGTTTCAATTGCAAAAATCCGTTCTAGGATTCAGATGTTGGGCGCTTATTAAATTTGAATTTTCAGAAATTACTAGCGCGCATCAAAAAAATTGATTCTGAGAGAGAACGTTTGACGCACTATTGTTTTAACTTGTTCATGTCATCAAATCACGACCGCTCCGCGATTAACCTTTCGGCAATAGACGTTATTGAACTTACGACGCGCAGCAGTTTCGATGCGTCACATAGTTATTTTCCACTGGCGGATGGAGGAGTTACTGTTCTTAAGAAATGATTCGTTATTGATTCGATTACTGTTACTAAAAAGTGATTCACTATTGATTCGGTTACTGTTACTAAGAAGATAAGATAAGATAAGATAAGAGTTTATTGGTCTTGTGCATTGTAGTAACAATATGAGACACGTCAAAATAAAAACTAGCTTACGTCAACTAACAATTAGATAAAATAAACTGAAATAAAATAACTTAAAAATAGCTTACCACAACTCAACGTTTGAAATCTGCTAATTTTTCAATAAATTCATCCACATTATAAAACGCATGCTGGCTTAGGAATGATTTTAATTCCATTTTAAATTTATTCTCCGTTAATAGTGTTATTGTGTCCGGTAATTTTTTATATAACACAATACCATTGCCTTGTGGTGATTTATCCCAAAAGACATGCATGTGTTTTTGTTGGACTAATTTCCCTTTATTGCGAGCTGGATAAGTGATTCGTTATTGATTCGGTTACTGTTGCTAAGAAGTGATTCGCTATTAATTCGGTTACTGTTACTAATAAGTGATTCGTTATTGATCCAGTTACTGATACTAAAAAGTGATACCTACGTTATTGAATCGCTCTCCTTTTATAAAATAACCTTTGAAGAAAATCACCGTTAGTGGATTTTTTCAATAACGGTTACTGTTTTTATGTCAAAGTAATGGTTACAAAGTACCTGTTAGTAAATATAACGCTCATCACTAATACCTTGGAAAAATATATCATTCGTTTGCGTTTCTTTTTAGGAAAAATGATTTGAAGTAAACTTACTTCAAACTAACGATTAATAGACAAAACACTTACAATTTTTTTAACACATTCGCTGCCACCGATACGCTAGTGGGTCCGACTTTATACTTGCGCATGTGCAATCCCATTTGTAGTGACAGCGAACTTGAAAGTTATATATTCCGTGGTCGGCAGGTACACATTAAAAAAAATCCTCTGAAAATTACTAACTCAGTATTATAAGAAAAGACTTACCTTAACTGCATCGTAAAGGCCTTCTTGAAGTCCTCTTGGATCACCATCTTGCCTTATAGGTGATCTAAAACAAATACATCTTATGTAAATAATTACATCTATTACTGCAACAGAGTGAAACGAACATTCTTGCATTGGTTTCATTTTGGGAGTTTTTATAAGACCGTCTTTTTCAGGACATTTTTATTCATAATTTTTTTTTCAATACTTCTTTCTTCGGGACTTTTTTTAACCCAGATGGCGCCACCGTCCTTTCAAACGCCAATATGTAAAAACTTGCAAATTTCATAGTTCGATTATATGTTCTAAGATGTTACTAATCAACCTGACAGTAGACAGTCTAAATTAATAATATGAAAAAAAATGATTTACAGAAAATCTTATTGAATAATTTTTGGTAGGCATATTTTAAATAAGTATATACCAAAAATTATAGATTTGTGGCTAAAAAAATATTTCGGCTTTAAATGAGTTAAAGACTTTTCTCAGGATTTTTTTCAGGACTTCTTGTGGGGCTGTATTGTTAGAATATTTTTCAATAACTTTTTTAAGGGCTTTTTATCAGGAATTTTTTTCAAGGCAATTATTCAGGACTTTTTTTCATGATTTCTTTTCAGGACTTCTTTCTTTGGAACTCTTTCAAAGAATTTTTTGCAGAATTTTTTTTGCGACTTTTTTTCAAGACATTATTTCAAGAAAATATTTTTCAGGATTTTTTCTATGACTTTTTTCAGGATTTCTTTTTAGAACTTATTCAGAGCTTTTTTCAGCACTTTTTCAAGAATAGTTTCAAGTTTTTTTGAGGACTAGTCAAAGGCGTTTTATTCAGGACTTTCTTATGGCTCTATTTCGGGCCTTTTTTCACTTCAACACTTCTCAGGAACTTTTTTCTAGACAATTTTTTCAGAACTTTTTTTCCGCGGTATAGCCTTTTATAGCCATTTACTATTAAATCTAAAATTGCGGATCCGCACCCAAAACCTATGCTCGCAATAGATTTACAATCAGTTAAGAATAGGGCTGCATGGCGTACCATATAAGACACGATAGTACCTTACTAGTACTAGTAC
Organism: Ocypus olens; assembly: GCA_910593695.2. Classification (NCBI taxonomy): domain Eukaryota; kingdom Metazoa; phylum Arthropoda; class Insecta; order Coleoptera; family Staphylinidae; genus Ocypus; species Ocypus olens. Next base: position 50,634,981 of record OU343050.1, on the reverse strand, counting down.
TAGCGTGTCTTACCTGGTACAGTACAAGACGCGATAGTACTGGTACTAGTTTCTTATATGGTACTGTATAAGACATAATAGTACCTTATTAGTACTAGTGTGTCTTAGAAGGTATGCATTGCAACCTTCTTAGGTATGATAGAAAAGAAATAAGACCTGGCAACACTGTGGGCCTCCTCTACAGTTCCATCTAACCTTTTCAATATTGTTACCCCTGTGACCTATTAGCAAAACTGATTTTACCCCGACCTTACATTGTTATCAATACAAACAATTACAGGCAAATGTGTAATACATTTTTATTAATAACGCAATTTTGATAACTAAGCGCAAATTTTAAACCACCTCATTCAAACGCCTGTCAAAGTGTGGAGGGCCGTCATTAATAAATTTGGTTTTGTGATTGATGATGATCAATCCTAGTCTTCTTTACCCCTCAGAAAATCCCATTTTACCCCTCAGAGGGTAATTACCCCCAGGTTGGGAACCGCTGATCTAGACCCTCAGTAAAAGTTTCAACCTCATGCGCTAACTACGCACACAACTACTTATCACAGCGTGATGATAAGTTTTTTTTTATCGTGCGTTACGAAAAATGGAAAAAAATGGTCAAACTTGATGAATCCGTGAGTAAACTACGAAAGGTTGCAACGAGCCCATGCGGAACATTCCTTTTCAAGTGGCAAAAGCAATTTCGGAGGGTAGAAAAGCAATAGAAGGCACAAACCCAGGAAAATATGGACGCTTGTGATGTCAGACCATCAACCAGTAGTCAGTTAAATTTGTATCGTTTTACCCTTTATCAAATTGGGGCATGAGAAAGGTGTGTGCCCAAAAGGTGCCAAAAACCTCAATATTGAAAGAAAGACAATCGCATAATCGACAGAATCGTAAATGGCACAGGTTTCTTCAGTCGTGTGATGAATCATAGATTTTGGAAGACCATCCCGATACAATACATCAAAGTGAAGAGTGTCACTCTGACAAATATCCTCGAATGAAGAAAGTTCGAATGAGCAAATGAAGAATTAAGTCCATGCTAATTTGTCTTTTTTCACAGCTAAAGTTGCGAAATTCTAATTGCAATAAAAAGAAGAATATCTGAGACATGTGATGCGAAATCATCAGAAGTATAACATTGTCGCGAACCGGTGTTATTTGACAAAGGAGTACATCCGGTTCGCGAGTACTCCAGTTTAGCGCGTTCCAAAGATTTTCTCGATAGTTGCTAGCTAGAATTTTTTTGCTGATAAAACGAAATCGAAGAGGACCAGGAAGAGCGCTGGGCAGGCAGCCGAAGAACCACCACGAAAGGGTGAACTAGTAAATAGAATTTTTTGAAGTGTTAAAGATGATATTTATTCGGTCATCAACCCCTTAAGTTAGTTAGGTGTGTACCCGAAAGTATACATGCTTTTATGTTGGTTACCTATTATCCCTCATCTTTAAATCACGACGACCTTCACACAATATTATTCTTTAGCTTACAAGATTGAAGGAAGAAGAGGTCTAAGATGAAGGAAGATGTCTTGGATGAGTAATATAGGATAATAGATGGTAGTAGAAACGACCGGACGTCAGATCAATATTCTGCAGCTTACCATCGAAAGCAAGATTAAACCAAGAAGAGGTATAAGAAGAAAGAAGTTGTCTTGGTTAAGGGATACAGGACAATAGATGGTAGTAAAAACTATCGGACGTCAGATCAATATTCTGCAGCTTACCATCGAAAGCAAGATTAAACCAAGAAGAGGTATAAGAAGAAAGAAGTTGTCTTGGTTAAGGGATACAGGACAATAGATGGTAGTAAAAACTATCGGACGTCAGATCAATATTCTGCAGCTTACCATCGAAAGCAAGATTGAAGCAAGAAGAGGTATAGGAAGAAAGAAGATGTCTTGGATAAGTAATATAGGACAATAGATGGTAGTAAAAACGACCGGACGTCAGATCAATATTCTGCAGCTTACCGTCGAATGCAAGATTGAAGGAAGAAGAGGGCTAAGAAAAAAGAAGATGTCTTGGTTAAGGGATACAAGACAATAGATGGTGACTCATCGCTTAAAATCGCATGAATCAAGATTTAAGTAAACGTATGTCCGTAAGAAAATTTGGTGCAGCGTTGATTTTCATTGGCGGGATATTTAAAAATTCTCGCGCAAACTTTTTACGGTTATGTTATTTGACGTAGCGATCGCGTGTTTTGAGTGTTTATATGAAGCGTGCCAATGCAATGCAAGAGTCATGCGTGAGCTTAGACCTACGTTTACGCTGCTCTATTCTTTAACACGCAGACACACGTTTCGTCTTTTATTTCATACTGTTTCGTACATGATAGAAAATGATAGATATAAAATGCAAAGCAATTCTTAGTACGAAAATGCATGAGTCACCGTCAGCTCTCAACGGATGAACTATACAAAAAAGGAACTATCGTATGTTCATTTAAAAAAAATCTCAAGTGTGACATGACTTTTTCGTTTTAAAAATTTCAGTTGGCACACTTGACACTTGTTGGGAATTGACATATAAACGTCAGATCTAGAAGTCACAATTATTCCGTGCTCACAATGGTTTACAGCAACCAGCAAAAAACGTTTCTAATTGAAAGTTATTTCCGAAATGGGATTAAAGTGGACGGAAATTGGGTGTATTCATTCGACGCACCTTTAGCAGAGTTTCAGGAAGAATTTCCTAACGTGCCCATTATTTATGATGAATTTAAAAATACCTTATCACGATCTGTTGTATTATTTCGTGAAACGGGTAGTATTCTCCGTAAGCCAGGAAGCGGTAGACCAGTTAAACGAACTCAAGATGCTATTAACACAGCCCAAGAAATTTTGGAAGATGAACCTACGACTTCTCTGCGCCATTTGTCACAGTAAATGAATTTATCGGTAGGAACATGCCACAAGCTTCTACGAAAAGATTTGCAAGTATACCCTTATCGCATAACATCGGTACAAGAGTTATTACCTGTTGATTACCCCAGACGACTGGAATTTTGTCAGTGGTTTTTACAAAATGTAAACGAGGATGTTTTACAAATTACTTTTTTACCGATGAAGCTTGGTTTTACAAGGATGGGTACATTAATTCCCAAACTATGAGAATTTGGTCGGATGAAAATCCTCGTATATATCGAGAGAAACCACTACATCCAGAGAAAGTTGGCGTTTGGGCAGCGATTAGTGGAAGAAGATTAGTTGGACCGATATTCTTTGAAGGTAAAATCCTATTTTTATTATTAATAATAAAAATTCAATAACCGTGCATTCAATTTAACTGCAAACCGTTATCGTACAGAAATGTTATTGCCTTTTATAAATGTATTAAATGATGACGAACTGCAAAGTGGATATTTTCATCAAGACAGAGCAACTCCTCATTACACAGTGGATAATTTGGCCATTTTGGAGGAATTTTTTGAGGACCGAATAATAAGTCGAAATGCACGGATTCCCTGGCCGCCCCGTTCATGCGATTTAACACCATGCGATTTTTTCTTGTGGCCGTACCTGGAAAATTGTATTTATGCACAACCAGTGCACAACCTAGAAGACATGCGGCAACGAATTCGAGATAAATTTATAGAAATTAACAATAATCCAGTGTTGTTGCGGGGCGTAATGGAGGGTGTGCGACGAAGATTTCAGGCTTGTGTTCAAGAAGAAGGAAGGCACATACAACATTTAGTATAATTTTATAGTGAAAAATTTAACGTATCTATAAATTGACTACAGTTTGTTTAATTTTGAGAAGTAACATAACCTCAATATGTGTAACCAACTTAAATTTTTAAAATTAAAAAATCATGGCACACTTGAGATTTTTTTTAATGAACATACTTTATGTTGATACTATAAATATTCAACTATTTTTCTTTACCAAATGAAGAATATACATAATTAAATGATTACAATTACCTGTAGTTTTCGGAGTTCCCATTAATATTCGGTCGTGGAGATGTGGAGAGATTCCTATTGGGCAAGTTTGTACCGTTCACAGTTTTATTCGCAGTCGGTTTCCTGCAAACAAATAAAAAACAATTATTGAAATTAGTTCTAGCCACAAACAAAATTAGTTTGTTAAACTGTAGAAACGTATCGCCCCATTTATTTCATCTGTGGTTTCTTCATTATTAATAGACGTGAAGAGCCAGGCAGGAAACGCCCGTGGTCTTATTTTCCTAATGTATTATTGCAGATCTCATTTCTTTATTTGATCGTGAATGCCACATAGAAAGTAAGTGCGTGTACTCGAACGCATAAGAAAATTAATTTATATATTAATGATAATTTGCGGTCGCCGGGTAAATGAGATTAGTGTTTCAATAGAAAATGTGTTATGCGGGATACATTTTCTTTCTTCAATTTTTTTAAACCATTCAAGCACTAAGCAAATTTGAAGTATTGGAACTTTTTTGGTGTTTGTAAATATTTTCCCCGGCCACGGATCGCACGGACTGTTTTAAAAATTAAACATTGATGGGGATTTTTAAAGACAAAACCATTTTGGTTGATTTTTATCCTTGCATTACTCAACACATTGGCTGCCAACAAGTTTTTTTGTAAAATGTCAAAAAAGTTTTCTTTGTTTTTAAGGTTTATTTTATAAATTGAGTAAGAATATGTTTATTTAATTTAACCCGTGACTGACAGCGCTAAGTAGTAAGTTTAAAGTAGGTACTCACTGTCAGTCACCGCTGACCGGCGCGGCCCCTTTGGAATACTTCAGTGTCAGTCACTGGTGACTGACAAAACGGTTAACGTGTTAAGCACTTCAATTACCTATTTATGCAACTATTTGTCCATCACAGAACCCCCTAGTATTTATTTAATAATCAATTATTGAAAAATTGCTACAAATTGTACGTCGTACCTTCATTGAAATCAATTCTAGCAGATAGAATAAATGCATTACTTTGTAGATACTGACCATTATATTTATTATAACAATACATTTAAAAAAGACAATTCTGCAAAGTAAAGTCTCTAATTTAGTTATTATAACAGAAATCAATTATTGAATATTCATATAATTCGTGTTTAATCATTTACACAAATATGTATCATGTGGTTGTAAAAAAATCAAATCTTCCCAAAAAATATCTCATTAAGAATGTGAATTATCATACCCCTCTTCTGTTTCTTAGTATACAGGGTATTTCAGAGCTCTGGGAACGGTCAATCACGTGCTTATTTTTCAAAATTTCGAAAAATTGACCGTTCCCACTTTTCGACTTTTTGATCTCACGGTATTTTCATCCCCACTCACAAATCGAAAGTTTAGTACTTATTCTTTGAGGGTGTTAAGGCATTGGCGAAACTGAAGTATCCAATTATAAATAACCGACACGCGTTTCTAATTTTAACATCTTCTCGGTCGGTAAATCACTGCACTAACATTACGTCGGCCGGCCTGAACGTTTCGGCCACTTCCCCATAAACATTGCTGAATGCGTATTAATTCGAAATCTAAAAAAAAATACTAGTTTCTTGGATAATTAGTGGCGAGGATTAAATTGCACACACGATGTTTTTCAAAACTACAAATCGTTTCGATTATATTTTAGAATATTTATAGTAACCAAATTACAATTCAAATTTATTAAAATTAGCGGCATCGTTTTATAAAAACACTCCATAGTTATATGCGTAACTGTAAGGTGGCAAATTACAATAATTAGACGCCATTAAAGATGATCTAACGATTAAACTAGGTAAAGTCAAATGTCAACAAGGATGTAGACAACAAACACTTAAAGGAATGGATAATGATGTCATAATGAGCAGATACATATGGAGATTCTGCAAAAAGAGATTGTTAGTAAAATGGATGGAAAACAATTATTACTCATAAAAGCATATTGTGAAATATCATTTATTATGGGTATTAAAATAACTCGGGAATCTGTATGTAGTTATCATTTGTTTTATTAATATTACATAACGTTGTAAAAACAACGATGTACAGGGTGAGAAAAAAGTAATGCAACATGGCCATATATTTTTATTTTCTCCGTTACGAAGTATGAGAAAGTATTGTGATTTTTTTTTCAAAAATTTTTTTTACGGAAATATCCGTTTTGGGGTCCCTAGATGCCATTTCAACAATTTCGGGAAAAAAAAAATTATGTCTGTGTGTGTGTATGTATGTGTGTGTGTCTGTGCGCGCTGTATCTCAAAAACTAATAGAGCAATTGATATGAAACTTTGAACATAAGTTTTATTTGATAATCCGAACAACTAAAAAGCTTTTGGTAAAATTTCATGCACCGGAAGTGGGTGTTTACCTCAACTGTTTTTTTTTTGTTCTTTTCCAATATTTTCTTAAATATGAAAAATATCACAAAAATATTTAAGCAAATATTGAAGAAAACAAAGAAATTCACATCTTTGGTTTGAAAATATTTTTCATAAAATCATTGTTATTCGAGAAAAAAACATTTTTTTTTTCATTTTTGGTATACAATTATGGAACGCTAATAGTTACAGCAAATTTATGTTAATAATAATTGTAGAGAATGAACAATTTATGAAGAATAAGTTTTTTTCGAAATCTCTTTAGTTTTTGGGTAAACTGAGTTTTTGAATTTGATGTACATTTTTCCATCTTTCACAATTTTGACGTTTTAAACGTCAGTTTTATCCGAGTCTACGAAACGTTCGATGCACACTTAAAATATGATTTAAATTGAAAATAAACCATGGAAGCGTAAATATAAATGATACCATCAAGTCGGAGAAAGTAACATGATGGCCACATCACCATTTTTGATATTGAATTTAATATCAATTGTTATAGATATTAAAATGTCTTGGAAATGCATGCAGCCATCACATGTTCTATTCATATTTCATTACGTTATAATAACAACGACAACCTAATTATGGACGATATACAGGGCGACGAAAAATTTTTTTTATTATATTAAAAAGTTAGACCAACTTTTGTGTGAAATATTTTTCTTTTTATTTGGGAAGGTGCTTTATTTTCATAAACCCTTGAAATTCTCTTACGTCATTCGGCAGATGCATTACGTAAAGCAGCAATTTTCCAGACGGCAATGTGTATTTTTTAATGTTTTTGGGCTCAGCAAGACTTTTCACTTCAGATAGTATAAATAATTTTGATGGATTTCATAATGTTATTGTAGGAAGAAATGATTTAAAATTTTGGTATTTAAATAAAACGAAAGTTTTGGATGATAAGCATAAGCACGACTTGTAAAGGGGCTTTAAATTTGTCCTATTAGTGCCAAGTCGGTTTTTTTGCATCCAAAAATATACGTTGAATAATCAAAATTTTGAAAGTTTCTTTTAAATTAAATTTATTTTTAATTAAATTATATAGATATTTTAAAAGTTCGTTTTTTATGTGAGGAGAGGAGATCTTCGAACGACACACAAACCTCTTCCAGACTAGGTCGTTAAATTCTAAATAAGCCAGATCGGACTGGTCTTTAAATATCGGGTGTGTATAAATTGGCGGATAATCTACACGTGACGATATTCTTTCAAAAATTCTAAGCAGCTTATCTTAATTCTAAAATGTTGTACCATGCTTCCTGGGTCTTCACAAGGTCCTCAAAGCGTGAACATCCAGTCGTTAAATATGCGTTATTATTCGTTATTAATTTACAGAAAACCCTGCAATTTCGATAGTATGACTAGTTGGAAAATTATTTGTCAGTGTGTGCTATCTCTCGATCTCAAACTTGTATTTTTTAACACTTCTTAAATAGCAGATTTTTATAAAAAATACGTTCGGCAACGTGACGCCCGCTTATGTCACTTTGACACAAATAATTCATTCAAACTTGCTAGTTCCAAGTTTGTGCCAATTCTGCTTTTCTCATTATTATCAGTTTGTTTAGTGTCCGCGCTTCAGTGTATGTATGTTTTTGTGTTATTTTCGTTTTGTTTTTTCAATTACAATGGATTATACTATTTACTCATAATCTGTTTTAGCTTGCATCTGTAAATAAACCCCGCTCTATCTATCTATTACCTTCTACTCTGAACCACGAGATTATTGATAAACAGGGCAGCTCGATCGCCCACCATGCCCCCCTATACGCTACGCCACTGCTCATCGGGTCGTCCTAGTTTAAAACTACCGAGCCGTACCCAAGAACCTCCCATGCAGGGCTCTATTTCAAATATCGTTTTTCTTATCTTATTATTAAATTATTATTAAATAAAGAGGTGAAAGGCTGAAGGACTCGGTCGTTGGCCCTTTCTAAGACGGACCTTACATGGTCAATCTGGCATCAGTTCAATCCAGTTTTGCGATCCAGATTGATGAAGATTGATCGTGTAATGGCAATAGATTGACGGATTGAAGGAGTGGATCGCAGATTATTCGAATAAATGAATCATTTCTATCAATCTGGATTGAACTGATGACAGATTGATAGTGTAATGTTTTTTCATCAATCTGGCGTCAGTCAGTGCCGAGATAGCGATGAAGCAACATCGAGGGCACGAGTCGCCACCATCCTCCGAGACCGAGCCGGAAAAAGAATTTATTCTTCTATACTGAAGGAAAAAAAATTAAACACTTTAAATTCGTGAAATTTCAACCATTTTCAAACCGTCATAACTCGGGCAATCGATTTTGATGAATCTTTGAGGGAAAAAAAGTTAGAAGTCTCTTCTTTAAAGTCATGCATGCGAAACTAAACGTAACCCCTTCCGCCCCCCTCTAGCGCCCCTGTGAAATTTTTTTTTTTTCTGGAAACCATGTCCAACTTTGACGATGTCTACGGAGTTGGAAAAATTTTGTCCACTCAATCCACCATAAAGGCATTAAAATGTGATCAATTCCCTATGCAGGACTCAAAGAACGAAATTCCTACGACGATTTGGCACCAAGTTATGGGTGTTGTGCATTTTGAGGTTCTTCGCACATAACTCAGTGACTTTTGAACCAAATTTGATGATTATTTCGGAAAAAATCCCATTTTGGCTCTACTTTAAGGGAGTAAACTCAAATTGGAGTGATCCCTTTTCGAACCCTTTAACCTCCGAACAAAAAAAACACGTTTTTGGGCAAAAAAGTCCAACTTTGGCAACGTGTACCGAGTTGGAAAAAATGTGTCGACTCCATCCACCAAAAGGGCATTGAAATGTGTTCAATTACCTGCGCAGGACTCAAATAACGAAGTTCCTACGACGATTTGGTATAAAGTTATGGGTGTTTGAAAAAACGCGAATTTTTAGTTATGTGCGAAAAACCTCAAAATGCACTTTTTTCAAACAACCATAACTTGGTGCCAAATCGTCGTAGGAACTTCGTTCTTCGAGTCCTGCATAGGGAATTGATCAAATTTTAATGCCTTTATGGTGGATCGAGTCGAAAAAAAAATTCAAACTCCATAGACAAAGTCAATTCCATCGTCAAAGTTGGACATGGTTTCCTGAAAAAACATTATTTTTTCACAGGTGTGCTAGAGAGGGGCGGAAGAGGTTACGCTTAAGTTCGCATGCAAGCCTTTGAAGAGGACACTTCAAAGTTTTTTGACCTCAAAGATTCATCAAAATCGATTGAAAATAAGTTATGGCGGTTTGAAAATGGTCGAAATTTCACGAATTTCAAGTGTTTCATGTTTTTTTCCTCCAGTGTATTTGAAACATTACCAGAGTTATGGGACAAAACCCATAAGGACATAAGTTACTACTTCACATGTATAATATTGCCTCAATAATAGCAGCTGGAGACATTATTGCTAAAAACTTTAAGTCTTCAAAGTTCCTTCCAGTGGCTAGGTACCTTAACGTTGCAGCTAGTTTTTCTTCAGCAGATATGGATTTCCTCTTGTTTAGTTAAATATGGCTTAACCATCTCTAACAGCTCGTCAAAGCAGGCTTTCTGCATTCTATAATAATTTTCATAGTCTTCTTCCACTGTACATCTTATTTCATTTAATAAATTCAAATAAGTGTATTTCTCTCGTCTCAGCAGCCAATCCTTAACCCACTCTAACCCGATTTTTAATAGACAATGCCATTATTACCCCAATAACACCTTTTTGAAAATTATGAGTTTCCACTTGTATGTACCTCACGGCTTCGACATGCAGACTGATGCCAGATTGACGGTTTTGGATTAAACGTCTAATAGCTCGTAAAGTTCCATCAATCTACCATCAATCATGTCAGGATCACAAAATTGGATTGAACTGATGGCAGATTGACTGTGTAAGGTCCGTCTAACATACACTCACTTTCATATGAATTGCACCACCAGAGAGAATAATACGGTGATAACAATTATTTATTCGTCGATACAAAATGATTAAACTCTTAATAAAAAAAGTTGAGCCGTTGAGGTTTCTCCGTCATGGTTATCTTAAAATTCCTCAACTTTTTATATGGGCATTAAAGAATATTTACTTAGAATTTATCAGCTGTTTTGTCATGAAGCTGTCACATTGACAGTTCATAATGCCCAGAGAAAGACAATTTTTTCCATACTTCGGAGTTTGATAGGGGTTGAATTATCGGCATGAAAGAAACAGGTTTATCGTTCCGCAAAATTGGCAGAAGAATGAATCAAAACCACACAACTGTGGCGAGAATATGGTCTTCTTGGTCAGAAGAAGGTATACAGCGACATCGTCCGGCTGGAAGACCTCCCCGACGTAGTAACGCCCGTGAAGATCGGCTTCTGAGACGAATGGCCACACAGAACCGATTTCAAACAACTAGGTCTGTTGCCATAGATTGGGTAAGAGCTGTAAATCGCCAAATTTCAATGGCGGCCATTTATCGACGAATTGCGTCCTTTGGCCTTCATTCTTACCGTCCGTTTAGACGTCTTCCGCTAACCCCACCTCAGAAAGCTGCTCGTCTGGCTTGGTATCAGAAGAATGGAACAACATCGCGTTTAGCGATGAATCTAGGTTTTGTTTATGTAATAATGGCGGACGTAGAAGGGTGCGTCGTTATCGAGGAGAACGAAGAAATATAGAGTTTATTGAAAGACGCCATACAGCTTTAACACCAGGTGTCATGGTGTGGGGCGAAATCAATTTGGGACGAAAATCACCTTTGATTTTTATTCCAGGTACATTAAACGCTCGTTGATACATTGATAATGTCTTGGATCCCGTCGCGGTGCCACTTATGCAGACGGTACCTATTGAGATTTTCCAGCAAGTTAACGCTAGAACCCACACGGCAATCATTACAAGGGTGTTCTCGGAAGAAGCAGAGTTGCAAATGTTGCCTTAGCCAGAGGTCTCCAGATTTAAGCCCCATCGAGCATGTCTGGGACATAATGAGTAAAAGAGTTAAAAAAGTTCCTGGCAACTAAGATGATCTGAGACTTCAGTTAGAAGTTGCTTGGAATGAGGTGCCTTATAGATATATAATTTGATTCTAAGGAAAATTCTTGCATTGCTGTGCGAGGCGATTATTAACTCATTATTAATTTTTTTTCTATTGAATTAAAGTTTTTTTCTTTTGATACTTTAATCATTTTGTACCAACGAATAAAAAATTATTTTTACCAAGTTTCCAATCAATCGTATTATTCTTTCTGGGTGGTACATTTCATATGAAAGTGAGTGTATGTATATTTTGTATGTATGTTGGAATAAAGTTCATGTATATATGAAGATATGATAATTTTAACATTTACACTATATCTTGAAAAGTACGAACCAAGTGCTAACTGCGAATGTATTTCTGTGCACTCACATTTATTATTATTATTTAATTAATTTCTAGTTTTGCAATAATTATCTTTTGTAATTAATTAATGAATAGCGATAATTTAATTGAATAAACAAATAGATAAAGAAAGTTTATATTTTCTATAAATACGTTTCGTTTCGCACATATTCAATTAACCATATAAACCATGCTTCACTGCATTGAATTAATTATTGCATACAATTAATGCGACGAGTCATAATTACTATTTTTACAGGAGCATGAAGATCATGATCAAAATTCATTAGCTGGTCAAAAGTCCGGCCATTGTTTATTAGTTAAAATTATGCTCTGCTATTGGTCAGTGTATGAAAGTGGTAGTTCAAAAATATTCGAAGAGATGGCCCACCCTTTACTTAAAATTAATACGCAAAAGAAGTGGGTGGGTTCTAAAATAGATTACAAGAAGGTTTCCCACATAGAAATACGTGAATATAACATTCAAATGTTTACTTTCTTTTTTGTTTTTCTTTCGTAAATTATTTTATTTGTAGAAACCCTGGGTTATGTTTTAATGGCTGGATTGTTGGATAGGCCAAGCCCACTATCCTAGGGCAGGGCTCGCCCATCACCCTTTATATACAGTTTAACATAACCCACAATCCTCTGTTTTAATCAATATAATTTCTATAACAATTCATTTGTATTATTGGATATGTTACCAAAAGGTAATAAAACGGGTTTGTAATTGGAGTTAAAGTTAATACGGTGGTAGGTGGTCTGTTAGTAAATTTTTATGCTAATTGATGCCGCAATTACAAAAATTTCATGTTGGGAATTTTGTAAATCATAACAAAATAACAACAAAAAAACATTCACTTACATTTAAATAACATATTATGATATTAAACTGTGACAAATTTTGTATGTTTACAAAAATATATTCAATTTATTTCTGTATCAACTTCATGGGTGCCGTCCCATTAAGGTAAAAAGAGTGTAAACAATTCATATACCATATTTTTTGCATTCAATGTAAATTAATCAAAACGTTTTAAAAATTCCACAACCTTTTTCGGTAATCATTTTATCCATACCTTTTAGAATTTGGTCCGTGAATTTCGCACGACGTTTTGTCAATGTAAGTCACCACCCTCCTGTGTCCATGTTCGTTGTACTTGGCACTTACGGGCGGGTGTAAGAAATTGTTGTAATACATATTTATAAATCTGATGGCACATTAAACCGCACACGCGATCACGAAGCAGAACCAATGCTTATCAACACCGTGACACACAACTACTGATGGTTTCGAAATAGTCTTCCTCAATGTGACCTATTATGCACTTGCTGAATTGAATGGAACATCATCCAATTAATTGCGACGCCAATTAAATTATTTCATCTATTACGTTTAATTACGATCGCGTTGCCGATTAAATCCAATTAACTTTAATAAGAAATGGTTGTACCTAGATTAAAATCAATAAGTAATCTCTAATTGCTTGTCGAATCGGTAATTCGATTGTTTGTGTTTAATATTGAAGGTGTTTACACCGTGGAACTTATTATGGTATAAAACAGTTTCTTACTTCCTTATTATACCATTTTTTTTCGTTATTAAGAGCGATTATTGTTTCGTCTAAAAGTTCAAATAAAGGGTATAGCCGAATAAGATGGTCAAAAGTGCCCCCAAAGCAAATCAATAATCGCGATGACTGGATGAAAGATAATTAAAAATGCCGTTGATTGCTCGAAATTTCAGCCTCCTGAAGCAATTCGTTGTCGATATATGACTGAAAACGTGAATTTTACGTTTGATTTTTTTTCTCGTTTTCTAAGGCACGAATCAAGCTGAAACCAAGTCTACCCAAAACAAAAAAAAATACTTCTCGCAGTTTTTTTTTCATTTTTTTGGCGCCAAATTCAAATAGAAAAATGAAGTAAAAGTTTTCAAAATTCATTTTTGCAGTGAAGGCATTCGAGGACTGTCTCAGTTTTTTTCTGTAAAAGTGTTTTACCAAATTCTATAACATACATTTTTTTCAGAATTTTAAACAGTGTGGAAGATTAAAAACCACTTTTACCACCTTAGAAATTTGAATTTCGCGCCAAAATTGTAATAAAAAAGTTATTTTTGTGAAATGATTATCTTTTTTTTTTAATTAGAGAGTAAATAAATTATTATTACTATATTAAATATTCAATCTTTTTGTTTGCATTTTTAATCATTAGGCCTAGATTTTGGTTTTTTACCAATATTTTAAATTTTTGACCTGCAGTTTGTGTATAACTGAATAATTTTTCTTCATTTTAGTTTAAATTTTCGATTTATTTGGTAAAATGTTCGATCTTTTGGTCGGCATTTTTTTATTTTTAGGCCCGAATTTTTAATTTTCTGCCCTCTATTTCAACCTGAAATATTCACTTTTATTCCTGATTTTTTTTCGGTATTTTCGAGTGTTGGATTTTTTGTCCTTTATCTTTTTTTAAACATTTTCGCGTTTCTGGTTGGCAATTTATTTTGAGCTAGAGTTATTTTTGGTGACGAAATTGACAAATTATTTTTCTTTTACTTGAATTTGTAATTTTTTGGTCTGCATATTTTTTTTTAGACCAGGAATTTTATTTTTTTGCTCATATTTGAGATATTTGGTCTGCATTTTTGATTTCTTTGTTTGTTCTAACTTTTAGTTTTTGTTCAAAATATTTTGATTTTGGTCAAAATTTTTTAATAGTCTGTTGAAATTTTCTACATTTTTCATTTTTTGATTTTTTTAGTTTTTTATCTTAATTATTAATTTTAACGAGCGAATGTTTGATTGTTGATTTTTATGGGCGATTTTTGTTTTGAGGGTATTTTGGAGTTTTTGATTGTTTGCCCTTCATTTTAGATTGTTTTAACCTAAATTATTGTTTTTATGGCCGAATTTTTTTAATTACTTTCGAGTTTAAAATTTCGGGAAATTATTTTGGGATAAAGTTTAAATTTTTTAGTCTGCATTTTTTATTTTTTACATCAGGATATTTGGTTGTTTGCCTATATTTCAGATGTTTGGTCTGTGTTTTTCATTTCTTTGTTCCAAATGTTAGAGTTTTTGGCCTATAAACCAAAATTTTCGAATATTTATTTAAAATTTTCTTTTTTTCTCTCTGGTCTGCATTTTTTATTTTTGCCGAGAGTTTACGATTTTTGGTCTAAATTTTCAATTTTTTTCCTATATTCTTAGTTTTGTCGGCATTTTTTTATTTTTGATTTTCTGCCCTCTATTTCAACCTGAAATATTCACTTTTATGCCTGATTTTTTTTTCGGTATTTTTGAATTTTGGATTTTTTGTCCTTTATCTTTTTTTAAAACATTTTCGCGTTTCTGGTGGGCAATTTATTTTGAGCTAGAGTTATTTTTGGTGCCGAAATTGGCAAATTATTTTTCTTTTACTTGAATTTGTAATTTTTTGGTCTGCATATTTTTATTTTACCAGGAATTTTATTTCTTTTGTTTATATTTTAGATTTAATACTTAAATGTACAGGGAGAATCCCGTAAATATATATATTATTATTATTATTATTATTATTAGATATTCTGTCTGCATTTTCGATTTCTTTGTTTGTTCTAACTTTTAGAGTTTTTGGCCAAAACATTTTGATTTTGGTCAAAATTTTTAATAGTTTGTTGAAACTTTCTACATTTTTCATTTTTCGATTTTTTTAGTTTTTGTATCTTAATTATTAATTTTAACGAGCGAATTTTTGATGGTTGATTTTTATGGGCAACTTTTGTTTTGTTTTGAGGGTATTTTCGAGTTTTTTGTACTAAGTTTTTGATTGTTTGCCCTTCATTTTAGATTTTTTTAACCTGAATTATTGTTTTTATGGCCGAATTTTTTTTTTAATTACTTCCGAGTTTAGAGTTTCGGTAATTTATTTTGGGATAAAGTTTCAATTTTTTAGTCTGCATTTTTTTAATAATAATAATATATATTTACGGGATTCTCTCTGTACATTCAAGTATTAATTCGAATATAAAATATAAAATAAAATATAACATAAAATATAAATATAAAATATAAAAATACAAAAATTAAAATTACAATTTAAAATTTAAATTTAAAATTGCGACAACATGTGACAAACAAAAACAAGTTAAAAACAATATAATGCAGTACGCTAGACATACATAGTGAAAATGAAAACCCCGCAAGAAAGTTTTTTTTTTTTTATTATTTTTTACATCAGGATTTTTGATTGTTTGCCTATATTTCAGATGTTTGGTCTGTGTTTTTCATTTCTTTGTTCCAAATTTTAGTTTTTGGACTATAAACCAAAATTTTTAAATATTTAGTTAAAATATTCGTTTTTTTTTTCTGGTCTTTATTTTTTATTTTTGCCGAGAGTTTACGATTTTTGGTCTAAATTTTTGATTTTTTGCCTATATTCTTAGTTTTTTTTACCTTGATTATAAATTTTAACGAGCGAATTTTTGATTGGTCTATACTTTAGATTTTTAACCTAAATTTTTGATTTTTGTGTACGAACTTTTGGCCAGTATTTTCGAGTTTCTTTTACCAATTTTTTTTATTTTTTGCCCTTTATTTTAGATGTTTTAACCTGAATTATTTTTTTAATTATTATTGAGTTTAGAATTTCGGCAATTTACTTTGAGGTAAAGAGTTTTGGGGCTGAAAATGGCAAATTATTTTCCTTTTGCTTGAATTTTCAATTTTTAGCCTGCATTTTTATTTTTTAGACCAGGGTTTTTGATTTTTTTTGGCCTATATTTTAGATGTTTTTAGCCAAAATTTTCGATTTAGTTGAAATGTTTTGAATTGTTTTTTTGACTGCATTTTTATTTTTCGCAAGAGTATTCAATTTTCAATTTTTTACCAATGTTTTTAGTTCTGTTACCCTAATTATTAATTTTAATATTATTTTTGGTCATTATTTTTGAGCGTTTTGGTCCAAGTTTTTGACTTTTTTGCCCTATAATTTAGAATTTGCTGACTGAATTTTTGATATTTTTGGCTTGTACTTGGTTTTTGTATTAATTTTAGGTTATTTGTTTGATTTGAAATTTTTTGTTTTAGTGGTTATTTTAAGATAAAACTAATGTACTTTGATATTTAGTTAGAAAATACAGACTGCGCGATTTGTGTTACTTAATTTTCAAATATTTTGATTCGATTTTTGATTTTTTTTTCGAAAATTTTATAATCAAAAAAATATTTTTTGCAGTCAATTTAGTTTTGTTTAGTAATTGTTAAATAAATAAAAATGCGAACAATTTTAAGTAGTTAATTAGCGATGCTTTCCGAAAAATTAAAGAATTATTTTAATTATTTGAAGGATACCACAGCACGATGAAAATTTTTTTTAATTTTGGCCTTTTTGTACTACCTACATATTTTCGGAAAAACGGAGTTCTTCAATTTATGGGGTATTTTTTGGGGTGGGTATTTTATACGAGGGGTATTCTGGGGGGTTTTTATGAAATATTTGGGGAAAATTAAAAATTACTCCTGGCAACACTGGCTGTATACCTGACCTGGCTAAGCCAAATTTCTATCATGGGTGATTCCTTAGCATCAACCAATTTAAATTAAGAAAGGTATCACAAAGTAATGGCTTCAACAATCAATCATAATTTAAATTTTAAAATAATAATTGAAGACTGAATGAAATAATAATAAAGCAATCATTTATTGATGATAATAAATTGTTCTAACCAGTAAAAAAGTAGAGTACTAATACGAAATAGCAACTCTATTACCACAGTTTAGAGTCAATTATTTTCTCGATTAGTTTCTCCAATTACAATATTTTCAAGGTAATTTTAAATGATACACTACGAATAACACTTTAAGTAAATATCAACGATAATGGTGGTAGTAATGGTATCTGTTAGGCTTGGCCAAACTGCATAAGTATCGATCACGGTATCCTTTCGCTGTGCAACGATCGAAACCATTAATTAGTAAAAAATAATAATTGATTTAATTTAAATTAACACTTTCTTCGGTTAACCTCGCACTGTTTTTGCACCTAGCAACTAAAATTTTGAACATTGCGAAGTAAACACCTCCACTACTAATCGATTTAAATTAATTGGATTTTAAACCTCACAGTCTTTAAAACGCACTCTCCTCCCACAAACATCATCAACACACTGATCTTGGAATGCTGCTGGAATCGTTATCATCGACATGCTAATCATCAACATCACACGGAATGGAATGAACGGAGATCGATCGTTTTCAGCACGTGCCAGAGCAAGATGCAGGATATGATGTAAATCGTAATTACAATGCATGACTCAAATGTGAAGTGAATAATTGAATTGTGTGCAAACAAATTAAACTCATTTGTGCAATGCTGCTGGAATTTTGCATTTATTAACTTCGGCTCTTTTGATGTACTTTTGACGTTCGCACAAAATGTGGTTTATTCAATGAAGATAAACAATGGTTGTAATTTAAGATGTTTGCATCTTTTTATATAATCAGATAAATTGCTCGTTAGCGCCCACACGTATGTCTCCTTTGATAAATTTGCGACGTATAATAGTTGTGTAATGCATTCATGTGTAATTAAGCTATATTACTATTGTAATTAAAATTACGAACGCCCCTTTATTCTAATTTTTGTTTTTTAAATAAAAGTTTATAATTTATGTTAAATAGAGAGTTGCTAATTGTTCCCCATTAATTATTTCATCGCTATTTGAATCGTATTACTTTCCAAGAATTTGTTTTAACTCTTTGGTGCACGAGATTTCACATATTTTAAAGGGGCTATCAACACAGACCCAGGAATCAAATATAATACCCTAATCCCCGTCGAAGATCTTAATAAGGATATAAAATCTGCCCTATGGAAAGACGTGGAAGAATATTGGGCTCTCACCCCCAATACACATTATAAACTCATACACTCATCACATCCCAAATGTATACCCCATATAACAACATTTTCAATTCCACGAATGTTATCATCAACTATAACCCGTCTTAAAATTAATCATGGGCTTTTTCCTAAACATCTCTTTAAAATTAAGCTAAAAGGAGACCCTTTATGCTCCTGCGGTGCTATTGGAGATATAAATCATATATTTTTTAAATGTAATGAAAATAAGGTTCATATAGCCCAACTGTATTATGATATAAAACATACGGTGTTCTTCCCTATCAACATGACGCATCTTCTTAGTTTACAAAATATGAATGTGTATAATGCGATATACAGTTTTATTAAAAATGCTAATATCAAAATTTAGTTCTAGCTTAATATAGGTTGCATATCATTAATTCCTCCAGTCTCTAATGTGGTATGTTTCCAAGAGCCCCCTCCTGTTAATCTGTAACCTTAACGTCATGAAGGCTCTCATTGACAACATATTTCCTAATTTTGTGTCCCCGTATAATCGTTCACATATTGTTTCATACCTAGTAGGAAGTACCCTATGTCAAATATATATAAATTATAATACTAGCCGTGTGTGACGGTATGGCTCACGCCTATGTCAAAAACAAAACAAAAAAAAAACAAACAAAAAAAAAGGGGCCAAGTGCACTTCTCTCAGTTGGCACTAGAAGTGTTAAAATTAGGTGGGGATATGTGGTTTATGGTGGTTTGTTCAACTTTGTACATACAGATTTGAAAGCAGGGGCGGCTCGTTATATAGAGCCAAGGAGCCATGGCACTACCTGTAGTTTTAAACTCGGCAAGAATTTTTAATTAATTCTTAAAATTCTTTTTGTTTTCCATGTGTATTGTTTGATGGTGAGGTTACGTGGTCGAGGAATGGTGTTACAGATTTAGTACATGTCTGGGACAGAATGTAAACGTACGATAAGTACGCATAAATCATATTTTCAGCTTGTTTGAATTCGGCTATGAGCCTTTACTTTACAACTCAAAATAATTCTTGGACTGTGGAGATCAATCGTTCTTTCTTTCTTCAAAAAAGGAGGCGAGGGCCTTCCCATATTGTAAAAGTACCATCAACATGTCCCACGAGCCGCTACTGAAAGTCATACTAACCAAGTGAATTGTTTTATTTGAATTATTCAAAATGTATCTACTAAATCTAAAGTTGTCGAAACTGCCGGCACAAAAGGTGAATGGTTTTATTTGAATTCTTTTTCAAATTAGTTTCACTTTTTTGGACAATTAAAGCGAAAATTAAAGAAACATTTTTTCCTATTTAAAAAAAATTGGAAAATGATTTTGAACAATTGAGTGATTTTCGAGACTTAAACCATTTTCTTACTACAATATTCTGCATTTTTTTTATTATTATTAAGCCTGTATTTCCGATTTGTTTTTTTGGCTAAATTTTTGATGATTTGGCCTAAATATTCTTTAGTTTGACCTAAAATTTCGATTTCATTGTTTAAATTTTCGACTATTTCGTCCGCATTTTTTTATTTCTCCTGACGAATTGTTGGGTTTTAATATTTTAACTTTTAGCCTAAATATCCTTTATTTTGACCTTTTGCGGTTTAATTGTTTAAATTTTCGACTTTTTGGCCCACATTTTTTATTTTCACGTCGAAGTTTTAATTTTTAGATTTTTGACCTGTATTTTCGATTCTTTTGGGTATAAATTTTTGATCTGTTGACCTAAATATTCTTTATTGTGGCATAAATTTTCGATTTAATTGTTAAAATTTTTGAATTTTTGGTCCGCATTTTTGATTTTTCGGGCCGAATTTTCAATTCCAGTTCCAAATTTTTGACTTGATTTTGGCGAAAATATCTATAACCTGAATTATTGATTTATATGCAAGATTTCTTTTTATTTTTTCCAGTATTTTCGAGTTTTGTTTGTTAAAATTTTCGATTTTTTAGTCTGCATTTATTATTTTCAGGCCCGAGTTTTCCATATACTGTCTAAATTTTGGACTTTCTCGCCAACATTACAAATATGTATTATTTTTTTTAATCTTTTGACCTAAATTTTTCTTTATTTTGACCTAACGATTTTTTAGCCCCCATTTTTGATTTTTCGTTTAGTCTGCATTTATTATCTTTACGTCCGAGTTTTCCATGTTTTGTCTAAATTTTAGACTTTTTGACCAACATTGTGGATTTTTGTTTTAATCTTTTGCCATACATTTTTCTTTATTTTTTTTATTTGTCTTAAAATGTTTGTTTCCTTGGTCCACTATTTTTATTTTCAGGCCGGAATTTTAGATTTTTGGTCTCAATTTATTATCGTATTTTTTAAATTTTTGGTATATTTTGTATCATATATTTTACATTTTTTAACTTGGATTATTGATTTTATTTCGTGATTTTTTAATTTTTGCTATTAGTTTCGAATTTCTGGTCAGAAACTTATTTTTGGCGACTGAAAGTGGCAAATTATTTTGCTTCTACCTTTCGATTTTTTGTCTGCTTTTTTTATTTTTAGATCAGGATTCTTGATTCCTTGGCCAATATTTTAGATTTCTGTATTTCCGATTTTTTTTTATTTTTCTTTATTATGACCAAAATATCTGCAATTTTTATTTTTTTTCGATGTTTTGTCTAAATTTTCACCGTTTTAGGCTATATTGTAGATTTTTTATTTTTTTGATCCAAATATTCATTATTTTGAGGAAAAAAATCGATTGGTTTGTAGAAATTTTGGATTTTTTGACTGCATTTTTTATCTTTATGCCCGAATTTTCTATGTTTTGTCTTAATTTTTACCTTTTAAGGCCCTATTGTAGGTTTTATATTTTGTATTTTCGATTATCTTGGTTTCAATTTTTGGCCTTTTGGCCGAAATTTTCTTTATTTCGACTTAAATTTTTGATTCGTTTGTTAAAAATTTTGATTTTTTGGTGTACCGCTTTGATTTTTGGGTACGAATTTTAGATTTTTGGTCTTGATTTTTATTTTTTGTCCCATATTTTAGATTTTCTTGCGAATTTATTTTTTATTTTTACATATACAAACATCTTTATTCACAGAAATAACATCTAAATACATTATGTTAAAAACTTGAAATCCGCTTTCCGTTGTCTGTGAATGGACTATCGATTTTTATTTTTGCTATTAACTTCGAATTTCTCGTTGGAACTTATTTTAAGCTAAAATGAGTTATTTTTGGGGCTGAAAATGGCAAATTATTTTTCTTTTGCTTGTATTTTTAATTTTTTGGCCGATATTTTAGATCTTCGGCTGTTTTATTCCAAATTTTTGATTTTTTGGCCAAAATATTCGATTGGTCCAGCAAGATAAATGGTTCTTTGTTTCTTCAAATAAAGGAGGAGGGATAGGTATTGTATAAGTGGCTCCACCATCAACATGTTCCACGAGCCGCCACTGTTTGAAAGTGATCTATTTTGTGGACAGATATGTCACAACTTGAGTAAATTTGGTGATTCAAATTGTAACCCAATATGCAGCAAAGAGTAAAACAATAAACAATCAGAAATAAAAAAGTTCAACATTTCTCTTTTTTCTCTCGAAGCTAGTAAATATACAGATGGTTATGAAACTTTTGAATCTATTAGATCTGGGTTGTTTATTAAAGTTGTTATTAAAATATTTTTGTAAAGTCGCACAGAGAATACAAATTTAGTGAATTAGAAAAAAAATGGGTCCCATTTAAAAAAATTGTCCATGACGTCATACGTGAAAGACTAGTGACGTCACACTATTTTTAAAGACGCTAGAAAGTGCGCAATAAAAAACAAAAATCGACATGTCCAAGGATTTTTTTCCGGAACATCTCATTTCATAAATACCGAATTTGTTCCAGTCAAAGTTTCCACCCTGTATACATTAATATTAATTACAGGAAAATAATATAAGTATGTTTCGTAAACTCGCTGGTTGTTGATCGATAAATGTGAAAAATATTACAAAAATTCCGATTAAATTAAAAAAAAAATTAAATTCCAATTATGGAAATTGTAAAAGACTATCCAAAACGGACTTTGAATATTTACTATAGTGCCAAGCTGAAGATATAATCTTAATGTCAATAACCTTTTCGTCAATATTTTAGATTTTTAAATCTGTATGGATTGTATTTTGAATAAAAATATTTGACTCTGAAAAAAGTTATAATTTAGATTAAAATACATAACTAAGTAATTAAAAAGATAACTTAAACTCGACCTTCTCAGCACCAATAATATTGAAAATTATGCAAGAGTGTAATTAACAACACTGGATAAAATGTTAACATGAAACTAATAAAACCCAGCTTAACTGAATTTGACCATATGCAACACAATATACATAATTTCTAAAAATATTTCTTATACTGTAACAAAAGATTAAGTACATGAAATTTAATTTAATTATACCTCGTTAATTAGTTTCTTAATATTATAATAAAACACTTTTAACTTTGTTTTGTATAACTTATATGTTTATTTTTGTGACTTAAGTTTCGGTAATACAATTACCATTTTCAAACAAAACTTGTAATGGTAATTGTATTACCGAAACTTAAGTCACAAAAATAAACATATAAGTTATACAAAACAAAGTTAAAAGTGTTTTATTATAATATTTAAAATGTATAACGAAGTAGAAGCCTCCAGCATAAACAATATTAGTTTCTTAATGTTTAAAATTCTCGACTAGTCTCGCGTATACGGGTATTAGGGCAAAGAAAATTAAAATAAAAATGCCATAATATGACGAAACTAGTCGAGAATTATAACTACTAATCGTTTTTATTTGGTAGAATTTATATCTTTTTCATATTACTACCCTTAAAATGAACTACAGTTACCTAAATATTAAAACAATTAATTAGTATCATAAACAACTAGCCAATATGTTAATCTATCACATTTCCAAAACCAAAGTCATTCGTCGGGTTAATTTTGGTATTATCATCGGTAGTCAAATTTCAATTTTCATTATTACTAATTCGAAATAGCTTATCAGTTGTTCATATTGTCAAATAAAGCCCCAAATAATGTATGTAAAGTTGGTAATATTTCTAGCTAGAGCCCGGCGCCTTCACCATAATTTAAGGTTTTATTTGAAAATTTTGATTGGATTTTAAGATACAGCGTCGACAGACGGACTTTTTCGAAAATCAGGTGATCTCAAAATGTATATCTACCTTAACATTTCACGAAAACAATAGTAGAAATTAAGTTAAAAAATAATTGCGAAATATTGAATCCGAAAATGAAAGTCACAAAAATGATTAAACCTATCCAAATCATAGGGTTGCTAAAACGATTTTATTTGGCATATTGATTAAAATATTAGTTAAAAACTAATGAAGTTACAGCACCAAAGGTTTTTCATAAAGCAGCCTGTACATAAATTTACATTAACGATCATTACAGCTAAAATTTGTACATTTTCATTTGCGAAATTGTGAAAATAAATTTATGTTTCTCTGAGACATGTTTGTGCGAGGTCGATTTAAAAAAAAACATTTTTTAGAATAAATTTAAGATTAATTTTAAGCGGAATTTAGAACAGTAATTTGTGTTCTAGATGTGAATGTGAGAATTTATTTGTTTTACCCGATTTTTTTTTTTATAAATATGAAAACGAAATAAAAATCTGGTATACCTTAAAATCGAAGGATATCACTGAAAAAAAATTATGCTTTTGGAAAAATTATTTGAAATCGCGAGACATGTTTGTATTAAAGATTTCCGTGAAAAAGAGTAATTTATGCAAATGTTGAACATGAACACAACAAATGGTATATTTTTCACAAACAAGCCGTTCCAGTGTAAATATAGTTGCCTATGTCAAAGTACTGCTCGAATTTCTATTGTAGTAAATAGTGGCTTTCTTTAACATTTATTTGAGCATGTAGCAGTATTACATCCTTATCATTTATGCTTTTTAGGACCGTATAAAGGTCCACCCTGGGTCAGTTTTATGAGTGCGTGAATTGTAAGATGTGCTCAGTCAGCATATATTAAAATTGGCTATATTTATTTAAACCCTAATCTAATATAGAAAGTTATCAATAATGAGGACACCGCAAAAACTTCCGGCCAGCGCCAAGATTACCATATCGTTGGTGAAGCGGCAATACCGCCTATCTCACATTCACCAAATTTGACAGGAGATACAAAAAACTGATTTATAGCTTTCTGGTAAAAGATTATCCTGTAATTGCTGTAAGCCGGTCAATTTGACCATTGAATATCTAAATTTAAATTTACCCTTCTCCATTTTATTTTTACAAATTAGCCCACCAGGGTATTTTAGCACGTCATTTATGCTAGTCGACTGGTTGAAATATTAAAATATTGTGAGGGAACATTTTGAACATAAAAATAGCTATATCTTCTGGCACAATACATTATGATAAAACCTATTAAATACGTGCCGGCCAGTTTGACCAGTTCACAGTCAGTACGTAACTGAAATAGGCTAATAGCAGTTACGGGTTATGTTCTAAAATCTCAAATGACGGTTGGTCAGTATTGCGCTTCGTCGACGATATATTGTTTTCGTAATAATTCAGTTTGATAGTACACAGCACGAAAAAAATATCAGCATTGGTAAATAGACGAATTTGTCCCATGGCGCCAATGCAAACTCTGTAATCAAGTTTGACAGATGAAAAAACAATAATAAACTTAGGATTAACTGTTTCATTACTTTCCAACTGAAATGTACTATAAGGTAAATCTGTAATTAAAAGCATTTGGGTGTAACCCATTTTACCATTTATATTAACACGTTTACATTAGATTAGATAACACTATCAATGGGCGGGTTCATCAGACAAAACAGTTGGGAGTTTACTGCCAACTGTATTTTGGGTATTTTCTGATGAACACACTGTTGATCTTGAACAAGTTAGCTCAGCCGTAGCCATTTTCCCAAACGTACAAATTAGAGCGATTGGTATTGGAATTAGCGTTGGGGTTGTCGAAGTAATGGAGATTAGCAAAGCCTTATGATAAACATATAATTTATAATGTAACCAAAATTGAGAAAATACACGAATTGCTGATAGGTAAGAAAGTAAATGCTTTTGTGTAAATAGCTTAATCTAAATTATATATATTTTTTTTTTGGCCTCGGATGCAAGTCCATATGGCCAGCTCAGGGCGGTTAGGATTTTTTTCTCGTTAAGGGGTCTATCATTATCTAAATTATATTAAAAGTACACAAACAAAGTACTGCAATCAGAATGTCCGAAGTAGCCTTCATCAAATACCAACATTCAGCGTAAATGAAAATAAACATGTTGACAGTTGAGAATTCTGACGAACAAGCCCATTTTCAAAGAGATGGAAATGAATCAACTAGTCAAGTGCCTTGTGTTGAAATAAGCAAAAGATCAAATAAGGGATTTAACAGCAGTTAAAATATACATTTTGTAGGAGAGGACCATTTTTTTTACTCGTCACTTTTTTCCTGACATACTTTATTACTTCCTCCAATGAGTGCTGAGTTGACTCTTTTCAACTGACTCTGTTCCACGAGTCGACTCGCTAAAAAGAGTCATTTCATCTATCTCTACTGCAGACCAGTTTCTAGCTACTGGCGGTTATCAGTAAATTTTTTAATTGTTTACCATTCCAAATTAAAAACTTAAATTTTAACCACCACAAATGCTACATAAAACAGCTACTTCTAGCAAAATGTCCATTCAGGATTTATGAGTTTTTTAGTTATACCTTTTAACGCATTCAGCCCTGGATTTTTAAATTTAAAAAAAAAATAATTTTTTTGTTAATTATTATTGATGGGGAGCTTCTTAAGACCATATATACTAATTTTGAACTGATTTGATTAATTAGTATAGGAATTAATTAGTGAGGCTTTGTTGAAGTGACATCTAGTGATAAACAGCAAAAATATGGATTGTCATAGTAAGTAGAGACATGTAAATGTTGCGGTGGCAATTGCCACCACCAGGGTGTTAAAGTAAAGTGTTAAAGTAACTATGTTATTGTTACCTATATTTCTTTGACGATTCTAGCACAATAAACATTATTATTATTATTACAGCACAGTGCATCCGTTGATGGCAACACGCTTTACTATTAGTATTAAGCAACTCGGCGGTTTTAAAATAGTAGATGGTTTGCTACGCCATCTAGTAGTCGTCCCTAGTGCCATATTGTACATAATCGTATTTTATTTTTTAGTAGTATGATATTTACTATTATCGTCGTGGATACAAGGCATGAAAGCGTACTCATAACTCCCACAGGAGATATGGGTTATATCTCCCTTGGGAGTTATGAGGTTTGCTCCTGTTTACCTGACAAATAGCATGTACAGTTTGAAAATTCTCCGCTCAAGATGATGGTTGAAGATAGACAATCTTGCTTCTGCTCACGACCAACTCTATAGCGAGACAGGTATTTAACTTTTCTCCCTGAATCACTGAATAAAACACTGACTATGTTTTTTTACCACAATTTACAAAATTGTGGTAAAAAACGTAGTAAGTGTTTTATTCATTGATTCTATAATGAATTACTACGTAGTAACGGTGGCAACCAGCACCATGATCTGTTCTCCCAGGTTTGTTCACTATTTTATTCACAACTATACATTTGTTGTTAAAGCATTAACGTCATATCAAATCAAAATAAATAAACATCAGTTCATGAAATTCAGGTGGTTTGATTTAAAACAAACTCATAGCAACCATGCAAATACATATTGCGGATCGATATACTGAATATTTTTACTAATTACTAATATTTAACTAAAAAATAAAATATTGTATGCACCTCGGAAGATATTCATGTTCTTTACCCTCGGCTGACTTATAAACCTTTCAACCTCGGGAGAAAAACATTCCATATCTCCCTTAATGGATAAATATCTATTATTTTTGTAAAAATGTGATTTCCGTTTAATAAAGACTAAATAAAATTAAATATGTGTTTGGATCCAGGGACGACTACTAGATGGCGCAGCAAACCATTTCACTATTTTAAAAATGGGATCAATTACCAAGAGAAATAATTTCAAAACGGCATGAAATAAATATTACTTACAGATCATTGTCCTGTACGTTAAGTTGTCTAAGCAGCTCTTCTCTCTCCTTTTCCCTTAAAGCTAAAGTCTCTTGGAGTTTTTGCTTCTGTTTCTGGAACTCCTTCAACAAATCCCCAGTGAAGCTCTGTTCCAACACCCCCACCGTGGCCACGGTCGGGTCGAGAGGAACGTACGGTTGCGGCGGTGAAAGCACCAGATTCTGGGCAGTTATCGGCCTCTCGTTCAACGAGTCCCGCCTGGAAGACCTGGAGGTGCCGACGGACGCGGGCGACTCCCGCCCCTTGTGCTCCGGAGTGGACATCAGCTTACCTTCCGGACTTTTCGACCGCGTCCTCGCCGGCGTGGGTTTCGTGTTGTTCGGTGTGCTGGTTTGTTCTTGTATGGAAGGTAGCTGTTGAAAATCGGCGTAGGAGTTGCTCAGAAACACCTCGCCTTCGTTTTCAAACAGCCGATCGACTGAGGTATTCATTAATTTGGCGTTCTTCATTCCCGTCAGGTGAAAACTGGCGAAGCTCGATCGAGACATGGAGTTCTGGATGTTTATGTCGCCGGTTGATAAGGCCATGACTCTGGGGTTTCCGTTGTGCGCGGCGTTCCCGTGGGCCAGGCCGTACGGTAAACCGTCGAGGGCGGGCATTAGTGATCTTGACATTATGTCGGCGGCGGATCGGGGTCGTGTAAAGGGCATCGCTGAATGCGGGAAGGTCTTTGGTTTAATTGGCGTTATCAGCATGTGCTCAGTCCAGGACGTTTCCAGGGATGGTCGTTCCAGCCGTTCCACGTCCACGTTTAACGTCCTTTGTTCGAACGGCACGGAAAACGTCTCCGGGGGGATGCTCTGCAGCCAGGAGAGCAAACTCAGATCGGAATCGCTGAAACCCACGCTTCCATCTAATAACCGAGAAAAGCTCATGTCCTGCGATTGCGCCTCCTTAGTTCCGGTCGCTTTAGCCTGACAGTAATTAACACACGACTCGTACAATATACCTTTAATGATCAGCTGTATTAACCTATCGTTTTTCGCACACGAGTTCGCGTTCGAGTCGGTGGATTTCCGGTCCCCGGGTAAAAACTCCGCGACCAGGGGGTAAACTTCTCTAAAACACTGTACCCTCGCGTTACTAGGATTCCAGTCTTTATAGCTCATGTGATCGGTGAGCCGCGGTAAGGTCAGTAATAAACACATGTTAGAATGTTCCTCCTTCGAAGGGGCGTACTTTTCTAATTCATTTAACACTTTAACTACTTCTTCTACTGCATTGTCTACGCTGCTACCTTGTATGTTCGCTTCCGATTTTATACATAACAACTCTATATATTTGTGCCTAAGTATTGCGTAACTAAATTTGCGCATGTCGAACGTGTTCAAAGCCTCTAATGGTTGAATGAATTCCAGGACGTCGTCCCATTGCCCGTCCAGGATCAATTGCCGCAGGAACAGGACGTCGTCGGAAAAGCCGCCGTTTATGACACCGGTTTCCCTCTCCAGGCTCAGCTGCGAGATGTGGAGCTCCCTGTTGTGGAGGAACTCGAGGGCCAGCCGCACGACGTCCTCCTCGCGGAGGGTCAGCCGAGCTGACGGCATCACGTATTGGATCTTCAATCTGGAATTTAAAGCACACCGGTTAGACATCTGCCATTTGGACCGTTAGGTCGGCGAGAAAATTGCAACACTTAAATTTGAATTTACTGCTATCGCCGAGAAGAGTGGACGTGCAATGTGGCGCGCGAGGAGAGCTCTACAAAATGCAGGACTCCGCGTCGACTCAAGTTGAAAGTACACATCGTAGAAATTCTTAACAAAAATTCTTTGTCGTATATAATGGGATTTTTAATGATAGGAAGCAAATAGGGCATTGAATATTTAGTAGAACACGAGCGTAAAATTCCTAGACAAAAGGGAAAATATGGGATGGACATTATATAATCATGGAACCATTTTTCTGGCTGGGAATAGATTTAGAAACGGCTCTTTCACAGAAAGTTACGTGCAATAAAAAAAAAACTCGAATGTAAAATTTTATGAATTGATCAATATTTAAGATAGAAAGTGGCGGAATCTATTGCCTACATGTTGTACTAAGGATTAATACAACAGGCTGATAAATATTAGTTACTTACGCTTCGGTAAAACATTTTTTTAATGGAAAATACACCTATATTTATCATCGAAATGATTAATTTGTCGAAATTAAAAACACAAATGCTTCGCACGAACTACAAGGTTTTCGTTAATTTTTATGACCCGGTGTGGCTTTTCTAATCTCCGTCACTACCAAAGTATTGCCGAGAATTGGTAATTAAAGTGCATCTGGTTCGTGAGTCCTCAGTCAGTATAGCGTGTTTCAAAAACGTCCTTGGTAATTGTTAGTCAATATTTTTAATGCTGATCCAAGCATGGGCGTCCGCAGAAATTTTTCAAAACTTTCATACAGAAATTTCGAATAAAAAACTATCAAAAATGACTGCATTTTTGCCACCGCAAACGGCCCATAAAGAAATTTGCAGCTGCCAAAAATTGTGGATGTTTACAATCAAAAACGGCATTTTTACATTAAACAAGAAAATTACCATTTTTGTATTGTTAAAAATTCTGCATTATTGCCACCACGAACGGTACGATTCAATGGTAAATAAAGTAATTTAAGACCCCGGGTACACATTTAATTATTATAGTTAAGCAAGATTTGTTTATATCATATACTAAATGTATGAATTCTTTAATAAAGATGATTTATATATATAAAGTAATTTGCAGCTGCAAAAATTGTGGATTTTTACTATCAAAAATGGCATTTTTTGATATTAAAAAAAAAGAAAATAACAATTTCGAATTATCAAAAATTCTGCATTTCTGCAACCACAAACGGCACGATTCCACGGTAAATAAAGAAATAAACAGCTGCCAAAACTTGTGGATTTTTACGATCAAAAACGGCATTTTTTGACATTAAAAAGAAAATTGCCATTTTTGTATTGTTAAAAATTCTGCATTTTTGCCACCACGAACGGTACGATTCAATGGCCCAATAATTTTTAAATAACTTTGCAAAATTTAGAAGTCTGCACATATTTTGGATTTATATTTTAAATCAACGCTTTTTCAAATTTTTAATTGCCGAAAATGGTCATTCTTGGCATTGATGTTGATTATTAGGATAACTGATTATAGAACGTGCTGGTGTTTTCTGAAATGTGATTTTTGAAAAATTTTATATCGTTTGGAAGTTTGTACTTGTTTCGGATTTTGAAAAATCAACGTTTGTTTTTGGGAGCGCTTGTGCCGGTTGCACCGCGGCCGTGTGGGTTCGAATCCCAGCCCGGGCGGAAGATTTTTCGGCGATGGAGAAGTATTCGCTCGGGTCTTACATTATTCATTTCTTCATTTATGCTCATTTATTTATACAAAAATACAAAAATCTAGCCGTGTGTGACTGAATGGCTCAGCCTAAGTAAAAAAAAACTTTTTTTTTTAATTGCAGCGTTAAAACTAGGTGATTCACATGCTTCAATTTTCTTGGAATATAAAAGCCCAGTTATTTTGAAATAATTTTATGAATATTAGAAATTTGCACATATTTTAGTTTTTGATAAATCTACCCTTTCTTTAATTTTGATTGTCAAAAATGGCCTTGGCTTTGATAATGATTATTGGGAAAACTGACTGATTAACGTGCTTGAAAGATCATTTTTGACAATTAAAATTTAAATACGTGCAAACTTCTAATGTCATGAAAATTAGAAGCTTATACATATTTTGCTTTTTGATAAACCCATTTTTTTAATTTTGAGTGTCAAAAATGATCTTTCTTGGATTTGACGATAATTATTGGGAAAACTGACTGACTAACGTGCTTGGGTTTTCGGAAATTTGAAAACTCATTTTTTAATAAATTTATACGAAATTTTCGCGTTAAACATAGTCTGCCTTAGATGGTTAAATTAAAAAAAACTAAGTGATTAACGTGCTTGAGATTTCCTGGAATATACCAGCTCAATTGTTTTAAAATCATTTTGTAAAGATTTGAAGTCTGCACATATTTTGGATTTTTTTAAATCAAATTTTGAGCGTCGAAATTGGTCATTTTTGGAATCGAAGATGATTATTAGGAAAAAGTACTACAGAACGTGCTTGTGTTTTCTGAAATTTTAAAGCTTAGGCTTGTTCATGTTTGAAAAATTTCATATCGCTTGAAATATCGGAATTTGAAAAATAAACGTATTTTTGAAATGTCAGCGCTAAAAATAGTCTGTTTTAGCGATCTGTGAAGAATGAAAAAAAATACTTTCTGGAATATAAAAGCCCAATAATTTTTTTAAATAATTTCATACGAAATTTTCGCGTTAAACATAGTCTTTCTTAGATTTGATGATGAATTTGGAAAAAACTAAGTGATTAACGTGCTCGAGATTTTCTGGAATATAACAGCCCATACGTTTTAAAATAATTTTGTAAAGATTTGAAGTCTGCACATATTTTGGATTTTTTGAATCAACGCTTTTTCAACTTTTGAGCGCCGAAAATGGTCAATTTTGGAATCGATGATGATTATTAGAAAAAAATAATACAGAACGAGCTTGTTTCCTGAAATTTTAAGGCTTAGACTTATTCATTTAAAAAAAAAATCATATCGTTTGAAATATCAGAATTTGAAAAATAAACGTATTCTTGAAATTTCAGCGCTAAAAATAGTCTGTTTTAGTGATGTGTGAAGAATAAAAAAACTACTTTCTGGAATATAAAAGCCGAATCATTTTTAAATAATTTTATACGAAATTTTCGCGTTTAACATAGTCTTTCTTAGATTTGATGATGAATTTGGAAAAAAACAAGTGATTAACGTACTTGAGATTTTCTGGAATATAACAGCCCAACCGTTTTAAAATCATTTTGTAAAGATTTGAAGTCTGCACATATTTTGGATTTTTTTTTAATCACCGCTTTTTCAAATTTTGAGCGCTGAAAATGATCATTTTTGGAATCGATGATGATTATTAGGAAAAAATACTACAGAACGTGATTGTGTTTCCTGGAATTTTAAGGCTTAGGCTTATTCATTTTTGAAAATTTTCTTATCGCTTAAAATATCAGAATTTGAAAAATAAAGGTATTTTTGAAATTTCAGCGCTAAAAATAGTCTGTTTTAGTGATTTGTGAAGAATGAAAAAGCTACTTTCTGGAATATAAAAGCCCAATAATTTTTTTAATAATTTTGTACGAAATTTTAGCGCTAAACATAGTCTTTCTTAGATTTGATGATGAATTTGGAAAAAAGCAATTGATTAACGCACCTGAGATTTTCTAGAAAATAACAGCCCAATCGTTTTAAAATCATTTTGTAAAGATTTGAAGTCTGCACATATTTTGGATTTTTTTAAATCGACGCTTTTTCAAATTTTGAGCGCCGAAAATAGTCATTTTTGGAATCGATGATTATTAGGAAAAAATACGTGCTTGTGTTTCCTGAAATTTTAAGGAGTACGCTTATTCATTTTTGAAAAATTGCATATCGCTTGAAATATCGGAATTTGAAAAATAAAGGTATTCTTAAAATTTCAGCGCTAAAAATAGTCTGTTTTAGTGATCTGTGAAGAATGAAAAAAATGCTTTCTGGAATATAAAAGCCCAATAATTTTTTTAATAATCTTATACGAAATTTTAGCGCTAAACATAGTCTTTCTTAGATTTGATGATGAATTTGGAAAAAAACCAAGTGATTAACGTGCTTGAGATTTTCTGGAATATAACAGCCCAATCGTTTTAAAATCATTTTGTAACGATTTGAAGTCTGCACATATTTTGGATTTTTTTTAAATCAACGCTTTTTCAAATTTTGAGCGCCGAAAATGGTCATTTTTGGAATCGATGATGATTATTAGGAAAAAATACTACAGAACGTGCTTGTGTTTCCTGAAATTTTAAGGCTTAGGCTTATTCATTAAAAAAAAATCATATCGCTTAAAATATCGGAATTTGAAAAATAAAGGTATTCTTGAAATTTCAGCGCTAAAAATAGTCTGTTTTAGTGATCTGTGAAGAATGGAAAAAAAAACTACTTTTTGGAATATAAAAGCCCAATCATTTTTTTAATAATTTTATACGAAACTTTAGCGCTAAACATAGTCTTTCTTAGATTTGGTGATGACTTTAGAAAAAACTAAGTGATTAACATGCTTGAGATTTTCTGGAATATAACAGCTCAATCGTTTTAAAATCATTTTGTAAAGATTTGAAGTCTGCACATATTTTCGATTTTTTTAAATCAACGCTTTTTCAAATTTTAAGTACCGAAAATGGTCATTCTTGGCATTGATGATGATTATTAGGAAAACTGACTACAGGACGTGCTTGTCTTTTCGGAAATTTGTAAGCTCATTAATTTACCTTTACATTAATGAAGACCAGCAATTTTTGAATAATGTAGTGTTTTTCGATGAAAAAGTTTACCAATCGGAAAAATTCGTGTGTACAAACCAAGAGGACAATTTGAAGAACGATATGTTTATCCTAGTGACGATAGTGGACGTTTTTCGGTTCCCGATTGGGGCTTGATTTCTGCTCAAGGGCGTGGAATTTTACATGTTGTAGATGGACGGTTTATAGTTGCCGTTTAGGTGCAAATAATGGAAAACGTAATGTTGCCTTCAGTGCGGCAATGTTTTGGAGAAAACTACATTTCAACATCTAAATCTAAATTATGATTATTTTGGTACTTTTCATAAAAAAAAATCTGTAAAAAGCTCTACAAAAGTTGTGAAGTAAAAAACCTGTATTTGAACAAATCGCCCATGACTTCATATTTACGAATCTTTATTATCATTTTTTTTCCTCTTGTTTTTAGCCAGGTATGTAGCGCTAAAATGTGAGCAATAATGAAGAAAAATCGAGCGATTCTTTTAAAAACATTTATTAGAGCAATTATGTATTTTGTGCGGAACTTTATCACCACTCTGTACATACCGGTCTGATCATAATTTTAATTTACGTTCGATAATGGCCGAAAGTTAAAGTTGCCGGAACTATAATCGCGAATTTCCATTTCATAGTTATACAAAGTAAGAATGTTTTATTAATTAACTACCTCTGTTGCATATCACTAAGTAGTTTTAAATAAAGCGAAAAACTTTTTCCGGAATAAAAAAAACATACCTTTACAGCAAGAACACATGTTTTATATTCCACACGATCTGTACGGCTCCTTGAAAAATGTACAAATGGTAACAACGCGCAGTCATGATGTTCACTGTAGCACATCCGCGATACAACTACGGAAATTAATGGAATCAGCTGTGCTAATTTATTTCATTTGAAAACATTTCATTATTGTTAATTTTTACGAAACCAGTTTCTCATTACTTCCGAAGATACCAGTACAGAACACAGCGAACTCAATTAACCGCAGGATTTTGTTGCCGCACGCAGAAGGACAAGAAAAGACAATGTCACGATATCTAAAAGTTTTGATTTAAAATCTTTCACTTTATCATGAATAACAAATATAAAACGTTGATGTACACAAATTATTTTAGCTAAAAACTCATATTTTTAGTCTTAGATATTACGAATTTAAAGCTATGTTAATAAATGAACCTTACTTGTCGCAGAAAGCATTAAATAAATTCAATAAAACGAAATGTTGTTTATAGTCTCAGTAAGACTTAATTTTACTTGCAGAGTTACGAACAGGTTGAATATTCATTTATTCAGGCTACATTTCGTTTTATTGAATTTATGCTATGTTAATAAATTTATTTAACATAATAATTATAAGGAGTGAGCCACAGAATTTTGTTTCCGAGTTGCCCATGCCTGAGAGAGAGAGAGAGAACATAGCAGTCATGTCTCATTTATCTCACAACCAACTCTGAAACAAATTTTTGTGGCTCAAACGATATATCCAAAACCAGGTTAATAGATACCAATTTGGAACACCTAGTTTAACCCATCCAAAATCAAGAAATAATTGGATCTATAAGAAAAATTTATCGCCACACGTAGTTGCATACATCTTCTTTATTTATTCAAGAGAAACCAATTTGCCGGTGAACTTTAGCAGACGGCCAATTACTCCGTACCGCATAGCATGAAAGAAAGCCATTATTCTCCTATCCTTACAAAGCGTTCCCAGAGAGAGATGAAGCTTCAGTGCACCGAATAAGTTACCAGTTACATGTATTCCCGTATTTGTACAGAAATGAATAACTGCCGTAAAATGGCAACACAATTTGAATAAACACGATTGTGATCGTATGCGTGCGGATTTTATGAGTTCGTTGGTCTTCTTTTCAGCAAGATTTTCTTTTTGAAATTAGCCAGTTTTTATGTCAAGCAAGCCTTGCGACACTTTCTGTCTTACGCGAGGGTCAACGGTTATTTTATTGATTTTAAGCGGTATTCATTTTTAGATGCAATTGATTCCTGTTCTATTTTCAACTCGGGTGGGATAATTAATGGTCTCTGGATAAATTATTTTTATTATGGTAATAAACTGCAATTAACATGAATTCATTGTAACTGATACAAGTGTAATGATCATGGCATGTACACTTTTGAATTCATTAGGTATGTATTTTATTTAGAGAAACCAATTTTAGCATAATAGCACGCTAATACATTACTGAGTTTGTAATTTGTAACACTTTCTTTTTGAGACTGTCAGCAAACGTCACTTTTTAGAACAAAATTAAATATCCGCCATTATGATTTCATGGCTAACCTTTTTTTTATTCAAAAAGTTTTTTGCAAATATCTCGGTAAATTCTATGCAGAAACTGTAACATACCAAATCATTCAGCTTAAAAAGCTTTAAAAATAATGTCAGAAAACCGATACTATCAAATAATTAGGGGAGCCAATATTAATACATTTAAAAATTTTACATGTAAATCCCTATGGTCCGCTTTGCAATTCAACACCCTGTAGACCATCCATAACAAAATATTTTGGCTGAAGATATATCTAATGTAGTGCATTGACACACAGGTTTCACAAGGAAGGTTTTATTCAACGCACGAGTCCAAGTTTAGACTTATTGAAGCAATTAGTTTCATGCTCTGCTATAAATATCTAGCAATTAAAAAATATAATTGGCATTAAAGACATAATAATCGGAGCATAAGGGACTTAAAAAGAAACTTGTGATAATTGGGGCGAGTTTTGAATCCTCAATTATATTGTTATATTCTTAATCAAATATACGGTGTGTTTCAAAAAGAAATTAATGCATTAAAATACAAATTCGCAATTGTCATTCCGTCAGAAAGTCAAAAATGTTGTTGAGATACTTTCTGGTCATGCCTATACCTAGACAGTCCGACCAAACATCCTCAGTCATGCTGCTTTCGCAGGTTTCATCATCGAACGCCTCGACTTGACTGAAAAAGTCTGCATTGAATAGTCATAATTTTTCCTGGCAGATCCATCAATTTAAAGGAACCTGATGAAGCATTCCATGCTGTGAATGTAAATAATACATTCGTACCATCATCAGTTTTTGTGGTAATTATACGTGATCAGAGCGTGAAATTACGAAAAATTATTATAATTTTGGTGGCTTAGAAAAAATATAAAAACAACTGCTATCAACTTGAATCTTACCAAAATTACTCAAAATTCATTAGAGATTGTGATTTCTAAAAGAATACATTCACACCATCACCAGATTTCGTGATAATTACACGTGATCGGAGCGTGATTTTACAAAAAATTGTTATAATTTTGGTGGCTTGGAAAAAATATAAAAACAACCGCTATCATCTTGAATCTTAGCAAAATTACTCAAAATTCATTAGAGATTGTGAATTTGAAAAGAATACCTTCTCATCATCACCAGACTTTGTGATAATTACACGTGATCAGAGCGCGAAATTACGAAAAATTGTTATAATTTTGGTGGCTTGGAAAAAATATAAAAACAACTGCTATCAACATGAATCTTACCAAAATTACTCAAAATTCATTAGAGATTGTGATTTCGAAAAGAATACCTGCTCATCATCACCAGACTTTGTGATAATTACACGTGATCAGAGCGTGAAATTACGAAAAATTGTTATAATTTTGGTGGCTTGGAAAAAATATAAAAACAACTGCTATCAACTTGAATCTTACCAAAATTACTCAAAATTCATTAGAGATTGTGATTTCGAAAAGATCACCTTCTCATCATCACCAGACTTTGTGATAATTACACGTGATCAGGGCGTGAAATTACAAAAAATTGTTATAATTTTGGTGGCTTGGAAAAAATATAAAAACAACTGCTATCAACTTGAATCTTACCAAAATTACTCAAAATTCAATAGAGATTGTGATTTCGAAAAGAATACCTGGTCATCATCACCAGACTTTGTGATAATTACACGTGATCAGAGCGTGAAATTACGAAAAATAGTTATAATTTTGGTGGCTTGACAAAAAATATAAAAACAACTGCTATCAACTTGAATCTTACCAAAATTACTCAAAATTCATTAGAGATTGTGATTTCGCAAAGAATACCTGGTCATCATCACCAGACTTTGTGATAATTACACGTGATCAGAGCGTGAAATTACAAAAAATTGTTATAATTTTTCTGGCTTGGAAAAAATATAAAAACAACTGCTATCTAAATAAATCTTAGCAAAATTACTCAAAATTCATTTGAGATTGTGATTTCGAAAAGAATACCTTCTCATCATCACCAGACTTTGTGATAATTACACGTGATCAGAGCGTGAAATTACAAAAAATTGTTATAATTTTGGTGGCTTAGAAAAAATATAAAAACAACTGCTATCAACTTGAATCTTACCAAAATTACTCAAAATTCATTAGAGATTGTGATTTCGAAAAGAATACCTGGTCATCATCACCAGACTTTGTGATAATTACACGTGATCAGAGCGTGAAATTACAAAAAATTGTTATAATTTTTCTGGCTTGGAAAAAATATAAAAACAACTGCTATCTAAATAAATCTTAGCAAAATTACTCAAAATTCATTTGAGATTGTGATTTCGAAAAGAATACCTTCTCATCATCACCAGACTTTGTGATAATTACACGTGATCAGAGCGTGAAATTACAAAAAATTGTTATAATTTTGGTGGCTTAGAAAAAATATAAAAACAACTGCTATCAACTTGAATCTTACCAAAATTACTCAAAATTCATTAGAGATTGTGATTTCGAAAAGAATACCTGGTCATCATCACCAGACTTTGTGATAATTACACGTGATCAGAGCGTGAAATTACAAAAAATTGTTATAATTTTGGTGGCTTAGAAAAAATATAAAAACAACTGCTATCAACTTGAATCTTACCAAAATTACTCAAAATTCATTAGAGATTGTGATTTCGAAAAGAATACCTGGTCATCATCACCAGACTTTGTGATAATTACACGTGATCAGAGCGTGAAATTACGAAAAATTGTTATAATTATGGTGGCTTGGAAAAAATATAAAAACAACTGCTATCAACATGAATCTTACCAAAATTACTCAAAATTCATTAAAGAGTGTGATTTCGAAAAGAATGCCTTCTCATCATCACCAGACTTTGTGATAATTACTCGTGATCAGGGCGTGAAATTACAAAAAAAAATGTTATAATTTTGGTGGCTTGGAAAAAATATAAAAACAACTGCTATCAACTTGAATCTTACCAAAATTACTCAAAATTCATAAGAGATTATGATTTCGAAAAGTATACCTTCTCATCATCACCAGACTTTGTGATAATTACAAGTGATCAGGGCGTGAAATTATAAAAAATTGTTATAATTTTGGTGGCGTTAAGTACCTTTGAAGAAATTTCTGCGTACTGAATTATTACATTTATAACATTAATACATTCTGTTAAATAAGCCACGAGTTGGATAAGTTGGGCCAAGACCAGCAAGGACAAATCCACAGACGCAGTGTTAAAAATAAATTATGTGTTGAGGAAGGAATAATAGAAGCCGCATTAAAGTACTAAAAGTGAAACCTAAAAAAAATGAAAATACATGACATTTTATTGTCACCAGACGAACATAAACATTCCACCTGGCGTAATCGCTACCAAGAAACGAACATTATCAAACCGCGTTATCCGTCATTGTGCAGTCAGTAAGAAATTGCGACGACCATTAAA
Source organism: Ocypus olens (assembly GCA_910593695.2). Lineage (NCBI taxonomy): Eukaryota > Metazoa > Arthropoda > Insecta > Coleoptera > Staphylinidae > Ocypus > Ocypus olens. Next base: position 50,595,232 of record OU343050.1, on the reverse strand, counting down.
AACTCGACTGTGTCATTCAGAAAAAATCCGGGGACGTAATCAACAATCCGCCAGCATTCTTGAACGACCAGTCTGCCATATTCTATAAACAATGGTTCCGTTAGAATTGAGGAGGTTTCTGTTACAGGCGAAGTATTTATACTTATTAGCGATGACACTATTTATGTGACACTGTTTACTTATTTGATTGCCATTTAGATATATGTGTCATCGGATGTAGTTTGAAGTTATCGGGAATCACGCATTGAATGCAAATAGTGAATTGTGAATGGTTCGGTATTGGCTTTAGGTTTATTCGTGGAATAGTATGAATGGTTTACATTACAGATAATTTGTTGTTGGCAATATATTTATGTCTGCAGACTCTATTACATAGCAGTATCTATACAATATGTGGCATTGGCATTCTTTACAATTATTATTTATGCAAATTTGCTGTAACTATTATCGTTTCATAATTACAAACCAAAAATGAAAAAAATGGTGATGTGGCCATCATGTTACTTTCTCCGACTTGATGGTATCATAGCCATTTATATTTACGTTTTCATGGTTTATTTTCAATTGAAATCATATTTAAATATACAACGAACGCTATGTAGACTCGGTTGAAACTGACGTTTAAAACGTCAAAATTATGAAAGATGGAAAAATTATACTTCAAATACAAAAACTCAGTTTCCTCAAAAACCAAAGCGATTTCGAAAAAAACTTATTCTTTATAAGTTGTTCATTTTAGCATTCTCTACAATTATTATTAATATAAATTTGCTGTAACTATTATCGTTTTATAATTATAAACCAAAAATAAAAAAAAAAATAAAATTCTCGAATAAAAATGATTTTATGAAAAATGTTTTCAAGCAAAAGATGTTCATTTCTTTGTTGTCTTCAATGTGTGTTTAAATGTTTTTGTGATATTTTCCATATTTAAAAAAATATCGGAAAAAACAAAAAACGGTTAAGGTAAACTCTCACTTCCGGCGTATGGAATTTTACCAAAAGCTTTTCAGTTCTTCAGATTATCAAATAAGGCTTATGTTCAAAGTTTCATGTTAATTGCTGTATTAGTTTTTGAGATACAACGCCAGACACACACACACACAGACACACACACAGAAACACACACAGACACAATGTTTTTTCCAGAAATTGTTAAAATAGCATCTAGAAACCCGAATATTTCCGTAAAAAAAATTTAAAAAATTTCACGATCACAATCCTTTCTCGTACTTCGAAACAGAGAAAATAACAAGTCCTGAACAAAAGAGTCCTCAAAAAAGTCCTGATAAAAAGTCTTTATAAAAAGTCCAGATATATAGTCCTGAAAAAGAGTCTTGAAAATAGAGTGCCGACAAAAAAATGTCCTGAAATAAGGTCCTAAAAAAAGACTTGAAAAATGTTTTGAGGGAAAGCCCGGAAAAAGTCCTGATAAAAATATTCCCGTAAAGAAAATTTTCCTCGAAAAAAGTTCTCACAAAGGTCTGAAAAAGTGTATTTATTTATTTATTTATTTCCCTTTGTTACAAATTGAAAAAAGCCTCACAAAAGTCCTGAAAAAAGTCTTCAAAAAGTCCTGAATATAAAGTACTGAGAAAAGTCTTAAAAAAAGCCTTGAAAATAAAATCTTGAAAAAGAGATCTAAAGAAAGTCCTGAAAAAGAAGTTTTGAAAAAATGTTTTTTTTTAAATAAATTCGAAAAAGTACTCAAAATATTCTGAAAAAGTTCTGAAAGGCCTAAAAAAAATCTTGAAAAAAAATCTTCTGAGAAGTCCTGAAAAAGACCTGAAAAAGTCCCGAAAATAAGTTCTAAATAAGGGCCTGAAAAAGTCCCGAAAAACGTCGCGAAAACAGTCCTGAAAAAGTCCCGAAAAACGTCGCGAAAACAGTCCTGAAAAAGTCCTGAAAAAAATCTAAACGAAAGTTCTAAAAAAGGCCTGAACAAAAGTACTGAAAAAAGCCTTACAAATGTCTTCAAAAAGTCCTGAAAATACAGTCCTGAGTATAAAGTACTGAGAATAGTGTTAAAAATAGCTTTGAAAATAAAATCTTGAAAAAGACACCTAAAGAAAGCATTAAAAAAATATAAAAAATAAATTCCAAAAAGTACTCAAAATGTCCTGAAAAGGCCTAAAAAAATCTTTAAAAAATCTTCTGCAAAGTCCTGAAAAAGACCTGATAAAAGTCCCGAAAAGAAGTTCTAAAGAAGGGCCTGAAAAAGTCCCGAAAAACGTCCCGAAAAACGTCCCGAAAAACGTCGTGAAAAAAAAAAAGAGTACTGAAAAAATCCTTACAAAAGTCCTGAAAAAGTCTTCAAAAATTCCTGAAAATACAGTCCTGAATATAAAATACTGAGAAAAGTGTTGAAAATAGCCTTGAAAATAAAATCTTGAAGAAGAGACCTAAAGAAAGCATGAAAAAAAAATTTAAAAATAAATTCCAAAAAGTACTCAAAATGTCCTGAAAAGAGTTCTGAAAGACCTATTTTTTTTTAATCTTCTGAGAAGTCGTGAAAAAGACCTAAAAAAAGTCCCTAACAGAAGTTCTAAAGAAGGGCCTGAAAAAATCCCGAAAAACGTCGCGGAAGAGTCATGAAAAAAAATCCCTTTAAAAGATTTGAAAAAAGTTCTAAAAAAAGTCTTAAAAAAATCGTGGGTGAAGTTCTGGAAACGAAAAAAAAATGTACTGTAAAAAGGCCTCAAAACAGTTCTGGACAAAAGTCTTAAAAACAGTCCTGAAAAATTTTCTGCAAGAGAATCCAGAAAATTTAAGTCTTGAAAAGTCCCGAAAAAAAAGCACTAAAGAAACAAGTTATTTTACGTTTTGTAAGGAGGAGCCGAAAAAAAAAATCTTAAAAAAAATTACTGAAAAAACTGATTGAGGTTGGCGGCACTTACTTCGTGATACATTTTTAATTAAATGAAACAAATTTTTAATTAAATAAATAAACAGTATGATATTAACTAAGTAAAAGTGTGTTTTATTTACTGAAAAAAGTCTTGAAAAAAAAGTTCTGAAAACAATGTCCGGATATTTTTATGCTTTTTATGCTTTTGTTTTCTAAATGTTTTTGTAAAAAGGATATTATCCGTAAATAAAGTTATTATTATTATTATTATTATATAAATGTCCTGAAGAAAGACCTCGTTTTTTTATTCGATGTGTAGTTTTCGAGATATTTCAATGTCTTCACTTAAATTGAACACACTGTATATTGCAAGTTAAAAAAATTAATAAAATATAATTGAATTACCATCAATAAAAGTAACAAACACATATTCAAGGCTGGAATGAATATCAATGATGCATATACTTTGTTGCATTGAAACAAATGCAGTTACATTGTATTTGTGTTATTTCTGTATGGCACTAGTGAATGTATTTGTTTAGGTCATGATAACTCTCACTGACCTTACCCAACTTATCCTACTGCATATGCATATTAATTGATATCATTTTAGATGAATGGCTTTCGATTTGTGCCTCATGGATCACAACCTGATAACCTTCATAATGTGAAAGCAGAATTTATTGAAGATAAGAAGTACCTGTGGATATTTAAGAAATACTGTCTGCAGATTTATTAATAAATCAATTATTTCCAACCAATAATATGGTAATAACCAAGGACCATGTTCCGGAAAGCCTGCGGTGTGACATAAATTGTACCGAGAATGAAATGATTCAATTATGCATTCAACAGCAGAAATATCACGTTCAACAAGTTCTGTAAGTGATTTTGATAAAGATATAAATATATGAGTGAGAATCATAATGAGTTCACGAAGGAGGTTGAATTAAAACATGAGTTTCTTGGTACGAAAATCCAAACCCTAATGCGGACGGACCCCATAATAGATGTACACACACAGAATTATTAATTGGGGAATGATTGATGATATTAGACATAGGCTCAAACAAAATAGATCATTCAGTCGCAAAGTCGTAACCAATTTGATGTACAGGGTGTTTCCTAACTGGAGGCGAAAAATGAAACGTTGTGTGCATTTTTTAATTCCAAACAGAAAATCTAAAAAACATTTTTTCCTATCTCGTTTCGTTTCCGAGATAATCGAAAAACAAACAATATTTAGCAAAACTTATTATTTAGCGAAAATTAAGTTAAAAAAAATTCCAGAAATTGTTGAAATAGCACCTAGGGACCACAAAACGGATATTTCCCTAAAAAAAAAATGGAAAAAAAATCACGATCACAATACTTTCTCGTACTTCGTAACGGAGAAAGTAAAAAAAAAAACACGTGGAAAAAAGAGTAAAAGAAACAATTGATAACAAAACAAAATTTTCAACATGGCCACCATGAGCGTTGAGAATTATAAACTGCTTCAAAATCTGCTGTGTTTTGAATATGCAATGCAGCATTCGCAATTCTCTCTTGTAGCTGCTCGACGTTGTTTATTGGCTCCGCATGAACCAATTATTTCACGTGGCCCCACACATAAAAGTCCAGTAGACTTAAGTCAGGAGACCTTGCACGCCAGTTCACTGGACTTCTACCAATCCACCTGCAATTACAATTATCGTTCAGCCACCCAACTGCATTTCATCCAACATGAGATGCTGCCCCATCGTGCTGGTACCACAACTTGTTACGTAAGGCAAGAGGGACATGTTTATCTAGCAAATCTTCAATCGGATTTTCCAGAAATTCTGCGTATAAACCGAGGTGATAAGGTTTGAATTGACAGTAATTGTCAATATTAAGAACTTGCCACAGTAATCTTATTTTGTTGATAATTGTTTTTTCTACGTGTTTTTTTTACTTTATTTTCACTAAATAAAGAGTTTTGCTAAATAACGTATATTTTTCGATTATCTCGGAAAGTTATTTAGATATTCTGTTTAAAACTAAAAAATATAAACAACGTTTCATTTTTCGCCTTCAGTTATAAAACACCCTGAGAGGAAAAAGACGTTGAATTTTTATATTTTCAAACTCGTGGCAAGTGTTTTTTATATTTTTTTTTTCAAACAGGCTAGAAGATGCACGAATTGAAGATAAAATGTAAACTCCTCCTTCTCTTAAGATCAACTCAAAATCTGTAGATGCGGTGTTCTTGATTCTTGCAGAAACATCAAACAGGATCAATTTTGGGTAAATTTTAAAAGTTTCAAACTCGTGGCAATGATTTTTATATTTTTTTTCAAACAAGCTAGAAGATGCACGAATTGAAAAAAATGTAAACTCCTCATTCTCTTAAGATTAACTCAAAATCTGTGGATGAGGTGTTCTTGATTCTTGCAGAAACATCAAGCAACATCAATTCTGGATAAATTTAAAAGTTTCAAACTCGTGGCAATTGTTTTTATTTTTTTTTTTAAACAAGCTAGAAGATGCACGAATTGAAAAAAATGTAAACTCCTCCTTCTCTTAGGATTAATTCAAAATCTGTGAACGCGGTGTTCTTGATTCTTGCAGAAACATCAAGCAGCATCAATTTTGGATAAATTTTAAAAGTTTCAAACTCGTGGCAATTGTTTTTATATTTTTTTTCAAACAAGCTAGAAGATGCACGAATTGAAAAAATGTAAACTCCTCCTTCTCTTAAGATTAACTCAAAATCTGTGCACACGGTGTTCTTGATTCTTGCAGAAACATCAAGCAGCATCAATTTTGCATAAATTTTAAAAGTTTCAAACTCGTGGCAATTGTTTTTATATTTTTTTCAAACAAGCTAGAAGATGCACTAATTGAAAAAAAAGCAAACTCCTCCTTCTCTTAGGATTCATTTAAAATCTGTGAACGCGGTGTTCTTGATTCTTGCAGAAACATCAAGCAACATCAATTCTGGATAAATTTTAAAAGTTTCAAACTCGTGGCAATTGTTTTTATATTTTCTTTTTCAAACAAGCTAGAAGATGCACGAATTGAAAAAAAAAATGTAAACTCCTCCTTCTCTTAAGATTAACTCAAAATCTGTGGATGCGGTGTTCTTGATTCTTGCAGAAACATCAAGCAACATCAATTTTGGGTAAATTTTAAAAGTTTCAAACTCGTGGCAATTGTTTTTATATTTTTTTTTCAAACAAGCTAGAAGATGCACGAATTGAAAAAAAAATGTAAACTCCTCCTTCTCTTAAGATTAACTCACAACGCGGTGTTCTTTATTCTTGCAGAAACATCAAGCAGCATCAATTTTGGATAAATTTTAAAAGTTTCAAACTCGTGGTAATTGTTTTTATATATTTTTTTTCAAACAAGCTAGAAGATGCACTAATTGAAAAAAAAGCAAACTCCCCCTTCTCTTAAGATTAACTCAAAATCTGTAGATGCGGTGTTCTTGATTCTTGCAGAAACATCAAGCAACATCAATTTTGGGTAAATTTTAAAAGTTTCAAACTCGTGGCAATTGTTTTCATATTTTTTTTTCAAAGAAGCTAGAAAATGCACGAATTGAAAAAAATGTAAACACCTCCTTCTCTTAAGATTAACTCAAAATCTGTGAACGCGGTGTTCTTGATTCTTGCAGAAACATCAAGCAGCATCACTTTTGGATAAATTTTAAAAGTTTCAAACTCGTGGCAATTGTTTTTATATTTTTTTTTCAAACAAGCAAGAAGATGCACGAATTGAAAAAAATGTAAACTCCTCCTTCTCTCAAGATTAACTCAAAATCTGTGAACGCGGTGTTCTTGATTCTTGCAGAAACATCAAGCAGCATCAATTTTGGATGAATTTTAAAAGTTTCAAACTCGTGGCAATTGTTTTTATATTTTTTTTTCAAACAAGCAAGAAGATGCACGAATTGAAAAAAATGTAAACTCCTCCTTCTCTCAAGATTAACTCAAAATCTGTGAACGCGGTGTTCTTGATTCTTGCAGAAACATCAAGCAGCATCAATTTTGGATGAATTTTAAAAGTTTCAAACTCGTGGCAATTGTTTTTATATTTTTTTTTCAAACAAGCAAGAAGATGCACGAATTGAAAAAAATGTAAACTCCTCCTTCTCTCAAGATTAACTCAAAATCTGTGCACGCGGTGTTCTTGATTCTTGCAGAAACATCAAGCAGCATCAATTTTGGATGAATTTTAAAAGTTTCAAACTCGTGGCAATTGTTTTTATATTTTTTTTCAAACAAGCTAGAAGATGCACGAATTGAAAAAAATGTAAACTCCTCCTTCTCTTAAGATTAACTCAAAATCTGTGGATGCGGTGTTCTTGATTCTTGCAGAAACATCAAGCAACATCAATTTTGGGTAAATTTTAAAAGTTTCAAACTCGTGGCAATTGTTTTTATATTTTTTTTTAAACAAGCTAGAAGATGCACGAATTGAAAAAAATGTAAACTCCTCCTTCTCTTAGGATTAATTCAAAATCTGTGAACGCGGTGTTCTTGATTCTTGCAGAAACATCAAGCAGCATCAATTTTGGATAAATTTTAAAAGTTTCAAACTCGTGGCAATTGTTTTTATATTTTTTTTCAAACAAGCTAGAAGATGCACGAATTGAAAAAAATTTAAACTCCTCCTTCTATTAAGATTAAGTCAAAATCTATGAACGCGGTGTTCTTGATTCTTCCAGAAACATCAAGCAACATCGATTTTTTATGAATTTTGAAAGTTTCAAACTTGCGGCAATTGTTTTTATATTTTTTTCAAACAAGCTAGAAGATGCACGAATTGAAAAAAAAAATGTAAACTCCTCCTTCTCTTAAAATTAACTCAAAATCTGTGGATGCGGTGTTCTTGATTCTTGCAGAAACATCAAGCAACATCAATTCTGGTTATATTTTAAAAGTTTCAAACTTGCGGCAATTGTTTTTATATTTTTTTTAAACAAGCTAGAAGATGCACGAATTGAAAAAAATGTAAACTCCTCCTTCTCTTAAAATTAACTCAAAATCTGTGAACGCGGTGTTCTTTATTCTTGCAGAAACATCAAGCAACATCAATTTTGGATAAATTTTAAAAGTTTCAAACTCGTGGCAATTGTTTTTATATTTTTTTTCAAACAAGCTAGAAGATGCACGAATTGAAAAAAATGTAAAGTCCTTCTCTTAAGATTAACTCAAAATCTGTGGATGCAGTGTTCTTGATTCTTGCAGAAACATCAAGCAACATCAATTTTTGATGAATTTTAAAAGTTTCAAACTTGCGGCAATTGTTTTTATATTTTTTTTCAAACAGGCTGGAAGATGCAGGAATTGAAAAAAATGTAAACACCTCCTTCTCTTAAGATTAACTCAAAATCTGTGGATGCAGTGTTCTTGATTCTTGCAGAAACATCAAGCAACATCAATTTTTGATGAATTTTAAAAGTTTCAAACTTGCGGCAATTGTTTTTATATTTTTTTTCAAACAGGCTGGAAGATGCAGGAATTGAAAAAAATGTAAACACCTCCTTCTCTTAAGATTAACTCAAAATCTGTGGATGCGGTGTTCTTGATTCTTGCAGAAACATCAAGCAACATCAATTCTGGATGAATTTTAAAAGTTTTAAATTCTTGCAGAAACATTAAGCAACATCTTTCAACGTCATTCATAGCAATTTTGAGGATTTTATTTTGGAATATTTTTTCACTATTTTCAAACTACATATATTTCATATAAAACTAAAGGGAAAACAAAAATAATGCTACTAGGTAAAGGAATTATTCTAATTTTATTCTGACCTTTCAAATTCAATAATGGAAACACTGAAATAGTAAATTTCCATAAGAATTAAAGTTTCAATTTTGGTCTTTTTCTCCGGGGCTGGCCATAGCAAGTGCTATATGCCCAGAAATGGCCCTGATTGTAGGGACTATGTGCATCCATATTTATGCAATCTTATTAGGAATTGAGAATGTGCCCTCATTGTTTTAATATAATTAGCATCAAAGTTGCGTGTTTCGTATATCGATTATACACACTGGTCGAAAAAAATGAAACACTTGAAATTCGTGAAATTTCGACCATTTTCAAACCGCCATAACTCGGCGTATTTTCAATTGATTTTGATGAATTATTAAAGGGCGATAAACTTTGAAGTGTCTTCTTTAAAGTCATGCATGCGAACTTAAGCGTAACCCCTTCCGCCCCTCTCTAGCACCCCTGTGAAAAAAAAATGTTTTTTTTTTCAGGAAACCTATGTCCAACTTTGACGATGTCTACGGAGTTGAAAAAATTTTGTCGACTCGATCCACCATAAAGGCATTAAAATTTGATCAATTCCCTATACAGGACTCAAAGAACGAAGTTCCTACGACGATTTGGCACCAAGTTATGGGTGTTTGAATAAAAAGTGCATTTTGAGGTTTTTCACACATAACTCAGCGACTTTTCAACCAAATTGATTGATTGGAAAAAATCTCATTTTGGTACACGTGTTTTTTGTTCGGGGGGTAAAGGGTTCGAAAAGGAATCATTCCAATCTGAGTTGACTCCCTTAAAGTAGAGCCAAAATGGGACTTTTTCCCGAAATAATCATCAAATTTGGTTGAAATGTGCACTTTTTTTCAAACACCCATAACTTGGTGCCAAATCGTCGTAGGAACTTCGTTCTTAGAGTCCTGCATAGGGAATTGATCAGATTTGAATGCTTTTATAGTGGATCGAGTCGACAAAATTTTTCCAACTCCGTAGACATCGTCAAAGTTGGACATGGTTTCCAGAAAAAAAACTTTTTTTTTCACAGGGGCGCTAGAGGGGGGCGGAAGAGGTTACGCTTAATTTCGCATGCATGACTTTAAAGAAGACACTTTAAAGTTTTACGCCCTCAAAGATTCATCAAAATCGATTGAAAATACGCCGAGTTATGGCGGTTTGAAATTTCACGAATTTCAAGTGTTCCATTTTTTTCCTTCATTATATTTAGTTATTTTGCAGCCTATTTAAGCACATTTTTCAAACTTAACCAGCATTGTTAAATGATAATAATTGATTAACACGTTTACGGCCAACGACTTCCCGAGGAGTTTTCGACATCTTCCAATGATGCAATGATGCTGATTACGCCTTCAGGAGAGAACTGGGCGTTTATAATCAACGTGATTCAATGATTGTGTGGCTCGTTAGTTGCTTGGGCCGACAGCGGATATGTTTAATTTAATAATAAATAAATAATTATTTTTCAATCAGTGTAGATATGTTTCTGGAAACTACTGATAGTGCTGAAAATTATACCGCAAGAGTTTAGAATTTGGCCGGATACATTTTATTTTGCACGCGTCATTGAATCGATATTCGAGAAATTTGCGATGAAATGAAAAATGTTTAAAATCAAATGTATCCTACATAAATTATAACTGCGGCTAGTATTTGTTTAGATAATTTAACGAATAAAGCAAAACTATATATAATTTCAAATAGGTCAGATCATTATCATGGTGAAGGTTTTTGAAATTTTATCCATTTGCAAACTTGTATCTACATTCTTGTTTACTGTTTTATCCACCCTTTTATCCGCTTGCAAAATCGCACATTTAAGTGCACATTTTTATACATGAGTTGAATTATCTATTAAAAATTATAACTAACGTACAACAAAATCGACAATGAAGTTGGAAGATCTAAAATCATGTCTGAATTAAGATCACACACGCACGCGTAAAGTACTGGTTGTCGGGTTGACATGTCAGATGTTAATAACCCCTGATTAGAATATCTGACATGTCACCGTTTAACCGCAACCAGCATTTCACGAGTGTGATCTTAGTACAGACATGACTCGAGATTTCTGACGCTAACCTGGTCGTCCATTTTTGTTGTACGTATATCAACCAAGTGTATCCTGGATGTACAGTAATTTAAGAAATATTATCTTGTCATTTTATGTAACACTGTAACTTTCAAAGTTGCAATACTTTTTGAAAACAATATTATTTCTAAGCAAAAGTTCGTCTACGCAATTAATTCAAGAGGAAGAAAGTATGTCAATACGTGTTATCGTCCAAATTGGAGCAAAGAAAGATTTATGCAGGAAATTACCTCAAAGTGACAACTTAAAATCGACGTGAAAGAATGATTTCTTGCGGTGCATGAAAGTTTTGTTTGTGTCGCTTCCGTTTCCTCTGGAATGCAACTGAGATTTAAATATAAGTATAATTATCATTTGTGCTATAAATACGAATTTCCTGCCTTCGCACCATGAAATTAATTTTTCAATTTCTTTTTTTTTTTTAAGGAAGTGCGGATGATTTGGGAATTGACGTAGCCAACTAGGGCAGTCTGCCACAACAGCTAATTTGTATTAATAATCATTTATAATGATGAAAGGGACATACACTAAACATCCATGGACCCGCACGGCCATGTTTCGTTCTAAAAACGTTACCGCGCGGATGGGATTCGAACCCACGACCACAAGGCCCGTGAGCAGGAGCTCTATTCACTGGGCCACTGCGGCCCCCTCTCAATTTCTTATTTATCGTTTTTTTTTTAATTGGAGAAATTTGGAAAAACTTTATAAGTTGTTTATATTCACATTCTTTGCAATCTATTTGTCTAAATTTTATGGAGCTAATGACAATAATGTTTCGGATTGTTCGTTACTGAGCAATTGTTTGATTTGTGGGCCATTGAAGACGCCTTCCTTGATCTTTCCTAGCGTAAGATTTGGAAAAATGGTGTGAATCCCCACAGGAAAAAATTGCAGTTTGTGAGATTTGGAGATCCCGGTGGCCAAAATTGAAGTACCTGTGCATTGTATCCATAGTTGAGGTAGAGATTAATTCAGGAAATATTCAGGTAACAATGGGTGCTCCGTGCTGTTCTGAATCTTCATTAATTCGAGGAACAAGCCAGTTGTTTAGAGTTCTAAGATGCGTTATTTAACTTAACCTATTTACCGATGAGATCGAGATTAATTCAGAAAACATTCAGGTGACGATGGGTGCTCCGTCCTGCTGGAAAATCTTCTGAATCCTCATTCATTCGAGGGACAAGCCATTTGTCTAGAGTTATAAGATACGTTACTTGACCTAACATATTCACCGTTGAGATGGAGATTAATTCAGGAAACATTCAGGTGAGGATGGGTGCTCCGTCCTGCTGGAAAATCTTCTGAATCTTCATTCATTCGAGGGACAAGCCATTTGTTTAGAGTTCTAAGATACGTTACTTGACCTAACCTATTCACCGTTGAGATGGAGATTAATTCAGGAAACATTCAAGTGACGATGGGTGCTCCGTCCTGCTGGAAAATCTTCAGAATCTTCATTCATTCGAGGAACAAGCCAGTTGTTTAAAGTTCTAAGATGCGTTATTTAACTTAACCTATTTACCGATGAGATAGAGATTAATTCAGAAAACATTCAGGTGACGATGGGTGCTCCGTCCTGCTGGAAAATCTTCTGAATCCTCATTCATTCGAGGAACAAGCCAGTTGTTTAGAGTTCTAAGATGCGTTATTTAACTTAACCTATTTACCGATGAGATCGAGATTAATTCAGAAAACATTCAGGTGACGATGGGTGCTCCGTCCTGCTGGAAAATCTTCTGAATCTTCATTAATTCGAGGGACAAGCCATTTGTTTAGAGTTCTAAGATACGTTACTTGACCTAACCTACCCACCGGCGAGATAGAAATTAATTCAGGAAACATTCAGGTGACGATGGGTGCTCCGTCCTGCTGGAAAATTGTCTGAATCTTCATTCGTTCAAAGAACAAACCGGTTTTTCAGCGTTCTAAGATACGTTACTCCAGTAATCGTGTTTTCATTAATAAAAAAAGTTCTACAAACCGTGTTAGAGATATGGCTCAGAACTTAACTTTCGGGCTGTCCTAATGTTCTAGTATTATACGTGGGTTTTCGTAGCTCCAATACGCAAACATTGTATGTGAAAATTGCTCAAAATTACACGAGGCAAAAACAATTCATCATGTTTTTCTTGCTTACAACTAAAGTAGCTGTGCGGCGCTAAAGCGCTTTAGCGATAGAAAAAATTCCAAATTCTTCTTCGAAATATAATTTACAGAATTTAAAAAGAACGCTTCAGCCAATTGAAATTGTGACAATCATGTTGAACCACCTTGTATATTGTCTGAAATAGCTTCGAGTGAAGTGGATGCAATTTTTGTAGCTTATTTGTTGCCATATAATCATAAATCTTGTAAGCCCTATTATTATTTTTTGCAATATCTACAAAGTCTCAGGTAATAAGCACTAATTCAGTTACCCTGTATGTTCAGCCTAATCAAGGTATTATTACACTGAAATTTATTGCACCCACCATACCATTATCTGGGATAAATACTAACCATCCATTCATCTCTCATGACAGTTCAATGGTAGATAATCAGAAATAATTTTGCAATCTTATACTGGATCATCCATAATTTGCGAAACGTAATCAAATACCTACATCTATAATTTAGCTGCTGGGTTTCGCTTGATATACATCGATGGCGTTCGCTATAAAAGTGTGAAGAATTGCCAAAACATTGCTGGATAATTTGCTTGAGCAAACTTAATCTTCCGTTACGTTATTCAAATGCAAGTTTAATCGCAACGCGAAGAAAGCACTTTCAAAATGCAAACGTGTGACCCATATAAGTCACCTAGACAATCTGAAACCCACATTAAAAGACACAGACCGTGGAGGAGCCGAGGCATATAATCCAACAATTAGATCGGCGCTGTGTGTATGAAATAATAACGGCCAATTTAAAATGGAATATAACAGTAACCGTTAATTAATTAAAAAGTTTAAACCGTTAAACATGGACGTACACCAAATGCACTTCCAATGCACGTTGACGACGGTGATCGATGGCGGCTATAATTTATGCAAAGTTTTATTTAAAATTTTATGGGATTTATATAAATTCCGTCACCGGCAACGGATTATAGCGGTGTTTCGCTTTTCGGACTAGTTTTTATCTCTGTCCGCGGTTGGCCGTGTTGCGCAATCGGTATTTTGGTCGCGGTTGGAGTTAGCGTTTCGTTAAGTCTAGTGAATGGAGTTTGTGAGGAGGATCCGATGAATAATTATTCAACATTTATACACGGGGTTTTAATTAGTTGTAACATGCCAACTGGAAAGGTGCTGAATTATTTTAATTAATCCGAAAAAAACTCAAACTAATTTGAAGGCATTTAATTGTCATTTGATATATGACCAGAAGTTTATAGCATCTGACAGTATGTAGACTAGATGTGGGTAATTCATGATTGCGATGATTTAAAGAGTGAGCTGCGGAGTCAAGTGACCCATGTGTAAATTTTCAGCTCAATTCGATCTCATCATTTTTGATCATTTAAAAAGTGATAACCTTGTTTTTGTAACTGTTTAGACTTCCAGATAGTCGACTCTTTGAAGAGTATGACAAACGACGGTATTAGATAAACATTTGGCAATTGGCGGACTAAGAAAGCGACAAAGCGGATATCAACATTGGGAAGTCGCAGAAATCAGACTTTACAAATACTGATAATAGAAATAGTACAAGCAAGAACGATTCTAAAATTAAATGAAAAAGTTAATTTGATATTTATTCCAATCAAATTTAACATCAACAATTCTCACTGCAATTAAAAAAAAACGAAATTACAAGCACTATTAATCACCGATGTGAAATTAGCGCCCGACTTTAAAAAAGTTGGACTTTTTTAACGTAGATCGATTGTACCTCGTTTGTACCTGTTTGTACCGCTATTAACTTCGTTTGTACCTCAAAAACAAAAAAGTTATTAAACAATAAAAAAAATGGCCATTTTCAAATTTGGTTTATACCATTCGAAAGAGAATCGTTTGTACCCGTTTGTACCTCTTTTTAAATTGTTTGTACTTCAAAGGTACCAGAAGCACAGGCTTTAAAAAAAATACATTCTATGGAGGCGATTTTAGACAATGTTCAAGTTAACGCAAAGCGACTAAGGGATATTGAAAGAGCATCACCCGTTTGTACCTCTTTTTAAATTCTTTGTACCTCAAAGGTACCAGAAGTACAGGTTTAAAAAAAAAATACATTCGATGGAGGCGATTTTAGACAATTTTCAAGTTATCGCAAAGCGTCTAAGGGGAATCGAAAGAGCATCGTTTGTACCCATTTGTACCTCTTTTTAAATTGTTTGTACCTCAAAGGTACCAGAAGTACAGGCTTTTAAAAATTTTACATTCGATGGAGGCGATTTTAGTCAATTTTCAAGTTATCGCAAAGCGGCTAATGGGAATCGAAACAGCATCAATTGTACCCGATTGTACCTCGTTTTAAATTGTTTGTACCTCAAAGGTATCAGAAAAGTCCAGGCTTTAAAAAAAAAATTACATTCTATGGAGGCGATTTTAGACAATTTTCAAGTTATCGCAAAGCGGCTAATGGGAATCGAAACAGCATCAATTGTACCCGTTTGTACCTCTTTTTATATTGTTTGTACCTCTTTTTATATTGTTTGTACCTCAAAGGTATCAGAAAAGACCAGGCTTTAAAAAAAAAAATTCAAGTTATCGAAAAGCGACTAAGGAATATGGAAAGAGCATGATTTGTACGCGTTTATACCTCTTTTTAAATTCTTTGTACCTCAAAGGTACCAGAAGTACAAGTTTTAAAAAAATGTACATTCGATGGAGGCGATTTTAGACAATTTTCAAGTTATCGCAAAGCGACTAGGGGGAATCGAAAGAGCATCGTTTGTACCCGTTTGTACCTCTTTTTATATTGTTTGTACCTCAAAGGTACCAGAAAAGTCCAGGCTTTAAAAAAAAATTACATTCTATGGAGGCGATTTTAGACAATTTTCAAGTTATCGCAAAGCGGCTAATGGGAATCGAAACAGCATCAATTGTACCCGTTTGTACCTCTTTTTATATTGTTTGTACCTCAAAGGTATCAGAAAAGTCCAGGCTTTAAAAAAAAAATTTCAAGTTATCGAAAAGCGACTAATTG
The DNA here is from genome assembly GCA_910593695.2 of Ocypus olens. Lineage (NCBI taxonomy): Eukaryota > Metazoa > Arthropoda > Insecta > Coleoptera > Staphylinidae > Ocypus > Ocypus olens. The sequence goes on along the minus strand of OU343050.1, from coordinate 50,579,402 downwards.
ATATCGAAAGAGCATCATTTGTACCCGTCTATACCTCTTTTTAAATTCTTTGTACCTCAAAGGTACCAGAAGTACAGGTTTTAAAAAAATTTACATTCGATGGAGGCGATTTTAGACAATTTTCAAGTTATCGCAAAGCGGCTAATGGAAATCGAAACAGCATCAATTGTACCCGTTTGTACCTCTTTTTATATTGTTTGTACCTCAAAGGTATCAGAAAAGTCCAGGCTTTAAAAAAAAAATTCAAGTTATCGAAAAGCGACTAAGGGATATCGAAAGAGCATCATTTGTACCCGTCTATACCTCTTTTTAAATTCTTTGTACCTCAAAGGTACCAGAAGTACAGGTTTTAAAAAAATTTACATTCGATGGAGGCGATTTTAGACAATTTTCAAGTTATCGCAAAGCGACTAGGGGGAATCGAAAGAGCATCGTTTGTACCCGTTTGTACCTCTTTTTAAATTCTTTGTACCTCAAAGGTACCAGAAGTACAGGTTTAAAAAAAAATTACATTCGATGGAGGCGATTTTAGACAATTTTCAAGTTATCGCAAAGCGACTAAGGGGAATCGAAACAGCATCAATTGTACCTGTTTGTACCTCTTTTTAAATTGTTTGTACCTCAAAGGTATCAGAAAAGTCCAGGCTTTAAAAAAAAAATTCAAGTTATCGAAAAGCGACTAAGGGATATCGAAAGAGCATCATTTGTACCCGTTTATACCTCTTTTTAAATTCTTTGTACCTCAAAGGTACCAGAAGTACAGGTTTTAAAAAAATTACATTCGATGGAGGCGATTTTAGACAATTTCCAAGTTATCGCAAAGCGACTAAGGGGAATCGAAAGAGCATCAATTGTACCCGTTTGTACCTCTTTTTAAATTGTTTGTACCTCAAAGGTGTCAGAAAAGTCCAGGCTTTAAAAAAAAAATTTCAAGTTATCGAAAAGCGACTAAGGGATATCGAAAGAGCATCATTTGTACCCGTTTATACCTCTTTTTAAATTCTTTGTACCTCAAAGGTACCAGAAGTACAGGTTTAAAAAAATTTACATTCGATGGAGGCGATTTTAGGCAATTTTCAAGTTATCGCAAAGCGGCTAATGGGAATCGAAAGAGCATCAATTGTACCCGTTTGTACCTCTTTTTAAATTGTTTGTACCTCAAAGATACCAGAAGTACAGGTTTAAAAAAAATACATTCGATGGAGGCGATTTTAGACAATTTTCAAGTTATCGCAAAGCAGCTAATGGGAATCGAAAGAGCATCAATTGTACCCGTTTGTACCTCTTTTTAAATTGTTTGTACCTCAAAGGTACCAGAAGTACAGGTTTAAAAAAAATTACATTCGATGGAGGCGATTTTAGGCAATTTTCAAGTTATCGCAAAGCGGCTAATGGGAATCGAAAGAGCATCAATTGTACCCGTTTGTACCTCTTTTTAAATTGTTTGTACCTCAAAGGTATCAGAAAAGTCCAGGCTTTAAAAAAAAAATTTCAAGTTATCGAAAAGCGACTAAGGGATATCGAAAGAGCATCATTTGTACCCGTTTATACCTCTTTTTAAATTCTTTGTACCTCAAAGGTACCAGAAGTACAGGTTTAAAAAAATTTACATTCGATGGAGGCGATTTTAGACAATTTTCAAGTTATCGCAAAGCGACTAAGGGGAATCGAAAGAGCATCAATTGTACCCGTTTGTACCTCTTTTTAAATTGTTTGTACCTCAAAGGTACCAGAAGTATAGGTTTAAAAAAAATTACATTCGATGGAGGCGATTTTAGGCAATTTTCAAGTTATCGCAAAGCGGCTAATGGGAATCGAAAGAACATCAATTGTACCCGTTTGTACCTCTTTTTAAATTGTTTGTACCTCAAAGATACCAGAAGTACAGGTTTTAAAAAAATTACATTCGATGGAGGCGATTTTAGTCAATTTTCAAGTTATCGCAAGGCGGTTAATGGGAATCGAAACAGCATCAATTGTACCCGTTGTAATGTATTTTTTTTTAAGTTTGTACTTCTGGTACCTTTGAGGTACAAACAATTTAAAAAGAGGTTCAAACGGGTACAAACGATTCTCTTGATTGGCATAAACCAAATTTGAAAATGTGAAAGTTGGGCGCTGGTCATTTTTTTATTGTTTAATAACTTTTTTGTCTTAGAGGTACAAACGAAGTTAATAGCGGTACAAACAGGTACAAACGAGGTACAATTAATCTACGTTAAAAAAGTTCAACTTTTTTAAAGTCGGGCGCTAGGTTCACATCGGTCTATTAATCAAGGCCCATGTTTACCACCATGTCCTCAGCAACTAATTTGCATTATACGTTAAACCCGTTTGCAAAAAAGGCACAACCGTAATTAGTATTGCGCCTTCTTAACCTCATTAATGAACAGGCTTTTCCCGACGACAATGCATTTATTTATCACACGTCGTTGCGCAATGGCGAAACCCGTAAATTTAGGAAGCCAGTGGGACAAACATGATGAATATGTATACAGTCCGATGCATTTAAACATATCCTATTGTTAGACACTCCCTTTGATTACTAATATAGGTTATGTAATTGAGGAAGGAATCGGTTTATAAAAATGCAATATGGTAATTTGGCGCAGTCTACATTTCCTGTTTGATTTGGCAGACATCTCCAACACATGTGGAATCTAATTATATTTATTACTGCAAACACCGCTGAATGTTAAAATAATTAAACTAATATGCCTGATGTTGTTTGCGAAAACAGTTACTTAAATGGTTTTAGAACAGCTACATATTATAATACCGTGGCTTTCTAGCAGTGTACAAACACTTTAAAATTATGGTAATAATCAGTGACGGTTCGCGGGTTTTTTTCTGGTACGGCCTAGGAACAAGAGGTGGTAATACGCAGCCAGCCGTCTTTGCAACTGACCCTACCTATCTGTATTACCACCTCTTGTTCCTCGGCCGTGTCAGAAAAAATCCCGCGAACCGTCACTGGTAATAATATTTGCGTATTTATATTCGTTGCTGGTATAAATAGACAACGCTGAGTCATTTACGAAAATACGGCAGTAACCTCTGTTCTAACACTTTCAATTGCTCGTTTGTTTATTTTGAATATTACGATCTTAAGTAAACGCGTCTATTGTTGTAGATAATTTTACTTTCGTTTCCTTGTTAGGCGGACTATACTTATACTATACTATACAAATACAATACTCTTTATCGAGTCAGGACCATTTTTTTACATTCTATAGAGTTAGCTAAACATTATTATTTATAAATGTAGTAAGCCAGAATATTAAAGAAAACCAATCATTTGATTCTTTTTTTTTACTTTTCTTCAAAACTTTACTTCATTATAAAATAGTCGGATGATGACATATGACACATCGGCGATCTTCGGTTTACTATAATTTTACTTAACCTCCAAACATTTTTTTTTAAATTTAAAATAATGCATGCTTGACAAGTATTTAAAGACGCTGGAAACTAAAGTAATACGAACAAAGTTGATTTCAAAGTTCTATTTTCAGAAATTCAGAAGTTATGATATGAAATAAGTGTCTAATTTTAAAACCCAATCAATTGAATTACGAATTTCATCAAGAATGTAACAAGTACCAATGATAAAAGCATTTTGAGTAACAGTATGATCGAAGTGAGGTGCATAATCCCCATCTAACTCACCTGTTTGATACGAAATACGGAAACTCGTTACAGATCAATTTTACCAATTTTTATTAAGTTTACGATTATAGAGTTTTTGCTAGAAAACGTCTGTCGATGCAATAATGCATTTTATAATCAAAACAGCCAACGCCCGAAACGTGCCCTAATGTGAAAAGGGCAATTAATGACGAAAACTTTATCCGTTCTTAAAGTTTCGACTTTAATTTCTCGTTATTTCTTTCCTACCCTCTTGCTAGTTTTTCCTTCGCTCTCATTTTCATCCTATTGTAGTTTTGAATCCCGTTTAAGCCACAAACTTCTTTCAAACCAATCTGAACTCCAAATCTAAAATCTTTATTCCATATCCCAAACCATTATCGACTTTTTCTTACATCATTCTGTATGACCTAATTTAATTTGGGTAATATAATTTGTACATGTACATTATTGTATAATAAATAGTATATTGTACAACGAGCATATAATGATGGCTATTAATCACGAGAACGATGTTTGCGGAACGAGCCATCGCCATCGGCGAGTGATTAATAGCCATTATATGCGAGTTGTACACTATACTTTGTTCACAAAAATTAAAATCGAAATCAAAATTTAAAAAAAAACAAAAACAAAATCAAAATTAAAATTGTAATTACAATTACAATTGAAAAAAAATTAAAATCAGTATAGTGAACACAGAGTAAACAAAATATTATCATAAATCGCGTTCTGTGAATTAAAGCGCGAATTAGCGTGTTTAATAACCATATTAAACACGCAAGTGCGTGTGCGTGTTTAATAAGCATATTAAACACGCAAACGCGTGTTTAAGAAATTGAGTGTTAAGGGGAGGCGCTACACCCATTAATTTTTTTTTCGATATCTCCTAAACTATTTAATATTTTAAAAAAATCTCTGCATTAGTTCTCCATTATCTCCAATTGTCTAAGGCTTACCGTGAAGATTTCTAATGAATTCATAATAATAACAAAGATAATTTAGAAAAAATAATAACATTGAGAAAATCTAGACGGTATGTTCTGGTATTTATTATTTTTAATTTATTATATTAGTAACGTTTTGCTTATTTTTGGGTATTAATTGATATACCTAATAAAATGTAACTTCGAAATTTGGACCCAGCATACGGCGCCACCAAGCGGTTTGGCTTAAAACAAGTGGTGCGGACATATTTGGGTGGAGTTAAGGGCAGGTGACCCCTACCTATTTTGGTGCGGTAGATTGGGTGTAGCTAGTTTATTATAAGATGTAAACATACCGATTTAAGATATATTGTTAATGACTGTTCACTCTACCTTTTGCAAGAAAAAAAAAAGTAAACAAATTACTAATAAACAATATAGGATTTTCGTGCATTTTTAAATTTCTGTAAAAGTTAGAATGTACAATGTTTTTTTATATGTACGTTGCTATAATACCTAGGAGGTCAGCAATTTTTAGTTAAAATACGGTTAATATTTAATTAGTTATTGAATTATTTCTTAAATTTAATAAACAAATTTTGACAATTTTCATAATTTCTAGAAATATATAGCATTCTAGGTTATACGAATGTACTGATTGCCTAGGTAGTTGGTTTATGTTGATATTTTTTTAAACCGCTGAATAACATATGATTTTTTAACATTATATGTCAACAAAGTATAGTTTCATTTTTTTATAAATCGAGTGAGAATGCAATTGTTATTTGGGTTGCCTATACTACCAATTCTAATGAAACGTGCGATTTGGTGGGGGATAGGGAGGTGCATGAAATAACGGGGAGGCGCATGGAATAACGGTGTGGTGGTGTGGTGTAAACAAATTTTAATTTTATTTGTGAATACGTGAATGCGAAACTGTTGAGAACGGAAAACGCGAAAACAGATTGAGGCACATGTTTGTACTTCCCCGATACGTGAATCATGAGAATGGGATCATAAAACATACGCATGTGTATTCGCGCGCTGTTATTCACACTTTTTTTACATTTGTATATTTTTAAAGAATATCATTTTTATTAATATACCGTGGGCCAAAAAATGGTACAAGTAGTTTTGTACTCATATATCTTCGTGAGTTATTAATATTTTTAAATAATTGATATAACACTGAAAAGCATGGGTAACCTCCCCTTAAGCACTATTTCTATAGAGCAAAAGTACTTCATCTTATCTATAAAAATCGGACTATTCACAGTTATATTAATTATTTAAAAATATTAATAACTCACACAGATATGACAGTACAAAACTACTTGTAGCGTTTTTTTGCCCAAAAACTACCAAATATCAACACCGTTGCACAAGGACTCGAGATATGGTAGCACCCTTAACCAAACATTTGTAACAACAATGGTTGGTAGTAATTCCAATAAATAGTCATCTATTGTCACTCGCATTTTTTTTAAATTTTAAACATTTATTTTTAATTAAACCGCATATAAAATCCATATTTAAATCATTTTTCTGCAGCCGACCCGAAAATAACACTTTCGGTATGATTTATTAAATCGAAAGTACCACTATACATTTTTGTATAATTTAATATTCGTCGTGGTATTAGCCAGGAAAGTAGTTGTTTCAAAAAGTAATTTGTTAATTGTATTAATTGTAGTCGTATTCATACGACTAATCATCTACAGCAAGTTTGGCATTTTTGATTTCTTATTATTAATATTAATAAAAGTATGTGACTTATTTTTTCTTTATTAAAAATATATATAAACAAACTTATGTATTTTTCATTGACATATTTCAATTAATTACATGAATATTTCAAATAATAATAATAAATATATTTCAGCATTTTATAGTGCATAAAATCCTCTCTTTACTGATAATAAAATACACTGGGGGAAAAAAAATGAAGCACTTGAAATTCGTGAAACTTCGACCATTTTCAAACCGCCATAACTCGGCGTTTTTTAATCGATTTTGATGAATCTTTAAGGGCGAAAAACTTTGAAGTGTCTTCTTTCTAGCACCCCTGTGAAAAAAAAATTCAGGAAACCATGTCCAACTTTGATGATGTCTATGGAGTTGGAAAATTGTTTTCGACTCGATCCACCATAAAGGCATTAAAATTTGATCAATTCCCTATGCGGGACTCGAAGAACAAAGTTTCTACGACGATTAGGCACTAAGTTATGAGTGTTTAAAAAAGTGCATTTTGGGGTCTTTTTATTATTTCGTTTGGAGGGGCGTAGAGCCCTCTCTCTGAGTGGGGGATAAACTCTCTCAAAGAGGACACATTTTGCTTTTTATTTCTCAAAAGATAGTTGAAATTGGTTAAATACAAGCCGAGTTATGACCATTTTAAAATTACCTAAATTTTTACAAATCTCAAGTGTTTTATTTTTTTCCGGCAGTGTAATTTGTTTGTTTTTATTGGACGAATGGAAAAATTGACCAATGGTAGTGAGTTAGGCCCACATTTATTTCCGACCCTTCAGAGATCGTTAAAGTAAGCCTGTTTTGACCTAAAATAAAGTTTTTTGGTAATGGAGTTCTAAAGTACAAAATGCGATATTCATGATTTCGCGAAAACAATTAATGCTCGTGGATACCTCACAGAACATGCAAAGAAAATTTCATTCGTGAAAACGAAAACAATTTCGTCGAAAAACTTCGGACTTATGAGTAAAAAAACCACAAAATTCGCTTTTTTTTCAAACACCAATAACTTTGTGCCAAATCGTCGTAGGAACTTCGTTATTTGTGTCCAGCGCAGGTAATTGAACACATTTCAATGTCCTTTTGTTGGATCGAGACGACACATTTTTTCCAACTCGGTACAAGTTGCCAAAGTTGGGCGTTTTTTTGTCCAAAAACTTGTTTTCTTTTTGTTCGGGGGTTGAAGGGTTCGAAAAGGGATCATTCTAATCTGAGTTTACTCCCTTAAATTAGAGCCAAAATGGGATTTTTTCCCGAAAGAATCATCAAATTTGGTTGAAAAGTCACTAAGTTATGTGCGAAAAACCTCAAAATGCAATTTTTTTCAAACACCTATACCTTGGTGTCAGATCGTCGTAGGAACTTCGTTCTTTGACTCCTGCATAGGGAATTAATCAAATTTTATTGTCTTTATGATGGATAGAGTGGACAACATTTTTCCAACTCCGTAGCCATCGTCAAAGTTGGACATGGTTTCCAGAAAAAAACTTTTTTTTTCACAGGGGCATTAGAGAGGGGCGGAAGGGGTTACGCTTAGTTTCGCATACATGACTTTAAAGAAACCACTTCAAAGTTTTTCGCCCTCAAAGATTCATCAAAATCGATTGAAAATACCCCGAGTTATGACGGTTTGAAAATGGTTGAAATTTCACGAATTTCAAGTGTTTCATTTTTTTTCTGTATTTACCTTTTATATTTATGTATACGTCTATTTATTGTTCCCTTTTTACTGCCGTATCAGGATTGGTTACTACTTTTTGCGTTTTCTACCGTTATTCTGAATATTTTGCCTTACTACCTTTCTCGGCTTTTCCGCCTATTGCCTTATTCTGACTATTTTTATTTTATTTAGTACCCAACTTCTTTGATCTGGTTATAAGCCCAAAATATTATGTATACTTATATTTTAACAAATAAAATAAAATAAATAATGTATCTCTCTTTAATTTGCCACATTCAGTCCCAGCTATCGTTGGGGGCGCCCCGACTTCCAAGCAAACAGAAATCATGACGCCACAACACAAATTAGAGAAAGGGGAAGTCCCTGTAGAGTGACGTTTTTAAATAATAAAATGTATTAATCAACTGATAATTTTCGTTAAAAAAAAACACTAAGAGCGCTGATAATATCAAATCAGATAAACTAACACCACAAAAATAATTATATATGATGAAAAAAACACAAGTTTTGGTATTGCCGTCAAAAACGCATAAACATGTCGGCTCCAATTTATTGAGGCGTGGTCACTCCATGCTTGGGGGCGTATGATATATTTTTTTTCGTCCTCGATCGCGAAATCATGTAGATTGAAACATTACCCTAAACAGTGAAAGTTGTGTTGCCTATAGTTGTATTAATTTGATTTAATCCCCCTCTAGTGGACCGTTTAACGTACTTCCGATGGGTACCGACCCGTTAAGCCGCCCTTAGATTAAACGCAGCACAGGCTACGTTGCGTAGAGTAAACGAAAACTACTATTCGGGAAGGAGTTGGTTTGTTTACGTTTAAATTTTCGGTCGGGTAGCGCCGGGTCTGAAATGTACCCCATTAATGCTGCCCATAGAATTAAATAATGCGAACATTATAACATTTTCGTGAAAAAATGTCTTTATTCAATGTAATAAATATTACATGATAGTTACAATAAAATAGAATTACCATATACAGGGTGTTCCATTTTAAATTGCCACCCCAAATATCTCGAAACCTGAGCAACACGGCAAAACATGTTTCAGATCAAAGTAGTAGGGTTTGGAGGGGTACACATGCCGGTGACCTTGAACATGACCTTGGCGTTAATTTTCAAGGTCAAACGAAGGTCAACTTTGATTTTTCAAATGGATTGCGTGATCGTATTCTACGAGAAAAAATACAAACTTTTTGTAGGAAATGTTTCTTTTGAAAATGCTTTTTTAAGAGTTTTTTTTCACGAATTTTGTCCGTCATGTTGTTTGAAATCTTAGGCTGTGATTCACGCATTACCCTCGGCATTAGCATCAATGATCCCCGGATCTTACTCCCCTTGACTTTTTCCTCCGGGAACTAGTCAATGAGAAAGTATTTGCTGAAGCTCCGACAACAGTGCAGAACATGAAGAAGAGGATTAGGGTTGCATTTTTTTTCACGAATTTTGTCCGTCATGTTGTTTGAAATCTTAGGCTGTGATTCATGAAATACCCTCGGCATTAGCATCGAAGATCCCCGGATCTTACTCCCCTTGACTTTTTCCTCCTTGGACTAGTCAATGAGAAAGTTTTTTTCTGAAGCTCCGACAACACTGCAGAACATGAAGAAGATGATTAGGGTTGCATTTTTCTTCATTAATTTTGTCCGTCATGTTGTTTGAAATCTTAGGCTGTGATTCATGCACTACCCTCGGCATTAGCATCATCAGAAAAAGTTAAGGGGAGTAAGATCCCCGGATCTTACTCCCCTTGACTTTTTCCTCCTTGGACTAGTCAATGAGAAAGTTTTTTTCTGAAGCTCCGGCAACACTGCAGAACATGAAGAAGATGATTAGGGTTGCATTTTTCTTCATTAATTTTGTCCGTCATGTTGTTTGAAATCTTAGGCTGTGATTCATGCATTACCCACGGCATTAGCATCAAAGATCCCCGGATCTTACTCCCCTTGACTTTTTCCTCCGGGGACTAGTCAATGAGAAAGTATTTGCTGAAGCTCCGACAACAGTGCTGAACATGAAGGAGAGGATTAGGGCTGCATATCGAGCAATTTCTATCCAAACCCTTCGAAATGTTCAAGTAAACTTTCGCCAGCGGGTACAGAAGTGCATTGATGAGGATGGACACTTGATCGAGCATTTGATTTAAGAACGAGATCACTGAAACCATAGGCCCTTTTCAGGGCGAATGATGTGCAACAAAATCCCATCGGCAACCTTCACGTGATGCACGTCATGTGACGCTAATGCCGAGGGTAATGCAAGAATCACAGCCTGAGATTTCAAACAATATGGTGGACTAAATTCGTGAAAAAAGCATTTTCAAAAAAGAAGTTTCCTACAAAAAGTTTATAATTTTTCCCGTAGAATACGATCCCGCAATAAAAAATAGGGGGTTTCATTCGAAAAATCGAAGTTGATCTTAATTTGACCTTGAAAATTGACCCCGAGGTCATTTACAAGGTCACCAGCATAGGTCCTCCTCCGAACCCTACAACTTTCATCTGAGACATTTTTTGCCATGTTGCTCAGGTTTCGAGATATTTGGGGTGGCAATTTAAAATGGGACACCCTGTATACTCGTAGATTTTAAACCACATATAGTCGTTTCTGTATTGTGAAATAAAAAGCGTTATGATAGACCCTTTAAAGAGAAGAAAAGTGACTCAGTCTTATCCGAACCGCCCTGAGCTGGCCGTATGGACTTGCATCCAAGGCAAAAAAAAAACACACATACTAATTTAAAAAAAGACATATATTCCGGTATGGAGTAAAATACGTTGTCCAGCAAAAACAGATTAACAGCTTTTGCAAAAGATTTCGTATTAAAGCTCTTAGTACAGTACCAACACCGACCAACGTTCAAGTTGAAGGCGGGAAATAAAAAAAAATATATCGATATATTTTGAAAATTTCATTACACAATGACAGCCCCGTTGAGTAATATTCTCAATGTTAGGAATTTGTTTGCATCATCGAGATTATGATTAGTGTAATGGAATTAATTTCTACACGTATTAATGTCTAGACTTCATTACAAGTGGCAAGATGCATGATATTAGATCTGTAATTAATGGAGAGTCTACTTTTTAATCAGTTTTGTTACGCTTGCTAGGCGGTCAAGCGCGACGTCGGATAATCTTCCGCGATCGATGATACAGTGTGATTATGCTCGTACAGTGGAGCCGAGATCCGCGTCCGCAACATGCACGCTTTTCGCCAGCTGAGTATATACAGTGCCCGCCTAAAGCATGGAATATAGTCAGTAAAATCGAAATAAAATATTTTTGAAAATCGATCGATTTTCTTTTATAAAAATACACATTTTTGCATGAAAGTCGATTTTCAGTCGTCATTTGTTTTTGGGTTATGACGTCCGCCATTTTGTTTTTAAATGGCGACCCCCTATTTTTGTTCTTGATTTCAAGAGATCTTTTCATTGTTGAACTGGCGGTATAAAAATATTGCCATCTTACATAAGTAATTTTTTGAGTAAATGAGAATTGAAGGTGAGAACTTGATATTTAGAGTTTTTGCAAAAACAAAAAACAGTTAAGGTAAACACCCACTTCCGGTACACGAAATTTTACCAAAAGCTTTTCAGTTTTTCGGATTATGAAATAAGACTTATGTTCAAAGTTTCAAATGAATTGCTCTATTAGTTTTTGAGATACCGCGCGCACAGACACACATTTTGAAAAAAAATTCGCGATCACAATACTTTCTCGTACTTCGTAACGGAGAAAGTAAAAAAAAATAAGGAATTATGTCTTGAGTATTTAATTTAATTTGTATGGTATCTTGCTTCCGCATTATTTTTTTTTAATTAGTTCCAACGTCCAATGTGACACAATTTTAAAATATAAATTTAATTTTCAAAAATGCATTATTCACTTGAAACTAAGTTTTCAAAACCATTAACAACTTTTAAAGAATGGTATTTTCTGTATTTATAATTTAATTCTGTATTTTTTTGTGGAATTTTATTGCCGTGTTTAATAATTTTTCGATATTTTTTCCAACGTTCTTCAAATATTAGGCAACTGAGATGCAAACATTTTCAAAACTCACAGAAAAATTGTTATTTAAAACCTACTTGATTTTAGGGAATAACATTCGGTCTGTTTGATTAAATTTTTCTAGAATGTCATCTCGGCGTCTTTGTTTTGACGTATGCCTGGAAACTCAAATTTTCAAAAAAAAATATCATGGTTAGATAAAAAAAAATATATTTTTCAAAATAGATATTGAAAAAATATATATAATCCCTTAATAATTCATTCTTTCAAAAAATGTTTTTTTTTCAAATTTGGTTTTATTGAACCAGTGTCGTACCGGTTCAGTTTAGGCTCGGTTTTGATGGGTACTAAAAAAAATCATTGCGCTGCACAGTAGACCACAGCCCATACAAACCTGGCCATTGAAGGAAAAAAAATGGTGATGTGGCCATCATGTTAAAAACTAAAGCGATTTCGACAAAAAATTATTCTTTATAAGTTGTTCATTTTGGCATTCTCTACAATTATCATTAACATAACATAATTTCCTGTAACTGTTATCGTTTCATAATTATAAACCAAAAATAAAAAAATAATAATTTTTTTTTTCTCGAATAACAATGATTTTATGAAAAATGTTTTCAAACAAAATAAGCTCATTTTTTCGTTGTCTTCAATATTTGTTTAAATATATTTGTGATATTTTTCATATTTAAGAAAATATTGGCAAAAAACAAAAAAACAGTTAAGGTAAACACCCACTTTCGGTGTACGAAATTTTACCAAAAGCTTTTCAGTTCTCCGGATTATCAAATAAGACGTATGTTCAAAGTTTCATACCAATTGCTCTATTAGTTTTTGAGATACAGCGCGCACAGACACACACACACACACACACACACACACACAGACACAAAAAAACATTCCAGAAATTGTTGAAATGGCATCTAGGAACCCCAAAACGGATATTTCCGTAAAAAAAATTTGAAAAAAAAATCACGATCACAATACTTTCTCGTACTTCATAACTGAGAAAGTAAAAATCGCTCCTTTGAAGTTTATTTCCATTATATAACATCAAGAAGGAATCAGTGCACTCTAATCTAACGCTTAGAATGCATTCCAGTCACACGTTTTTGTTTCCCGCGTCTCGGAAGTCACCAATCAACTGCTTACTAGAACTAAACTATTATTTCGAATAGATGTTCACCTGTGAGTAGTTATTTGGGGTAAACTGTTACGATGGATAAGACCTCTAAGGGTAAGTTAAGCCCTTTTTCAATTTATTAAAACGAAAAACATCCACAGTAAACATCTTTTTTGCAAATCGAATTTTAGACAAAGTAAGTACTACAAAATTAGCACGGCGAGGCACCGCTTTGTTATTAAGCTTGTATGACGAGTTGATATGTACTTCACTGGATTTTACAAAATTCAGCTGCCCGAAATTGCCCGAATTTATTTTATCGCGACTTTTCGTGAAAATTCGTTGCAAGCACCAAGTAACGTTTTAGTTATTTTTGACATGTCCGGATATATAACCTAATAAATAAGTATATAAACAATGAATAATGAATATATAATAAATAAATGATATAAATAAATAAATATAACGAATTGCATAACAAAATGATCTCAATATAGAATTATTTTATTTGATATTTACAAAACCACAAATCGTATCCTCACCAAACTCCACATCATTGTAATTGTTGAAAAGGTGTCTATTTGAAAATGTAGAAATATACAGAGTAATTCATTTAAAAAAAAACTGCGGATGATATCATATCCTGAAAATCGAAGTAAGTCACTGAATAGAATAAATAAAACTATAAACATTTCTTGTAATAAGAAAAAAAACGGACGTTTAGCCAAAAATTAGTTGTTCCGACACATTTGCGCAACCCTGTATAGTTGACTGCGTGTTTGACCATTTTGCAATATTGAAATGTTAATTTTTAACGACCTCAAAAACGCTTTTAATTGCAATTTTACGCGAATTTGATGAATTTTGACATATTTGGTCCGCCGTTATTTGTTTTTGAGTTATGAGGTCCGCCATTTTGTTTTTAAATGGCGACCCCCTATTATTGTTCTTGATTTCGAGAGATCTTTTCATTGTTGAACTGGCGGTATAAAAATATTGTAATTATAAGTAATTTTTTGAGTAAATGAGAATTGAAGGTGAGAACTTGATATTTAGAGTTTTTGCAAAATGACCTTGTTCCAGGGCTTGTAGCAATTTTTCCAAGCAACAATGATCTTGACCCCTCATATAATACAATATGGTTTCAGCAAGACGGCACATCCCCGCAATAGGCGAAATAACTAGAAATTCTTTTTGTACATTTTGAATATTTTGCAGGCTAATTCTGCGCATTCATCTCTCTCGCGGGCTATTCGGTCGTCATCTGCCAATCCACCTATTCGTAAAGCCATTTTTATGTTAATTAATAAATATAAATATTTATAACAATATGAGAAATGTAATGAGGACGAAGACGAAATACATTTATTTAATGCATCTGCAACAAGTGAGGTTTTCCCAAGTTTAATAACAATATGAGATCCCAAAACAACATTTTTCCGAAATTCCGAAATAAAAATCCGAATAATCGAACCATAGTAGTGTAACATTTTAGCATACAAAAAATATATTCTAATTTGCTAAGATTTGTAAAGTAGCTGGCAAATCACATTATAAATAATTAATAAAGATGCATATTCTATTACATCTAGTAAATTTGTTGTAAATTTAAATTTCACATTTTTTAAATTTATTTATTAGTCAATGTTTTCATTTCCAATAATCTATTGCACGTATGTTCTCAATTTCTATAGAAACAAGTAAAGTATAGATGATTTCACATGAAATACTAATTATCTCTTATCATTGAATTTTAGAGCAAATATTGTCTCATCGCTGTAAAACTCATAGAATTTTCCTTGTTACGAAATTGTGATTTTAGTAAAAATATACGAATATTTATAGGTTAAGTGGAAGAGCAGTAAGAGGTTACTACCCCACTGAACTCCGCCTACTCTACCATGATATTTCTTGTACTTTTTTTTCTCGCAATAAAAATTATAATTAATATTATTATTATTTAGGAATCATTTATTCGGTGTGTATGTAAACAGTTTATTAATACGTTTTACCTTCACTAGTTTAGGTTATGAACCCTTCGCGTGTTGCACTCGCGTGCTGTAATTACCGCCCGATTACCATACAATACCATCGCGTTACTCCAGAACACCACCTCCACAATCTAATCTCCTAGTAATTGCGGAACATTTTAGACGGTATACCTTCCCCTGAGGAAATTTTGCCGGTAGGTGACTGGGATGCAGATTTCCGTGGAAGTCACGACAACCATCCTTCCTTCCGGTGCACCATGCTGATCTGAATAAGGACGAACCGTTTCTTTTTAGCACTGAACTTCACCCACGAGGCGTGGAAAACTGCGATTTCCCACGGAACACCTGCGAACGGCGGAGGAACCAACGTCCGAACGTCTGCGAACACTTCGGCGCACTACTTGGGGATTCGCGCGCCCGACGACGACTCGATGTCTACTCGGATACCGTAACGTAACCGCTGTCGTCGCATTATGGTACATGGTAAACGATCTTCTTTCTAGGAAGCGCACTTGCAATAAGGCAGTACTGCACTTCTTGCACGGGCGAGCTTTAAAAATCGATAGTGTTCTGTTAATTAATGATCGACCGGTAAGAGTGGATGAGATCGGAAAATTTGCAAATTTATTTCTTCTCTGATGTTGGACATAATCGAATAATTTGACCGATTTATTTTTCAAAGTCTGATCGAGCTTGATTGGCCAAATGAGCGCTGATTGAATTTATTGGACTTTTGCCAAAGTATTTTTTTCGTAAAATATTGTATTTACTGGGCTACAAAATTTTTCAAACCAAGCCAATGAGCCATGGCACTACTTCCAATTTCAAGCTGTCTTGTAAACAGAAGATTCCTGCGCATAATGAGCGCCCACCCTCCGTCTTTTGTAGCAACTCCATTTATTCGGCAAAACTCTGTAAAATTTTAGTAATTTCTTTGGACATTCATTGAAGAAGTTGAATAATTAGAAATAAAACGAAACGTAATTTTGTAGTTTAGATAAAAGTCGTGGGTGGGCCCTATTACTGGTGGGTGTGCCCTATTCTACTTTCCAATTCATGGATGATAAATAGAATTTTCATATAGAAATAATAATACATAGGTTTAAGAAAGAAAATAAAAATGTTATGTTTATTTGATCCCCATATTTATTAGTGAAAACCTTCGTTTGAGGGCAACAGGTTGGATTGTAGGATAGGAACCACCCACCACCCTTTGCATCAACTTTAACTTATTCTACAATATTCTGTAGAATTGCAGAGATTTCTTCGGCAGTTATTTGAAGTTAGAAATAATATGAAACGTAATTTTGTAGTTTAAAGAAAAGTGGAATCGTGGGTAGTGGGTGGGCCCTATCCTAATAATTTCAAAACGGATTAAAAAAATTGTCGTTAAATTAACACAAAATGCAAAAATTGTACTTTTTTAAAGTTTGAAGATTTTAAAATCGCGACTTTTATTTTTGAAATTGCAAAACTGCCGAACGCGTTGTCTGGTTTTGATGATTCTAATATCAAAATGTGGCAAATTTAGTGCAATTTAAAATCCGGTTAATAAATATTGTTGTTAAATCAACGCAAGACGTTTTCAAGTTCGAAGATTTTAAACTAGATTTTGATATTTTAAATTCCGGAACAGGCAGGAGCGTTTTAGGATTTTGATTATTTAAATCCTGAAATATGCCAAATTTAGTAAATTTAGTGTGCTTTTAAAAAAGTTACGAAATTTTCTCGTTAAATTAACACAAAATATATATATATATATTTTTTTTTTCTTGAATAACTTTCTCACTAATCACTTGGTGAAATATTTTGAAAATAATAAAAGATAAATCAAAAATTAACACTTGGTTTGTTTCACAAATTCGAAATTTATTTACTCGACTAGTTTCGCTTGTTTTTTTTTTGTATTTATCAGGGTTCGGACGATATATATCATCGGATATATATCATGATATATATCACGATATATATCATGATATACCGGGTGTGGCACTTAAGACGCCTCGGACCATAGCTCCTTTACGATAAAAGCTATCGAAAAAAATCTAAGAACAAAGTGGTGCATAGTTACCGTCGCTATGTTTTAAAAATATTTCTAATCATCAGTGGCGTGCCGTACTCCAGTGGCGTACCAAACTTATGTTTTTTTAAATGGAATGCCCTATTTTTTATTGCAGATTTGGAAAGTGCTCGACGAGTACTTATTTTTTTATCTAACATGTTATACCCTTCACTTTAGCGGTTTCGCTGTTATAACCCCTTCTTTCAAAATTGCGCCCCATTTTTGAGATTTTTTTGTAGAGAAACTAATTGACGCCGGCGCCTAAATTTTGAATTGAGGTACAGGTTAAGACCTCGTATACCTTCACATAATTTTTTTTCGGGTAATTTATGGAAAAAAAATAATTTTTGATTGATCTTCGTATGTTGTCATTTTTTCCGAAAATTTCAAATGGCACCCCCCTAAAAAAATTACGGCGTTGTACAGCCAAAACTCTAAATTTTTCATTGGTGTAAAAAAAATTACACATTGCATAACAAAATTTCGGAGAAAAAAGGAATTTCATCGCAAATGTCGGGAAACGTTTTCCGTTCCCAAGTGTGCCATGAGAAAACAAAAGATTGGTAATTGTCAAAGTACCAAAACAAATACACAAATACGGTCAACATAATAGTATGTACCTATTTATTCAACATGATATGAAAAATGCAGATTAAGAAAATTTAACAACTTAAACTAGATGTTCGAAATGACGACCTTCCTGCTGGAGGCATAACCGCAACTTCTGGTGATATACCGCAGTTCATTATTTTCGGTAATAACTGCCTTCTTTCTAACTCTCCTTGGCCGTTTCACACTTCCCGTAGTAGTAAATCTCTCCAACACTTTTTGAAACGCACGTTCATTTGGATGTGCCCTGTGCGGATATCTCGCAGCGTACACTCGTGATGCCAAGAAACAATTCTTGTTACATTCTCCAAGAATAAATATCATGTCAACCATTTCCTCTTGAGTTCGGAACATTTTTAGAACGTTTATCAAAAATGACTTATGGCTGCTACTGACGTCTAATAATTTACTTTGACAATTACCAATCTTTTGTTTTCTCATGGCACACTTGGGAACGGAAAACGTTTCCCGACATTTGCGATGAAATTCCTTTTTTCTCCGAAATTTTGTTATGCAATGTGTAATTTTTTTTACACCAATGAAAAATTTAGAGTTTTGGCTGTACAACGCCGTAATTTTTTTAGGGGGGTGCCATTTGAAATTTTCGGAAAAAATGACAACATACGAAGATCAATCAAAAATTATTTTTTTTCCATAAATTACCCGAAAAAAAATTATGTGAAGGTATACGAGGTCTTAACCTGTACCTCAATTCAAAATTTAGGCGCCGGCGTCAATTAGTTTCTCTACAAAAAAATCTCAAAAATGGGGCGCAATTTTGAAAGAAGGGGTTATAACAGCGAAACCGCTAAAGTGAAGGGTATAACATGTTAGATAAAAAAATAAGTACTCGTCGAGCACTTTCCAAATCTGCAATAAAAAATAGGGCATTCCATTTAAAAAAACATAAGTTTGGTACGCCACTGGAGTACGGCACGCCACTGATGATTAGAAATATTTTTAAAACATAGCGACGGTAACTATGCACCACTTTGTTCTTAGATTTTTTTCGATAGCTTTTATCGTAAAGGAGCTATGGTCCGAGGCGTCTTAAGTGCCACACCCGGTATATTCAACAGTAATTGCACAAGTGCATTGGAAATTATCGGTAACAAGTTTGTGCGATTTCGACAAACAAAGTCGTATTGTTTGGCAGCAGTCCCGAGCCCGGAAGGGCGAGGGGCTGTTGCCTAAAACAATGCGACTGAGTTTGTCGAAAGAGTGCAAACTTGCGATAATTTACAATGCACGTGAGCAATTTATCAGACTATATCCCAACAAAAATATTACAACAAAATAGAATGACATTTACTGTCATCGCGGGCGTGTCGTGCCGGTGTGAATATTACATTTTTAAACGGATCAAACAAAATTTAAAAATCAGAAACGTACTTCTCTTGCACTAACTTAGCACTGGTATTCCATATGGAGTTTACATTTTCTTTACAGTACGTACCGTTCGCGTTTCGCACGTTATGTGCCCCGTTTTCCAATATTGTAGAAATGACTTCCCGAGTACAGGTCATGTTAGTGACTCCGCCCACTCTTTTTGGTTGGGCCTCTTTCCCTTTTTCTTGAATTACTTCAAGAGAAACACTTCCAATGCGGAGTTTTCACTAATTTTAATAGCGTTCTACCCGCAAACTGACGTTTGACATTGAACGTTGTTTTTCTTGAAACCAATCATGTGCCGAAACATAATGCGAGTAGAGAACTAATCACAAAGCCGCATTCGAACTCTACATGATATGTTTCCTGAAAATAGAAGTTATATAGAATCTGATTGGTTCTAATTCATTCGAATTTCGGCATGCTACGTTTGGCGGGATATAGTCGATGATATATATCATGGATATTTATGAAACACACAATACCAAAAAATGTCCCTGTTTCTCAAATATTCCCAGTTGCAGCAATATGAATAGTAAGCATTTGCTCTAATTTAAACTAGAGATGGGCGAAATGACTCTTTTTTGTCGAAAAGAGTCGATTTTTGAAGTGTAAGTGTGAGCAAAACAAAAACAAAAAAAAGGTCCTCACTTTGAAAATTCTTCAATTTATCCCTGAAAACATAGTGAAGAGCAAAAAAGTCCTTATTTCAAAAAATTTCCAATTTGATGTCAAAATATTTTAAATGTTATTTTTTTACTATCTTGTAAGCAACTGTGTTTGTTTGCAATAAATAAATATAATATAAATAAAGTATGTGCATTATATAATTAATAAGTCATATAAACATTAATATTAATGACCAAGAATAAATATCAAGAAGTTGATATATATCCGATATATTGATATTTATATAAATATCGGATATTTTCCGAACCCTGGTATTTATATTTTGCTTATTTTATGTAATTTTCCCTTTAATTTGATGTTTGTGTCTATTGGGAGAATAAACGTATTATTATTATTATTATTATTATTGTTATTAAATTTGTTCCTAAAATTAATACAAAACGCAAAAATTGCACTTTTTCAGTTTGCAATTTTTAAATTGCGTTTTTAATTACACAACTGTCAAATGCGTTTTCCGATTTTGATGATTCAAACGTATGGCGGATTTAGTGTTTTTTTTTAAAACGGATAACGAAATTTCTTCGTAAAATTTTTGATAACTTTTTATGTATCTTTTATTATTTACAAAATATAAATATTTTAAAATTCGCGATTTTTATTTTTTAAATTGTAAAACTGTCCGATTTTGATGATTCCAATGTGAAAATGTGAAAAATGTGAAAAATTTACTACAATTTGGTGGTTAACAATTACTTTCGTTACATCAA
Source organism: Ocypus olens (assembly GCA_910593695.2). NCBI lineage: Eukaryota > Metazoa > Arthropoda > Insecta > Coleoptera > Staphylinidae > Ocypus > Ocypus olens. Next base: position 50,558,800 of record OU343050.1, on the reverse strand, counting down.
CGCAAACCGTCAAAATTACACGTTTTCAAAATCCGAAGATTTAAAATTACGATGTTGTTTTTTGAAATTGCCAAACGCGTTTTGCGATTTTGATTATTCAGACGTCAAGGCCACCATACCTTTAGTGTAATTTAAAAACGGATTACGAAATTCCTCTTAACATTAATGCAAAATGCAAAATTGCACCTTTTTCAAGTTCACAAATCTTAAAATAGCGATTTTGATTTTTGAAATTGCACAACTGCCGAAAATGTTTTCCGATTTTGATGATTCAAACGTTAAAGTATGGCGGATTTATTGTCATTTTAAAACGGATTAAGAAATTTCTTCCTAAAATTAATACAAAACGCAAAAATTGCACTTTTTCAGTTTGCAAATTTTAAATTGCGATTTTTTTTTATTACACAACTGCCAAGTGCGTTTTCCGATTTTGATGATTCAAACGTATGGCGGATTTAGTGTATTTTTAAAGCGGATAACGAAATTTCTTCGTAAAATTAATGTAAAATGCAAAAATTGAACTTTTTTAAAGTTCGCAAATCTTAAAATAACGATTTTGATTTTTTTAATTGCACAACTGCCGAACGCATTTTCCGACTTTGACGTTTCAAACGTCAAAGTATGGCGGGTTTAGTGTAATTTTAAAACGAATTACGAAATTTTCACGTAAAATTAATACGAATCGCAAAAATTGCACTTTTTTTAAAGTTCGCAAATCTTAAAATCGCGATTTTGATATTTGAGATTGCATAACTGCCAAACACGCTTTCCGATTTTGATTATTTCAATTTATGGATGATAAAGGAGAAATTTTATGTAGAACTTAATACAAAAAAATAATTCGACATTCAATTGTTTTCCAGATGTTTCACGGTAGCGCGTACGGACAGATTTTGAAAATTCTTCCATTAATGGATTCTAAATATCGAACATAATTAGATGTGATAAAAAGTTAAGTTTGGTCCTTTTCAATTTTTCGTCGATAACACTTGATGATCAAATTTGAAAAATTCTGCAACTAATGTGTAGTACAAAATACGGCATTTAGCTGTTTTTCGGATTTTTAAGGGTAGATACTGGTCGGATGACCAGATTTTGAAGATTCTTGGATTTGTGGTACACCACGGAGATTTAAATAAACGATCTTAGACGTTTGTTATGTCAATAGTGCTACTATTAATAACATGCAAATATCTTTTATATCATTCAATAATAATAATCATAGCTTTATTTCTCCGCTATCACATAAACTATAACAAGAAACTAATAATTATATTATACAGGGTCTTCATTTCAAAAGGAGCCACCCTGAATAACTTTGGATCTGAAGTAGTTACGGTTTTAAGAAAAAATACGTCAATTTTGTTTTCGAGGGGGAACTTAAAAAACACCGTTTTTAGAATTTTATCTTTCACCCCCTCACCCCCAGCCACCCCATCTTTATAATTTCAAATGGCATCCCGTTTTGTGCGACACCTCATTTTAAAGGGTATACAAAATACTGTCCATAACATGACATTTGTCAAACTCATGGCAAAGGTTTTTATTAAATGGTACATTGTTCAAGTTATTTTTATTATTTCTGATGTGGATTCTGGTATAAACGTAAATTAAATGGATGATACATTTACAATTTTTAATTCTCTAAAAAATATACCTTTACGAGTTTTCTCTAAAATGAATAGGGGAGCTAATAATTACATGTTTAATTTTACATGTTAAAGTCCTATGTTCGCCCCTTTTCCCAGACATTCGGTATATCAGGTTCCATCCAGAAAGTAGCGCATCAAGCATCAACTATATTCATTTCATTTGTTACAATTACTTTTGTTGTTCACTATTTACAATAATTTCAGGTCAAGAAATTAAAATCCTCCTCCTCACAGATCATACCAGAATTATTCCCAGCTAGCAACCAATTCTCTTAGTAATATGACAGTGCAGTTATCCAGATTTGAATGGATAAGCGCTTTTTATTACAACTTTTCCTGCGAACGAATATAGACGGAATTGAAAAACAAGTTTCCATTTTTGCGCGCCAACGTCTGCTAAACTGGTGTTACTCAAAATGTTACTAGTTTTTGCGATAATAAATTACACGGATGAAAGCCACAATACACCTGCGGTGCAATTAAGTTTAATTGCAAACACCGTTAGAGAAGTACAATAGGTGATGAAGCCCTATAAGATGCAAGTGCCACTGAAGAAATAAAATCCTTCAAAGAATTTAAAGTCATCAATCAATATCGTGTCGTATAACAACATAAACATTATATATTACCTTATTGTACTACTTTATTACCTTCCACATTTTGATTGAATAGTAAAAATTTGCTCAATTGCTCTTTGGTTAAAAACTATTACCATTTATCAATTCATCGCTCACTCATTTTCAATAAACACGCCCTGCGCACTCCACACGAATTCAATTGTTCGCGTTGGAGCTTCTACACTAGATCCAACGGATGGTGCAAGTATCGCAAAAACAGATCACTGTAAGCAAATACCAACACAAGCATATCGGATTTATGTAATATGGTTTATGTAAATAAATAACAATGTAATCTATGTTATAGACAATGACATTAACTGACGTGCCGAAAGACTCCCGTTTGATAACCCAAGAAAAAGAATACCGCTAATAATATACACTGTGTACATAAAGTAAGGAATAAATTCGATTAAAATTAAAGGCATTTTCTTTCAGAAAAATGCTCGGATACGTGTATTATTATTTTTTAACGCGCATTTTTTGAGATAAAATTCAAATGTACAGGGTGTCCCAAAATTGAGATACGACCCCTAAGTTAAAATTTTCAAATGTGAACCCCCATTTTTTGTTGCATTTATGGATTCTACGTAAAATTCTGGGTATTTTTCATGTAGCATACGGGTCATTCCATGCTGTTTCAACAAAAGGTTGTGCTGCACCATTTTTATTTTGTTTTATATTTTGCACAGATATTTATACATGTATCTAGAGTACAAAACTAATTTTAGAAAAAAATAAAATGTTGCCGCGTGGCAGATATGTTCCCAGATGGAGCTTGAAACATGTACATTATTGTGATTACAAGCATTTGCGCAAAGTGGTATAACAATTTTTCGAATTGAGCAAATTTAAAAATTAGAAAATCTCCTTACGCAGATTAAAGTAGTGAATATTTTGGTTTAATTTTCTTTCATAATTTGATATGTTTTTCAAATTTATTGGCCCTCAAATTTACCATCAAGATTTGCATTTTTTTCATTATTCGATCCTGTTTTCGACTGGGAAGGGGGCAATATAATCAAACCAAATTTAGTTTGCAAGTAGAATGGTAACAATAGATTTTACCTGTGGCAAAAAATCTGAAGTGTTTTAAACCCTTCTAATTTTTTTTGCTGGTGAAATTAGACATTTTCAACAAAATCCGTATTTGTCTAAAGCTGTATCTCCAGTGGGGTACATAGTAAAAATCTGAAATTTATACTACCAATGCTTCTATCCGGGAGCAACACCATTATAAAATTTGGTAGCTTTGTTTTGCCTAGTAACAAAAATATTTATGTTCAAATTTGTAATAATTTTTATGCAATCGGAGTAAAAATCGAACTTTAAATATTAGAAGCCGACACTAAAATGGAACTCACCAGTACTAGCAGTGATTATAATACACTTGTAAATATTATAATCACTGGTACTAGGCATTAAAATACCTACCAAGGGTTTCCGTACAACGAGATGATTGGCGACTCATTAATGCGTCATAGTCCTGGTGATGAAATTTAAAAAGGTACCGTGGACCCTAAATATAGACGTATTATTATTCAAAATGATTAAAGAATAAAATTGAATAAAGCCGTAAAATTTATTAGACAATTGTTTTAAATTTGCGGCTGTCGGGAGTCAAGCTGCTGATTACGTTCTAGAATTTCTGTGATTGTTTAAACCATGCGCGCGATGCTAATCCAACCTTAAGAATTTACTGATCTTGCGTTAAACAAATATCAACATAACCTATAATTACATCTGCAAGTTCTACCACTGAAACGCTAGAACATCTTTAGATGAAAAACGTAAGTAATTACAATTTTAAATCTGAAAATAGAGTATTTTCGATTGCATAAAAAATACATTTACCTCAGCACTAAAGTGCCCTTTCATTAATATTATAGTTTAAATTAAATTCAATAGTAATAAAAGGATTAACAGAATTGTAATAAAATGATTAACACAGAAATTCTAGAACGTAATCAGCAGCTTGACTCCCAACAGCCGCAAATTTAAAACAATTGTCTAATGACTTTTCTGGTTTTATTCAATTTTATTCTTTAATCATTTTGAATAATAATAATAAGTTTCTATTCAGGATCCATGGTACCTTTTTTTTAAATTTCATCACCAGGACTATGATTTGCATTAATGAGTCGCCAATCACCTCGTTGTACGGAAACCCTTGGTAAGTACTTTAATGCCTAGTACCAGAGATTATAATATTCACAAGTGTATTATAATCACTGCTAGTACTGGTGAGTTCCATTTTAGTACCGGCTTCTAATATTTAAAGTTCAATTTTTAATCCGATTGCATAAAAATTATTACAAATTTGAACTTAAATATTTTTATTACTAGGCAAAACAAAGTTACCAAATTTTGTAATGGTATTGCTCCCGGATAGAAGCATTGGTATTATAAATTTCAGATTTTTACTGTGTGCCCCACTGGAGATACAGCTTTAGAAAAATACGGATTTTCTTGAAAATGCCAATTTTCTCCAGCGAAAAAAAATTAGAAGGGTTTAAAACACTTTAGATTTTTTGCCTCAGATAAAATCTATTGTTACCGTTGTACTTGCAAACTAATTTTGGTTTGAGTGTATTGCCCCCTTCTCAGTCCAAAGCAAGGCCGAAAAATGAAAAAAATGCAAATCTCAATGCTAAACTTTGACGGCCATTATATTTGAAAAAATAAAACAAATAATGAATAAAAATTACACTAAACTCTTCGGCACTTTAATTTGAGTTAAGAGTTTTTAAAATTTTTAAATTTGCACAATTGGAAAGAAAGTTATGCCACTTTGCGCAAACGCTTGCATTTACAAAAATGTACATGTTTCATGCTCCATCCGGGGACATTGCTGCCACATGGCAAGAATTTTTATTTTTCTTAAATTAGTTTTGAACTCCAGAAACATGTATAAATAACTGTGCAAAATATAAAAAAAAATTAAAATGGTGCAGCACAACCTTTTGTTGAAATAGCATGGAATGACCCATACCCCATGTCGATATTGAGCTGTTTTCGAAGAAATGGCGTTTAAAAAAGTACAACTACTATTTTATTTCTGGTAAAAGATAATATGGTTTAATAAGGAAAAATCATTTCATTAAGTAAATAATGATTTTTGCTATTTTTAGGGCGTGCAGCTCACCCTGTATAACATTTTCATTCACACCATCTGCAACCAGTTAAACGTTTCCATTTCGTTAGGACGTAACTTGAACAAAATACCATTCAGATGTTGATTTGGTATTTAAAAAAATATTCCAAGTATATAAATAAACATGAAACGGCATTGTTTACGACGAGGTATTTATATGTCACGAGCAGCAATTTCTATTCACTTAAATTAATTGGCCAGTAATGTAGTAAAGTAATTAATACAAATAGTAGTCAGGCTTGGTTTATTTGTACCTCACTTGAAAAGGCATCTAGTGTAATCAAAGTCCTAATTTGTTGCGCAGATTGAACCATTACATACGTAAAAAAATTAGAACCACTGTTTTATATATATATTCAATGACCATTCATAACGGAACCATAAATTATGCCAATATTTGAAACCGATGTGAAGATAGCCACGTATTTTTCAGCCCCGGATTTCCCAGCGACTCCAGCACCAAATAAAAATGTCTTCAATTTTAATGATTTATAATAAATCAGAATGTAATTAACATTAGCCTATAGATGTACAGTCAATCCACAATTTCAATTATTTTTTCTCGAGTCCACGGGAACTCTCTTTTTAAAATGACAAAAATTCAAAGTTCAATATGGCACTGTTTGACGCGTTTCAAATTTAATTTCTTAACAACAACGTGTAGATAAGAGTCTACTTAAACGATTTAACGCATGAAATTTTGGGTAAAAAATAATCGAAGAAAACTTTAAATTTTTAATGATATGCCTGTGTATTACGTGGTTAAATTCCTTGAATTACATAATTGAATAGTGATAGACTACTTTTTCCCTTTCTATTACAGAAGTACAATGACACGGATCAATAAAATTTAACCCAGGCGAGGATAATAAAGCCAATGAAATGTCAACATCGATTTGTCATTATTACACGTTTGGAATACGAATTATATTCAGCTTTGGATAGATTTCAGACCATAATGATGATTCGGTAATTACTTCAAGGGGTGTGATTGCTTTTAATTTTCGAAATTGTCTTCATAGGTTCGGTGGGAGTATATTTATTACAAAACCGTCATATTTAGCACTAAACAAGAATCCCGCAAATAATAATGCTAGAAGTTTAACTTGAAATACATTTTCCAGGACCTACCGAACTAAGGCAATGCCGCTCGCCGCAAACAGCAATAAAACTGTCAGCAGACCCATTAAATTCAATATTTAGAAGCATCTCCGCGTCACTGCCAGGCCCTGCGCAGGTGGCGAACCTTCGTTCACACTAGAGATGGGAAAAATGGTTCACTGCCGGGAACCGGTTCACTCAGCTGAATGAACCGGTTCCTTGGAGCGGTTCACGGGTCTTTTCTACAGTTATATATTATATTGTCAGAAATTAGTTCCAGGCTTCCAATTAATTAAAAAATATATTATTTGGGTATTCATAGCGTGGCCACAACTCCAATATATTTTAACTTTTTTTGTACTTTATACTTGACAATATGAAGGACTGAAAAGCTACTGGTAAATACAGGGTGTATTTGAAATAACGAACAGGCATTTAAGGGCGCATACACAAAATATTTGTGAACCCATTTCCGTCAAAATTTATTCGAAATTTGTTTTTTTAATTTTCCTAATTTTTCGAGGTTTTTTAAACATTTTGAGAATCGATGCTTTTCTCATTTAATTAGGTCTGCATGGAATGTGTGTTTGTTTATTTAAAACGCGAGATACGATTTCTTGCCTCCGAAATTTGAAGTGTTATCGCAACGTTTTTTTTTTGTAAAAGATAAACAGTCCTCAAGTTCATTGACGCTTAAAGAGCACTCAGATATTTCCTACGCGCTTGTTGTAATTCGATATCTAAAGCCGATGCCGTTTAAAAATTAGGTCACATTACCACTGCCCCCAAACATGTTGCGTATTTTCACTCATTAACTTTAATAATTAATTGCGCGCTTTTTGTTACAGTTATAAACAAAATAATTGCGAATATTGTTTAAAAATAATATAATCTCTTTGTGGTTACGAGCCTGTTTGTTATTTCAAATACACCCTGTATTAGGCATCTAAAAAAAAATGTCAAATTTAACTAAGGCTAAAAGACTTTATGAAAAATTAGTGTCCAGAAAAAGGACTAATTTTGACTTTTTGACTTCTAAAAAAAATGTCAAATTTAATTAAAGGCAAAAGACTATATCCAAATTCATGTCGAAACTTTACTTAAATTCGAAAAGCATTAAGAAAAAAAAAGACTTAAACCCTTAAGTCTCTAGAAATAATGTCAAATTTGAGTTAAGTTAATAGACTTTATGTCCAAATTATTGTCAAAATTTGACTCAAAGTCGAAAAACGTTAAGAAAAAAGACTAATTTTAACTTAAAGACGTTAAGCCTCTAGAAAAATGTCAAATTTGGGTAGATTGGGTAGAGTTAAGAGACATTATGTGCAAAATTAATGTCGAAATTTGACTTAAAGTCAACAAACCACAAGAAAAACGACGAATTTGGACTTTAAAGGCGTTAAACCTCTAGAAAAAAAATGTCAAATGTAATTAAAGTGCAGAGACTTTATGTCCAAATTACTGACGAAATTTGATTTGAAATTGAGAAGCGTTGAGAAAGCAAGACTAATTTTGACTTAAACCCTTAAGCCTCTAGAAAAATGTCAAATTTGGGTTGAATTAAGAGACTTTATGTGCAAATTAATGCCGAAATTTGACTTGAAGTCAACAAACCTCAAGAAAAACGACTAATTTTGACTCTTAAAGTCGTTAAGTTTCTATAAACAATGTCAAATTTAATTCAAGTTAAAAGACTTTATGAGAAATTAATGTCGAAATTTGACTTAACGTCAACAAGAAAAAAGACTAATTTTAACTTAAAGATGTTAAGCCTCTAGAAAAATGTCAAATTTGGGTAGATTGGGTAGAGTTAAGAGACTTTATGTGCAAATTAATGTCGAAATTTGACTTAAAGTCAACAAACCTCAAGAAAAACAACTAATTTTGACTCTTAAAGTCGTTAAGTTTCTATAAACAATGTCAAATTCAATTCAAGTTAAAAGACTTTATGAAAAATTAATGTCTAAATTTGACTTAACGTCAACAAGCTTTAAGAAAAAAATAGTAATTTTGACTTAAAACCATGAAGTCTTTAGAAAAAATGACAAATTTAATTCAAGTCAAGACTTTAAATAAAACAGTTTCTTTGTTAGTATCACACTTAATTTTTTAGTGACTCGAGTTTCGATCTTAAGCTGATCATTTTTAAACTTAAAGTAAATTAAAATACAATAACCACACACATTTATTTTAAAAGACTTCATGACAAATTAATGACAAGTGTCAAAAGATAGACTAATTTTGACTTAAACTCGTTACGCCTCTGGAAAAAATGTCAAATTTACGACTTAAACTCGTTAAGCCTCTGGAAAAAATGTCAAATTTACGACTTAAACTCGTTACGCCTCTGAAAAAAATGTCAAATTTACGACTTAAACTCGTTAAGCCTCTGGAAAAAATGTCAAATTTACTTAAAGTTCAAAGATAACGGGATGCAGAAATTTGACTTAAAGTCGACAAGTGTTAAAAAAAAGTCTAATTATGGCTTAAATGCGTTGAGTTTAAGAAAATACGTCAAATTAAATGAACGTTAAAAGTCTTTATAAGAAATTAATGTCGAAATTTGACTTAAAGTCGACGAGCCTTAAGAAAAATGATTCATTTTGACTTTAATCTTTAACCCTCTAGAAAAAATGTCAAATTGAATTAAAGTTAAACGACTTTATGTTCAAATTAATATATAAATTTGACTTAGTTAACAAGCGTTAAGAAAAAAATACCAATTTTGACTTAAAACCTAAAACCTGTAAAAAAGTATCAAATTTAATTAGTAAAAAAACTTTATGTCCAAATTAATGTGTAAATTTGAATTAAAGTCAACAAGCGTCGAGAAGAAAGACTAATTTTGACTTAAATTTGTTAAGCCTCTGGAAAAATGTCAAATTTACTTAAAGTTCAAAGACAACTGAATGTAGAAATTTGATTTAAAGTCGACAAGTGTTAAGAAAAAAAGTCTTATTATAGCTTAAATCCGTTTAAGAAAATACGTCAAATTAAATGAACGTTAAAAGTCTATAACAAATTAATGTCGAAATTTGACTTAAAGTCGACGAGCGTTAAGAAAAAAGATTCATTTTGACTTAAAACCTAAAGCCTCTAAAAAAGTGTCAAATTTAATTAGTTTAAAAACTTTATGTCCAAATTAATGTGTAAATTTGACTTAAAGTCAACAAGCGTCGAGAGAAAAGACTTGACTCAAAGTCGTTAAGCCTAGAAAATATGCCAAATTGAATTAAAGTTAAAAGACTTTATGTTCAAATTCCCGTCTAAATTTGACTTAAAATGTCAAATTTAATTCAAGTTTAAAAGACCTCTTGAAGTTATCTATGGAACCGCATGAAATTTTTGCGCATCTGTTGGAAGTTTCCGCAGGTGACTTCGTGCGGTTCTACAGGTAGGGGTACGCGTCTGGTTTTCACTCTTGAAGAAAAAGCCAAGTACATATTAAAGAGCAGAGGAACCGCGGTTCCTTTTGTGCGAACCGGTTCCTGAGCACTCTTTGCTAAGAACCGGTTCATTGAACCGGTTCCTGAACTGTCTACCCATCTCTAGTTCACACCATTCATGAACCAATTCTTTAGACTAGTTTACCCATAATTTAGAATAAATAAAATTGTTAGTTAGTAACGAAAATAGAAAATCTCTAATTTCAATACCATATTTAATTACACATTACTGGCACGTGCTGATCACGCACGTCATTTTAATCACAACTATTATACAACTGTATATCATCTACATTAATCAAATCATTAAACGCCTTTTGATATCAGACCACTACATCTAGAAATCTGATGGCGTTTTCACGTGTGGGCTTCGCATCTTAAGACATTCTAAACGCCAGTTATACATTCGTGATCAAACAATGGCACAATACAATGAAAACATGTTTCAGTCTTTAATTTTCATAAACACCACGCAGATTCTGAATAGATTCATTGTTTGGGATGCTTGTTGTGAAGTGGATTCGCACGCGGGTTATATTGTTATTGTCAAAAGTGGAAATGGTAAATAACACTCGCATAAACAATAATTTAACGAAATAATAGCCTACATATATGGGAGCGCTGCGGTGAACTGGCGCTACAAATGGATACGTTACGTTTAATATTAATAAAGGAACATTCAAATGTTCATTGTATTCGAAGGCGCGCAATTTTTGTGTCAATCGCCATTAGGGTTGGGCGATATTTCACGTATCTGTAATTCAAAAAATCACAGGTCGTTACTGTTACTAATACGCGAATTTCACTGCTACTTAAAATCACTGCTACTTAAAATCACTGTTACTTAAAATCACTGCTACTTAACATCACTGCTACTTAAAATCACTGTTACCTAAAATCACTGTTACTTATAATCAATGGTACTTTAAATCACTGCAACTTGAAATCACTGTTACTTAAAATCCCTGCTATTTAAACTGTGACAAACTGTGATTGCTACTTAAAACATAATTGTAAGAAGACGGTACAAGGTATCATTTCTAAATCTTATTTAATATTCATTACTTTATCCTCCCATTTTTGCAGGGGATTGTATTTAAATTTTAAATAAATATTTAATAAAAAAGACAAATATTTATAAAATGCCATAGTATACCATTACAGATGGCCAAAACTGCTACTTTTGAATCACGTTGCTACCTGTGATTGCTATTTTCTAATATCAGTGATTTTAAACTGTGACTGTGATCAAGGTCAGCTAACGTCGTATTATTTTGAAATAAAATCATTAAAATTTTCGTTTTAATTTTTTGAGCACCTCAATGAAAACATCGCAGAAAAAATATAAAACGCGTAGAAAAAATTCCTTAAAAAAATATCTTCAATGGTCAAAGTATCGCCTATTCAAAATCAATTTGGTTTCTGTAAATTCAACAATTTTCAATAGAAATATAGATTTTTGAAGATTTTCGTTTTAATTTTTTGAGCACTTGAATGAAAACATCGCAGAAAAAAAATATAAAACGCGTAGAAAAAAATCCTTAAAAAATATCCTCAATGGTCGAAGTATCGCTTATTCAAAATCAATTTGGTTTTTGTCAATTCAACAATTTTTAATGGAGATATGAATTTTTTAAAAATTTAGTTTTATTTTTTGAGCACTTGAATGAAAACATCGCAGAAAAAAATATAAAACACGCAGACAAAATTCCATAAAAAATCATTCTCAATGGCCGAAGTATAGCTAGTTCAAAATCAATTTGGTTTTTGTAAATTCAACAATTTTCAATAGAAATATGGATTTTTGAAAATGTTCGTTTTAATTTTTTGAGCACTGGAATGAAAACGTCGCAGAAATAAATATAAAACGCGTAGAAAAAATTCCTTCAAAAATATCTTCAATGGTCGAAGAATCGCTTATTCAAAATTAATTTGGATTTTTCAAGATTTTCGTTTTAATTTTTTGAGCACATGAATGAAAACGTCACTGAAAAAAAATATAAAACGCGTAGAAAAAATTCCTTAAAAAATATCCTCAATGGTAGAAGTATCGTTTATTCTAAATCAATTTGGTTTTTGTAAATTCAACAATTTTCAATAGAAGTATGGATTTTTGAAGATTTTCGTTTTCATTTTTTGAGCACTTGAATGAAAACGTTACAGAAACAAAATATAAAACGCGTAGAAAAAATTCCTTAAAACAATATCTTCAATGGTCGAAGAATCGCTTATTCAAAATTAATTTGGTTTTTGTAAATTCAACAATTTTTAATGGAGATATGGATTTTTGAAAATTTAAGTTTTATTTTTTTGAGCACTGGAATGAAAACTACGCAGAAAAAATATAAAACGCGCAGACAAAATTCCATAAAAAATCATCCTCAATGGCCGAAGTATAAACGATTATTATTATTATTATTATTATAGCTAATTCAAAATCAATTTGGTTTTTGTAAATTAAACAATTTTCAATAGAAATATGGATTTTTTAAGATTTTCGTATTCATTTTTTGAGCATATAAATGAAAACGTTGCAGAAAAAAAATTAAAACGCGTAGAAAAAATTCCTTCAAAAAATATCCTTAATGGTCGAAGTATCGCTTGTTCAAAATCAATTTGGTTTTTGTTAATTCAACAATTTTTAATGGAGACATGGATTTTTGAAAATTTTAGTTTTATTTTTTTGAGCACTAGAATGAGCTGTGAATGTTTAAAAAGCATTAATTCAAGTTGTGGAGGCGTTTATAAGGAAAATCGAAAAATATACGAAATACCGAAATAAAATTATGCAAAAACTAAAAACAACCGAGATGGTTTTATTATATAAAAAATCATTTGTTTTTAAAAATAGTCCAATTTTCAAATAAGTTATGAATGCCGAAAAAAATTATTTGTGTGAAAGAAATGAAATGCTGCAAAAATTAAATCACCTAAGAAGGTTTTATTCTATTGATTTTTGCTCTTGAAAATACACCACTTTTTAAGTGAGTAACGAATGTTTAAAATAAAATGATTTGAGTTGTGGAAGCGAAGATTGAAAATTTCAAAAAAAAATAAAAAATTTGGAAATAATTTTGGCTTCAATTTTTGAGCGAGTTGTGAATAAAGAAAATTGAAAATCGAAAGAAAAGAAACGCTTAAACAACCGAAAAGGCTTTATTTTTACGAAATCATTTTGGTTTTTGAAATATAAGGGAGTTACAAATGTTCAAAAAAACAAAAAAAAATTATTTGAATTGCACAACAGGAAATTAAAGAAATTTAAAAAAAATATCTGAAACGCCAAAATGACGTAACCGGCTTTACGGTTTGGAAATGGTTTTGGTTTTTAAAAATATGACAATTTTTAAGAATGAATGTTCAAAAAGTAGTGGCAGATGACCAAGCAGTCTACGCCAAAAAAAAAATGTAAAAAAAAAAATATTTCAATTACGGAACAGGAAATTGAAGATATCAAAAAAAACCGCGAAAAAGGCTGTATAAAAGGAAATCATTTTGGTTTTTGAAAATAAAGTTAAACTTACAATATTTAAACATGAGTGACAGACGTGCACGTCGTGCAAAACCGTGGTACGTGCACGACAGGTGATGGGCCCCTTAAAGTAAATATTTTAAATGTCGAGTTATCGCCGACAACGCAGTGCAAAGGGTTAAAAAAAACGTTTATTTTTTGCATTCAAATCTCTATGTGAAGAAATGCGGCCAACAGAAAAAGCATTGAAAAACTCATCTTCATAAAAACAGCAAGAATCCTCCGAAAGAGGCGAACCATAAAAAGCGAGTTTTTATTAAAACACCGAACTCTACCCGATATCTACTCACGCAAAAAAAAATACCTTTATCCGTCTCCGCGGCAAATATTTTCCCCAAAAAAAAATCGACCGCCAACATGAATAATTCAAAGCACATGTTTTTTTTTTTTTTTATTCAAACCGTACAAGCGACCGTTTCTCCGGTCGTAATTTACCAATTAAGTATTACGGTTCGCGCAAAATGTGATTTTCGAAAATGTCACGTGTACTATATTCGGCAACGACCTATATTTAGCAATGTTTATTTACAAGCACAAACAAAAAAAAAGTTTAAATACAATGGGCGCCTAGGTTACGCTTGCATTTTTACACATAATTATAATAATCCGTGTATAACAAAAGTTATATTTATCAAGTAGCAGTGGCATTATGGATGTATAAATAAACAAAAGGCACGGCGACGGTCAATTAGCGAATTAAAATTAGATACACGACATGGCTTAAATGATGGTTTCGAGGTTGCTTCGTTGAATATCCGAGGGGGGCAAGTTCTTACATATTAATTATAATTCCGGTTCTAAACCCACACAACTTAGGTGTTGTAATTATTACACGTACTCGAGGGTAAATGGATTTAATTTAAAAAAAAAACTTTCGTTCGGATTAAACGAGCGATTTTCTACGTATCTGCCGATTAAATAAACTCACTTACCTTTATCAATTAACTCCGTAGATGTCCACTAATGTAATAGCGTATCCCCTAATGTACTATCTTACACATTCCTATTATGATGATTTGACAGGAGGTTGTCATTACACTGAAGCACTACGGGAAGTTTCCGTCGATTTCCAGGTAAATATCAGAGATCACAGCATGTTCACTAGTGTTTCACGTGTGTTAATATATCCGTTCTGGATTAAACAAACAGAAACGCGGAGGAAACGTCGGGCGGCCGCAGAAATATACGTTAATTGTCAACTTTGAGGTTATGGTACTGTGAGGTGAAGTAAGTCGCCAGAGCCGTCTGGATCGATACCGGACCACACTAGCGCGAGATTTAACTTCTTCGCTGCTGGAAACGTAAGTACCCTCACCGTTAACGTTGTTAATCCTCAATGATTCATTTTTACACCACGTTTGTTGCTCATGTTTAGGATAATGCCGGACCGTTACTTTAATAGCGCGTGGTCCGCTAATGTTCATGTCTTCGGAATGAAGCGGAGAGTTTTCGTTTCCAGGTCTGTACGTTCGGTTGCCGGGCCAATTTATGTAACTGCGGAATGAAGACGTGAGTTGGATGTTAAATTATCTCGTGCGCCCACGATTTCGTTGGGAATAATTTATCCTCGGGGATTGATAACGGATTTAATGTTGCGCCGGCACCGCTCGGTCTAGGGCAATGTATATGAACTTGTTTTTGTGTAGCTGATAACATCTCGACAATGCTAAATGCGATTGGTTTTCTAATCACAACTAAAACTATTTAATTTGTCATTATGACAAGGTGGAAAATATGAAACCGCGTTATCTCGAGGGATAATGTTCCTTAATAAACAGAATATATCGTTGGTGAAGCGGCAATACCGCCTCTCTCGCATTTATCAAATTTAACAGGGAGACAGAAACTGATTTTGGTTTTCTGGGAAAAGATGTACTCAAATCTCAATTTTGGTAAAAATGGTGGTTAGTCGACGATATAGCAATAATTTATGATCGTTAAATCGCGAACATTTTGCAGAATTTGGCTATATTTTCTAAATATTAATAACATATATGCACGAATCTAATTAGTTGATGCATGCGAAACATCAATATACTGTAACAAGTAACCTTTCATATTTCTGGACGGGTCTGCTAGCCAGATGTTTACATCTCTAATAGAAATTTTAGCACGTAACGTGAATGTCGGCAAATTACATCCTCATTGCAACGAGAGTGCCCATTCACAATAAAATCCTCACGGTAACACCTGCACGTATTCAGAAGTCTCAAGAAATCATCTTAGTTAACAATAGAAAACATAAGGTTCATCTTGAAATGCGGTATGCTAATATTGGTAATTGTTTTTTTTCAGTTTTACAATTGGTATTAAAGTGACTGATTGCAATTTAAAAACTGTTTCAGAAAATATTTATTCATTTTTATAATGAGCATAATACTGCGTTGTTCTTTCGTAAAGTTTTCATATTTATTTATTTATTTCTCAACAGAAAACAAGTTAACCATTTACAAACAAAAATTAAAAACATGAGATAAATCTTACAAATTAATTGAAAAATATAGTAAACAAGCTAAAAATAACATGCTTAATTTTCTAATCGCAAGGATGGCAGATAAAACGTATCAATTTTTACTTTCTCCGTTACGAAGTACGAGAAAGTAATGTGATCGTGTGTTTTTTTTCAAAAATGTTTTTTACAGAAATATCCGTTCCCTAGATGCCATTTCAACAATTTTTGGAAAAAAAATGGTGATGTGGCCATCATGTTACTTTCTCCGACTTGATGGTATCATTGCCATTTATATTTACATTTTCATGGTTTATTTTCAATTGAAATCATATTTTAAATGTACATCGAGCGTTTTGTAGAATCGAAGAAACTAACGTTTAAAACGTCAAAATTATTAAAGATGAAAATATAAACCAAAAATGAAAAAAACAAATTTCTCGAATAGCAATGATTTTACGAAAAATATTTTCAAACAAGACTTGTTCATTTTTTTGTTGTGTTCAATATTTGTTTGAATGTTTTTCATATTTAAAAAAATATTGGAAGAAAACAAAAAGCCCATTTCCGGTGTACGAAATTTTACCGAAAGCTTTTCACTTCTTCGGATTATCAAACAAGACTTATGTTCAAAGTCTCATATGAATTACTCAATTTGGCCAGTTTTTTCCAAAGTAATTCAAGGTCATATAGACCGACCATAATGAAAATAAAACCCAAAAGTTTTTTAATTGGTTTTATAAACATTATTTTTTTACTGACGAAGGAGTGGATGAAAAATTCTGAAAAAATTCATGAAAATAGTCCACCCAATTAACCATTTGACCAATTTTTTCCAAGGTCATTCAAGGTTATTTCGACACTGAAAAAATTTCAAAAGATTTTAAACGTAACTTTTTAAATCGATTTTTTAATCATTATTTTTATACTGACGAACAAGTGGATGAAAAATTCAGAAAAAATTCATGAAAATAGTCCACTCAATTAACCATTTGACCAATTTTTTCCAAGGTCATTCAACATAACTTTTTAAATCGATTTTTAATCATTATTTTTACAGTGGCCAACGAGTGGATGAAAAATTCTGAAAAAATCATTAAAATAGTCCACCTAATTACCCATTTGACCAATTTTTCCCAAAGTCATTCAAGGTCATTTAGTTACTGGAAAAATTCCAAAAGTTTGTAAATCGATTTTTAAAACATTATTTTTTTACTGACGAACAAGTTGATGAAAAATTCTGAAACAAATCATGAAAATAGTCTACCAATTTACACATTTGACCAATCTTTTTCAAGGTCATTCTAGGCTATTTAGACACTAAAATATTCCAAAAGTTTTTGAAATCGATTTTTCAAACATTATTTTTTTACTGACGAATGAGTGGATGAAAAATTCTGAAAAAAATCATGAAAATAGTCTATATAATTACATATTTGATTCTTTTTTCCAAGGTCATTTAAACCCTAAAAAAATTCCAAAAGTTTTTTAATCGATTTTTTAAACACTTTTTTTACACTGACGAACAAGTTGATGAAAAATTCTGAAAATTTTCATGAAAATAGTCCACCCAATTCCGATTTGAACGCTTACGAAGTTCCTTTATTTAATTACTTATTTACTTTTATTACTTTATTT
Source organism: Ocypus olens (assembly GCA_910593695.2). Classification (NCBI taxonomy): domain Eukaryota; kingdom Metazoa; phylum Arthropoda; class Insecta; order Coleoptera; family Staphylinidae; genus Ocypus; species Ocypus olens. The sequence goes on along the minus strand of OU343050.1, from coordinate 50,541,211 downwards.
ATTTATAAAAAAATACGATTTTTTGTTTTGATTTAAAAGAAATGAGATTTTGACAATTTGCGTTGATTTAAGGTGGAAATTGTCCAATGATTTTTAAAAATGTGTTAAATTCGCTACATGTTCACGTTTAAATCATCAAATCTAAGAACGCGTTCAGCAGTTACGTAATTAAAAAAAAAAGTTTTGACTTGAGAATTTGCGTTTTTTTGACAATTTGAAATTTTGGCAATTTGCGTTGATTTAAGATGGAAATTTTACAATGATTTTTCAAAACGTATTAAATTCGCAACATTTTCACGAGTAAATCATTAAAATCTAACAACGCGTTCAACAGTTATATATTTTTTTTTAAATACGATTTCTTGTTTTCATTTAAAAATTCACGATTTTGGCAATTTGCATTGATTTAAAGGGGAAATTTTCCAATAACTTTTTAAAAAGTGATAAATTCGCTATAATTTCAAATTTAAAAAATCAAAATCCAACAACGCGTTCAACAGTTATATGATTTAAAAAATAGGATGTTTTAGTTTTGATTTTTGACAATTTACATTGATTTAAGATGAACATTTTCCAATGATTTTTTAAAATGTGTTAATTTCGCTACATTTTCACGTTTCAATAATCAAAATCTCACAATGCGTTTAGCAGTTACCTAATTAATTTTTTGTTTGTTTTGACTTGAAAAATTGCGTTTTTGGCAATTTGCGTGGATTTAACATGGAAATTTTTCAATGATTCTTCAAAAAGTGTTAAATTCGCTACATGTTCAAGTTTAAATCATTAAAATCTAATGACACGTTCGACAGTTACGTAATTTATAAAAAATACGATTTTTTATTTTTATTAAAAAATTGAGATTTTGGCAAATACGTTGATTTAAGGTAGAAATTTTCCAATGATTTTTCAAAAAGCGTTAAATTCGCTACATTTTTAAAATCCAACAACGCGTCCAACAGTTATATGATTTTTTTTTAAAAGGATTCTTTTTTAAATTTAATAATTTGCGATTTTGGCAATTGATTTAAGGTGAAAATTTTCTAATAATTTTTTAAAATGTGTTAAATTTGCTACATTTTCACGTTTAAATAATCAAAATCTAACAACGCGTTCAGCAGTTATGTAATTAAAAAAAAAATGGTGATCTGGCCATCATGTTTCTTTCTCCGACTTGATGGTATCATTTATATTTACGCTTTCATAGTTTATTTTTAATTTAAATCCTATCTTAAATGTACATCGAATGTTTCGTAGACTCGGATAAAACTGACGTTTAAAACGTCAAAATTATGAAAGGTGGAAAAATTTACTCAAAAACTAAAGGGTTTTCGAAAAAAACTTATTCTTTATAAGTTGTTTATTTTAGTATTCTCTACAATTATTATTAACATAAATTTGCTGTACCTATTATCGTTTCATAATTATAAACCAAAAATTTAAAAAATAAAAATAATACATTTTTTTCTCGAATAAAAATGATTTTATGAAAAATGTTTTCAAGCAAAAGATGTTCATTTCTTTGTTTTCTTCAAAGTTTGTTTAAATGTTTTTGTGATACTTTTCATATTCAAGAAAATATTGGCAAACAACAAAAAACAGTTAAGGTAAACGCCCACTTCCGGTGTACGAAATTTTACCAAAAGCTTTTCAGTTCTTCAATAATAAGAAACATGGGACACTGAATCTTACAAATTAATTGAAAAATATAGTAAACAAGCTAAAAATAACATGCTTAATTTTCTAATCACAAGGATGGCAGATAAAACGTATCAATTTTTACTTTCTCCGTTACGAAGTACGAGAAAGTATTGTGATCGTGATTTTTTTTTCAAAAATTTTTTTTACGGAAATATCCGTTTTGGGGTCCCAAGATACCATTTCAACAATTTCTGTGTGTGTGTCTGTCTATGTGTAACATATAACATAAATCATAAAACTGTTGAACGCGTTGTTGGATTTTGATTTTTTAAATTTGAAATTATAGCGAATTTGTCACTTTTTAAAAAGTTATTGGAAAATTTCCCCTTTAAATCAATGCAAATTGCCAAAATCGTGAACTTTTAAATGAAAATAAGAAATCGTATTTAAAAAAAATTATATAACTGTTGAACGCGTTGTTAGATTTTAATGATTTACTCGTGAAAATGTTGCGAATTTAATACGTTTTGAAAAATCATTGTAAAATTTCCATCTTAAATCAACGCAAATTGCCAAAAATTCAAATTGTCAAAAAACGCAAATTCTCAAGTCAAAACAATTTTTTTTTAATTACGTAACTGCTGGACGCGTTCTTAGATTTGATGATTTAAACGTGAACATGTAGCGAATTTAACACATTTTTAAAAATCATTGGAAAATTTCCACCTTAAATTAACGCAAATTGCCAAAATCTCATTTTTTTAAATCAAAACAAAAATCGTATTTTTTTATAAATAAATAAAGTAATAAAAGCAAATAAATAATTAAATAAAGGAACTTCGTAAGCGTTCAAATCGGTAATTGGGTGGACTATTTTCATGAAATTTTTCAGAATTTTTCATCAACTTCGTCAGTGTAAAAAAAATGTTTAAAAAATCGATTAAAAAACTTTTGGAATTTTTTTAGGGCTTAAATGACCTTGGAGAAAAGAATCAAATATGTAATTGTATGGACTATTTTCATGATTTTTTTCAGAATTTTTCATCCACTCGTTCGTCAGTAAAAAAATAATGTTTGAAAAATCGATTTCAAAAACTTTTGGAATATTTTAGTGTCTAAATGGCCTAGAATGACCTTGAAAAAGATTGGTCAAATGTGTAAATTGGTAGACTACTTTCATGATTTTTTTCAGAATTTTTCATCAACTTGTTCGTCAGTAAAAAAATAATTTAAAAAAAAATCGATTTACAAAGTTTTGGAATTTTTACAGTAACTAAATGACCTTGAATTACTTTGGGAAAAATTGGTCAAATGGGTAATTAGGTGGACTATTTTAATGATTTTTTCAGAATTTTTCATCCACTCGTTGGCCACTATAAAAATAATGATTAAAAATCGATTTAGAAAGTTATGTTGAATGACCTTGGAAAAATTGGTCAAATGGTTAATTGGGTGGACTATTTTCATGAATTTTTTCAGAATTTTTCATCCACTTGTTCGTCAGTATAAATATAATGATTAAAAATCGATTTAAAAAGTTACGTTTAAAATCTTTTGAAATTTTTTCAGTGTTGAAATAAGCTTGAATGACCTTGGAAAAAATTGGTCAAATGGTTAATTGGGTGGACTATTTTCATAATTTTTTTCAGAATTTTTCATCCACCCCTTCGTCAGTAAAAAAATAATGTTTATAAAACCAATTAAAAAACTTTTGGATTTTATTTTCATTATGGTCGGTCTACATGACCTTGAATTACTTTGGAAAAAAATGGTGATGTGGCCATCATGGCCAACACTAACGAGATTTCGAAAAAAAACTTATTCTTTAGAAGTTGTTCATTTTGGCATTCTCTACAATTATTATTCACATAAATTTGCTGTAACTATTATCGTTTCATAATTATAAACCAAAAATAAAAAAAATTATAATCAATTTTTTTCTCGAATAACAATGATTTTATGAAAAATGTTTTCAAACAAAATCAGCTCATTTTTTTATTGTCTTTTTTGTGAAATTTTTCATATTTAAGATAAATATTGTCAAAAAACAAAAAACAGTTAAGGTAAACACCCACTTCCGGTGTACGAAATTTTACCAAAAGCTTTTCAGTTCTTCGGATTATCAAATAAGACGTATGTTCAAAGTTTCATATCAATTGCTCTATTAGTTTTTGAGATACAGCGCGCACAGACAGACACACAGACACACACACACAATTACAATTATCTTTCAGATTATAATAATTATTCCTGATATGATAATCGCCGAATACAAGAAAACTATTGACATTAGGAACAGGGAACCCTTAACAATCTGAAAGATAATTGGATTCTACTTAAGAATACGTTACTAAATATAGGGTGTGCCATTTGAAAAAACGAAGTTATTCAACTTTATAAGTTGGGTTTTTCTACCGCATTTTTTTTATCACCCTGTATAATTTTTTGCATGAAATCATGGTTGGCTCTATAGTTCGAACCTTCAACCAAATAATTAAAATGATTTTAATCGTTCAACGTCAATCACTGGGGCAAATATAAAATTTCACCCAGACCATGCATTTCAACAAATCTTCAAATATTTCGAAAACGGCAAACAATAGGTATAGGGAGTATTGAAGTAACTCACCTTTATTTGCTCCATATAATTCAAAAATGATAAAAAATACAGGGTGTTCTATTTAAAAAAAACATAAGTTTGGTCTGTAACTTTGTTATGAGACAGACAAATATTTTTAGGGTGTGCAGCTCACTATTATACACAACTTTTGTTTAAAACATTTTTCGAAATTTTGAAAAATAAGCACGTGATTGACCGTTCCCAGAGCTCTGAAATACCCTGTATACACATGCATCTTTATACAGACCAATTTCTAACAGTAATTTGTTTGAGTGTGCAATAAATTTAGTCGGATACTCTGTCTGGGCTATCGACCATGGGTCTTTCTGCCCTAATTTTTCTTATTAACTCAACCTAAATGAAATGGAAGCCGTTCACATGCCAATTTAAAATTCGATCGCAGGAAAACGCAATAGTCGGCACCCCCCGTGTGCCGTTACTCGTTTTTCCCATCTATTTCTGGAATACGGTGTGCGAATTCCCAAGTATGATCATTGATCCGACGTGATATTGGAGTAAATCACGTAGTTCTTATACACCCCCTCCTTCAATTCAGCAGCAACTGCACACGAGTATGTTTACAGTGCCTAAAATTTATATACGTAGCGGAGCGCACATTTTATATCATGTTAGGGACCCACAAATCTCTCGTGTAGGTTGCAATTGTGTCAAACAAATTGTGTATCTCAATTTATTAATGAAAATTTTACGCAAATCAGAACGGCGTATGCAAATGAATCAACGTGAAAATGTGGGTGATAAGTGTGAAGTTTTGATTTATTCACTTTGTTTCGTGGTTTTGTTATCAGTCTTCTGAAACGTGTTAAATATCATAAATTATACGCAAGGGGTAGGATGAAGATGCTGAATGATTTAATATAACATTTGGAAATATATAGAGTTCGATTATTCGTAATCAAATTCGCTCATTCTTTTCAAATACTTGCAAAAATGAAATGGATGAGTAGTCTGCCTCATTAAACAAGAACAAGGTTGGAGGACCTTCCCAAAACACCCAAAGCACGATGAGTTAGAAGGCAGTCCCCCCCCCCCCATGAAGATGGGTTTTTCTCTAAAAAAAGCTTTTTCTTATTGAATAGTTTGCTTCACAATGATTTCGGTGAATTAAAAGCAATAAGAAAGATAAAAAAAGGCATATTCATTCAAACTAGAACCAGGGAACAATCAAAGGAAGCATTACACAGCAAAATATTAGGCGATTTTGAGGTAAAAACACTAAATATCTTGAAGGACATAATATACAGTGCTGACCTCAATACGACCGTAGAGGAGATTAAAGAAGAATTAAAGACTCAAGGTGTCATAGATGTGAAGCGTATGAAAGCAAAGCTTGTACAATACTCATATTTAACACTCAAATCACCCTTAGCAATTTTCCTTATTTCAGGAGGTGTGCAAGTAATATGTTTTCAAATAAACTAATGAAATACTTAGGTATGTCAAATATTAAATTCGTTCGAAACAAACCCTTTTTTTCAGTGGCGCCACATGTTGCAGATTAAACACACAACGTTTAAGTATATATTTTATTTTAGAAATAAATTCTTAATTAAAACCAGTAGAAAAAAAGTAGAGAAAATATCATATTATACTTGTTTAATATTGTGGGGCACTCTTTCCATTGGAGCACGAGTCGTGCTCTAATCCCACTCATGCCACAATATACTCTCTTATTAAACTTGTATAATAATGTGCTATTAAAGCTTCATACAGATGATAAAATAACATTAACACATAATCAAATCAAATCAAATTTATTTTCTCTTGCAAATTTACAAGCACAACTATTAATTTTGTATTACATAACAATAATTACAGAAAAGGTAAATAAGGTGCTAGTCCACAATGAGTTACCTAATCATAAATGATTGTATTGTGCACAACATTGTAGACCAGAACCTATTTTTACCATAACAAACGTATTTGTTTTTTTTTAATTCAAATTTAATTTAGTATTAAATGCTAATTTAATGACATTTCTAATGCTAAAACTTATATCTATGCTAATGTTCGAAACTAGACACATGATTTTTTGTTTTTAGTAAGCTTAAACGTATTTCATTTGTAGAATTATGTAGAATTTTGTCAATTTATCAGAATCTTGTAGAATTTTCGGCAAGCAACAGAATACCAACAAGTAACTATTCAATTATATTGATTCATTTCAAAATAATACTGTTAATTAAAAATGTTTGACACAACAAAATTTAATTCTTTAGGGACTGTATGTTTCTAAAAATAATTTAGGGCCTAAGAAAAATAGGAATCGCTGAAGGTGAATCTTTTTAATGATTGGCATCATATAATTGTTATTTTTCATTCCTCTTGTAGGCCAGGTATTATTAATTATAACGTATTGGTGTTTATTTTTATGGATCATTCCAGCCAGGGACAGTTAAACCGGGGCGCAGCCATGTCACCGTTGGCTGAAACTTTTTCTGTAAATACTAATATATAATAGAAGGTGTTCCCTCAAAGGACCGATTTTTTTAAATATGTATGTAACTAGTTTTTCCTAGGCTAAAGTTTGATGTATGTGAAATTCTGAAATGTAAAAATGTAAGAAAAGTAACTGGTGACGAACGACCCCCATGCGGGGCCCATCAAAATTAAGCGATTGAATTGCGCTGCGCCATCAATGAATTTTTTTTTTTTTTTTTAATGACCTTTGTTAACTTAATTTTTCGTGTTTTATTTTTCATTTTCAATTTTTCATTTTTCATTTTCAAGTTTTAATTTTCAATTTTTCATTTTCATTTTTCACTTCACTAAAATTTATTGTTTTTTATTTTTATTTTTGTTTCTTTTTTTTTGAAAGCCAGTTATATCCTCTGCGATCCTTGAAAATTTCGGCTTTCCGACTTTAAAAGAAAAAAAATTGTCCTTAAAAGAAGGAAAACGAACCCAGGCAATGCAAATAGCGCGTAGGGGTAGTTCCAAAAATTTTGAAAAAATATCTTCTGCCATCCCTGAAAGTTTCAGTTTTCCGACTTTAAATGAAAAAAATTCGTCCTTAAAAGAAGAAAAACGAACCCAGAGGGTGCAAATGGCGCGTAGGGGTGGTTCCAAAATTTTTGAAAAAATTCCCAATGAAAGCCAGTTATCCCTTCTGCCATCCCTGAAGGTTTCAGCTTTTTCACTTGAAAAGAAAAAAATACGTCCTTCAAAGAAGAATTTTTTTTTACCCGGTTTTTAAAAAAATCATATCTCGGAAACGGGGCAAAAATTCAAAAAAAGGGGCTTGATCAATTTTAGATATTTTCTTTAAGATTATTTTAAGTCATACCGGGATCGTCCAGCTCCGGCGGTTACGGAGGAGTTTTTTTTTAAACGTGCAAAAATCGAAAATCCTCCCCGGGGATAGGGGTGAAACGAAACGACGGGACCGGTTTTAAAAGCTTGCCCGGTTATCTGGGCGTCGATCTGCGTGCAAAAACTAAGAAAAATTTACCGAATAAGGCCCCGTTTTAAGGGTGAATTTCAGGGGACGTGATTTTCAAAATCCTCCTCATATTTTTGGACGATTTTTTTGTGCCGGTCGGCCGACGCCCCTTTATAGTGTTTTTTTTCTGGGCGACTAAACTTTTCTTACGCAATTTGTATATATTAATGAAACAAATTTTGAAACAAAACGTACCTAAAAAATAAGCCTTTTCGAGGGTGTTTTTTAACAGATTTAAACAATTCTTTGGCGCATGAAGCCTTAAAACTAAAACCTATCGAATGGTGTACTCGTTTATCCAATTAATATTAACTGTTGACAAGAATAAGGGTTCGAAAAATGAGTGAAATTGTTGAAAAAACAGTTTTTTCAATGTGACCTACACTCGACCAACAGCCACGTATTAAGTTTGCTTCTGGTTTTAAATCTTCAGAATGATCCAAATAATGTTGACAGAAGCTTCATTTCCATTTAGAAGCTACTTAACATACCACTACTACGATTAAACTGGTAAAACCGGCGTTTTTCGTAAAAACAGCAAACTTTGAAACGTTACAGCAAAAATGTATATTTTTTTAGATTTTTTTAAATTTAGCAACAGATTTTACGTTTCAAGAGCTTCATTTTGGCCAAGTTTCATCTTGCTTTTTTGAGTTTTCTCCGAGATATGTTTTCCCATGTTAATTTGCTATGTTCCGTGGTAAATAGATCACATGGTATTACACATCTAGTCTTTATTTACTCAACTTTTATTTTTATTATTACATTAAATAATGTACACTTGTGAATTATTTAATTAGTCATATTCTTAAACTGATACTTATTCAATTATGCTGCAGCAATATATTAAACAACAGCCGGTTGAAACTCTCTAATCTAACGTATTATGTAAATTCGCCAGAAATACCTTTTTCATTAAAAAAATGTTCGTTACGCACGCAAACTTCGTATTAATAATTTAAAGCGACAAATTGAAACCCACGCCTCAAGTTTATTGTATTGATTAACTTGTTGGCATAATAAGAACTTATTATTCAGCAGTTGGCAAAAAACAGGAATACTTAAAATACATCAATATCGTACTAATTTCACCTTCCCAAAGCTTTATAGTATATTATTAAACGAGTGAGAAAGTTGACCAATGCCACGAGGGTGAAATTTTTAACACGAGCCGTAGGCGAGTGTAGCAATTCACCAGAGTGGCAATGGCCAACTTGCTCACGAGTTTAATACTATACTTTTTCGCATCATATTAAATAATTACCTAAAGATTTTTCTGTTTATATTAAATTATAACGAATAATTTTTCTATTCGGAAATTGCGACAGTTCGCTGACAAAAAACAAATCGTAACCATAGTAACAACTAAACTGTTGGGCAATGAAACCACTATCATTTGATTGGACGTCACCTGTTGGGCAATGAAACAGCCATCATTTGATTGGACGTCACCTGTGGAGAAAATGATTCGGTCGAATAATGGACAACTTTCTCAATAAAACGATTTAACAACGTTTATATAAGATGCGAAAAAACTCATTTAATAAAGTCATACGTATTTAGATTTCATTTCATTGTTTACTGTATTAACCCCATCACCATAATATTTCTAACATGCAAAAAAGAGCATTTGCTTACTGAAAATATTCACTAAATATTCAATATCGGTCATAATATTTGCAAAAATATTTTGTATACTTCACTATTCGGCATGGCATTACCCAGGAAAATAATTGTTTCAATAAATAATTTATTAAAATAGCAATTATTTTTGTAAATTTTAAAGTTAGTTTTTAAACGTTAGATTTTAATATTTGTATATTGCAATTTACAATGTGTTCAACAAACTACTACACGAATTGCTAATGGATTTAGGTTACACAATAGCATAATATTGAAACTGTATACAGTGAAGACTCAGTGGGGAAATAAAAGACTCCTACAGGTTGCACCGCCTGATTTCCTAAATGATTGATGAATTCCATTCCCCATTTTAAGTTTCATCGATGTGAATAAAGCTCTCACAGCGGCCATTGAAATAATTTAATAGCTTCATTGTACTTCCATTACGCGACGAAGAAAGTACACGAAACTAAATGTATTATTAATGTATTACTTAAGAAAACATTATACGTAATAAGCATCAATAGGATGTTTGTAGAGTTGCATGATAAGTAATTTGCTCTTTGTTACCTTTTTTGTTTTATAATCTGGTGAAATACACAAGTATAGAAATTGGTGTAATTAATTGTTTTATTATATACGTATTGGTGATAAATATTATATGTAGCTGGGAATTGGTGTTAAATATTATTTGTTGTTGTTACTGATTGTAATAAATTTATTACACAGCTCAGATCCCACATTGTTATTAAAAAATGCAATAACTTAATTAACCGTGAATATGGGTATGTTACATAAAAATAGAGATAAAAACGTATTACCAAATCAAAGGCAGTTTGATATAAAACTGATAATTCATGTATAAAAAGGTGCATTTAAAACGGCGGACAAAAAAATTTGCAAATGGTTAAAAATTTATTTTCCTTCACCATGACAACGATCTCTATATTAATAATTTCAGTAAACAGCTGACTTTAATTGTACTCTGGCAGTTCGTGTCAGTTCTGAATACCTCTGCGGTGAAATATAATTGAAATTCGTTTCGGACACGCTTCCACGTGAAAATTATTTCAGGATTTTCATTCCGATCGATGTATAAGTTGAGTAAGTATTGTCCATTCACTAATAATACACATTTAGTTACGTACATTTGCAATTAAAGCCCGACATAGTATTTCGTACTTCGACCTAGTGTCGTGAGATGTCGCAAGTGTAGAGTAGCGCTGCCACAATGCATAAAATGCAGAATTGGATTGCTTCATCTTGTTCTATCATGTTCTAATAGTATGAAATAAACATTTTTATATTTGTGCACTTGGCGTCTTCTCTTTTATTTGTGTCGGAAATAAGTGCAACGGCGATTAAACGATCAGCCGTTATTGGTTTCCTAACTTGTGTCGCTTGTAGTGTGTGTGTGTGTGTGCGTGTGTGTGAGAAAATTATAACGTATAATATAATATAAGAAACGCCAGAAATGTATGGAATGTATACTAAATGTAAGTAATAATATTTACTTATACAAAGCAATAATTATAAATATCATTTTAACGGCTAGATCTCAGTGTTTGTACCACTAGCAAACGCGCAGGTCCGAATTTCGCTATTCCCGTGGCAGTCAACCATTCTCATTTTACCCACACACGATTTTGACGATTGGTGCTTCATCCAATTCCATTACAAATAAACAATGCTCTTTCACCCATTGTACTCTTAATCAACATAAATTGCTAATATATATAGTTCTTATTCGTTAAATTATCTTAACAAATACCACTCGCGGTTATAATTTCGGTAGGATAAATTTTGTTTTAAGTCATTTCATCGCAAATTTCTTGAATGAACTGAGATTAGGCAAAATCCACTCACGCTTAAGCGCTCATGGATTTTTCCATCTCAATTCATTCTCGAAATTAGTGTCGATTCAATGGCTCGTGCAAACAAATAAAATTTATCCGGCCAAATTAAACCTCTTGTGGTATTACCCCCGATAAAACCCGATTAACCAAAACACTCAATAATTTTGTAGTTATTACAGCTTAATGATTACACCAATCCCATCCTACACAAAGGAACTGTAAACGTAAGCTTCTATTACCGCAAAGCTTTATTATCCTCGTGCGACCCTTTCCAACTCTAAAATTCCCTTTGCGAAAATAGCTCATTCTAATAAAAAAAAAAAATTCAACAAGACTTCAGCAGCGAAACACAAACTCTCCTGAAAATATAATTTCTCACCTTGCTCTAAGTTTCCTGTTAAAAACAAATATTTAACCATACCGTGTTCCACTTTTTAATTCAAAACGTGCAATCAATAACTGACAAAGCATAGCATTCTGTGTCCCATTATGCAGTGTAATGATGTCATACTTAATTATAAGTCGGAATTCTCAGTTACCTACATTCTACGCTTGGGTGGGTGAAATCCGTAGAAAATTTTTACTCAGTTTAAATTGCCGAATAAAATTATACGTATTGGGAGCCCCATTTCTGCGATTAGTTTGGAATTTAATTTACATCAACTTTCAATTTTTTAGTACCGTTTTCAATCCAGCTGATTCAAAAGGTATTTTAATAGTCCAATTTCAATAAATATTATTTCAAAAACAGTAGCATTACAGGCAAACGGAACCAAAGAAGCAACGATGAATTGGAAGAAAGAGTTTTGGGTTTGATAAATGCTGAACCAAAACTAACAGCGCAGTGTTGCCATACGTACGGTAATTACCGTACTTGTACGGTATTCTGAGCGAAAGTACTGTATACGGTTCAAATGTTAAAACCGTACACAAATGTACGGTAATTTTCACCCTGTATAAAAGTTGTAGACTCGCCTCCATGCTCTTTATGTTCGTGCTCTCCTATAGTCGTGAGCTCGCCCTCATGTTCTTTGTGTTCATGTTCTCCCAAAGTTGTAGACTCGCCCATGTGCTCTCCTATAGTTGTGTGCTCGCCCTCATGTTCTTTGTGTTCATGTTCTCCCAAAGTTGTAGACTCGCCCATGTGCTCTCCTATAGTTGTGTGCTCGCCCTCATGTTCTTTGTGTTCATGTTCTCCTAAAGTTGTAGACTCACCTCCATGCTCTATATGCTCAAGCTCTCCCAAAGTTGTGAGCTCGCCCTCATGCTCTTTGTGCTCATGTTCTCCTAATGTTGTAGACTCGCCCCCATGCTCTATATGCTCATGCTCTCCTAAAGTTGTGAGCTCGCCCTCATGCTCTTTGTGCTCATGTTCTCCTAAAGTTGTAGACTCGCCCTCATGCTCTTTATGTTCGTGCTCTCCTATAGTCATGAGCTTTATTTTTATGAAATAAAAACAATTATGAATTCCTTTGGTGATACAGTAATAGGGAAAAATATTTAAAAAAAATAATATTTAGTTTTTACAAATATACAGGGTGTACCATATCTGGCATGCAATGCAGTAACGGAACCTTATTTCGTATGACATAATAGAAAACAATTTCTGTCTTTATTTAACCCTTTGCTGCATATGGGACTACAATTTGAACCACCAAATTTAGGCAAGCTGTGACACATCGGCCTACAAAATAGACCACAAAATTTGGGGTTTAACGACTGTCAGTACATATAACGCAACTGTTAATTCTGGCAAAAATTTCTTATTTCTAGATGCCTATGAAAACTATATATTTTTTTCTAGGCAACCCTATTAGTCTCCAAAATATATCTAAATATAAATTCTTACCACCGGCCGCTAAATAAAGCTAAAAATATATGCAAACTGCTTTGTGCCATATATGGCACGGTATGCAGAAAGGGGTTAAATGAATTTTTAAGTGGTCAAATATTTTTACAAAGAAAAACTAGAAAAAAAAATCATATCGATGTGATTGAATTCCTTAAAAACTCTGATGAAATCATAATACATTTACCTTTAAAATTAACCTTGATTTTTGAAATTGAGTCGATTTTTGCGCGAGTTATTAACTTTTGAAAATGAATATTTTGGCTAAAAAATAAATACTTGTATAATACTAATTCCTCAAAAATGTTGATATCTTTACAAAACATTTACCTTTAAAACTAACTAACTCTGCCAATTTCTGCGTGTTATGAATTATTGAAAATTGGTCGAAATATTTGAACAAAGAAAAAATAGAAAAATAAAATAATATCGATATGATTGAATTCTTTAAAAAGTCCGATGCTATCATAACACATTTATGTACCTTCAAAAAAAACTTTATTTTTTGAAAATGTGTTCTTTTTTGGGTCTTAAATTGTCGTTTTTGGCTGAAATTGTCATTTTTGGCAGTTAAAAATTGTCATCTTTATCAGTTAAAAATGGTCGTTTCCGACACTTGAAAATTGGCCTCTTTGGCAGTTGAAAATTGGCCTTTTTGCCAGTTGAAAATTGTCATTTTTAGCAGTTGAAAATTGTCATTTTTTGGCAGTTAAAAATTGTCACTTTTGGCAGTTAAAAATTGTCATTTTTGGCAGTTAAAAATTGTCGTTTCCGGCACTTGAAAATTGGCCTTTTGGCAGTTGAAAATTGACCTTTTTGGCAGTTGATATTGTCATTTTTGGCAGTTAAAATTGTCATTTTTGGCAGTTGAAAATTGTCATTTTTGGCAGTTGAAAATTGGCATTTTTGGCAGTTGAAAAATTTCATTTTTGGCAGTTGAAAATTGGCATTTTTGGCAGTTGAAAATTGGCATTTTTGGCAGTTAAAAATTGTCACTTTTGGCAGGTAAAAATTGTCACTTTTGGCAGTTAAAAATTGTCACTTTTAACAGTTAAAAATTGTCATTTTTGGCAGTTAAAAATTGTCACTTTTGGCAGTTAAAAATTGTCACTTTGGCAGTTAAAAATTGTCACTTTTGGCAGTTAAAAATTGTCACTTTTGGCAGTTAAAAATTGTCACTTTTGGCAGTTAAAAATTGTCACTTTTGGCAGTTAAAAATTGTCATTTTTTGCAGTTAAAGATTGTCGTTTCCGGCACTTGAAAATTGGCCTCTTGGCAGTTGAAAATGGGCCTTTTTGGCAATTGAAAATTTTTAATTTTTGGCAGCTTAAAATGGTCGTTTCCGACACTTGAAAATGGGCCTTTTTTGCAGTTGAAAATTGGCCTTTTTGGGTAGTTGAAAATTGGCCTTTTTGGCAGTTGACATTGTCATTTTTGGCAGTTAAAATTGTCATTTTTGGCAGTTGAAAATTGTCATTTTTGGCAGTTGAAAATTAGCATTTTTGGCAGTTGAAAATTTTCATTTTTGGCAGTTGAAAATTGGCATTTTTGGCAGTCAAAAATGGTCATTTCCGACTCTTGATTTATTACATGATATGCTAGAATTTATCAAAAATAAAAAAAAATTGTATATTCACAAAACATCTGAATTATCTTTAATTTTTGAAAATGCGTGAGTGATAAATGTTTAAAAATTATGTTTTTTAATTTGTCGAATATTTGAACAAAGAAAAAATAGAAAAAAATACTGATTTGATTGAATTCCTTAAAACGTTTAATGCTCTCATAATATATTTACCTTTAAAATTAACTTTGAGTTTTGAAAATGCGTGTTATGAATTTTTGAAAACTAATATTTAAAGTTGTCGAAGACTTGAATAAAAAAACAATGTTTTAATACACTCACAAAACTTTAAAGGCCTTTAAAACTTACAGTAATTTTTGAAAATGCGTCACTTTTTCCGTAAGTTATGAATTTTTGAAAATTAACGTTTTAAGTTGTCGAACAAAAAAAAACATAGAATTTCTCAAAAATTTTAGTAAGTATATTCACAAAATATCTGCCTTTAGAATCAACTTAGACTTTTGAAAATGTGTTAATTTTTGCGTGAGATTAATTTTTGAAAATTAATTAAAGTTGTTGAAGACAAAAAAACGATTTTTTTTCATATATTCACAAAACATCTATTTAGTTTAATTTATTTAATGTGCCAATAACAATGGGTTTATACAGGTCAACATAATATAAATAAGTGGTTTCAATAAATAAAAGAAAATATAAGTCATAACAGATATAAAAAAAGAACTTAAACTTACAGTGTGTAGAAATATGCAAAGGATGCGTTCAGAAAGAAAACTGTAACATGGATAAATAACAAATGTATCTTCCTTTAAAACTAACCTTAATTTTTTAAATGTGTCACTTTTTTCAATTTTTAAAAACGAATTTATAAACAAGGAAAAACTAGAAAAAGAAACATAGCGCTATGATTGAATTCCATAAAAAAAACTCTGATGCAATCATAATACATTTACCTTTAAAATTAATCTTGATTTTTTAAACTTAGTCAATATTTGTGTTAGTTATGAATTTTTGAAAATTAATGTTTTAAGTTGTTGAACACTTAAACAAAACCAAAATCAAAAAGAAAATAAGGTCTGATATGATAAGAGTTCCTTAAATATTTTAGAATATTCACAGAACATCTTCCTTTATTTTTCGAAAATGTATTAATTTTTCCGTGTTATTTTTTTTTAAATTAATGTTAGTGCTTTTTCTCTTGTAAAATATACATTTCGAAAATAAAGTTCAAATTTAAATTTAATTACGGTAGTTTTCTCAAATATCCAACACAACTCCATTGGAAAATCCGCCAGCCGCTAAAACGAAAATTAGTCCGCAACACTGCCTATGGGAAGTATTAAAATCCATCTCGCCCCGATAGTTAACATTATATTAGTAGATAGGACCATCTAGCGTCGATTTATGTAACAAATTCGTAGAAAAATGTGTAAATCCCCGAAATAATCCAATAGAACGAGATTTTGTAAGGGGAAAAAACGTTTTTCTATGTGATATTTTCGGTAAAAAGAAAATTAGAAAACCTTCGCTTCACCTCTGAAATCGTAAGTTTACATCATTATAAGTGTGTATTTCTCGTAGTCCACACCCTAATAAATTATCACATTTAACATGTTTGTACGGTAATTTATTAATAAGTACGGTAATTCAGAGTACGCGGGTACGGTAATTCGTTTTCGAACGTGTGGCAACACTGGTGCAGCGTGTCTAAATGCTCTATTCATAAAATTGTGAAGAAGCATGGTTGTCATTCCTACAATCATCAATGCCATGAGGAGATACTTTTGGTTGATGAAGAAACTAAAGTCTATTCACATCCAAGAGGCAGGAAATGTATACACAATGACGTGAACGGTGAGATTGCACAAGGTCGCACGTTTTTAATCACTCACTTAAAACATGGTCGAGAACTCGCATCACTCAACAACCAACCGTATGCGTCTAATAAAAGTGATCACGCGGCTAGCAGGGAGCCGGTGTTGTTTACACTTACTGCCTCTTGGAAATGAACGTGTATTCTGCGAAATAATGCAGGATCGATCAAATACAGACCGAAACGTTTTGCAGATAAATGCTAATTCTCACTTAACAACGAGCCCAACGTTATTGTTCATAGTAATTACAATGCGTGAATTGATATTTGACTAGTCAAATTATTTTCCATAATATGACATTTGTCAAACTCATGGCAAGGGTTTTTATTAAATGTAACATTGTTCAACTTATTTTTATTATTTCTGAGGTTAATTCTGGTACAAACGTAAATTAAATGGATGATTGGACATTTACAATTTTTAATTCTCTAAAAAATATTCGTTTACGATTTTCTCTAAAATGAATAGGGAAGCTAATAATTACACATTTAATTTTACATGTTAAATTCCTATGTTTGCCCCATATCCCAGACATACCGTATATAAAATACTACAGATGTCGTAATGAGGAATAAAGCCATGGCCAGCTGGTGCAAATGCGGTTTATAAATTGACCACCAAACATTTCCTTTCTTACTGACTTGAATATTTTGAGTTGAATACTAATGGGTTATCATTAAATTAATAAATAGGCCGTATACTATTTATTTATTTAATTAGAGCCCGTTAGTATTCAATTCTAAATATTAAAACCATTAAAAAAGGCTGCGATATTTTGCTCACAAACTAACATAACGAATACAGTTACTTACGGCGAGTAATGGTCTTGCAAAAGTTAAAATTATAGTGACTCATAATAACCTGTGTGTGATAATAATACATTAGAATAAAACAAGTATGACAAGATTAAAATTAAATCGAAATAAATGTTTACTTTAAGTTTAATCGATTTTAAGTTTAGAATATAGATCGTTCATGTTCTTGTAAAATCACTAGAACATGCCAAAAATTAGAAACAGCAAATCTTATTTTTCAAAAAACATTAACCAATTTTAATCATTTAGGCGCCCATATGTAAAATGATTAAAATTTTAAATATTTCAACTATTTCAAAAAACCGTAAAGAATGGCCATACGAAAGACGCTCGCGAGGTGATTCATGCTACGACCGAGGTAGCAGAGGTGGTGATACAGATAGGTAGGGTCGCTTGCAGAGACGGCTGGCGGCGTGACCGCAAATATGTATTAGGGATGGGCGATATTTCACGTATCTGTGATTTTTCACTGGTATTGAAAAGTCACAGGTCGTTACTATTACTAATAGGCAAATTTCACTGCTACTTAAAATCACTGCTACTTAAAATCACCGTTACTTAAAATCACTGTTACTTAAAATCACCGCTACTTAAAATCACTGCTACTTAATATCACTGTTACTTAATATCACTGTTACTTAAAATCTCTGCTACTTTAAATCACTGCTTCTTTAAACCTCTACTACTTAAAATCACTACTACTTAAAACCACTGCTATTTAAACTGTGACAAACTGTGACTGTTACTTAAACTGTGGCTGTTGCTTAAAACATAATTGTAAGAAGACAGTAGAAGGTGGCATTTCTAAATGTTATTTAATATACATTACTTTATATTCTCCCATTTTTGTAGAGTATTGTATTTAAATTTTGAATAAATATTTAACAAAGACAAATATTTATAAAATGCCATAGTATGCCAAGCTTCTATTTGAAGTAGTAGGTAATATTTTCTGGATATTTTTTGAATGCTTCTAATATCTATAGATATAATTTATTTTTATTTTTTTCATAAAGAATTACTTCAAATACTTGAAGCAATGTACAATGAGATCAGAAAGTGGAAAATAGTTGGTGTCTCTTAAAAATAAAGGTAACTAGCATCACAGAAACACTGAATAAAACACTAAGTTTTTTACCACAATTTAAATATTGGAAAATTGTGGCAAAAAACTTAGTAAGTGTTTTATTCAGTGTTTCTATAATGAATTACCACGTAGTAACGGTCGCAACCACCACCATGATTAGTAACTAGCATCAGTTTAGAGGCGTTACTAAGAATTATTTTATGAAATTTTGTGATGGAAAATCCTGAAATTTACAAGAAACAACTAGAGAATGAATCTTAAAATTATTGAATTAAAATGAATGGTCCAAATGCAAACTATTCTTATCCGTACGCACTTTCAAAACCAGTAACCTCAAAAACCGCAAGATGTCAAAATAAGTAAACTTGACATTCGAAGCGACCAGTGTCTATATAAAATGAAATAAATTACAACTTATGCACTAACAATTATTCATTCATTAATTGAGATTTTATAAAAACGAAAAAATTATCTTGCCCGGCATGGAATGAACCACAAACTCGCTGTGATCGAAAGTAATGAGTCCGACGACTTAATAAACCCAAAATGACTCAAAATTCATTTTAATTTAAGATTCAAATATCTAAACAAACATTAACTAATTTTGAAATTGCAAACTTCATGAACCGAAAAAAAAAAAAATAAATAAAAACAATTTACCAAACTGCGAAAATCTCTTCTTGTTAAGGTGCTCAAAAAATTAAAACAAAAATCTTCAAAAATCCATATCTCCATTAAAAATTGTTGAATTTACAAAAACCACATTAATTTTGAATTAGCTATACTTCGGCCATTGAGGATGATTTTTTATGGAATTTTGTCTGCGCGTTTTATATTTTTTCTGCGACTTTTTCATTCAAGTGCTCAAAAAACTAAAACTAAAATTTTCAAAAATCCATATCTCTATTAAAAATTGTTGAATTTACAAAAACCAAATTAATTTTAATTAGCTATACTTCGGCCATTGAGAATGATATTTTATGGAATTTTGTCTGCGCGTTTTATATTTTTTTACGACGTTTTCATTCAAGTGCTCAAAAAAATAAAACTAAAATTTTCAAAAATTTATATCTCCATTAAAAATTGTTGAATTTATAAAAACCAAATTGATTTTAAATAAGCGGTACTTCGACCTTTGAAGATATTTTTTTAAGGAATTAATTAATTAAGTGCTCACAAAATTAAAACGAAAATATTCAAAAATCCATATCTCTGTTAACAATTGTTGAATTTACAAAAACCGAATTGATTTTGAATTAGCTATACTTCGGCCATTGAGAATTATTTTTTATGGAATTTTGTCTGCGCGTTTTATATTTTTTCTGCGACGTTCTCATTCAAGTGCTCAAAAAATTAAAACAAAAATCTTCACAAATCCATATCTCCATTAAAAATTGTTGTATTAACAAAAACCAAATTGATTTTAAATAAGCGGTACTTCGACCATTGAGGATATTGTTTTACGGAATTTTTTCTACGCGTTTTAAGTTTTTTTCTGCGAAGTTTTCATTCAAGTGCTCAAAAAATTAAAACGAAAAAATTCATAAATCCATATCTCTGTTGGTTAATGATTTTATTTCAAAATAATCATTCGAGAACAGAGCAAATCAGTTTTCGAAAGATGCGGTTTTTTCAGAGGTAAAAGTAAAATAGGAAAACATTTTCCACATACCTAAAACTTTTCAAATTTACTGGACAAACATTCTGTTTTTTCTGTAAACATCTTTAAATATTTCTCGAATTTTGAACTGAATCGAGGATAGTCATATATTTATTTGGTATAGGAGATAATATAGCCAAAATATTACCTTTAGTCACAGGTATAATATCAAAAGGAACACTATTTACGTGACCGGGTGTGCAAATATTAGCAGAATCATATCAAATTTTTTTTGAGAAACCGTTAACAATTTCAGAAGGTGTTACGACGTTTACTAACCATGATCACAGTCACAGTTTAAAATCACTGATATTAGAAAGTAGCAATCACAGGTAGCAACGTGATTCAAAAGTAGCATTTTGCCCATCTCTAGTATGTATTACTACTTACCACCTCTACCATACCATAAGTTACCCCGCGAGCCTTCACTGATTCTTTGGTATGGGTATTCTTCCCTATTTTGTAATATCTGCAATATTTGAAATTTTGATTTTTTTTACTTAGACGCTCGTGTGGTCGTATTTTAATTGTAATAAAATTTATAAAAAATAATGCCGGAAGATCTATAAGACTACGAATTTGTGCCGATATTTAAATCATAACGATATACAATATCTATCGCTAAAATATTTGTAATTCCCTTGAAGTAAAAAACGACCTTCAACTAATTTCCAGCTCCTATTAATACCCGATTAAATCTAATCAAACTGTAACTGATTTCAGTTCGGAAATAATTAATGTGTCGTTAATTAATAGTTTGCAAGTTTAATGCGTTAGGGGTGTATTTTTCAGGGTGCATGCGCGCATAATCAATAATGGACGAGCTTGCACGGCACTGTAGTCGATATACTATTAGAACGTAGTTTTGGAGTGTACATGAATGGTCGGTGGGAATGGTGCTCCGTTGACCCAAACAATCATGGGGAGAGAGATTAAATTTCGAAGGCTGAACTAATAACAATTTTGACACTGGTGACGAAACATTAGATCTTTTATTCATGGCTTTAATATTCATCCTGCTGCAAATTGTTTTGTTTTTTGTTGCGCGTGCACTTACTTTTATTACGCTCACACTTTATAATTTTAAATTACACTATAGCTTTTTTCACAACTGAAAGTTATATTATATTAGATTTTTACTAAAAATTGCAGATGTCCTTATTTTCAGTAATTAACCTATTTAAAAATATAAATACAATTTTGCTAATCAAATCATCATCAAGTAATAAAATGCCCAACTTAATTATTAATATTTAAAGTTGGATAATATAATAAATTAATGTAAATTGTCTTTACTCTATTATAGATAAATTTAATAAAATTGATGAATCGCGATAGTTTTTGTAAACACGAAACGCGTTTTTAATTGAATTAGATTTATTGATATTCAAGTAAATATTCGGTATTAAAACTTTGTCGGGCCTAAATAGCGAAAGTCATTTAAAAAAATTAAAACTTAATGTTTATTTAGTGACTCGTAACTAAATGGCGAAAGCTTAAGTCATTAAAAAAAAATGGTGATGTGGCCATCATGTTACTTTCTCCGACTTGATGGTATCATTTATATTTACGCTTCCATGGTTTATTTTCAATTTAAATCATATTTTAAGTGTGCATCGAACGTTTCGTAGACTCGGATAAAACTGACGTTTAAAACGTCAAAATTATGAAGGATGGAAAAATGAACTTCAGATTCAAAAACTCAGTTTACTCAAAAACTAAAGAGATTTCGAAAAAAACTTATTCTTCATAAATTGTTCATTTTGGAATTCTCTACAATTATTATTGACATAAATTTGCTGTAACTATTAGCGTTTCATAATTGTATACCAAAAATGAAAAAAAAATTAATAAATTTCTTTCTCGAATAACAATGATTTTATGAAAAATGTTTTCAAACAAAATAATCGCATTTCTTTATTTTCTTCAATATTTGTTTAAATGTTTTTGTGATATTTTTCATATTTAAGAAAATATTGGCAAAAAACAAAAAACAGTTAAGGTAAACGCTCACTTCCGGTGTACGAAATTTTACCAAAAGCTTTTCAGTTCTTCGGATTATCAAATAAAACTTATGTTCAAAGTTTCATATCAATTGGTCTATTAGTTTTTGAGATACAGCGCGCACAGACACACACACACACACACACAGACACACACACACACACACACACACACAGACACAATTTTTTTTTTCCATAAATTGTTGAAATGGCATCTAGGGACCCCAAAACGGATATTTCCGTAAAAAAAATTTTTGAAAAAAAAATCACGATCACAATACTTTCTCGTACTTCGTAACGGAGAAAGTAAAAAGAAAACTAAATGTTTATTAAGTGATTCTGTGCAGTGATAAATACATTTAACCTTGTATAAGATAGTTTTGTTATTTTTAAAATTATTTTAATTAATTTTTCAATACTCCTCACTGAAAGTAGTTGTTTTAATAAATAATTTCTTTATTTATTATAGTCTTTGTAAAATTCATGTTGTAGATTACGAAAAGTATAGTATTTTGTCAATATTTATATCATAAAGTATTTTGATAATTTTTCATCCGATCTTCCGCTCAACGGAAAATCCGCGATGGACGGAACAGACGCCAGCTATCCACCTGTTGATATGTTCAAGTTTAATAAATTGGAAAATAAATGTTTTCCGCTACCGACAACGTAAATACCCATTATATCCGTGGTTACAGGTACTGTAAGTGGCTGATAACATTCGTGGTGTTTGTTGTCCTTGGCGACGGAACTTAATTAATAAACACTCCAACATATAGGCGAGCAACACATTTTCGTCTATACCTATAGCATCGGCATCCTTTTTACATAACCACTGCTTAAAATAGTCGTAACAGGGCACATACCTTTTTCGATTTTGTTGGTAACTTCGTTTGCATCCATGCCCGCAGAAAGTTTCACTGGATTGACACAAACAAACAAAATTCGACATTGTTTTCTCGGTTGCTGGGTTGCCATATGACGCATAGGTGACTGTAAAAATTTGAATCCCAATTGTTACATGCCGTATTTTAGAATATTTTCTGATCTTTTTCAAGTATTATATTTCCGGTAGCGGAAAAAAAATTATAAGCAACACGGGACGTAATGGCAATTAACATTTTCGGCGGGCGACGAGCCTCGATGTTATTCCTTTTTTCAATTTTTATCCGTTTTGGCCATGTTTGTTATTTCTTTCCACTCTTTCACGTGTCTACATGCTTTTTTTCCAGTTTTTCACAGCTTTTTTTTTGGCCTGTCCCTTATTTTTTTCCATAGAAGACTCCGTCGTGTTATACTTTTGATTTTGAACTCAGTCTTTGATCCTTTATGTATCTTATAATGTGTCCCCTTCTCAGTTCTTCTTCTATTTCTTTGTTAGTCTTCATTCTTGCTTCTCTTGTATTTGTTCTCATTATTTTTCTCTCTTGTATCTTTAGCTCTTAATCTTCTTGTTTGCCACCGGGGCTTTCTTTCCATCCGTGATTGTCGATCGTATCACAATCTTATATATTTTTACTTTTGTTGTTTTACTAATGTTGTTGCTTTTTAATAAATACTTGTATTTGTTCCTCCCATATGTTTGGTAGCCTTTTAGAATTCTTTCTCTTGTCCTGTCATTTGATGACTGTCCTATCGTCACGTCCAGGTACTAAAAAGTGGTGACTCTTTGGAATCTGCGTGTTTCCATTTTTAATTATGTGTAATTTCTGTTTTTGGTTTCCCCTTCCAAACTCATGTATTTTGTTTTTCTTCGTTTGTTTCTAGTCCACATTTCGTTGATTCAGTTGTTAATTTCTTTATGGCTTTGACTAGTTCCTTCCTCGAGTTTGCTATGATTGCTATGTTATCTGCATTGGCTGTTGGTTGTATGTTACCCACCAACTGTCCTCCGTTTCCATTTTAAGTTCACCTAAAAACGTTCAATATTGTTGCTTTAAAAATCTCCATTTTTTTTATTAGGAAGTCTCTTGAAGTAAATACGGTTTTATGAGTTAAGTTGGTGGGCCTTATCCACCCTCCAATCTTTAGAGTACAGGCGAGGAGATTTTAGGGTAAATTCAGGTAGAAGAAAATAATCTAACGGTTTTTTGTTCCTTCAACAAACGTAATTTGGTTTGAAGGGTTGGAGGGAAGGCAGAACCCATTAATCACCCTCCGTTACCATTTTAAACCTGCGTATAAATTTTCTAAATTGGTGCTTTAGAAACTATTAAATCTTCAGAGATTTTATAATGAAGCCTCTTGAACCAAATACGATTGTATGGGATAAGAATAAGTGGAAACAAAGGGTGGGCCCTATTCCACCCTCCAATCTTTAGAGCATAAACGAGGAGATTTTAGGGTAAATTCAGACGGAAGAAAATAATCTAACGATTTTTTGTTCCTTCAACAAATCTATTTATAGTAATTTGGGACGCGGTTGAAGGGTTGGAGGGTAGGATAGAGCCCACCAACTACTCTCCGTTTTTATTTTAATTTAACCTTCAAATGTTGTATAATGATAATTTAAAACTATTAAATCTGTGGCTTGGAACTAAAAGGGCCAATGTCAAAATATTCACTTTTGAAAAAATTGCAATTGAAGTTTTTACAAAAAATTCTTTTAATTACAGCTGACAAAAATTCCAAGTTTATCTTATCAACTTTGGCTTAGACATATAATATGTTTGAATAGAAAACCGTAGTAAAATATATTTTTTTTTTAATTCTTTAATACTTCAAATTCAAAAACTCAGTTTACTCAAAAACTAACGAGATTTCGAAAAAAACTTATTCTTTAGAAGTTGTTCATTTTGGCATTCTCTACAATTATTATTCACACAAATTTGCTGTAACTATTATCGTTTCATAATTATAAACCAAAAATTGAGAAAAAATTTTTTTTTTCTCGAATAGCAATGATTTTATGAAAAATATTTTCAAGCAAAATTTCATTTCTTTGTTGTCTTCAATGTTTGTTTAACGATTTTTGTGATATTTTTCATATTTAAGATAATATTGGCAAAAAAACAAAAAACAGTTAAGGTAAACACCCACTTCCGGTGTACGAAATTTTACCAAAAGCTTTTCAGTTCTTCGGATTATCAAATAAGACTTATGTTCATATCAAT
Organism: Ocypus olens; assembly: GCA_910593695.2. Taxonomy (NCBI): domain Eukaryota; kingdom Metazoa; phylum Arthropoda; class Insecta; order Coleoptera; family Staphylinidae; genus Ocypus; species Ocypus olens. Next base: position 50,516,028 of record OU343050.1, on the reverse strand, counting down.
TGCTCTATTAGTTTTTGAGATACAGACAGACACACACACAGCACACACACACGCAGACACAAAAAATGTTTTCCAGAAATTGTTGAAATGGCATCTAGGGACCACAAAACGGATATTTCCGTAAAAAAAATGTTTGAAAAAAAAATCACGATCACAATACTTTCTCGTACTTCGTAGCGGAGAAAGTAAAAATATTTTAATTACAGCTGACAAAAATTCCAAGTTTATCTTATCAACTTTGGCTTAGACATATAAAATGTTTGAATAGGAAACCGTAGTAAAATAATTTTTTTTTTAATTCAGAAATAAGAAAAAAAAGTGACATTGGCCCTTGCTGCATTAATGTATGATTTTATTTTATGTATTTTTTGACATTGGCCGTCATAACAAGAACAATAACAAACTGAACAGCAGTATTTTTAAGTTGTTTATTATGTTGTTACAAAGTTGATTGAATTCAAAAGATTTAAAAACTAAAAATAAAAAAATAATACAATCTGCGTTTAAAAAACTTCTATTATTTTGGTAAATCACGTTCTTCTTCCAGAGTTACATCTGCCAAGTAATCCACGATGTTGTCATTTGCAGTTATTTGTTCAATAAAATGATTGAAGTATGTACGATTAATTAATTAATATAATATTAAAATATAAATGTTTAAATATAAATATTTAAATACATAATAATTAGAAGTTAATTAACCAAACATTCACGGTCTTTCGTCGCTTGCATTAACACATAGTTTGACATTTCACCAATTTATGAAACAGCAAAACAAATCAAACCAGTCAACTATGATATTTACAAACAAGGCCCTTAGCAACGTTACCAATCCGATAAATTCAAAAATTTACAATCCAATATTTTCCCATTTACAGAACAATATTCTTTCAATCAGAAAAAAACTATTGATTACAACACGGGAAATATGAATACATTTCCCTTGGTTGTCTATACATCCCTCGGGCTGTAACTAGCCAACCTCGGGAAATATACTATTCATATTTCCCTAGTTGTAATAATACCTACATTTTTACGTTTAAAATAGATAGTCTACAATATACATAATATCGTGTGAGCCACAAGATTTTGACAGTTGGCTATGAGATAATTAAATGTCTCATATTAAAAATTATAAGATTTACACCCGGTATTATCAACACATTTTAAAGGACAGTTAAGGCTAAACGAGATTTAGAAGTGAATGTGCAGTATTACCAACCAGTTTCAATGTCCTTCAGGCAATAAATGCCCGTTAACCCTTGGCTGCACCTAGGGGTCCCTTAGGACCCCAGCACTTTTTTCGCGGGTGTTTTAGCAACCTTTAAATATCCAAAATCCCACAGGTGTCGTTATACGGTGTTAGTAAAACTATCGAAGTATACGACTGCACACATTAGAATATACGGCGTGTGTCAGTCAGTATCTGGCGATCACCCAGTTAGACCTCCTATTTTTACAGGTGCAGCCAAGGGTTAATATTAAATGTCGAAGTTTCTCCCTTTAACAATTTTAATGGCGATTTAACTTAACGTTTCTAGTTTTGAGGTTAGGTTACAGTGAATTCAGTTCGGTTTATAATCATGAATTCATGTTACTTCAAATTTCACCGGCGACTCTTTTGATGAAGAAATATCGAATTACATGCGTGAGTAAAATATCCGTAAGAGTTAACACGGGGGGTTTTCGAAAGAAAGGGGGCGATCCCCACCTCGTTGACCTCCAACTAGCTCATGGAGTCGGTGTCGCGATGAGAAAAGCGGGCAGATAATTGCGGATTGGCGCGATAACTATCGCTGTTATTCACGCAGGATGACAAAAATGGGAGAAAATAAAAATCAAAAGACAGTTCATTCAATGTTCAGCAGATCCAGCTGATCGGCGGCGATGGCGGATCAGTCGCGTCAGCGGATCGTCGGCTTTTAAAGGTTAAAATTCAGTGTTGCCTAGCTGCGAATATAAAATTCACCAAAAATCCGTATACAATCAATTGCCAACAGATCTTAAAATGACATTTACTTAAAACTCCTTTAAAAAGATTCATAATACCCGTGACAATTTTAATGTACCTTTATCCTAAACATCATTTAACCTGTTTAAGAAAAGTTGATAATACCGGGCGTTAGCCTACAGGCTATTGGAACTAATATCTACGAAAAAAGGGTTAGTTGGAGAAAATAAAATATACCCACCATGTCCATGAAAGCCATTATTTGATAACACAAATCGTCTCGACTTGTCAGTTTGTTTTTAAAATGACAATTCAAGTCATGAAAAACTAGATTAGTTCAGTTGAATTAAAAAAAAATTAATCTCAGACATGACTGCTATGTTTCTCTCTCTCAGGCATGGCCATCTCGGCAACAAAATTCAGTGGCTCACACCTTATAATACTTATTATAATATCTAGCGTGGTTATTCGTTAGTGCAAAATGAAGGTCACGCGGCAATCCATTATTTGATTTGACATTACTTTTTATGGGTTTTGACATGAAATGCCTCACTTTGTCGCACGTGTGAGTCACCCTTTCGATATTAATTGTATCATAAATATGTATTACTCGGCAATTTCAGAGGTTTCAACGTCGTATATATTTATTTCATACTAATTATGAAACGCCTAACAAGAAACCGCTAACATATTTAAAAAAATCAATAATACAAAGCTACAAATTGATATTTACATTAAATTTAAAACATAATTTAATATAATTGTATACGTGTATGTACGGTGTATTTATAATTAATTAACTTTGTGTGTTTCAGTGACGGTTCGCGGGGTTTTTTCTGGTACGGCCGAGGAGCAAGAGGTGGTAAAACAGATAGGTGCGGTCACGCAGCCAGCCATCTCTGCAACTGACCCTACCTATCTGTATTACCACCTCTTGTTCCTCGGCCGTACCAGAAAAAAACCCGCGAAGCGTCACTGGTGTGTTTGTGCTCTGTTTAAATGCAAATTTCAAATGATTTACAAAAGCCAGTGATTGCACTATTCAAATTTTGAGTTACAAAAGCACGACACAGCACAGTACATTTACATTCCATTTGTTTTTTTTGCCTGGGATGCACGTCCACGTGGCCAGCTCTGGTTCCATTTGTTTAGAGTAGAAATGGGTAACTCATGAATGAATCAATTAAAAGAGTCGACTCTTAGAAATTAGTCAAATGAGTCGAGTGACTCCTGTGTAAATATGCTAAGTCATGAAATTTGAGAAGTACGAGGTACATTTTTTTTAGCTCTCCACTATGTTTTCGGGATAATTTGTAAATTTTTCGAAGTGAAGTTTTTTTTTAATCCCCACTATGTTTTTGGGGTAAATTGTAAATGAGGACCTTTTTTGCTCATTACCCTTTTCCAGCGAACTCAACTGACAGTAACAATTTACATGCCTAGGTTTTTTTTACTGCAGAAGAGGTGCATCTCCTAGATATATCGAGCGTATAATAAAAATCGACGACGAAGTTGGCGTTGGAAATCTCGAGTCGTGTCTGCACCAAGATGACACGCGTGAAATGCTGGCTGACATGTCAGATATTATAATTAGAGTTTATTAACATCTGACATGTCAACATGACAACCAGTACTTTACACGTGCTCGTGGGATCTTAGTTCAGACATTACTTTAGATTTCCAGCACCGATTTTTGTTGTACGCGCTCGTTACTGCGTTTCTGCCTTTGACTATATAAACATAGACTGCTATTCCCCCTCCATTTCCCATGTGATCACTGCTCCAAAAGTTGTCCGCGAGCTGGAGCCCGATATAAGTCCCGCCCCTGAGCGTAAAATGGAGGGTAATTTAAAAACCGGATAGCAAAAAAAAATGTCTCGATGTATTCATCAGCAAAGTGTAACATACCTCAACCACTTAGGGTCCCACCGCACCACTCTTGCTTGGAGACACACATGAAGTTGGGATTAGCAGCCCATATTTATATAGTCAAAGGTTTCTGCAGTTAACTTTGAAATTCTACAAACGTATGACTCGTAAAATAGAATAAACATGACCTGTGTATGCATTAAATTGCATATTCTGTCTTCTAAAATCAAAAATTAGCAAGTTATGTAGAATACGTGACACGTCCTTTTTCTGCAGTTACCGATTCACACACGTTGATTATGTAAAGATAGCATCCGGATAAAAACGGAACTGTTCAAAATTATTAGCTACAAATTGATGTTCGCATCAAAATCTCGTTAATCCTAATCGAATCCCTATAAAATATTATCTGCACTTAAGTACTTACGCTTTAGCAATTCGGCTTTATCATCATAATTCTGTTCCAGAATAAAATGCTGAACCACCAGTAAAAAAAACAAAAACAAAACCCTACACCACGATGGCGATAAACCTGAACGTCGGAATTCTCGGTCACGTCGACTCCGGAAAAACCAGCCTGGCGAAGTGCCTCAGCGAGATCGCGAGCACCGCCGCCTTCGACAAGAGCCCTCAGTCGCAAGAGAGAGGCATCACCCTGGATCTGGGCTTCAGCAGTTTCTCGATACCGATTCCCGAGCACCTCATGTACATAGTTCAGGCCGATTATATGCAGTTCACGCTCGTCGACTGTCCCGGTCATGCGAGCTTGATCAAGACCATCATCGGCGGCGCTCAGATTATCGACATGATGCTCCTGGTGATCGACATCACGAAGGGCATCCAAACGCAGACCGCCGAATGCTTGATTATCGGCGAGATCACGTGCAGGAAGATGATCGTTGTGTTGAATAAAATCGATTTGTTACCCGTCGAGAATAGGGATAGTTTAGTTGAAAAGGTAGGTACAAAGATATAAAGATGAAGTCTTGTATCATAAAAAGTTTCATACAAGTAGAAACAATACAATATTTTCGTGTTTAAGTTTTGGTAGTTCATATTGGAGTTGCAACTGTATTGGCGGCTCGTGTATGTTCGGCGGTCAGGCAACGGAAGAAAATTTGACCAAAAAAGCAACGGAATATTTTCTTCCTCTATTAGGGCAAGTAGTGCAGCACGAGCGGCATCTTTGTCTTTGCCTCATCTACGGAAATGCACGAGCCGCCGCTGGTATTTACTTAATTTGCTGGAATTTATTTAAATTTTTTTAAATAAAACATCAACAATCGAATACGGGTAACCAAGGTAACATTATGTATGGTCCATTAATCCTTTCATTGCTGACATTTTAGAGTGCTCTAGCAGCTGAAACTTTTTTTTTCTTGATAATGTGCGTTCATACTGTAATTTACTTTCGAAGTCTAAAGGATTTAAAAAAATTATAATATAATTCGTGTATACAGGGTCTTTTTTTAACTCAGAACATATGATTGTTAATGTCTATGTTCTATGTCATAATAATCACATCAACGCATTGCAATGTAGGCAACCATACTTACACTTAGTTTTATGTAATTGTCAAAATTGTGTTATTAATAAAAATATATTACACCACCAAAGAAAGAATACAGGTAATGAATTGGTACAAGAGTGAGAATAGCATTCGACGTGTTAGAAATTTCTTTTCGGTTGAGTATCCGAGCAGACAAGTTCCATTCATCTCAACAATTTGTAATATTGTCCATCATTTTGACAATACTGGCTGCGTGAGTAATTTTCACATTAAAAGGGCTAAAGGAAATCACATTTTAACAGAAGAGATGAAACTCAACATTTTATGTTACGTAGAGCAGAACCTCATATCATCGTTAAGAGTTATCGCAGCACAGTTTCAAATAAGTTCACCTTCCGTTTACAAGACATTAAAAGAATTTAAATACAATACTTACAAGTTTTCAAATCATCAGCAACTATCAAATGAGGACAAAGGCAAACGAACAGAATTCTGTTAATTAATAATGATCAAGAAATTTTACACAGAATAATATTTACTGATGACGCATCATTTTCCTTAAATGGTGAAGTTAATTCACAAAATTATAGGTTGGTATTCTTCATTCCTTATCGATACCCATTCCTTACACCCATTCCTTCACCTTTTAGATTTTGGGCGTGCATTAATCCTCGCTTACAAAATTTGACGCACACACAATACAATGCGAGAGTTAATGTGTGGGCTGGACTAATTAATGATACCCTTATTGGTCCTTTTTTTATTAATGGAAATCTAAACAGTAATGTTTACTCAGATCTTCTGCGAACTTGTATAATGCCTGAAATTCATACACTAAACATTGCTGCTCCTTATTATCAGATGGATGGAGCGCCTCCACATTCTACAGCTGCCATTAATAATTATTTAAGTGAATTATTTCCTGATCGCTGGATAAGTAGATTTAGTCCAATACCTTGGCCACCCCGGTCGCCTGATTTGTCTCCAAACGACTTTTTTTGTGAGGGTATCCAAAAAGCAATGTTTATAATAACATTATTATAAACAATACTTCAGAGTTAAAAGATCGTATAATTACTGTTTGCGATGAATTAAGAAGAAATCCGCAACACATTAGAAATGCTATTCAAGGATTTTATAATCGACTTGGCTACTGCTTAGAACATGAAGATGGTCATTTTGAATATTTATTATAATTACTTACGATTTATCATTGTTTGTTTCATTAACCTCACTTTATTCATAATAATTTTAAGCTTTCACTGTAGTGTGACAGGTCGACAGGGCCGAGAGAAGAAGAAGAAGCATTCACTGGCACCTTTGTGTACTTGGTTGCCTACATTGTCAATACATTGCAATGCGTTGATGTGATTATTATAACATAGAATATAGACATTAACCGAGTTAAAAAAAGACCGTGTACATAAAACATCGACAATCGAATACGGGTAACCGAGGTAACATTATGTATGGTCCAATAACCCTTTCATTGCTGACATTCATGAGTGCTCTAGAAGCTGAAACTTTTTTTTCTTGATGTGTGCGTTCATACTGTAATTTACTTTTGAAGTCTAAAGGATTTAAAAAATTATATTATAATTCGTGTATATGTTGGAGACGCCTAAAGCCATCAGGCCTACCTACCACAGAAACTACATGTCGCCTTTAGACTGTATCAGTACTCAATTGGTTAAACATTTCCATTAGTTGGAGGTGGTAGCGTCCCTACACTTAAAGTTTAGGATGTTGCTGGGGAACAAATGGCCTTGGCTATTACGCCCCCAGCAGGATTTTCTTAGTATTTGACAGACATAAGACTTCATCAAAACCCCTATACTGCAGGACTGTTGAAACTCCTAGCATATAAAGATGTTTTATTTCAAGATGTCGGGTTAGGATGCCAGTTAATGTTTTTACGTTAGTCTTTGTTAGATCTTTGGAGTATCAAGCAGCATTTGCCTCAGTTCACTATGGGTGCATTTAATGACACTTTGAACTGATACTTTGCTATAACAAACTTAATTACACACTAGTACACAAACACTTACAATTACTTCTACTGCTGACAATTTGCTAGAATACATTCACCAGTCCAAAATTCGTCTCGTAAAGTAATCCGAGTGGATTCAGCACTTTTCTTCTTCGACCAGCCTCCTATTAACTTTGTGTGTTTGTGTTTTATTTAAATACAAATTTGAAATGATTTTCAAAGGCCAGTGGTTACGCTATTCTAAATTTTGAGTTACAAAAGCACGACACAGCACAGTACATTTACATTCCATTTGTTTTTTGCCTCCTTTGCACCATTACTATCTTTCGCAGTTTATTACAGGTTTTTCTATTGCTTTTCACTATTCATCAAATGAATTTCCCCATTTGTCAAATAAATTTCACGCTTGTCAATTTTATATCAAAAGCTTTCCCTATTTATCAAATGACTTTCACAATATGTCAAATGCTTTTCCCTCTGTTGTATATTTTCGTAATAATGCTGAGAAACGGCAACAAATCAGTTTATTATTAATTATTATACATAAAAATAAGGTAATATATATTTTATCAACAAACAAGTTTATACTTTTAGGATAAAATTTCATTTTTTTCCAAACAATCACTCAAATATGTTTCCATTTGGTGTATAAAATTATTACAATGTTCCGCTGTGATGTTACTTGAAGCTTCGTGAACTGCGGCGTACAATTGATCTTTATTTTGAGACCCAGCTCGTCTAATTGAGTTTTTCTAAACAGAAAACATTTCTTCAATAGGATTTAGAAATGGGCTGCGAGGGGGTAAAAAAACAACACGTTGACTTGTACACTGCTTAAGCCAGTATTCATTTGCCTTTTTATCAGGCCTCTTACTTCATTACTTATTTTCAACTTCCTGCGTCGTAAATTATTTTCTTCCATTATGACTGACAGGGAAATATATTTGACATATAAGGAAATTGTTTTGATGTAAAGCGAAACTGCTTGATAAATAGTGAAATATATTTGAAAAATGTGAAAGTCATGTGCCAAATAGGGAAATCCATTTGACAAATAGTGAAAAGCAATAGAAAAACTCTGTTAAATCTGCACGTTCCTTAACCCTAATTTGATTGATTCTCAAATGACATCAAAAAAATTATATAAACACAAAAGCATTTTAGTCCAAACTTTTTATGGTGCTCGTTTTTTTTTCTAGATGACAAATAAACTTAAGAAAACGTTATCGACTACGGTGTACGCGGATGTAGATGTTCCTATAGTTAGTGTTTCGGCGCATCCCGAAAATAAAATCGGAATTGATGAAATGGTCGAATGCATGTCGAAATTTTCGTTTCTTCCGAAGAGGTGCTCCGATGGGCCGTTTTTGTTCGCCGTCGATCACTGCTTCGGAATCAAGGGACACGGAACCATAATGACTGGTACAATTCTGCAAGGATCCATAGAAGTTGATGATGTACGTAAATCAATTCATTATTCAATGTTTACATTACTATTGTTACATTTGCCGCCATTGGCAAATTCCTAAAGTATGTTCATTAAAAAAGAACCTCAAGTGTGCCATGATCACAGAACACATACATACTCTAAGCATAGTCTCTCAGGAGGGATAATGTTCATTTAAAAAAAAACTCAAGTGTGCCATGATTTTTTATTTTTAAAAATTTAAGTTGGTAACACATATTGAGGTTACGTTACTTGCGGCATGTTCCTACTGATGAATTAATTTGCTGTGATAAACTATGCAGAGAAGACATAGGTTCACCTTCCAAAATTCCTTGGGCTGTGTTAATAGCATCCGGAGTACGTTTGACTGGCCTACAACTTACTGGAAACGTTTTTGCTGGTTGCTGTAAACCATTGTGAACACGGAATAATTGTGACTTTTAGAACGATCTGACGTTTTATATGGCAATTCCTAACATGTGTGCCAACTTAAAATTTAAAATGTAAAAAATCATTGCACTCGAGGTTTTTTTTTAATGAACATACGATATAACTGTCGTTGGTTATGCCACAGACATTGAACTAGAATACAACTGGAAAGGACACGCAATGTAAAACGCCTGAGGCAAGTCAATTTTGCAGCAACCCGCGTTGCTGTTGGGTACCTCTCTCTTTCTATCTTATAGGGACATATGTAGGAATAGGAGTTTAAAATGAAAAACAATTATTTTTATATAGAAATAATTTTATTTAAAACATTTCATGAACATTGTCTAGTTTAAAATAAAACACAGATTTTAAATTTAAAATTATATTTTCACATTGACATCAAATATGTACATACAACTAAAATTTAAATTACAAAAATAAATAAGTCTCAACAGTTTTTAAATAAACCTACTTTATTCAGTTTATGTCGCACCGTTGGAGCTTTTCCATGTAATCCCAAATTTACAAAAAAAATGGTTAAACTTACGTGTGAAATGAAATTTGTTTCCTTGCATCATGTTCATTTTTGCATCCGAAAGCAACACAGTTCAAAACCATTTTTAATACTGACGGTACTTAAAATAGCAGCAACTACTCACGTTAACTTGTAAAGGACACTAAACAGCAACTAAACTCTGGACCCTTATGATAATTAAACAGGTATCGGCTGTGAAAACACTACAATAACAATCCGGTTTGCATTAACGCTCATTGCTTGACATAAGTGAGAGTGAGATGGAATAACTACACATCAGTCTCTCTCGCTCTGTTACCCCTGACACAGTTCGACACATTTCGTTTACGAGCGGGGCCGTTCCAGTTACGTAGTATACAGTTCATTGGCCACAGATAACATTTAGTACAATATTCCGCCACTTTGGCGTTTCTAACTTCAATTTATTCATTTAAGTTTAGGAATGCCTTAAGTATTCGCAATTTATTTTTTTTACATTTCAGATTATAGATATACCCCAAATAGGTGCAACGAAAAAAATAAAGTCCATGCAGATGTTCAAGAAGCCCATCGAGAGGGCCATGCAGGGAGACCGGCTGGGGATCTGCGTGACCCAAGTCGAGGCGAAAAACTTCGAGAGGGGAATCGCGTGCACCCCCGGCTACGGCACGTTCATATCCTTCGCCATAATCCGCGCAAATGCCATAAAGTACTTCAAGTACCCGATCAAATCGAAATCGAAATTCCACATAACGATGGGTCACGAGACGTCCCTGGCGAAAATAACGGTATTCCACTCGGACACGACGAGCAAATTCAATTTCAACACGGAGTACAAGTACTGCGCCGAACTGGACACGGAGGACACCACCGGGACGTACTTTTTACTGTTAGAATTCGAGAAGCCGGTGTTCGCTCTACACAACTCCACTTTAATCGGGTCCAAATTAGATATAGATATAAATAAGAATATGTGTAGGCTGGCGTTCTGGGGTAATATTTTGGAGTCCTCGAAGGAGAAGAATAATAATTTTTTAGAGAAATTGAAGATATTCAAACTTAAGGCTAAGACTGGTATCGTGGAACGTATCGTGAACGACAACACGGTGATAGTGAAGAACATGTTCAACAAGAACGCGGACTTGCAAAAGTTCCTCAATTTCGCGGTCACCCTATCGAGTGGGGAGGTCGGAAAAATCGAAAGCACGTTCGGGCAGAGCGGGAAAATCAAGGTTTTCATTAGCGACTGCATTCAGGCCAATAGCGTTATACACGACACGAAAATCGCCGTCACGCTGCAGTTCAAGAAATACGTGTTCGATGTCGGTAAGAAGATTTTCCAGTAGGCGTGGAGGTAAGCGTTTTTGCGTTGCAGTACAAATTAATCTGTTTTCTTCTTGTGTTCCTCAGGTTTCGGTTGATTGTGGGGAAAAGACAATAATTACGGCGGGAATTTCAGTGTTTGTGTTTTTGGAAATGTTGAGTTTATGTTAACAATAATCATCACTCAATTTAATCACTAAAATTACTAATTAATGGGGAAGGACCTGATTATTATGATTGATAATTGATATGGTTTTATTTACCTTTAAGCTGGACGGAATGTTTTAAAAACAATCTCACAAAAGTGTACCTCAATTGGGCGCTGGCTGGGTGTGGTGGCAATAATTACTTCCACCAAAAATATCTCCTACAAGGTGGGTGATGACGCTGTGAACGATGATTGTGATCTGCACTGGTTTAGATCTCGTTCACTGATTATGATGCGGGTGATAATAAAATAATGGTGCACTTTACCAAAATATATTCACCGTAATTACATTATTACACTTATTAACACAAATTACAGTAACCGGTCGTCGTGAATTACAAAAGTGTTCAACTGTTTTTTGTAAACAAACATGAATGTATCCCCCTTATGTTCAATTGTTGTTTGTTGATTTTGTCAAGGAGAACCTTGATATGGTGGGAGCCATCCGACTTGGCACGGATGCGCTTGCCCATTATTTCGATCCGAGCAGTTGGTGGATGTAAATAGCCGGAACAGTGGGGTTGTTAGAAAAGAAACCAAATTGGGAGTTTATTTGAAGGTGTACAGTTGATGACGTCAAGTTGAAAAAATTATATCGGTCAAACGACCACCTCCTGGGTTGACGCACATTTGCGCTCGTTTTACGGCATTTTTAATTGTTGCTTTGAGTTATAATGAGATGTAACCTTTCCGTAAGACATAAAAATTTGTATGCACCCGAGGGTGTCTGGCTTGTCGCCCTCGAATGCTCATAAACATCTTCCTAAAACCCCTGCTGCATAAATAACCATTCAAGCCAATTATACTACACAAAAAATGGTGATGTGGCCATAATGTTACTTTCTCCGATGGTGTCATCATTTATATTTACACTTTCATGGTTTATTTTCTATTTAAAACATATTTTAAATGTACATCGAGCGTTTTGTAGACTCGCATGAAACTGACGTTTAAAACGTCAAAATTATAAAAGATGGAAAAATTATACAAATTCAAAAACTCAGTTTACTCAAAAACTATAGAGATTTTGAAAAAAACTTATTCTTTATAAGTTGTTCATTTTGGCATTCTCTACAATTATTGTTAATATAAATTTGCTGTAACTACTATCGTTTCATAAGTATAAACCAAAAATGAAAAAAAAAATAATAATTTTTTTTCTCGAATAACAATGATTTATGAAAAATGTTTTCCAACAAAATAGTCTCATTTCTTTATTTTCTTCAATATTTGTTTAAATGTTTTTGTGATTTTTTTCATATTTAGGAAAATATTGGCAAAAAAACAAAAAACAGTTAAGGTAAACGCCCACTTCCGGTGTATGAAATTTTACCAAAAGCTTTTCAGTTCTTCGGATTATCAAATAAGACATATGTTCAAAGTTTCATATCAATTGCTCTATTAGTTTTTGAGATACAGCGTGCACAAACACACACACACACACACACAGACACAATTTTTTTTTCCAGAAATTGTTGAAATGCCATCTAGGGACCCAAAAACGGTTATTTCCGTAAAAAAAAACACAATCACAGTACTTCGTAACGGAGAAAGTAATATACCAATTAATTCTACTCATTTAGCTATCTGGTCTTTTCAAAAGACTAACGACCATTTTTGTCACTTTGAAACTCTATGTACGTTGTCTTCATTCATAGGTAAAGATGCGTTGTCCTGACCAATCTCCACTTCCGCTGGCAGTACCATGAATCACACCGCCAGCCGTCACTGGATTGTATATTCTACATATAAAGTTGAAAAGTAGACTAAATCCGTGTGTATATATATATATATATTAGAGATGCTATTTAAAACCTAAATCTAGTTTATAACTTTGTATTATTATACAAATATTACTAAAAAAAAAACTCCATCCAACGTAGTACCAATGCAAAAGGTAGATGTGTGCTCAATTTAAATTTACATTTTACACGAGATATTATTGAAGGAAATATTTACAATTTTTCGAGTGTGATTTATCTTTTGCATTACACTACAACCCAAATTATTTAACTAATATTCGATTCGTCTACAAGGATCAGTGTTCACGTGACAAAATGTATAATTGTTAGGACAGCGGATACATAGTGTAAAAATATTTTTAATGAATTTATATTCGTGTACAGTTTTACCGGTATCTTAAGGCGTGCGGGGGTAAAGTTTGCGCAGAGTGAGAAAGTATGTATTCGCGTGGAGAATAATTTAAATTTAAGATGGTCATTGCGCAACTCGCCTCGAGATACCGCCAGAGTTCTATACACAAATATAACTTTGTGTAGTTTGATGTATTTGGTTCTCGTTTAACACGTGGTGAAACATTTTTAATATTCAGGATTGTTGAAATGATTGACTTGATTTAATAATCGAAACTAATAAAAATTGAGTGCTTCATTTTAACAATCCTGAACACTTTGTGTAGTTTATAGAGCCACTGGCGCACACAGGGTGTCGCTGTTTCCTGTTCAAATAAAAATTTGTTACGTTTTATTAACCATTTTTGATTCAACGATGTTGATAAATGAAATTCGATTCTTTACGAATCGTTACGATTGAAATCGCTAGAAGTAGGTGGGCTAGAGATGTGCCACATGGTATCGGTAGAATTTATGCATAATGTGATATTTTGGTTAGTGTCAATGTACAATTAGACTTGTTTATATATACTTGTAATCGGTGGCGCACCCAAGATTTAATTTCGGGAGGGAGTGATAAGATTTTTGTGCAAATTCATAAAGAATAAAATTCGGAGGATGGAAAAGTGTATATACAGGGTGTAGTGGAACAAAACGGAACATAGGATTTTCAATTTTAATTCCTTTATACTGGAATATTATCTTCCCTGATCATTTTAGAGAAAACATGTAAATAAATGCAGATTAACGAACAGGTTGAATATTCATATATTCAGACTACATTTCGTTTTCTTGTATTTATCTAATGCTTTCTGCAACAAGTAAAGTTGTTTCTAATTTGTTTATGTAAATAAATGTTTTATAGAGTAAAAATTCCTCCATGCAGTCATGCTATTATTTATTTTTTAGCATTCATAAAAACCCTAAAAATAATAAAATAAAAATGATAATTTTCACGAAAGTAATGGTTGCCATGAAATTAAACAAAAACGGTGTGCTGTTGATTTGTTGGCTTCTGTCAAATTTATTGAATATTTCATAAGTTTTTTTATTAAAATTGTGAAGTGGTGCTATGCTGGTAGCAGTTTTCCTGAAGTGGGGGATATGTTTGCCATCAACTATCCCGACCCTCCAATGCAATGATCTAAAGGTTGACTCATAAATTTGAAACGACTGGCTCAATATTACGGAATTCTAAGAGGACATCAAATGCAGAGCGGAATAGTTTACCAATAAATGAGAAGGATGGCGAGTTTATGGTCTTCGCTTCTGTAACAGAAGATCCAAACATAAGCTTAAGATAAATTGCTGACAAGTGTGCAATTCACTATACGACTGCCCAGAGGTATTTAAAGAAGCATCATTTTCACTCGTACAAATACCAGTGCCGCCAAGAAATATTACAACGTGATAACCCGCACTTCACAAAAACTGCTACTAGCATAGCACCGCTTCACAGTTTGAATTTTTTCTTGAATAGAATACATTTTTAATGAAAATAATAATATAAATATGAAATATTCAATAAATTTGACAGAAGCCAACAAATCAACTGCGCACCGTTTTTGTTTAATTTCATGGCAACCATTACTTTCGTGAAAATGATCATTTTTATTTTATCATTTTTTAGGGTTTTTACGAACGCTAAAAAATAAATAATAGCATGACTGCATGCAGGAATTTTTACTCTACAAAATATTTATTTAGATGTTTCTTCTAAAATGATCAGGGAAGATAATATTCCAGAATAAAGAAATTAACATTCAAAATCCTGATCCGTTTTGTTCCACTACACCCTGTATAGACATGGAAGACATATACCAATAATTAATTAAATTATGAAAATAATTATAAATAATATTTTTTCTTCCAACATATTCCCGGGGTGCGCCACTGCTTGTAATGTTATTTTGTATTAACGCGATGTGAATATTGCTTTCGATCAGTGGCAGTTCGTGAACTTTCGTAGAGAAGGCTGAGAGAGAGATGTCAACCCTTCTTCAGGCACTACTGTAGTGATGTGAGTTGGCACAAACGTTTGTCCAATTTTTGCGTCGCCAATGTCGTTGAATATTGTGCCATTTCACAAGCCGCAAATATATTTCCACCGCACATGGAACACATTTTTGCGACTTGTCACAATGTCGCCAAACTGGGTACTGCTACCAACCACAAGCATATGACTTGTAACAAATTTCTGCGAATCGTCACTCATTGCCCGAAAGTCCTTGTGATTTGTGACTCACTCGTAACAGTACCAATATGATTGCGGCATACGAGATGGGGTACGGTGGAACGATTTGTGCACCATGCTAACCACACTGTAGCGTCAACTCACATCACTATGCACTAGTTACTCGTATAAAGGAATCGTGTATTGAGCCACATCTCCTCTCGGAACTTTCAAGAGCCGCCACTGCTTTCTAGTCGTGTATTTTATTATATGAAACCAAAAGCGGTCTTAGAGCGTAATTAAAATCGGCGATGCTGAAAATGTAACTTTCATCCCTTCACCCTATGCGCCAAATGCTCTAAGACCTGCTCTGAGAAAAAAAAAACAGATTCCGCTTTTATATAAGACATTTTTCATTTCTCATTTATGTAGATTTCGTTATGAAAACAAATATTTTTTGTGTTCGAAGTTAAGTAGATTGTGCTAGAAGAAGAAATACGTAAAAATCAGATGTAAACATAATAGAGTTTTTGGTTTAATTAAATGAAATTAGTTTTTCGTTATAAATATGATATTAAGTAGATTCTGCTTTTAACATACATGAGAGAGTAAAATAGAATGTTTAAAATTTCTCAACAAAACTGCTGTTTGCTACTTTCATCTTTTTTTTTTGGTGGTACACAGTTTAGATTAGGTATTTATAAAATTTGCGACTTTATAGGGTGATCAATTTACACGTTACGCATGTTTCCAATTGACAAAAGTCAATGCAATTTCTATTACAAGGTTTTATTTCGTGTGAATGTATTAAAATTTGGGTGTAGCCAATTTAGTAAATCTGAGTCAGTCCTGGAAAATCCGAAGTTAATGAACACCCTAGGTAATTTATTTTTCCTCGGAATATGTTGTTCTAGGTACATACCGGGTGACCCAGGGATCTGTAAAAGCCCCATAACTTATTTGCTATTTGAGATATCGACTTCTAGTTTTCTTGAACTGGTATCCACACTTATTCTACATATTCCATTTGAAAAAAAATAGTTATCCATTATTTTGCATATATTGACACCCTGTATAGCAATATGAACAAAAAAGAACCAAAGCCGATTTGTATTATTCTTCATGATGTGGAAAATTATTTAGTGTATAAAAAATGACGCTAGCTTTGCTAGGAGCGCTTCTGCAATTTTTTCAACGTGTCCTTGTTTTTGCCTTAAATTTGCCCATAACTAACCAATCGTCCATAATAGACCCATACTATCTTATACTATTTTTATCAGCTTCTCAAGAGGGTTGAAAATAAAGTATAAAATATAGGGTGTTACATTTAAAAAAACATAACTTTGTTCTGTTATGTATATTGGGACACCCTGTACAAAAACATACATATTTTTAAAATATGTAGAATAAGTGTGGGTACCAGTTCAAGAAAACTAGAAGTCGATATCTCAAATAGCAAATAAGTTATGGGGCTTTTACAGATCCCTGGGTCACCCGGTACATACAGAGGATTATTTCAATACATCTTCTTGTAGAACTAAGGCAGCTTACTTAAATGATGTCGCAGGTATAGGGGTGAGATGAATTTCGTAAGTTTTCCTAAAACTAAATTCAAATGTGCGGCAAGAAAGACGGCGCTTATGGCCAAGCGGGGTTGACATTGAACGAAAAACCTGTGACATCATTTAGTCACCTAAAGCCAAAACGTATATTTTGTTTTATTTGACTTGCGCATGTACTGATTGGTTACACAATATAATTCACAATTTAATTACTTTGAATATGTCAATAATTATTTTACGATGGGTTACTATGATTAACAAAAAATTACATCCCTTCTCATCTCTGTCTGGTAGGTTATTAGTAATTAGCAGGGCCGGAGTATATTTTTTTCACACATCAGCAACTATGAATTCAATACATTCTTCAGCAAAGCATTCATCCAAATTGTTTAAATATTCAGTTTGGAATTATTCATAATCTTAACTTTATTTCAAAATCCGAACTTTTTCCATTTCTACGTAAGCCATTAATCGTTTCTTTAATTATTGATCTAGCAAATTTTTGTTAAAAAATTTTGTTAAAAATAAATAAAAACGTGAAAGTATTTTCGCGCCCAAATTCCTCTTTTCATTTCTGTGATCCTGTTACTCCTGGTGAAAATTTTATTGTGAAAATTTTGTTAAAAATTAATTGAAAACGTGAAATTATTTTCGCACCCAAATTACTCTTTTAATTTCTGCGATCCTGTTACTCCTGGTGGAAATTTTTGTGTGAAAATTTTGTTAAAAATAAATTCAAAAAGTGAAATTATTTTTGCGCCCAAATTACTCTTTTCATTTCTGTGATCCTGTTACTCCTGATGAAAATTTTTAGTGTGAAAATTTTGTTAAAAATAAATTGAAAAATGTGAAATTATTTTCGAGCCCAAATTACTCTTTTCATTTCTGTTATCCTGTTACTCCTGGTGGAAATTTTTGTATGAAAATTTTGTTCAAAATAAATAAAAATGTGAAATTATTTTCGCACCCAAATTACTCTTTTCATTTCTGCGATCCTGTTACTCCTGGTGGAAATTTTTGAATGAAAATTTTGTTCAAAATAAATAAAAATGTGAAATTATTTCCGCTCACAAATTACTCTTTTCATTTCTGCGATCCTGTTACTCCTGGTGGAAATTTTAGTGTGAAAATTTTGTTCAAAATAAATAAAAATGTGAAATTATTTTCGCACCCAAATTACTCTTTTCATTTCTGCGATCCTGTTACTCCTGGTGGAAATTTTTGAATGAAAATTTTGTTCAAAATAAATAAAAATGTGAAATTATTTCCGCTCACAAATTACTCTTTTCATTTCTGCGATCCTGTTACTCCTGGTTGAAATTTTTGTATGAAAATTTTGTTCAAAATAAATAAAAATGTGAAATTATTTTCGAGCCCAAATTACTCTTTTCATTTCTGTAATCCTGTTACTCCTGGTGGAAATTTTGGTGTGAAAATTTTGTTCAAAATAAATTCAAAAAGTGAAATTATTTTCGCACCCAAATTACTCTTTTCATTTCTGCGATCCCGTTACTCCTGGTGGAAATTTTGGTGTGAAAATTTTGTTAAAAATAAATTGAAAAATGTGAAATTATTTTCAAGCCCAAATTACTCTTTTCATTTCTGCGATCCTGTTACTCCTGATGGAAATTTTAGTGTGAAAATTTTGTTCAAAATAAATTCAAAAAGTGAAATTATTTTCGCACCCAAATTACTCTTTTCATTTCTGCGATCCCGTTACTCCTGGTGGAAATTTTGGTGTGAAAATTTTGTTAAAAATAAATTGAAAAATGTGAAATTATTTTCAAGCCCAAATTACTCTTTTCATTTCTGCGATCCTGTTACTCCTGATGGAAATTTTAGTGTGAAAATTTTGTTCAAAATAAATTCAAAAAGTGAAAT
This sequence comes from Ocypus olens, assembly GCA_910593695.2. Classification (NCBI taxonomy): domain Eukaryota; kingdom Metazoa; phylum Arthropoda; class Insecta; order Coleoptera; family Staphylinidae; genus Ocypus; species Ocypus olens. The sequence continues at coordinate 50,497,039 of OU343050.1, read as the reverse complement.
TATTTTCGCACCCAAATTACTCTTTTCATTTCTGCGATCCCGTTACTCCTGGTGGAAATTTTGGTGTGAAAATTTTGTTAAAAATAAATTGAAAAATGTGAAATTATTTTCAAGCCCAAATTACTCTTTTCATTTCTGCGATCCTGTTACTCCTGATGGAAATTTTAGTGTGAAAATTTTGTTCAAAATAAATTCAAAAAGTGAAATTATTTTCGCACCCAAATTACTCTTTTCATTTCTGCGATCCCGTTACTCCTGATGGAAATTTTAGTGTGAAAATTTTGTTCAAAATAAATAAAAATGTGAAATTATTTCCGCTCACAAATTACTCTTTTCATTTCTGCGATCCTGTTACTCCTGGTGGAAATTTTAGTGCGAAAATTTCGTTCAAAATAAATTTAAAAAGTGAAATTATTTTCGCACTCAAATTACTCTTTTCATTTCTGCGATCCTGTTACTCCTGGTGGAAATTTTAGTGTGAAAATTTTGTTAAAAATAAATTCAAAAAGTGAAATTATTTTCGCACCCAAATTACTCTTTTCATTTCTGCGATCCCGTTACTCCTGGTGGAAATTTTGGTGTGAAAATTTTGTTAAAAATAAATTGAAAAATGTGAAATTATTTTCGAGCCCAAATTACTCTTTTCATTTCTGCGATCCCGTTACTCCTGGTGGAAATTTTGGTGTGAAAATTTTGTTAAAAATAAATTGAAAAATGTGAAATTATTTTCGAGCCCAAATTACTCTTTTCATTTCTGCGATCCTGTTACTCCTGGCGGAAATTTTTGTATGAAAATTTTGTTCAAAATAAATTCAAAAAGTGAAATTATTTTCGCACCCAAATTACTCTTTTCATTTCTGCGATCCCGTTACTCCTGGTGGAAATTTTGGTGTGAAAATTTTGTTAAAAATAAATTGAAAAATGTGAAATTATTTTCGAGCCCAAATTACTCTTTTCATTTCTGCGATCCTGTTACTCCTGGTGGAAATTTTTGTATGAAAATTTTGTTCAAAATAAATTCAAAAAGTGAAATTATTTTCGCACTCAAATTACTCTTTTCATTTCTGCGATCCTGTTACTCCTGGTGGAAATTTTTGTATGAAAATTTTGTTCAAAATAAATTTAAAAAGTGAAATTATTTTCGCACTCAAATTACTCTTTTCATTTCTGCGATCCTGTTACTCCTGGTGGAAATTTTAGTGTGAAAATTTTGTTAAAAATAAATTCAAAAAGTGAAATTATTTTCGCACCCAAATTACTCTTTTCATTTCTGCGATCCCGTTACTCCTGGTGGAAATTTTGGTGTGAAAATTTTGTTAAAAATAAATTGAAAAATGTGAAATTATTTTCGAGCCCAAATTACTCTTTTCATTTCTGCGATCCTGTTACTCCTGTTGGAAATTTTAGTGTGAAAATTTTGTTCAAAATAAATAAAAATGTGAAATTATTTTCGCGCCCAAATTACTCTTTTCATTTCTGCGATCCTGTAACTCCTGGTGGAAATTTTAGTGTGAAAATTTTGTTCAAAATAAATTCAAAAAGTGAAATTATTTTCGCACCCAAATTACTCTTTTCATTTCTGCGATCCTGTTACTCCTGTTGGAAATTTTAGTGTGAAAATTTTGTTCAAAATAAATAAAAATGTGAAATTATTTTCGCGCCCAAATTACTCTTTTCATTTCTGCGATCCTGTAACTCCTGGTGGAAATTTTTGTATGAAAATTTTGTTCAAAATAAATTCAAAAAGTGAAATTATTTTCGCACCCAAATTACTCTTTTCATTTCTGCGATCCTGTAACTCCTGGTGGAAATTTTTGTATGAAAATTTTGTTCAAAATAAATTCAAAAAGTGAAATTATTTTCGCACCCAAATATATTTCAGAGATCATAATCGGGTTAACCTTATTATCGGTAAGTATACCTTCGATTATTGTTTAAACTTCCAAAGGCGGTACATTGGTAAATAAATTTGTAACATCAAATAAAACAAATTTACTGTTCATAAGTAATTTGACATCTAATTTTATTAATTAATTCTATGCTGTTTTTCACTGAAAAGTTACAAGTGAAATTTGCGTATAACATAAGATATTTCAAGTATCCAGCGCTAGCCTGTATAGAGAATGCTAAAATTCTTGATTGTGATAAATGCTGCGATATGGTTAAAGAGAGATTTTAGATCGATACTGAAAAATTCCACTGTTTGTTATATATTATTCCCGTTGCCCTTTTATTTATGCTTTAATTTCTCATTCGTTCGCTCCTTAGGTGATTTTGTTGTAGTTGTACTGTGATGGTAAATCCTTCTAAGAATTGACCTTCGTGCACTGGAATGTGAGATTCGAGATCGATGCTGAACAATTCCACAATTAGAACAGCACCGTTTAAAATTAATTTTAAAATACCTCAAGGAATTAAACAAATAAACATTAATTTCTCTACATTAACAAACCTTACTTGATTGTTTATTATTAAACCATTAATTCCACCATAAATTGCCATTTGAATCGTCAAAATGAATTCGACCATTATAGAATTTATTTTTCCAGCATTTTCCCAGCAAGTTCAATTAATACAGTTAAGGGATTATATATTTAATGATGATTTAATGTTTCAATTAACAAAATTATCCCTCAGAATTACGACTTAAACGCATTTAAATAATTAATTTCGAATTTTCGCGCTTTTCCGCCATCTACCGGACACTAGCTGAGCTACTAAGTGGTGTTTTCGAACAGCGCCAGAATGCTCGAACTTTATACTTATAAACAAAACGTAAAAATCCAGCAATGCGCCATACACAACACGGTAGACAATTTAATTCTGAATCGAACGATTTATAAAATAGCTGAGGAAATTAAGCGGTTTCTCGGTAATTTGCGATTGAAAATTTAGCAAAATCCCTGGCCGGTAATTCAGTTTCCTGTAAAGCTTAGACATTAAATGCAGGGCATTTTGCAATATTTCACAAATAAATAAGGGTCCTAATCATTAATACTGATTAACTGTACAAATTATTATATTTTTATTGCATTACAATATGAGAAATTTGAGAAATAGAATTCTGCATACCGGCGTACCCTCTGTTATCGTATGGATGAACTAGTAGTTTAATTGTGGATGTATTATTTGTTTTTAATAATAAGGGATATTTAAACACTTAAGAATGGTGTTTTTCTACAAATTTGATTACTGCTTAGTAAATATTTAAGTATTAAATTGCAGAAACAATGGTTTGTTAAGAACGCCTAATCTTAGGCAACCCAATAAGCGCACGTATTTAATAATCGCTTTTTTTTATTTACCATATTTAAAAACTAAAGAAGTATGTTATATTAGAAAAAAAATTAATGTAATGTAATATAATATTATTTATTTTTAAATTGCAGGAGCAATATATCCATATAAAAGCGTAGACACGAATATTTCGAGTATACTAGGTTGCCTGTGATTAGGCGATTATATCAAACTTTATTTATAAAAGCTGAAAATATTTGTCAACTTAAAACAAATGTCATATTAATATAACAATAATTAGTTAAATATTTAAATTCTAGAAACAATGGTACATACTGATGCCTGAATATAGGCAACCCAATATACTTTTCCCTATAATTAGGTGTTTATTTTTAAAAACTCAAGAAATTTATCATCTTAAAACAAAGTTCATATTATTTTATTTATTTTTAACAAAATTTTCACAAAAAAATTTCGACCATGAGTAACAGGATCGCAGAAATGAAAAGAGTAATTTGGGCGCGAAAATAATTTCACATTTTAATTTATTTTCAACAAAATTTTCACACAAAAATTCCGACCAGGAGTAACAGGATCGCAGAAATGAAAAGAGTAATTTGGGCGCGAAAATAATTTCACATTTTAATTTATTTTCAACAAAATTTTCACACAAAAATTCCGACCAGGAGTAACAGGATCGCAGAAATGAAAAGAGTAATTTGGGCGCGAAAATAATTTCACATTTTAATTTATTTTCAACAAAATTTTCACACAAAAATTCCGACCAGGAGTAACAGGATCGCAGAAATGAAAAGAGTAATTTGGGCGCGAAAATAATTTCACATTTTAATTTATTTTCAACAAAATTTTCACACAAAAATTCCGACCAGGAGTAACAGGATCGCAGAAATGAAAAGAGTAATTTGGGCGCGAAAATAATTTCACATTTGAATTTATTTTCAACAAAATTTTCACACAAAAATTCCGACCAGGAGTAACAGGATCGCAGAAATGAAAAGAGTAATTTGGCGGGAAAATAATTTCACATTTTAATTTATTTTCAACAAAATTTTCACACAAAAATTCCGACCAGGAGTAACAGGATCGCAGAAATGAAAAGAGTAATTTGGGCGCGAAAATAATTTCACATTTTAATTTATTTTCAACAAAATTTTCACACAAAAATTCCGACCAGGAGTAACAGGATCGCAGAAATGAAAAGAGTAATTTGGCGGGAAAATAATTTCACATTTGAATTTATTTTCAACAAAATTTTCACACAAAAATTCCGACCAGGAGTAACAGGATCGCAGAAATGAAAAGAGTAATTTGGGCGCGAAAATAATTTCACATTTTAATTTATTTTCAACAAAATTTTCACACAAAAATTCCGATCAGGAGTAACAGGATCGCAGAAATGAAAAGAGTAATTTGGCGGGAAAATAATTTCACATTTGAATTTATTTTCAACAAAATTTTCACACAAAAATTCCGACCAGGAGTAACAGGATCGCAGAAATGAAAAGATTAATTTGGGTGCGAAAATAATTTTAAAAGTGAAATCTTTGTATGAAAATTTTATTAAAAATAAATAAAAATGTGAAATAATTTTTGCGCCCAAATAACTCTTTCCATTTCTGCGATCCTGTTACTCCTGGTGGAAATTTTAGTGTGAAAATTTTGTTAAAAGTAAATTTAAAATATAGTTTAAAATAAACGCCTATTCATAGGGAAAAGTATATTGGGTTGCCTATAATCAGGCATCAGTATTTGCCATTGTACCAGGAATTTGAATATATAACTAATTATTATTATATTAATACGACATTTATTTTAAGATGACGATTCTTTTCAGTTTTTAAAAATATAGTTTGAAATAAACGCCTAATCTTAGGCAACCTAATATACGCAAAATATTCGTATATACGCGTTTATATGGATCATTGCTCCTGCAATTTAAAAATGTAAAAAATATTACATTACATTATTTTTTCCAATATAATATACTTCTTTAGTTTTTAAATATAGTAAATAAAAAATAATTGATAATAAAAATACGTGCGCTTATTGGGTTGCCTAAGATTAGGCGTTCTTACTAAACCATTGTTTCCGCAATTTAATATTTAAATATCTACTAAGTAGTAATCAAATTTGTAAAAAAACACCATTCTTAAGTTTTTAAATATCCCTTATTATTAAAAACAATAAATACATCCACAATCAAGCTGTTAGTTCATCTATACGATAACAGAGGGTACGCCTGTATGGAGAATTATATTTCTTACATTTTTCATATTCTAATGCAATAAAAATATAATAAATTGTACAGTTAATTAGTATTAATAATTAGGACCCTTATTTATTTGTGAAATATTGCAAAATGCCCCGCATTGAATGTTTAAGCCTTACAGGAAACTGAATTACCGGCCAGGGATTTTGCTAAATTTTCAATCGCAAATTACCGAGAAACCGCTTAATTTCCTTAGCTATTTTATACATCGTTGGATTCAGCATTAAATTGTCTACCGTGTCGTGTACGGCGCATTGCTGTATTTTTATGTTCTGTTTATAAGTATAAAGTTCGAGCATTTTGGCGCTGTTCGAAAACATCACTTGGTAGTTCAGCTACCGTCCGGTAGATAGCGAAAAAGCGCGAAAATTCGAAATATATTATTTAAATGCGCTTAAGTCGTAATTCTGAGGGGATAATTTTGTCAATTGAAACATTCAATCATCATTAAATTTAAAATCCCTTAACTATATTAATTAAACGTGCTGGGAAAATCCTGGAAAAATAAATTCTTTAAAGTTCGAATTCATTTTGACGATTCAAATGGCAATTTATGGTGGAATTAATGGTTTAATAACAAACAATCAAGTAAGGTTTGTTAATGTAGGGAAATCAATGTTTATTTTTTTAATTTCTTGAGGTATTATAAAATTAATTTCAAACGGTGCCGTTCTAATTGTGGAATTGTTCAGCATCGATCTCGAATCTCACAAACCAGTGCACCAAGGTAAATTCTTAGAAGGATTTACCATCACAGTACAACTACAACAAAATCACCTAAGGAGCGAACGAATGAGAAATTAAAGCATAAATAAATGGGCGACGCGAATAATATATAATAAACAGTGGAATTTTTCCAGAATTTCTCTTTAACTATATCACAACATTTATCACAATCAAGACTTTTAGCATTCTCTATATAGGCTAGCGTTGGATACTTGAAATATCTTATGTTACACGCAAATTTCACTTGTAACTTTTCAATGAAAAACAGTATAGAATTAATAAATAAAATTAAATGTCAAATTACCTATGAATAGTAAACTTGTTTCATTTGACATTACAAATTTATTTACCAATGTACCGCCTTTGGAAGTTTAAACAATAATCGAAAGTATACTCACCGATAGTAAGGTTAACCCGATTATGATCTCTGAAATTTTAAATCATTCACACCTGCAATTCAACGATTTATTCTATACACAAGACGGCTCAGCAATGGGAAACCTCCTAATAGGTTTTGTTTAATTCACGTTTACTTTTATTAAACCCAAATAAAATTGTTGTAATTACACACTTTTTTAATATAATTCATAAACATTTCTTTATTTATTTATTTACCTGATATAAAACATTTATAAACCTTTCATATAATATCTAAGCAAGTATAAAACTTATCAGACTTAACATTTCAAATACAAAGTCACAAAATAAAAATAAATCGTTTCAATGTTGGAAGCATAATTGAATATTTTTCGATGAAGTTAAAAACAGAATATCATGTAACGACTAATAAATATTAAAATTTGTGGCAGGGTCAAACTTGAGCAATGCGGGATTCACGTCTATTCCCAATTCATGTTTCGCTGTTTGAACACCCTGCAGCACGTTGTTCCTGTGGAGCTCATTTTGATCGAGGTGTAAGGCACATCTGAAAAGTAGATTTATATCATTTTATTTGAGCAGCCTGTTTTTAAAGTCTTGAAATTTAAGAGAAATCACAACTGCTAAAATATTAGTTTTGTAAAATTATGAAAAATACAATTAATTCTCTTTATAAAACCTTAAACTTCTTGTTTAAGTCATAAATATTACTTAGTCTTAATAAATGACTTGTTTACTTAATTTTTGTCCCATAATTGATTGAACTGGACAAAAACAATGAATTTTATTAACCCGTTTTTGCTCAACGATATTTTTTTCAAATTTTCTGTGCAGTTTCTGAACACAAAAGATTCAAACGGCAATCGTGCGTTTTCCTTTAGTGCACAGTGGTCTTACCAATCATAAATTCATCATAAACAAATGACGCAGAACGTTGGTGCACGTGCAATTCTTCGAAAATATAGATATTCCACTAATGGAACAGTCGGCAAAAATGGGTTAAAACAAGTAACCTTAAAATATCTAATATGACTTAGAGAAATCTAGAGCCTATTCGTAAGAATAAACTCAGAATCAAGAAATGTCGAATGTCAATGAAACTGACCACAAAAGGAATTTCTACAAGCGAGTATTGATTTTATTCGTACACACAATTATTGATGAGGCTGTTATCTGAAGTCATGATTTCTCTTATACTTCATTTTAAAGTTAATTAATCTTTTATTTTTAATATCGTACTTGGGTAAGACTCCAAAATGATTATAATCAATCCTGGAAGTTTGACAGACATAACACATAGTTGTTCCACAACTGCATGTCATTTTATTGCAGCCAGAATCTTTGATGATTTTCTTGCCACATTCTTGGCATGTCCTGAAATTTTAATTAAAACAGTAATAATAAATGAGTCTTCTTAGTTTATGTTAATTTGATAAGTAAAATATTACCAATAAAATTCAGCTTAATAGAATCACATTTAGAAAAAAATAATGAACTAAACAGTCACTAGCATCATGTAGATGTACATGTACAGATTATTTGGATAACTTGTTTCTTTATAAGAATGTAAGAGAAATAAAATGAATTGTATCTAAATACCTGACTAGAGCTTCAGTCATTTTATTTTCTATATAAGTCCGTCTCTGGACGTCTTCGTCGTACTCTATTTCATCGCACCTCTGGGGAACGTGAGACTCGTGGCCGCAATCCAAGCAAGTCTCCTTGAGGCAAGCATTATTTTTACATACAAAAATTCTGTTCCTCGGATCTTGCTGGGCCAAATAATCATTGCAGAAGGTGCACATGAGGAAATCGTTCAGGTCGGCCTTCTTCAAATCGTCGATTTGCTTCCTTTGCGCCAAGCGTGTGTACACGATGGGGTCCAAGACCATCTGGAAACGATTTAATCCGCTGTAGTTTTAGATTTAGATAAGGCATGGGCAAACTTTTTCACATCAAAAAGTAAAATAGTTAACAACGCATTTTTTTTTTTAGATCCCTATAATAATTGAAATAATTATTACATTGGCAGCATGCGCTGTTTGTCTATTTTGACATGCTGTGGTCTTAAAAAATCATAGAATGTCAAAGTACTTGTTTTGTATCTTTATACTGAAGACAAGATTTGCTTTAAGCATTTATTATAATTTAATATTAAATTTAACTTCTCCGATTGATGTATTTGAATTTCAAGTTTTTCTATCCCAAAATCCCTGTTCTTAGTAACGCCATTGAACTTGTGTTAGTTACCTTCATTTTTAAGGGCTGCCAACTGCTTTTTACTCTTAATATCATTACAGGTTGATAAACAAAGTTATAAAGTTAAATAATTCACTGCTTAAAATCCTTGTGCAATTTTTTCGATACTATTACAACATGTTCGCAGACCAAATAAATGAACTACTTGCACTGGACGTGGCTACAGGATGCAGTTTTGGATCATACAATTTTAATACATATTTGCGTCATCTGGAAATACGACCCTAGCAAAATAATAGTTCTCTTCCCTATAAAGCGCTTAACCCTTTCGCTGCTACAGACGCATATTTACAATCCGCTTCCGCGTATCTGTACTGCTATTGACTTATGCGTTTTGCCAAATTCATTCTGTAAGAATTTTTATATGTACGGGAATTTAACTAGCTCAGAAAAGTCATAAAATCGTTTTGCGAAACAAACTGGGGATCATGGCTCCCTCTTTTCCCAGTGTCTCGTTCGACGTGATTTTACGCATTTGTACCTTTACAATTTTATATAAAAATTAAGGATACCTAAATTACGTAATAAGTCAACACATTTCCTTATTTTCTGTGAAGTTACTTTTTAGTTCTTTGATTTTCCACAAACAATTCGCATACTGTTAACGTATATACAGGGTGTCCCAGAAGTCGATGTCAAGCCGAAATCTTTTAACAGACCAAGTCATGAGAGTTATCAGAAAAATAAAAAAAAAAATCCAAATAATGTATTTTAAAAATTATGGCCATTTAAAAAAAAAACGAGAAAATCTACAGCCTGTGACGGTCTTTGATTTATTACAAGCATAACAAATGTTTAACATCAATTAAAATTACAAAAGATGTTCAAACTGCCTTCCTTCAGCCTCAATACAGGCTCGACATCTTCTTAAAAATGATCTTGTTATCCGACGGGCAAATCTTCCGTTCTTGATTGATTCAGCTGCTTGAGTTAATCTTTGCCTTAACTCAGCTAAATTTTCTACTGGCTTACAATAAACTTTTTTTTTTTAAATGGCCATAATTTTTTAAATACATTATTTGGATTTTTTTTATATTTTTCTGATAACTCTCATGACTTGGTCTGTTAAAAGATTTCGGCTTGACGTCGACTTCTGGGACACCCTGTATACGTTTTGCTGTTGACGTATATATACGCTCCATGCCAATCTAACGCTGCACTACAGGCACGTGTTTTCCTAAAGCTGCAGCGAAAGGGTTAACATACATAAAATCATTAAAAAGTTAAAAAATCAATCAATATCAATATTACCTGTAACGTGACCATACTGAACTGACCAGCGCAGGTGTTAAAGCATGGAAATTCCATATTGCCATCCCCAATCACAGTTTCCGCCCCCGTCTTCACACATTCCTTGCAAAAAATGCAGTTCTTCATACAGAAGTAACACTCCTCTGGCAACAACTCATCATTGAAACAGCACGAACACGTTTCCAATAAGTTGGCCTTTTTCGCCTCTTTATAAGCCTTCACATAGGCTTCGTTTTTCAACTTCATGTACCTCCTGATGTTGGTTCGATGTTGTACGAAAGCTAACTGCAAATTAATTTTTTTTTCTAGTAGTAGTAGTAATGCCAAAAGAAATTTTTAATGTTACAAATTGGAGATATTCCGTTTTTTTTTTTGAAATAAATAAATAAATAAATTAAGGGCAAATTAAATATTTACTTCTTGTTTGAAAATGGTAATTGTATTACCGAAACTTGAGTCACAAAAATAAAAATATAAGTTATACAAAACAAAGTTGAAAGTGTTTTATTATAATATTAAAATATTTACTCACTTCTTGTAGTAACAAATTGTTATTAAAATTGCAGGGCGGCAAACTTTTTTTGGGCCGTCCCCTTCTAAAGGCCTTCGCTAATCTCTCCAGTTTATCCGAGACTTTAATGATGTCATTCTTATAGTGCATCATGTGCATTTTTATATCGTTCGACTGTAGAAAACTGAAATGGTTGTGAAGGACGGCGTTTGCATATTCGATTTGCTCGGCCAGGGTCTCATCCGTCGGATTTTTAGGAAGGAGTGAATGCTGATGGGTCCCATTCAGGAAGTACTTGAAGGGGTCGGGTATTTCGGTTAAGAAATCTTCAATCATAAACTGTTCCGTATACTTCATTCTTGCACTTTTTTCGGCTTCTCTCCTAAAGGTTTTTAAAGAGAAATTTTAATTAAATGTATTCGAGCGTATCCATAGAGCGGCTAGTAGCTATTTAAGATGTTAGTTAGTAGTAAATTTGATGTGGAACTTTGCCCAAGGAAGGCCCACAAGGAAATCTTCAATCACAAACTTTTCCGTATACTTCATTCTTGCAGCTTCTCTCTTTAAGGTTTTTAGGGAAAATAATTTATTTGTAATTAAATATATTCGAGCGTATGTAAAGAGTGTAGCCAAAGAGGATTATATAAAGAGTGGCAATGTAATGGACTGATTTTGGATCCAGTTTTAGAACCAAGCCTCTAGTTTCCGGATTCAGTACTAACTAAGAACAGAGAGGGAAGGATTGATAGTAATTCCATGTCTGTCGCTCCGAGTGTTATTGGTGGACTAATTTCATATTTGTCTTACGTCCACGGAGGGGATGGTTTCACTGCCAATCATCAGCGGGGTGTTATCTCTCCCATTATTTTGCCAATCACGGATTGAGCGACAGAGAAGAATGATTGAAACAGATATATCATCGGATCGAAAACTCGGTTTCATATTCAGTCATTACATTGCCACTCTTTATATAATCCTCTTTGGTGTAGCTATTAAGATGTTAATAGTTAGTTAGTAGTAATAGATTTGATGTCGAACATTGCCTAAGGAAGACCAACAAGGTGCTTCACTTCCTATTAAAATATACCTTGAACCACCCTCTCAAACCAACCTATTACCTGCTTGCTATACTTGCACCCACTCCGATGTGATACAGCAAGCACAAAAGACGACAAACATCTTCAACAGATTAAACACAGACTTGCAATCACAAGGATTGAAGAATATGTGTTTGAAGGACATCAGCAATAATTGTATCCAAACTACACAAGAGTCTTCAATAGTTCTCTCTACAACCTTTATATTGATGTCAAGACCATGAAGGAAACTATACTTCTTCGGGTTATCAAACCACAGCTTTGAAAACGCGTCCAACACTAGTTACGAGTTTGTGAGAGTAAGGGCAAACGCATAATATAACGTGTGAGCCACTGAATTTTGTTTCAGAGTTGGCCATGCCTGAGAGAGGGAAACATAGCAGTCATGTCTGAGATTAATTCATTTTTTTAAATCTAATTCAATTGAACTAATAATAATATGCGACATACCTCATCTATCTCACAGCCAACTCTGAAACAAAATTTTGTGGCTCACACGATACAATCAGTCTAAACCTTACAGTAGTACAGCCGAAACAGTGATATCCATCGGGATCTCAAGATGGGAACTGCTGATCAAACCATCAACAAATTTGCCAGTAGCCATGAACAACGGCTGCTCCATCAGGTGTATGTTGAGGTAACGAGAATCTAGTACAAAGACTGAAGAAAACGAAGCAATTTTGTTAGTAAATAAAAAGTAGAGTCTAGTGCAGTTTCTGTGTTGTGTCGACGACGGGCCCAGAATACAAACTGAATCCGGGCACGAGCACGCACCACGGAACGACCAATCGTAAGCGTCTATTGAAGTACGCACGTGGCTATCACGCAGCCAGGTTTGTTTATTTCCACTGCCACTTGGAAATGGATAGAGTTCAGGTCCATTGATCTTAATTCCGATCAATTTATAATATTAAACCCGACGGAGCTATTTTGTTTATAAAAATAAAATAAATTTCGGCAAACTCAACGTTGTATAGATTTTAGGGAATATAGTACTCAAATCCCAGGAGGTGTGTCAATATGTAATGAAATTCTCAGTAAAAGTTCAGCGATGTATACAAAACAACTTACTTATTGTAATCCTCAATGGTTGGATATTCTGTCTTGTCGAGCATATCATTGACATATTCCATAAATATTTCTTCCGGTTTGCTCACCAAGGTGGCTGCTTCAGTTCTTAGATACGAAGGGTCTACTTTCGGTAACATTTCAACCAATCTACTGTGAAGTAAATCGACCATGTTTGTTTTTTTCTTTTCATAGCCATCTGAAATAAAATTTGTAAGCTATAAACAAAAAATGGATTAAAAACAGTTTGTTTACACATTTTGTAGCCAACTAGTTGAAGGTTATTCATACTAAGCACAGGGGAAAAGGCCAAAACAATAAAGACATTATTGTTGCAACGATACATAAAACATAAATTAAATACAATACGACATAAGAACAAGGGCAATGAATAAGAAAAATAGATTAACTGGCTGGGGGTAGAGGGAGCCAGGCATGAAGGCATCTACAACAAATCAGTGCAAGCATCCTGGATACCGGTCAAGGCAAAGCAACCATGGTAGGTTCTGGTGAGGTAGTAGTTTCGATGCTGAATGGTCCATTGCATGAAGCTTTATACCTAGGGCACCCATGATATGTATTGAAATGAGTGTTGCTATATTTAGATGGTCCCAAGTGAGTTTGTTAGGATGGACAGTCATGCTGATTTAGTTCAGGTAAAATACCACCGGTTTAATAATAATTCAGAAACTTTGAAAACCTTCCGCTAAACATCCGCCCTTGCAGTTAGGCCAAGACTACAAAACTTTAGGGCATCATTAGGCATGCCATATGAGCTGGAACCCTGGTATAGTCCATTGCATGAAGCTTTATACTAGAGATGAAACGGATATCCGGTAACTATCCAGTAGAAGTTTACTATTCGGCCGAATACCGGATAGTAACCCGATATATATCAAAAAATCGTCGTGATCGTCGTGCTCGTGAATAAGTGCTAGTGAATAAGTGTAAATTTCTCCAGATCAACAAAACCTATTTTACTGGCGTTAACACATCCCAGTAGTTTACGAAGACGGCTATAGAAGCTAATACAGGTTAGCATTGAGCGGTTCTTAGCTCTTATAATATCTGCTTATTTGCAAAATAACCTAATTTTATACGTCAATATATTCCCTCGCCTTGCACTTTTTGCCTACAAATTCACTCGAGCTCAATGCCACGACCGCGACCGTGAAAATTTCTTATACGGCTTATCTACCACTCTCAATGTGAGGAATGCGATCGTTTGTCTTTTACGTTAATTGTTATCGGATAAATTAATTTTATTATTTCCTAATCTCGCCCTATTGTTTACTCTGTGTTACCTTTCCGCGGTCTACTTTGAGTTGTGTGTTGATTAGTTAGTCACCACGATAGACCCCGTTGGTGTGAAGTGTGTATCCCTCGTCATTTAATCCTGTTTTAATTAATTAAGCCGATAGTTCGATTAAGACACATTTTAAATTTATTATAATTCGCATTATGGTAAATAAATGCGGTGTTTGTTATCAAGGCATCACTCCTAATACGCCTTATATTAAATGCAATGGAGCTTGTAAAAAGTCAATCCACATTCGTTGTTCTGGCCTGAAAGACATTGAATTTAATTTCATAACTAATTTTAAAACAAGCTGGGTTTGTCAGAGATGTATTAGTCCTATATCAGTCACTACTAGCGAAATGGTTAGTCTGGAAACCCTTAATAAAGTCCTTACAGATCAATTCAATGCATTTAAAGAAGAAATAAGGAATACTATAGCGGTACGCCTTGACAGTCTAGAATCGCGCATTGAACGTCTTGAGAATTCCGTGGCTACGACTAGTCTAGGAATGAGCGATGATTTAAATTCGAATACAGATCTACTTGAAAATATAATTATGGAAATGGATGACAGACAAAAAAGATTATGCAATGTTCTTCTCTTTAATATTCCTGAATCTTCGGCGAATGTAGTGGAAAATAAAATTAAAGATGATACTGATTTCACACAAAAAATTCTGACAACACGTGGTTTGGATATTCGACCGCAAAAGGTTTTAAGATTAGGTAGATACAAATCTGGCTCCAAACCAAGGCCTCTCAAAATAGTATTTCGTAATGATTCTGAAGCAAGGGATGTTCTCAAGAGCAATGCTCTGGATAATGCCCGTAACCATCAATTTCGGGCCGACCGCACAGTGAAACAAATAAGTTATTTCAAGAAAATTCAAAATGAACTCGTCAGCAGAAAATCGAATGGAGAATCGAATTTGGTTATCAAATTTAAAAATGACATTCCATTTATAACTGAATATACAAGTTTGCCAAATCCTTCAACAGCAAAAAACTAACAGTATATTATCAGAATGTGGGGGGGGGGGCACGTACAAAAATTAAAGAACTGATGCTGGGTGTTAATAGGAATAGTTTTGATATTATAATTATTACAGAAACATGGTTCTATGATGAAATTCTTAATAGTCAATTACAGTGGAGTAACTACAATATATTTAGAACTAATCGTACCGTGCATGGCGAAACAAGAGGAGGTGGCATATTAATCGCGATTAAACGCTCTTTCATATCTTCTTTAATTCTCTATGACAACACGATAGAACACATTTTTGTCTCAGTTACAATTAATAAATTGAATTACGTTATTGGTGGATTATATATACCTCCCGGATCACCTTCAGATGTATACGAGGAGCACGGTAATATTTTAGAATCCCTATATCAGTCAAAGAATTCTTCAAAGTTTTTAATCTGTGGTGACTATAACCTTCCGTCACTAAAATGGAATATACACGGACTTGTTTATGATTCAACATACTCGCCTGACCATAAAGTTGAGGCAATCGTCAGTTCATACTCTATGATTAATTGTAATCAAATTAATACTTTACCCAATGCAAGAGGGGTGTTTTTAGACCTGTTTTTCACAAATTTATTTAATGTCAATATTCATTTATCTGTCGATAACTTGTTAGCTACAAGTTGTCATCATTATGCCTACTGTTTAAATTTTCCGATTGAAATTCCCATACATAATTTAGTAACCCTTGAAAAAGTATATTTATATAATTTAGCCGACTGGTATTCTCTTAACGATTATTTTGCTTCGGTAAATTGGAACGATTTGTTGAAAAATGAAAATATTGACATAATTGTTGAACGATTTTATGAAATAATTCAAAATGGTATTGATTCTTTTATTCCATTTAAACTCATAAAAACCCATCAGTCAAAATATCCTAAATGGGTATCTAAGGAATTACGTGAACTTATTGTAAAAAAGAAAATTGCCCATAAAAAATATAAGCAAAATGGCTTTGCATCTGATTATTCTTCTTTCAAGGACCTTCGCTCAGCTTGTTCGTCATTATCAACAAATCTATATAACAATCACATTAAAACAGTTCAATCAAATATTAAAACCAACCCACGTTCGTTCTTTAAGTATGTAAGAGATCTAAAAAATGAGGACGGAATTCCTAAAGAAATGCATTCCAAAAATATAACGGCTTCCGGTGGTAAGGATATTGTTAATGCTTTCTCTAATTTCTTTTCCTCCGTTTTTGTCAAGGACGTCTCTCATACTATTTCGCACACATGCGACAACAATATGCAAATTAATGACACAATATTAAATGTTAATTTAGAGCAAGTGTTCAATTGTATAATGAGTCTGGAGGATAGCTTTTCTTCGGGTCCTGATGGGATTCCAAGTGTTTTTCTTAAAAACTGTGCATGTACTTTAAGTACTCCGATTCATGGAATATTCCTTAAATCACTATTATCAGGAAAATTTCCTTCAAAATGGAAAGATAGCTTTGTTAAACCCATTTTTAAATCTGGTCTTCGTAACATGGTTGACAATTATAGAGGTGTGTGTATTCAGTCAGTGATACCCAAAATGTTGGATAAACTCGTTGCAAACCAGTTGCTATGGATGTCTCGCCAAATAATTTCTAGTAATCAGCATGGTTTTGTACAGGGGCGATCTACTACTACAAATTTACTCGTCTACAAGCAGTTTCTGTCTAATGCTTTGGAGAACGGTTGTCAGGTGGATGCATTATACACGGACTTCTCTAAAGCATTTCACAGGGTGAATCATAAAATTTTATTATGTAAACTAAAAACTTTGGGATTCAACGATGTCACCATGTCTTGGTTAGAATCATTCCTGACAGATCGCCGACTTAGCGTCAAAATAAATAATTATGAATCTGAGTACTTTGAAGTAAGTTCAGGTGTTCCTCAAGGCTCTCATTGTGGTCCTTTACTGTTTGTTCTGTTTGTAAATGATTTACAAAATGTAATTAAGCATTCAAACTTTCTACTCTATGCCGACGACTTAAAATTATTCAAAATTGTTACTTCTCATAATGACTGCATAGAGTTGCAGAATGATTTGACCAATGTAGACAATTGGTGCCAAAGAAACTTGTTATTTTTAAATATAAACAAGTGTAACTCGATCACGTTTTACAAAGGTAGAATCGTTAACAATTCTGAATACGATATCAATGGGATGAAGTTAAATAAAGTTAGTGTTATAAAAGACTTAGGTGTGCTATTTGACCAAAGATTAAATTTTAAAAATCATATTTCCTTTGCATGTGATAAGGCAAGAAGAATGTGGGGTTTTGTGTCAATAACAACTAGAGATTTCTCCAGTGATTGTTTGAAAATTCTGTATTGTTCCCTTGTTCGCTGCCATCTTGAATATGCGTCTCCAATCTGGTCTCCTCATTTCCAAGTTGATGTACATAGAATAGAACAAGTACAAAATAAGTTTTTCCGTTCTATGGAGTGGAAGTTAGGTCAACGGCATATATTTGGATCATATTCGAACATCAAAAATCAATTACATATGCACTCCCTAAGTGATCGAAGAATCTTCGCCGATTTGTGCACACTTTATAGGCTAGCTAACGGCATAAGTGATTGCCCAGATTTACTGGCTCGGTTGGATTTTTATATATCTAGCTCCCACCGGATGCTTAGAAGGACCCCTCTATTTAGAATAAAAACCAACAACACCAACTTTGCCCACAACAACACCATTACTAGAATGATGAGATGTGCCAACGACTACTCCCAAAACAATTGGTTCGACCTGTTTGCTGATTCTTTGCCTACATTTAGGAGGAAACTACAACGTCATAGCAGCATAACTTAATCCTTCATCCTCGGCAAAATAAAAATTAAGATTGTAATTAATTTTGATTTTATTTAAATTATTTTTATTTTTATTTAATTTGTTTATTCTGAAGAGTGTTTAATTTTAATTTTATTTAAATCAATTTTAGTTTTATTTAATTTTATTGAAGTTAATTTTTACTTTTATTTAATTTGTTTATTCTGAAGAGTGTTTAATTTTAATTTTATTTAAATCAGTTTTAGTTTATTTAATTTGTTTGTTCTGAAGATTGTTTTAATTTAAAAAAAGAAGATTGTTTTAATTTAAATTTATTTAAATCGATTTTGGTTTCATTCAATTTGTTTATTCTGGAAATTGTTTATTTTTTTTTTTATATTGTATTATTATTTATTATTTTATATAATTAATTAACGATTAATTTATGATACTTTATGTAAATGGGATTACCCGTCAATAAAGTTATTATTATTATTATTATTATTATTATTATTATATCCGGCCGGATACCGGATATTCAAAAAGTATGACAATTTTCTAAAATCAACTTTGAAACATACATTTTTGTGATGTAAATAATAATAAAACGGTTTATAATTATGATGGCTTTTATTTATAGCTAAAAAAGTTACAAAAATTAGAAAAAGATACAAACAAGTTCAAAGAACCTTTAATGAACTTTAATTAGTATCAATCACCATAGAAGAACTTAAATAATAACACTTAACAAACACAAAGAAATTCTGTCCTTTTTCATCAAAGAAAATATTTAAAATTGACATTCAAAATTAACAAGAGGTAAGTTATGGTGAATTACTAAATTTTCAGCATTCGTTGGCAACAGGCGATTTCGCTTGTTTTCGTAAACTAAGCCAGCTTCGGAAAACAGCCTCTCACTGTAAATACTGCTGAAAGGTCAGACTAACCAGACGACCAACTCAATGCATTTTTCTGTCGGCACAACTTAACACGTTTGTAGATGGCGAAAGTGTAGGAAATTGTGGGAAATTCAAATGTAAGATAAGCACCATTATTAATAATAATAATAAATATCCTCAATAAATTCAGTTTTAAATAAAGTGCATCTGTCAGGTATAATGCAATATTAACTTCGTTAATGTATATCAACCATAAATTCACACATTTATTTTAAAAAATAGGAAATTGAAGTTACGAAATATTTGGTGACCTTTTAACAATATTAATTTCCTGCATTATGAAATTCATTATTTAATATATTTGTAGTAGTGTTGCATATTGCATTAGGTAAATAAAAGAAGAGGTTGTTCATTACATTTATGAACGTTTATTCGTTTTATTTATAAATTCTGGTATTTACCTTGATATGCCAAGAAATTACCTATATGTTTATTAACGTAAAATACAAATTGGGAATTTGATTTCTTGTCACACCAAAAGACGGGAAAACCCCAGTGGGAAAACCAATCTCAGAACTGTCATTTAACAAATTTACATCAAATAAAACAGGAAAGATAATTAAAATTGAAAACCTTACTTGTTGCAGTTGAAGAGCGAAATATGAAATGATAACATTCGAGTGTCACAGACCAACTTAGGAATGACATTTCGTTTTTTGTTTGAATTGTACAAATATGTCCATCTATTAATACCTAAACGAACTAAGCAAATCATCTTACAGTTTCCATTTTTTTGTATGGTCTACTCGGGCGCCTCTACATATGTGAAAGGTTTTATCGAGGAGAGAAAGAGCGATGTACAATTTTGATGGAAGACAGAGACAGTAGATCCGGACAAATTTCCCTATGCACTTGGCGGTCTGGCAAATATGGATAGTGTCTCGAGTTGACCGACCACCAAGTGTAAAGGTCACGGCTGTGATCAATTCGAACAGTCTTCAAATAGTAGTCAATCTCGCTTGCAATTGGGTTTTGCTCTCTATTTTGACATTGACTATTATTTTTATCTGCCACTTCAATGAAACAATCCCAAAAGGTGTCGTGAGATTCGCGAGTAACATTTGAATCAGTTTCATTTCCTCTATTCCTATTAGCAGGTGTTGGTGACTACGAAGAACCACCAGTGGAAGAAGTCTCGTCGCAAGTAATTTTTAAACACTCCAGTAAGATCTTCTGTCGCGCTCTTTCAGCTTCAAGTGGTCCCAAATAGTTTGACTTAAATCTGGGGTCTAAGTAAGTTGCAATAAGGTAATTCGGATTTTCACTCAACGAGATTCCAATTCTGCTTTTAAGGAGGCCCTCATATGTGGTAAGTCAGATGTTCGTTTTGCGGTCTCATCCATGCATAAGTATCTTTTTAATGCAGCTACGTGCGGTATAACTTCAGATATGCAGGAGAGGCTAGAACTTGTGATTTTAGTTATTTCCTCGAATGGCTTCAAAAGCTTTACACACTGCTCCATCAAGGACCACTGATGAGTAGTTAAATTTGTGAGTGTATCATGATCAGTTACATAAAGGGAAATAGCACGTTTTTGTTCCAACAAGCGTTCTGCCATATAGAAGGTAGAATTCCATCTTGTGTTGATATCCTGTACTAATAGATGCTCTGGTAAACTTAACTCCTTTTGAATCGCTAGCAGTTTTTCTTGCGCTAAACCCGAATGATTAAAGTGAGTTACGAGATGTCTGCCTTTGGCAATCATGTCTATTACTTCAGACTGTATCTTCAATGATTCAGTCACAACCCTCATATTCCGCCTCTCGAATGCCTTTCACCATGTTAGCACCGCTGTCATGTATAAGTACGTGTATTTTGCTTTGCTCAATATCCCAGCGAGCTGCTATAGCGTTGAGTTCATTTGCTATGTTTTCTCCTGTGTGAGATCCTGAAAATGGTTTCATAGCAAGAACTCCATGTTGAAGCTGGAATTCCGGAGACAACCAATGAGCTGTGAAACTCAGAAAGCTGGAGTTATTATGTAAACACGTCCACATATCAGAAGTAACAGAAACTGCAACAGTGTTTGAAATGCTTGTTTTGATTTTATCAAAAATTCTGTAGTAGATATCGGGAATAATTTTTTGGGTCATATAAGTGCGGCTTGGCAATTCATAGCGGGGTAAAGCTTGTTGAAGGAGTCTTGTGAATCCAACCCTTTCTACGGTAGAAAGTGGCTCATTATCTAGTGCAATCAGATAATGATGTTTTTTCGCCTTTGCATCGTTCACATCCCAAAGCAGTTTTCTTTCAAATGATAGCTGCCTCTGTGTCGAAACGGAACTTGTACTAGGGACGGCAGGCTCCACAAGCGGTGTAGGTACGTCTTTGTCTTTACCTTTATTCAACAATTGAAACGTTTCTAGATGTTTTCATTTTAAATGATTATTCATGGCAGAAGTGCCTGCGGGCAGATAAATAAAAATCAATATTGCATATGACATTATTCCATAAAAAACTAAAAAAGAGTTAGGCAGGGCCACCAATAAAAGTTAAGACGAATTCTACGTACCTGCTTTTTTCCCTTCACCACCACGAGATATTTGAAGCCGGCATAACAAACAAATAGCAAACTTATTATTTTCATTGTTTATGTCGAAATATTGCCAAATAGGTGATCTTTTTTCACTGATGACATGTTTTTTTACTCAAATCACTCACTACACGCAGCTTACAAACAACTAATTTTCGCTAAACAATTAAACACTCGATCACGCCACCGTCCACGATCACTTACGATGACACCCGAAACCGCCCGGCTGTGGCGCTAAACTTGTCACAGCATATAAGGAGAACACTGGCCGGATATCTGGCCATCCGGCTTCACAGCTAGCCGGATATTCGGAATCCGGCCAAACAATTATCCGTTTCATCTCTACTTTATACCTAGACCATGGGTCCTACGTGTAGGCGGTGCCAAGTGAGTATGAGGATGGACTGTCATGTTCATTCATCCCAGGTAAAATTTTGCTGGTTTAATGATAATTCAGAAAATTTGAAAATTTTCCGCTAAATATCGGCCCTTGCAGTTAGGCCAAGACTATATAACTTTAGGGTATCATTGGGCATCACCTGTGAGGCGTATCACTAACGTTTGGTGGCATTTTGGCCACACCATCACCCGTTATGGGATGTCAAAGTCAGAAATAACATATTCCTGCGGCGTCCAAAGTATCTATAATATCGACCACAGCATGTTCTCTCAGAAAGTCTGCAACATTCAATCCGGGTACCGCCTCCTTATTCCTCATTTGTTTTAATACTTTACAATTAGAAATAATAAACCAATAATTATTTACGATGATTTCCCGAATTACGAAGTTATAATATAATTAAAAAAATGGTGATGTGGCCATCATGTTACTTTCTCCGACTTGATGGTATAATTTATATTTACACTTCCATGGTTTATTTTCAATTTAAATCATATTTTAAGTGTGCATCGAACGTTTCGTAGACTCGGATAAAACTGACGTTTAAAACGTCAAAATTATGAAAGGTGGAAAAATTATACTTCAAATTCAAAAACTTAGTTTACTCCAAAACTAAAGGGATTTCGAAAAAAACTTATTCTTTATAAGTTGTTCATTTTAGCATTCTCTACAAGTATTATTCACATAAATTTGCTGTAACTATTATCGTTTCAAAATTATGAACCAGAAATGAAAAAAAAAATAATAAATTTTTTTCTCGAATAACAACGATTTTATAAAAAATATTTTCAAACAAAAGATATTCATTTATTTGTTGTCTTCAATATTTGTTTAAATGCTTTTGAGATATTTTTCATATTTAAGAATATATTGGAAAAAAACAAAAAAACGGTTAAGGTAAACACCCACTTCTGGTGTACGAAATTTTACCAAAAGCTTTTCAGTTATTCGGATTATCAAATAAGACGATGTTGAAAGTTTAATATCAATTGCTTTATTAGTTTTTGAGATACAGCGCACACAGACAGACACACACACACACACAGACACACACACACACACAGACACAAAAAAAAAATTTCCAGAAATTGTTGAAATGGCATCTAGGGATCCCAAAACGGATATTTCCTTAAAAAAATTTTTGAAAAAAAAATCACGATCACAATACTTTCTCGTACTTCGTAACGGAGAAAGTAAAAATAATGGGTGAAGATTCTTTATATACAGGGTGTATTTGAAATAACGAACAGGCTCGTAACCACAAAGAGATTATATTATTTTTAAACAATATTCACAATTATTTTGTTTATAACTGTAACAAAAAGCCCGCAATTAATTATTACAGTTAATGAGTGAAAATACGCAACATGTTTGGGGGCAGTGGAAATGTGACCTAATTTTTAAACGGCATCGGTTTTAGATAACGAATTACAACAAGCGCGTAGAAAATATCTGAGTGCTCTTTAAGCGTCAATGAACTTGAGGACTGTTTATCTTTTACAAAAAAAAAAACGTTGCGATAACACTTTAAATTTCGGAGGCAAGAAATCATATCTCCCGTTTTAAATAAACAAACACACATTCCATGCAGACCTAATTAAATGAGAAAAGCATCGGTTCTCATAATGTTTAAAAAACCTCGAAAAATGAGAAAAATAATAAAACTGTTAAAATCTGCATTCAATGAGTATTATTTTTCAGATTTTTACTTCTTTTTACAACTAAATATCTAATCACTACAGTGTAGCGAAAAACGCCACATTCCGCTGCCGGACCCTGTATTTGAAAGAAGGTGGTGGCCCAGCAAGCGATATTTATTACTTAAATTTAGACGTTTCCTTTTAATGTATCTCAACTAGTTCCGACGAAAATAATACTTCATCAATTACACCGGAATGAAAAATATGCTTTAAAGGCACAATTTTTTAATCAAGTTTAATTATGCATTGCCAATAATAACATCCGCAGTTAATTAAAATTTACCAACTGCAAAAACTTCATCATCATTCACAAACACACTTGATCCACCAAGTTTTACAAAATCTGGGCAACCGAGAGATTTTAAATCGATGTTGTATTGTTATGAAATGACTCAACAGAGGCTTATCTGTATTTCTTCGATAATTCCAACGGGCTGTTCATAACATAATCAGTGACATTAATTGTGTAATTAACTTGTGGGCAGATAATAGTGCAACTACTAGGATTATATTTCACTTGAAAAACAATATTATGTATAAAACAATAAATTGTTTTTAATGAAATTACTAGACTAATTGATAAGGCCGTTGTTAATTGTTGAAAATTCTTTAGTAATAGTTCCTCGTAGGTAATAAATCAAAATTTTTTTTTTACTTTGAATATTGTTTGAAGAAATTGTGATGTTAAGGAGAGTTAACAATTCTAGTTCATCCGTTGAGAGCTGACGGTGACTCATGCATTTTCGTACTAAGAATTGCTTTGCATTTTATATCCATCTTTTTCTATCATGTACGAAACAGTATGAAATAAATGACGAAACGTGTGCCTGCGTATTAAAGAATAGGGCAGCGTAAACGTAGATCCAAGCTCACGCATGACTCTTGCATCGCATTGACACGCTTCATATAAACACACAAAACATGCGAGCGCTACGTCAAATAACATAACCCTAAAAAGTTTGTTTGTATTGCGCTTTAGATTTCATTTCGATCGAGTTAATACTCAATTAATTCATCATGCTCAGAAATAAATTGCTAAAAAGTCAGTCTCAACATATGTTAATTAACGTGTTTAATTATTTTGAACGCAAATCGCCAAATGATAAACCGGTCTGAAAATATATAAGGTGGTGCGCGAGAATTTTTAAATAATAATA
Source organism: Ocypus olens (assembly GCA_910593695.2). NCBI lineage: Eukaryota > Metazoa > Arthropoda > Insecta > Coleoptera > Staphylinidae > Ocypus > Ocypus olens. The sequence continues at coordinate 50,472,364 of OU343050.1, read as the reverse complement.
ATAATAATAATAATAAAGTTTATTTACGGTAACCACCTTTGTATACATAAAATACAAAATATATAATAATAAAATAAAGTACATTTCAACTTAATGAGTACATCCATTACAAAGAAACAACTTATAAATGGTAGAGATCAAAATTGACATAAAAGTAAGTTATATAATGCTTAAGTTATGTAATATTAAAATCGTGAAAGTAAAGAATACCAAAAATAAATACAAATTTCATTATCTAAATTTCAAGTTTGTTTTAAAACGATTAAATGAATTGTCAAATAAATCAAACCAGTCATGGCAATTAAATTCATTTCCAAGTGAAGTTAGCCGAGAAATCGAATTGTTGTGACCAGATACAGTATTGTGGGTGTTTTGGTAGAAAAGAGTAGTTGATCGAGTCCTTCTATTAGGAGTATGAAACAAAAACATTTTTAAAATATTTGGGGAGTCGATCATTCCGTGAACCAAACGGTGTAGTAAGCATAAGTCCGCGTCAATGCGACGATCCGCCAGTGTCTTCATGCTTAGGACGTCCAATATTGCCTGGTAATCACCTCGAATATGATGACGACCTAGTTTGAACTCCATGCTTCTTAGGTATTTCTTTTGGACAAGTTCAAGCCGCATAATATTGGTGGTAGTAAATGGAGTCCAAATGGGTGAGTTATATTCTAAAATTGATCTAACAAGAGAGCAATATAAAACTTTCAAACTTGCAGCATTCATGTCTTTACTTATGGACCACACATACCCCCACATTTTTAATGCATTATTAGTAATATTAGCAATATGGTTGTTGAAAGTGAATCTGGTATCGAAAGTAATGCCCAAGTCTTTCATAGTGGTAACCTGTTTTATGCTAACTGAGTTGATAGTGTAAGTATGCATGATTGGATTATTACAACGATATGTAGACATTGAAAAACATTTTGTGACATTCAGAGACAAACGATTTCTGACACACCACATATTTATACGATCCAGGTCAGCCTGAACCTCAGCACAGTCTTCAGGTGTATGGATGACTTTAAAGATCTTTAAGTCATCGGCATACAATGAAGAGTTACAGTTTACAATTGATTCAAGTAAATCGTTGATAAATAATAGGAAGAGGATTGGGCCGCAATGAGACCCCTGGGGTACCCCCGAAGTAACTGTAATTGCATTAGATGTAAAGTTACCGATCTTAACAAACTGTACCCTGTTATTGAGAAAGGAGGATATCCATAACAAAACTTCGGCACGTAAACCCAACGAACTCAACTTATCCAGCAAAAGAATAATGTCAATTCTATCAAACGCCTTGGTAAAGTCAGTGTAGATAGTGTCTATCTGATACCGACTATCCAAAGCATTCGAGACAAATTCCTTATATTCCAGAAGGTTAGATAGAGTGGACCTACCAGCAATAAACCCATGCTGGTTGGGAGAAATAATAGACTTAGTACACCAAGCCAACAGATCTGCAACCATTTTATCCAACATTTTAGGGATCGTGGATTGTATACATACGCCCCTGTAGTTTTTCACGTCCGCTCTCGAGCCAGATTTATGTAACGGGACAATGAAGCTATTTTTCCATAACTCCGGTACTACGCCTTGATTCAATGATCTAGCAAACATGATATAAATAGGACGACACAAGGAATAAATGCAATTTTGCAGGAAATAACTAGATAATTGATCAGGACCGTATGTATGCGATGGTTTTAAGTTAGAAATGGCACTAAACACATCTTGAATATTTAAAACTAGTTTAACATCATGAACCTCAGAGGAACCAGAATAAGGTTGATGGGATGAATTAGATGAAGTGGTGTAGACAGTCCTAAAGTATTCCGAGAATAAATTAACTATATCAAGACCATTATCAGCGGAGATATCATTATAAATCATTTCATTCGGATAACCAGCTTCCTTTTTTAACTCTTTGGCATATTTCCAGAAATAACGCGGGTTCGATTTAATAGATGATTGCACATCATTGAGATACTTGTTGTAGCAGGATTCAGATAAGCTCTTGCAATCCTTCCTAAGTTGCGAAAATAAATGGTAGTCCTCAACCCGACCAGAACGTTTATAGGATGCATGCGCTTCTTTCTTTTTCATTATTAGTGAAATCAAATGTTTGGACATCCATCTAGGGTAACTATTCGTGTAATGCTGCGTATATTTATAAGGAACAAATGTATCAATAGCGGTATAAATGATATCGTAGAATTCACTAATCGCGACATCGAAGTCATCAGTCGAAGTCAGGAAATCCCAGTTGATAGAATTGAGGTAAGAGTTAATCAGGTTGAAATCAGCAAAATTATAAAGAAATTGTTTTTCACATGTCACAACGTTGTGGTTAAACTCAATTGAGAGCTTCGCAAAGTACGCATAATGATGTACGGACGTCGGTAGCAGGGGATCGAGGGATTTGTAAATGGATATATTGGCTAGTGAGCTGAAGCATAGGTCGAGAAACGTGCCCCGTGAATTTGGAATAACGTTAATTTGTGCTGCATTTAAAAAGTTGTAACAGTTAGTAATAGCAGATGATTTTGCATCAGGTAGACCTTGGCTGTTGATCATGTTATCCCAATTAATACTCGGTAGATTGAAATAGCTAATACCATTCTGTACAATTTTAATGAATCATCATCATCTGTATTAGAAGAACGAGTAAATCACGATATGATTGGAATTAACAATATTCTGGAGACTCGCAATATTAACGTTAAACCCCTAAAAACTATACGTTTAGGTAAAATACCAACTAACAGTAACAAGCCCAGACCATTGAAAATTATATTTAAATCGAAGGATGATGCAAGAGAGGTATTGAGGAGCAACTCGAGTGCTCCAAATAATAATTTTGTTTTTAGATCGGATAGAACTAAAAAACAAATGGATCACTATTCTAAACTAAAGAATGAATTAGTGAAGAGAAAACTCGAAGGTGAAATTGATCTGCGCATTATATATCGTAATGGGATACCTTGTTTAGCAAAGGCATATGCCGGACGAAATAAGCAACCAGCATTAAAAAACTAAATATTTACTTTCAAAACTGTAGTGGTATCAGAACAAAATTATCAGATTTTTCACTTAGCGTTAATTGTACCGATTATGATATTATTATTATCGTTGAAACATGGCTTCATGAAACAATAACTAATAGTCAACTTAATCTGCCTAATTATAATATCTATAGGTCAGACCGTTCCATCGATGGCGAAATTAGAGGGGGTGGAATCTTAATCGCAATCAAAAAATGTTTTGCTTCATCTTTCATTTCTCATGACAACTCGATTGAGCAACTTTTTGTTCTGTTTAAATCTAATACAGTATCATACATAATTGGTGGTGTTTATATTACTCCAGCGTCTACAATCGATAAATATCTAAAACATTGTAATGGCATTGAGCAACTTTGTGAGTTGTATAAATGTAACAATATAATAGTATGTGGCGATTACAATCTTCCAAATATTAAATGGGACAATCGAACTCACTTTAATCCCATTGCGAATAGCCTAGTAAATTGTTATAGTTTTTTAAATGCTAATCAAATAAATAATATCCCAAATTCCCGAGGAGTATTTCTGGATTTATGTTTCTCAACTGCTACTGACACAAATATCTCTATTGCTCATGACCTTCTTCTTCCGAAGAGTGCCCATCACAACGCTTACAATATTACGTTTTCAGTCGAACACATTAAAAACATTATTACTTACGAGAAAAAATATTTGTTTCATTTGACAAACTTCGAGTTATTGAATATGCACTTAAATGAAATAAATTGGGATTTCATCTTTTTAAATAATGATATGGATCATATAATTGATATTTTTTACAAAATTATTTACTCAGCAATCGATCAGTTTGTTCCCTACAAGTATTCTCACACTTACAATAGAACTTATCCATCTTGGATGTCGAAAGATTTAATTTCGCTGATACGGAAAAAGAAAGCAGCACATGCAAAATATAAACAAAGTGGTGCATATTACGATTATGATTTATTTTCAAACATTCGTGAGGAATGCAAAAATTTGAGTAATGTGGATTATAATAATTATTTATCCGGTGTTGGATCTTCTCTTAAGTCAAATCCAAAATATTTTTGGCAATATGTTAAAGAGCTCAATAAAGAAGATGGTTTCCCAAATGAAATGTCCTACAATGATAGTAATGCAAGCAATGGACCAGATATTGTGAATCTATTTTCGAAATATTTTTCCTCAGTATATACAACTTCAAATTATCAATCAAATTTAAATGATGCTTGCAGTTTAAATTTAATCCAAGATAACCCTCTGGTTGTTACTGTTCAAGAAGTATTTAATTCCATTGCGGGTCTTAAACCAACAAATACACAAGGCCCAGATGGCATTTCAAGTTACTTCCTTCAAAATTGTATTTTCTCGTTATGCCGACCAATTTACAGTTTATTTTCAAAATCGTTAACATTAGGGTTGGTGCCATCAAAGTGGAAGGTTAGTCACATAATTCCTCTATTTAAATCGGGATCCAGACGACTTATGGAGAATTATAGGGGAGTGGCTATTCAGTCTATAATCCCTAAATTGCTTGATGGAATTGTTGCTCGTCAATTACAGTGGTTTTCACGTCACGTTATAATTAATAATCAGCACGGATTTATGCCTGGCCGTTCCATTGGTTCAAACCTGATGGAGTATAAGCAGTATTTGTCAAATGCCTTGGAATTACGTACACAAGTAGATACAATTTATACTGATTTCACCAAGGCATTCGACAGAATAGATTGTAATATTTTATTAGATAAGTTGAGATTATATGATTTCAACAACAATACCTTGAATTGGATATCTTCCTTTCTCTCAAATCGTACCCAACATGTTAAAATAAACAATTTTCTATCAAATGCAATTGATGTTACATCGGGTGTGCCACAAGGATCACATTGTGGTCCTATATTGTTCGTGCTATTTATTAATGATTTACATGAAATTATTAAGCACAGCCGGTTTCTTTTATACGCAGACGATTTAAAATTATTTAATGTGGTGAATAATGCAAACGATTGCTGCGAAATACAAGAGGACTTGGATCGTCTTAACGAATGGTGCACTAAAAACGGTCTATTTTTGAACCTTAATAAATGTTATTCCATGTCAACTTTCCGGTGCAGGAATCCAATACTATTTGCATACACCATCGGCTCTTCTAACCTTGAGCGAGTTAATACAATAAAAGACTTAGGAATTACATTCGATACTAAACTTTGTTTTAACTCCCACATTCAAAATATTTGTATCAAGGCTTTTCGGACGTGGGGTTTTGTGTGGCGTATTAGTAGAAGTCTGGATGCGGATTGTATCAAAACTTTATACTGTTCCCTGGTGAGGTCTCAATTGGAATTCGGATCTACGATTTGGACGCCCTCGACAGATGTCAACATCAACAAAATCGAAAGGGTACAAAAGAAATTCTTACGTTGCATGGAACACAAAAACGGACGTCAGCATACTACTGGTGAATATGATTCTATCATGAGAGAACTGAACATCACGGCTTTAGAAGATCGTCGAATAACGTTGGACATTTGTTTTCTACACAGGATCATTAATGGACATTTAAACTCTCCCTTTCTGTTAGAACAACTGGCATTTTTTGTCCCAAATAGAAAAACTCGTTCCACCAACATTTTTTATTTAGATAATTTTAGAACTGCATCAGGTCTCCATAACTCTATAGGCCGCTTAATGGCACACGCAAATGTTTATCCTTGTTGTGACTTGTTTAACACATCATTATCTAATTTAAAATTAAAATTAAAATGTGTAATGTCATGAACATTTGTACAAGTACATGTTGATTATGTTGTATGATTTATATTTATATTTATATATATATTTTTGTAAATAACTGCGATTATTTTTACTTTTTGATTATTATTTAATGTAAAAGGTGTATACCGTAAAATAAAGTAATTTAATTTAATTTAAAAAATCACCAAAAATTGCAATATTATGACAATTATATTTTTCAACCAAACTTTCAATACATACACAATGATCATGGTATTTATCATAATGGGAACTCGGTGGGATGTAAACGCCTCCTACAATATAGGAACAATTATTAATTTTAATTAAAACGAATATGTGTTCCAATAAATTGTCGCTCAAAATAAGTGATGAGTTTAGATGAGCCTTAATTGCAATGAGTATCCCCCCACCTCTAACGCTGCCATCAATACTTCTGTCAGACCTGAAGAGGGAGTAATTATGTAGTTGAAGCTGACTGTTCAAAATATTGCCATAGAGCCATGTTTCCACGATTATAATAATATCAAAATCATTCACATTAACAGCAAGTAAAAAATCTTTAATTTTGGTACGTAACCCGCCACAATTTTGATAATAGATTTTTAGTTTTTTGAGTTATTTGAAGAAGATGCACTAGGAGAATTACGATTATTAATAGACAGGTAAGGAGTACCATTTCTGTAAGCAATGCGCAAATTTAGTTCACCATTTGATCTTCTTCTAGTTAATTCATCCTTCAGTGAGTTATAATAATCCATCTGCTTTTTTGTTCGATCAGGCAGGAAAGTAAATGTTTTATTCGGTGCAGACGCATTACTGCGTAATACATTATTAGCTTGTTCCTTATTCTCAAAAATTATTTTAAGCGGTCTAGGTTTAAGTCCAGACACTTTTTTCCCCAAACGTATAGTTTTCACAGGAGCAATGCAGATGTTGCGAGACTGGAGAATATTATTTACTAGAATTGTGTCATGATTAACTCTATCTTCAACAACCGATGAGGAGGATTCATTGAGATTATATATAATGGCATTAGAGGCCCTGATGCGCCTTTCTTCCAACTCCGAAATAGTATCCTCTACATATCCGCTAGGAGATGATTGAACTTGACTCAGAACTGTTTCCAAATTAGATTGTTTATTCTCCAGCTGCAGGATACGCGACTCGATATTGTCGAAGCGAGACGAAATGAATGATTTAATTTCATCTTTAAACAGCTCAAACTGCCGAGTAAGTATGTGATTAATTGATTCAATAGTAAGGGGTAAATTTTGAGATGATGAAGTAGGAGGTAATGAAGTTAAGCATTTAGGGCAAGTCCATTTCGCTTTTAGTGTGATAAGCTGTGCAATTTCAGAGTCGTTGAGACCGCTACATTTATTGTGAATATGTTTAGCACAACCACCCCCACATTTTATATACGGGGTATTAGGCGTTACGCCACGATCGCAAATCCCGCAGAAATTAACCATAATTAAAATATTAATTAATAACCTTAATATTTTAGTTAAAGAGAAAATGATAAACGATTAAGGAAAAAAACAATGGACACACTCTTCACACCAGCGCGGCCTATCGCGGTGATTAACAAAAATACACACAAGGAACGAAGGCCACGGATAGGTAAAAACACAATGTAAACAAAGGTAAAAAGGAATATTAATTTTTCGAATGAATTGGCCTTGGAAGTATATATGGCGAGAGCGGAAATATTATTGCAGGTTAAAATACAACTTTCCAACTACTCAGTAGCTACTTACTGTACGATGATAACAATGCGCCCAGTACAACACCAGTAACACCAACAGACTATATATGTACTCAGATAAACAACTGATATTAACGATACTACGAATAACACCAATTAAAATGGATGCACACTCGCACTGCGATCGCAATATCCCGAAAATGAAAATCAGAGCGGCACCAAATTTTCTTACGGACATACGTTTACTTAAATCTTGATTCATGCGACTTTAAGCGATGAGTCACAGGCAGCTCTTAGCGGCCCGACTATACTGGAACTATTGCCCGACAGATTTCTCGTGAACTGGAAGGTCGGGTGCGCACTGGCAAAGTGGAGGGGACCTCATTCCAGATGCAAGCCTATTTGTTGTTTTAACGGTATAGTCTGTTTTTAAATACACCGTATTAAATGGTATTCATTACAAAGACGTGTGGCGCTTCGTATAAATTATGTTACTGACTGTATTTGGCCGTAAACAGTTTCCCTTCGAGCCGTCCCACTGTGCGCGATCTCGCCTTTTCGGTCCACGAGAAATCTGTTCAGCTTTATGCTATTCTGCTACCAACGATATTTGGATTTTACATTTTTTTTTAATTTCAAAATCCACACTGGCTTGTTCAGGCAGACATTTCTCATGCAGAATCGGTGTAATAAAACAAACAACTACTTTAGTATACATTCAATTATTGTACAATTTTGTGGTTGTTTTCTGCATTCAATGATGAATTGAACCCTTTCGTCCCGGAACATAATTATTAACCCTGGAATGAAGTGTGACGATTTTGTTAATTTACTTAAGAATAATAGGATATTTTTTCTACCACTGGAGTGGGGAATGCAAGTGGTACAGATGTGTACCAGCAGGGTTTTTAACTGGTACAATTGTGTACCATCAGGTGTAAAATGATTCTCTAAAAAGTTAGAAAATTTATTATTAAAAGATTATTTATTTGGACAGCCAATATAATATAACATGAAACAGTTTTTGCACAAGGGAATATTACATTCCTGCAGGCGCGCAACCCGAAATTTGGCTTGGAGGGCTCATGCATATAATAACTCAGGCAGAAACATATGTGTAAACTGAAAATCGTGAATATGGCATTAAATAAAAGGGTAACATATCAATGGCATTACAATTAATAATAATTCTAAAAAAACGGTATGTCCAGGTTTAGTGGTTAACACTCATTATATAAAGATCTTGGGGGAGGGCTCAAGCCCAATAGCCACCCCCCTGGGTGCGCGCCTGCATTCCTGGCAAATTGTCTTTCTACGCCTTTGACGTTTTTCCTCGGTACACCTTGAACATCTTCCTGTCTGCGCTTCAGGAAGATGCAAAGGTACTGCACCGTAAATCATTCATTAATAAAAAATAGTTCATTAATAGGGGTCATTAACCTCTTCACGCCCAGGTCGCCACATGTGGCAACAAACAAAAAAAAATGAAAACAAAAATATTTTACAAAAAAAAAACACCTTTCAACGCCATCTATAGAATATTTTTTTCATATTTCTTTGCATAAATGAGTAAATTTGTGACAGTGGAAAAAGGTAACAACAAGAAAAAAATAATTTTTACGGATTATCCTATAGCACAATCAAAGCTACATGGGCGCGAAGTGGTTAATGAACGATTTTTGATACATTTGGGTACATTAAAGTTAGCCATTAACTAACGAGCTACGGAAAATAAATTTAATAAAAATGAAGAACAGCCTGAATATATAAATATTCAACCTGTTTGTGACTTTGCAGTCACACTCATTTAGTTTAGAAGATTTGAAATAATATGATAAATGCTGGCAGCCTTGCAAATTCTTGCCAATCATTAAACCCACAGTCTCCCCAATTCGGCTAATAAATAATTCATATAAATTGATTTGATCAACAAGTGCATAAAAAATTATGAATTTTTTTCCACATAACCACTCTTAGTAATTGAAGTGTATGAGGCATCCAATTTAATTTATTCTCTCAGTGAGTTGCATTTGAACAGTGCGATGGTGACAAACAGCTCTAGTATGATTCCCCGGTACAACCTTAAACGCTATTAGAACGAAATTAATAAACTCACTTATTGCCAGATTATTAATCCACGATTGCAAACTCAACTCTTCCGTTTGTATAAGACTCTCCAAATACTTCGGACACGCATCGGGATACACATCCAGTAATTCTTTCAGCAAAGTCGATTTTTCGCTGTTCGGCTGAAACCCAAAAGCTTCATCCTCGGCTTCCTCGAAGGGAACATCTTCCTCTAACAGCAAAGCCATCATCCGTTCCAACTTGAAATCTTCGGGATCTCCAGCACCCTCTCCGTCCTCCACATACTCAATCGTTTTGTTTAGCGTCCCGCTGGCGTGATTGGGAAAGACTTCACGGAGCACTTCGAAAAAGTCCATTGTTTTAAGCACCTGAACAAAATAAACGCCAATAACATATGAGATGAGTGTGGCTGTGATAAGAACCACCCACAGAGAACTAGGTAGACGTGCAACTTCGGAGCACGTAATGTGTTGACATTGAGTCGCCCTGGTTTGCAATCTAAGAACGAAAAATCGTGCTTTACGGACTTGATTTGTGGTTTAATGTTAAATTAGCAATTATATGTTACTGATAGTGGTGTAATCAGTTGCCGGTAATTTTCCAAGCTGTAGAATTTAATATAGTGAATGCCAAATGTACAAATTTGTATACTAACCTCACTTTCCTGAAATTTAAATACCCGGAATTCTCTTCAGTTATTCAAATTTATGGTCGAAAATACTACTTGTATACACTTTGTTGCGATTATAAGATATTTACAAACAACTAGCTTTACTGGAAGGGAGAATTATTTTTATCTGATATTATTTGTTTTCAAGTTGTAAACTCGGGTGGACCAGAAATGAGTCTCCCCACCAATAAATTTATGATGCAAGTTCAGCGTGCGTTACGAGAAGTAGCGGGAATACCCTTCCTTTGTCGAATTTATAAATTACTCAATATTAGGGTGACCAGATGACAAAGTGTATTGTGTAAATGTAAACTGATTATCGTTAATAAATATGGATAAATAGTAATGCTTAATAAGCGAAAGTTTTAAAAATGGGAAAATTCATCATAAACAATAATGTGTAGTTTTGGTTAGTGTGTGTTTATGAATACGGTTAAAAATTCGTGTTAACTGTGTGTACTATGATTATTTGTGTGTACTATGATTATTTATTCAGAGGAAGTAAATTAAAAGTTGGAAAGTGTATATAACAAGTCTACATCAGCCTTCGAAGTCTTCGAACTACCCTAAACTTCGGAGTGGGAGAACAAGGGCCACTTGCACCGCAGGTACTTAATCGTGGTTAAAAAGTTAATCACGATTAAGCCTCTGATTAAGTTAAAATTCGGGAATATAAAAGTGTTATAAATTTGTAAGATATCCCAAATATGTCTCTTTGATTGATATGTTATTGTCTAAACAATTTGCGAATAAAATTGTTGTGTTTTAAAGAAGTACTAACCGGTACTAACCATTGATTAAAGTTAATCGGCTGTGGTGCAAGTGGGCACAAGTCTCTCTCTCTCTCCCTTCGTTAACTATTATTATTTTTATTTAAATTAGTTTAACATTTATGGAACTTACCTTTGAGTAACACATCTCCGTTTTCTTAACAACTAATATTTGTTATTGGTTAGAATATAATAACATGATGCAATATCTCGAGTTCGGTAAAATTCAAAAGTATACAATTTTCGAATTGGGTGGCTTCCATAAAAGATGGCACAGGAGTTTCTTTAAATTCACACCATGCACCCCCTAAACCTTTTTCTCTCTTAAGGGGAAAAACCTACAGACTCCTCTAAAACTTGCGTGCTTGCCCAGAGTTAAGCTTCGCCCGATCTAATCAAAAACCCCTTTTATTCGATACCTCGCCAGAAAGTGAGTCTGTATCCATAGCTACCAGTGAGTGAAAGTTCCTCTTTCGCTTATTTTACTTTCACTCACCATAATAATAATAATGACCTATCATTGTGTACATTTTTCCAAGTCTTTCTGATAATGTGATTTTGATTTTTTTGATACCTTGGGGCATTTGCGACTTCCAGGACATCATCAGGAACATATAAATCTTCATCACCCATTTTCACAATTTGCACATAACCACTTATTGACATTACAGAACCTTGTTTGTTTTGTTTTTGTTTTTTCATAGCAACAAATGACTCGGAACATGTGATTTATTTTAATTTCAAATTTTGAATACAAAGTTACAGACTTTCTGGGGAGATATCGAAGAAAACCAAATACAGCACTCGAGAGTGAGGTGCCTTCGTTCACTTGAATTGCATCACGCAATTCGCGTGAATGGAAGTTACACCTTCCTCACTCTTACTGTAGATAACTATTGCTGATGGGCCATAGCCACCTACCTTTTGTTCTTTTCTTAGTTTTTATTGTTTCTTTCGGTTTGTTCTCTTTCTTTGATAACGGTCTTGATCCACTCGTGTATTATCTTCCAGTGTGGATCACTGCTAAGCATCGTTTCTATTATTGTTTCGGTGTAATCGCCGTGTCCAAGTTTCTGTTAATATTCCCGCGTTCTATTTCCCATCGGGGGCAGCTGAAAAAGACATGTTCGACAGAACCTTTTCCGAGCAATATTGACATCGGTCCTTCTCCCTGATTTTGAACCTCGAGAGGTATACTCCGAAGGAGCCGTGCTCCTCTAAGAATTGCGTCATGAAGTAGTCTATATTGCCTTGTCTTCTTTCTGTACATTTTCCTGTGTTTGTTATGAGACATTATCGCTTTATTCGTAACTTTGTTCCATTCATTCTGTCACTACTCTGTTGTGGTAGAAACTCTTGCCTGGTCTTGTTCTTCCTGTCCGGCTTTCTTGTTGTCGTATCTAGATGCCCTTTCTTATATCTGTAGTTGGATCGGAGGGATTCCGGCTATGACCTGCAGGACTTCGGTGGATAGCATCAGGTATGCCTGGCAGACTCTTATTAAGGTTATTCTTTGGGCTCTTGTTAGTCTGGCTACATTCCTCTCGTGTTCTACTGTAGTTTTCCAGGCCGGGCAGGCGTATAACACTATTGAGTGCGAGACTGCTGTCGGTAGACTCCTAATCTTTTAGCTTGGACCACTGTAGTTGGGCATCAGCCAACCCAGGGCCATGGCACTTTTTTCCGTTTTGTTGGCCACCGCTTCTATGTGGTACTTCATATTTGTGTTTCTGCCCATAGTTATCTTATGCAGGCGTGCACCCAGAAATTTGGCTTGGCATATAATAACACACACAAACATACTTGTAAACTGAAAATCTTGAATGTGACATTAAATAAAAGTGCAATATAGCAATGGCATTACAATTAAATAAAATTCCAAAAAGCACTATTTTGCTATGGCCTAGGTTAGGTGGTTAACATTCGGTATAATAATGTCTTGCGGGGGACTCAAGCCCGATAGCAACCCCTCTGGGTGTGTTCCTGATCTTATGTATTCCGTTGTGCTTATTGTAGTTCCATTTCCTTGATTTTCCTGCCGCCATACAGTACGACTGCCTCTGTCTTGTGCGTGGCGGTTTTTGATCCTAGTTCTTCTATATTTCTTATAATAGTTTCCAGGGTCAGCTGTGCTACTTCCTTGAGAGTGTCTGGGTTACTGTTTGTCACTATGTATCGTCTGCGTACCCGACCATTTCGACACCTTTTGGCAGGTCCAGAGTAGGACTGCATCGTACAGTATATTCCACAATGTCATTGTAGTTCATTTTCTCTGATTGTACAGAGTCCTATAGGTAGCTTTCAACTAATCGGATCAGGTATTCCTCAATATTATTTTTTTAAGGGCTTCTATGACTTGCTCCCATTGGTCCAAAATGGAGAATGATAATGAAAAAAATTGGCAATTGAAGGATCTATCTATGCATTTTGTATAGATGTGTAAAAAAGATGTCTCCCGTAGTAAATGCAAGTAAAATATACAGTAAAACTATGAATGCATTCCTTATGTCTCTAGTTATTAGAACTATAAGGTCGATTTTTGTAGGCCCTTTTCCTGTATCAGCTGCTACCTGCAGTACTTTGTTCAGTGCATCCGTAGTGGAGCGACCGGCATGGAAACCAAACATCCTAAACCTGTGACAACATTTATGGGAGCTGTATTATTATCGTCTGAAATTTGATAGAAACAATCTCCGCCGGTCACATTTATGGTACGTAAAAATTAAACAGATCAATAACTTAGAAACATGTATTTATTTAACCATTTCACAAATGATGAGTACTCATGTTGAACTCAGATCTTTAAGTGGAACAGTAGAGCGCAGCTCCACGTTTTATGTTTCTGTTTTTTTTTTGTTTCAATCGACCATCTTAAATGTCATTCTCTAAGCAGTCTTATTGGAAACACTTCTTATAATTAACCCTGTTAGTTCAACGAATGGTTCTACTTATGGTACATTGAAATAATTCCAAGCATATCGTAACTATTACCAAAAAGATTATACAGTATATTTTGATTATTAATACGGTATGTCTGAATAAATTTGTTAGCAGAATCTCCGTTGGATGGAATCATCTGTTACAGAGAATTAAATCAGCTAGGTGATCTTGCAATTGTAAATGTCTTACAAACGTTAGCCGAACCTCTGTTGGATGCAATCATCTATTCCAGAGAATCAAGTTGGCTGGATGAAGTGCACTACCTTGCAATTGCAAGCGTCTAAACCCTAATCAAAATTCTCTTGAATGGTTGATATTTAAATTTGACGGATTTTTTTGTTTGTCTAGTTGTAATTTGTTTACATGTAGTGTGAAGGTTATAAATGCCAACATTAAATATTGTTTTTGTGCTACCGTTCTATGCTTACTGTGTGTGTATTTAGTCACGTTTTCGTGACTAATTTCGGTTGCTAGGAAACTCACAAAATAACAAGCCTGTTCTGAGTCATGACAGTCCTAGTAACGTTATGCGCTAGATAAAAGAGCAGCGATTTTTAATTATAAAAGTCGTTTTGAACCATTGTTTTTACTATTTTTATAATTAGTTTAAATCGGTAGCGCAAAAAATACTATACAACACTTGGTTCGTTAAGTGCATTCAAACAGGTCTCGAAAATTACAAATACTCTGCCTTATGGGCCTTGTATTTTTAAAATTTTCTCGACCTGTTATAGAGCACTTACCGAACTTGTCGTAATATACTATTGTTCGATACCTGGCTAGAAAGTGAGTCTGTAACCATAGCAACCAGTGAGTGAAAGCTCCCCTTTCGCTCACTGTCTTTTACTCACTGGTTTTCATTCACGCTTAATGATCTGTCATTGTGTAAATTTTTCTAATTCTTTCTGATAACATGATTTTGATTTTTTAGGCAACATTTGGTCCTTTGCGGTGTTTGTGGCTTCCAGGACATCATCTGCAACATATAATTCTTCATCATCCATTTTCACAATTTGCACGTAACCACTTTATTGACATTACAGAACTTTGTTTATTTTGTTTTTGTTTTTAATGGCAACAAATCTCCGAACATGTGAATTATTTTTATTAAAAATTTTGAATACAAAGGCTTTCTGGGGAGGTATCGAACAAAACCAAATACAGCACTCGAGAGTAAGGTCGCTTTGCGTTCACTTGAATTGCATCGTCCACGACGTGAACACGCAATTGGCATGAACGAAAGCTTTACCTTCGTCACTCTTACCGTAAATAATTATTCCTCATCAGAACACCTGCAGACCGGTTTTGACCTTTCAGGTCTCATCAGTGCAGTTAGTTGCTAATGGGTTAACGGAAATTACTAGTGGAATATAAATATTTAACACAGTTAAAGGTAGAAACGCCACTTTGTCATTTTTACTGTTATAAATGTCATTTACTGCAATTACAAGGATGGTTATGGTTATTCTTTTTAGCAATCCAATGAATTAAAAAAATATAGAATTGTTTATGCTGGAGGCTTCTACTTCGTTATACATTTTAAATATTATAATAAAACACTTTTAACTTTGTTTTGTATAACTTATATGTTTATTTTTGTGACTTCTTGTTTGAAAATGGTAATTGTATTACCGAAACTTAAGTCACAAAAATAAACATATAAGTTATACAAAACAAAGTTAAAAGTGTTTTATTATAAAATATAGAATTGTTCAACCCAATTTTTATATTTGATGTAGAGATGCTTTTAATACAAAATTAAAAACCAAATCTTTGTTATCATTTCCTTCAATAGTGGCTTGGATGTGCTACGATTATACCATATGTATAAAAATTATTTAGATAAGGCATGGCCATGATAAACAAAATCACGGTCTTAGATTAGTTCAGCACGTTGTTGACTTCATGTCAATTAACTACTTTGAACAACTGGTGGCGAAGACGTGATGCGACGTATAAAACCTGCAACGTACATTGCGAAATACAAAGCCACCCTTTATCTAAATAATTTTTACACATATGGTATTTATTTACCTGAGACTTTTTTTATAACGCAGACTTTATGTAATCACCGACATATTTTATACTTTTCATACAAAATTTAAAAAACCTTGGTCATAATTTCATCCAATTTCATTTTGACTGGGAAATAAATTGAATACAGCCAGCTTTAATTATCTGCCAAAGACATTATTATAACCAAGTGCTGATCATATATTTTTACAACCCGCCGCTTACATATGTTTATTTGATTAGTCGATCTAAACCTCATTGCCAGAATCGATCTATCTATACAAAGTTGGTTCTTTGATAAAGGTTTGTGAACATTTGCATTTCTAAAATTTTGGCAGTTGACAGTTTCAAATATTTTGCCAACTTTACTATCAATAACTGACTACTGATTTTTGATAATTGATTGTTCTAATATATTAATATCATCAGTTGTGCAGAACCCCTCAACTATATCCATATTTATATAAATGAATGCATCTTTGTTTGTCTCTTATGCGTTCCTATACCATTTACCTGATTGCAATGAGACTTTGGTAAGTTGTTGTGTGAACTGCGACATTTCAATTTGTATACGACATAACAAGTGGTGTTGATTGTGAAATTTTAATTGCCAACATAAGATAATAGATACCACCAGTGACGGTTCACGGGTTTTTTTCTGGTACGGCCAAGGAACAAGAGGTGGTAATACAGATAGGTAGGGTCAGTTGCAGAGACGGCTGGCTGCGTGACCGCACCTATCTGTATTACCACCTCTTGTTCTTCGGCCGTACCAGAAAAAACCCGCGAACCGTCACTGGATACCACACACATTTTTTTTTTGCTTTTTTCAAGTGAATTTGTAATAGGTAGTCATCACAAAACATCCCTTCTGCTGTCAAATCAATTATGCCATCCAAACTTCAAGCAATTGCTCGATCTGCTCCTCAAGCATCAAAGAAAGAGTCATCACGAGCTTCAGAAACAGACGAGCAAGTCTGGAAACCGCTCGAGTACGCACTGCTCAAGCCTCTTCATCTGAAACAGTTGAGCAACGGGATGCAAGACCATTCAGTTTGAGCTGATTTAAATGTTGGTACATTCCATTACGATGCTAATTATGATTAGTCTTCAAACAAGTTTGGTTATTGAAAAAATTGATAAATAATGCGTGTATTGCACTGCTCTCAAAATTAAAAATTAAATACCAGAAATACCTGCAAGGGTGGAAAAGTGAAATTACCAGAATTACATTCACCACCCAAACCATCATCAACGTTGCTAACAGATGACACGAGCCATTCGAAACATTTCTTGGCAAACACACTCGAGTACAATTCATGTTTCCAAATGGCATCACAAAACATTACTTTCGCTTTCAAATCAATTATGCCATCCAAACCTCAAGCAATTGCTCGATCTGCTCCTCAAGCGTGAAAGAAAGAGTCATCACGAGCTTCAGAAACAGACGAGCAAGACTGGAAACCGCTCGAGTACGCACTGCTCAAGCCTCTTCATCTGAAACAATTGAGCAACGGGATGCAAGACCTTCCGGTTCGAGCTGATTTAAATCTTGGTACATTCCATTACGATGCTAATTATGATTAGTCTTCAACCAAGTGTGGTTATTGAAAAAATTGATAAACAATGCATGTATTGCACTGCTCTCAAAATTAAAAATGAAATACCAGAAATACTTGCAAGGGTGGAAAAGTGAAATTACCAGAATTAGGTATATTTATATATAAATAGTGGTAAAAAAACGTCGAAAGTTGTTTAATTCAAAGTTACCTGACAATGGACTACCATATAGTAACGGTCACAACCATCATCTTCATATTACCAGAATTACATTCACCACCCAAACCATTATCAACGTTGCTAACAGATGACACGAGCCATTCGAAACATTTTTTGGCAAACACACTCGAGTACAATTCATGTTTCCAAACGGCATCGTTTCTTCAAATTTATTTCATGGGAAACACTGCTGAACAAATCGAACGTCGTCATCAATTTAATAACCCAGATATGCCTACAGTTCTATATGTAGAACGACTATTTTAAAATCATATCCAGAATATCGTCAGCGCCATCTATCATTTTTTTTTATTCCAATAAGTACGTTTAGTGATTATTCATTGATATTTGACACAAAGTGAAAAATAACCTCTCTGAGATTTTAAATCTTAGTTACTTGATTTAGAGAAATATGTAATTTACTTTCCTTTAATTTAAATCTCGGGCAAATGTGGGTTACGTTATTAAGAACTTTGTTGGTATCGCACACGTGTGTGATATTGAAAAGTTCCCGAATCAAAATGTATCATAAAGTAATGGCTTCCATCAACCATAAAGTAGTTATTTCACATCACAATTCATAATTTTGTACGCTCAGTCAAGCACTGCTTTTTGAGTGTTATGGTTTATTTACAATTTACAATGTATATTACATTTAAGATAGTATGTTTTGTTTTTCCTTGTAAACATCTGTAAACTTGTAAATAAACATTATTATTATTATTATAATTGTAACGTGCAAGTTTCTCACGTTAAATACAATTTTGCATTCCATCCAAAGGTGATTCTGTTAAGTAATTTACTTTGACACGCCATAGTAAAGACACACTTTATTCTCCCAAAAAATTTCGCCGTACACATGGTCCTCGAACTTAAAATTACCAGGAAGAATAACCACCTAATAACGCCACTACTTGAAAAATCTGCAAATCAACTTTTAATCACTAGTTCATTCTATATATACTGGAATAATACCACTTTTTTTTTATATGATTACATTGGTCCGCCCAATTTTCAGTGGTCTTCGCGTCGGACCGACGTAATCATATGAAAACATTCTACGACATTACATGTAATTATACAATATATAGCACATAAAACTCAAAAATACATTGAAACAGTTATTGAGTGGTACACTGACTTGATGGTAGCTACAAAGATTTTTGTATAAAAATTGGTTCATGTGTTGCGCATTGGATGAAACGAAAAGTTTTCTCTTTCTGAAACTGTTCTCTTGCACGGGTGAAAAAATCTTTGTATTACCAAAAAATTGTTCGAAACACGCATTCAAACTACTCGTCGGGGTTTACAACAGTCGTTTCATTTACATTCGGAGACATTTGATTTTATTTTTAATTTCGATAAAACTCGCCATTAAAACCACTAAGATTGCACCATATTCAGTTTATAAGATTACATGTATATATAGTTATGTATATAAGTACAATATAACAGAAAAAAAAAGTATAACGAACAGTGCTCTCTTTTTTGTCCATACATTTTGGAAATGGATTGTGTCGAATAAGGGTATGTCGGAACACCGTGTAGATATAGTATGTTTAAATACGTTTCTTATCAGAGCCAAGTGGTGATTAAAAGATTGTCTTAGAGTTTAAAATGTACTTTTTGTTATGAAGAAAATAATCTCGTTTGGTATACGTGTATATGAAACTATATTTGTTAAGATTTCTTTCCATTCACCTTTTTTTTCTTCTCAATCTTCCTCTAAATTCACATATCTGTTGGCAGTGCCGTAGCGAGGGTATGAAGCGCTTCTGGATCTGGATTATTCCGATGGGAGGGCAGAGAGGTCCGCTGCACGTAGGCCTCAATGGGCCCTTTGTATGTCCTCCATGAAGCGCTTGTGGCAAGTGTCTTAAGTTGCACCTCCCCGTAACCCAATAATGACAAAAAAATTAAATTTTAATAAATGCAATATATTAAATATTGCTATGCTTATCAAAATGATTTGCTTGTATATACAATCATGTATTTGTCTAGGTATTTGGATGAAAAAAAAATTTATTCATATTCAATGACGGCAAAATAAAGAAATATAAAAACATAGGTAAAACAGCCAGTGACAGTCAGTGTTGATTCATATTGAGTATTCATGGTCAAATCAAATAAAAAACACGTGCAACTCCCAACTGGGTCGGTATCCTTTGATTTGCGCCCCAAACCCAGTTTTGCCTTTCACCATGCCCTCGTTACGGCACTGTCTGTTGGAGATTGCACATTTTGGTAATTCATAAATCAACTTGTAAATACGCATACCGTGTGTTCGATAAAAAACGACCAACGCCATAACTCTGTTATTCATTGACCGATTTGAATGAACTAAAAAATAAAGTAAAGGCTGTTTAAATACTATAAAGTGACGGTAATTATATATTTTTTCAAAATTAACTTCATTGCCAAATGATAGTCAACTTTTAATTTTTAAATGGCTGCATATACTTTTCTAATTTTATAATATTAGACATTGTTTTTCCGAATCCAATTATGCCCGTTATGTTGGTTTTCAGTTAATATTTATGCCAGAAAAAGATAATAATAAATCTTGTTCACATGATTTTTTTGGTTATAAATATAGTGTGCCTTGAAAAAAATTCGAATCGACAAATGTCATTTATTGTATAGGTAATGTCAACCATTTATTATTAGTGTGTGTTTCAGACATAATCATGAACAATAGCGAAATAACAGACATGTTACAAATTTATTTTCTATGTAATAGAAATCGAAGAGCTGCGACACGGATTTATATCTACGGTTTCCGAGCGGCGAATACCAGAACTTAAATTTAAAAGGTAAGAAGGAAATTTGAGATGATGTGGAGCGTTTAAAAAGCCGAAGAGAGTGGATCGACAATTTCGTGGACTTGCAGAGTTGGACGTTCTACTTAGTGTTTACAACAATCACAGAACATCTAAATCGCAAGTGAATTAATACTTGCACTACTTATTTATTCTATTCTACATTGAGTTGTAACAGAGGTACTTATTGATTGGGTCCTTATTATTCATGTTTGACATAACCTTACAACAAATGACATTTGTCACTTTCTTTCCAAGGCTCGCTAATTATAATTTTAAATGGAAGATTTATATTAATTTTTTCGACCAAAATATTGAACGAAAGACAACATATTGGGCATTATTGGATTCAGAAAAATAATGTCGAATGTAAAAAAATTAAAACATTATATGCTGCCACTTAAAAATTTCAAGTTGGCTATCATTTGACTATAAAGTTATTATTAAAAAAAATCAATATAGATATCATTTGTTAGTATTTGAACCACCATTGACTTTGGTTTTTAGTTCATTCAAATCGGTCAATAAATAACAGAGTTATGGCGTTGGGCGTTTTTTATCGAACACACGGTATAACAGAAAAAAGTACAAATAGTGCACTTTTTTGTCCATACATTTGGAAAATAGTTTAAAAACAGTGTGTTGCCCCCCTTGAGTTTACATTTTTAAATCAGTTGTCAACTTTTCAAAAATAAATGTTTTGTATTTTCAATTTTTTATTAAATTCATTTGAATATTTGTTTCAAACCCTCTGGATTCATCCATGAGATATGTGTTTAAATAAGTTTCAATCAAGATTCAAGTGGTAGATAAATGGTTAGAACTCCATTACAATCTGTTTGACTCTGATAGGAAATTTCTTTAGGAATACCAAGTTTTTATTTTTTCGAATAATTGTCTTGTATAAAATAAATAAAACGTACGATTATATGTTTATTTTGTTTAAAACTAGGGGTAGTCTAAATACCTACGTCGTTCACACACAGAAGTTTCAATTGTAACACAAATCTACCGATCATTTGACAAGTATTACATTTATGATTAAATTTGGCTTTTTTTTTGTTAGATGAATTACCTAGATGTAATGAACTAGCTAACTTGAAGATGTGTGTATCAGTCAAGAGCGTTGGTCCTTATTGCACATTGGACGGTGATGTCCAGGGCCCCTTGATAGGCATGAGAGGCAACCGTCAAAATACTGAAAATGAAAAATATAAATTATTAGTAATCATTCTTTCAACTTTCAAAAAATGTACAGAATATATAGAACATTGATCATTAGACAGTATACTTGTCACGAAGAAATGGCAATAAATATGACAAGTGCATACTATACCCCATTTAATAACCAGGCGGACTAAACCAAATTATAGCCGCGAAAATACGTTGTTGTACTTGGCCAAACGGGCGCCGTTTTTACACAGGCCCAAACTGCTTAAAACAGTAATGGCCGTTCTTATGATCAGCTGATCTCTCGCCGTTCCTTGTGTCCCACCGGTTATACGCGTTTCGCCTCAGTTTTTGTGTTTTTAGCCAGTTATTTCTTCCGTTGATCTTGTAAAAATGGATTCCTCTCATCCCGCGATTTTCTTGGCAATTTTCTTTAACTATAGATATATACCCGACACAAGTTTGGTGTCTTTTTTGCCCCCTAAGAAACGGAAATGGTTGGATTTTGGAGCATTAACGCTCGAGGAAAAACAATCCAACATTATCTTATATAAAACTTTAATACAAGTGGTCTTAAAATTTATTGCCATCATACACAAAATTGTCGATTCATTATGTAAGCGTCGCGCAAGTTATTGCAATATGGAATCGAATCATCAATTCACTCAGGCGAAAACTTCACCCTCGTGGCAATGGCCAACTTTCTCACTCGTTTAATAATATACCATTTCACTACAATCTAGTATTTACATTTCAAACCTTTTACAGAATTATATGTATTTTTAAAATATACCTAATACTTCAATCCACTTTATATGTAAATAAATATATGTACAACTTGAGTTTTTCAGTGTGCCCCTAAATTCTTAAGAGGGTGTCATACTTATTTTGATTATTATTTTAATATTATATACTAAATCACTGACAATATAATCACGAAAGTTTGCCTAGAATTAATTGTTGTGTTGATATAATTGTTAAATGAATGTTATGGATAAACGAATTTGAAATAATTTTATTTTTACCGCCAAAACATGTCTGGTTACTTTTCTGGTGACTTTTTATAGTGTAAATGTGACTTTCGCGTTTAGTCCGCCTGGTTATTAAATGAGGTATAGATATAACACAAAATATTGCCAATTTGTTCATGACGAGTATACTCGTCACATGCCTGACTTGTTAACAGAGTAGCGCAAGTAAAACTGGCCACAAATAGACATTTTTTTATTTTGTACGACGTGTTATTTTGATAACTGGTTGAGTGGTGGTGCTGTTGATTCTTTCTTTTTAGGGAATTTTAATTGCGAAAGACAAAGAATATTGAAAAAGTTGTAATTATTCATTGTTTACTCAACACAACTACAACTAACTACGTAAACTAACCACTAATCAACAACTAACCTAACCTCAATGTCAAAAGGCAAAGAAAAAAAAATTCATTCAAAAAAAGTTAAAATAACGTTTTATTATATTTATTATAGATTAGTCTTTGTAATATCCTTTAAAAGTAGTTATAATAAACAGAATCACAAGTCAGAAAACTGAAAATAACAACATGAAACCAAATAAGAGTAGAAATTAAGCCAATGTAGTGGTCAGAGAACTGGTATTATTCAAAATGTAAACAAAAGTACTTTTCTTTAAACTTCCAAGTCTATGAGAGCCGGTACGCGAATCAACGTTCGTTCATTTTCGGCAAACTGTTTTTTCGAGTTGTCTAGCCGAGTTCCTTAATCATTTCTTCTTTAGTTCACGTTTAGAAAGGTAAGAGTTTGCATGATATTCTTGTTATTTGAAATTAAAAAATCAATTTTAGTCAAATTTTATGTTGAAGTTTTTTTTTTGCAAAGTCTCCGAGACCCAGCGCCCGCTACGGTGTCAACATTCAGGGTACACCGCCTGGAAGGTTAAAGCGGCCCTTACACGGTCAATAATACTGTCATTCCAAAATACTGACAGTTGAATTGGCCATCAGTATTTTTTGTCCACCTTACACGGCCATTCCCAATCATCAGTATTTTCCTCAGTATCTTAACAGACACCAGCCGGTGAACTACTTTTTTTTATGGATAACCGTTAGGATTGAATGATTTTTTAAGTTCTTTGCGATAGTTCGACCTCAATGTATTGATTTTTTTCTTCGAACATCAGCACGAACAATTTCAGACTTAATATTTTTAAATATGACAAGCAGTTTATCTAATGCTTCGTCAGGCTTCCTTTTATTCGTATACTGATCACTAGACGAATTCCATAGTTCAGGTAGCTTGTTATATATTTCTATGGGCTGTCTCAAAATTTTTGATTTAGAATTCTCCTCACCAACTTCTTCATTAAAATCAATTGATTCGTCTTCCAATTCCATTCCAAAAGAATTTTAAACAATGAAAAGAAATAATAACCAAACTTTTAAATCATGAGAAAATAATTTGAAACAATTCACCACGTCCAACAAGTAAACTTGAAACACCTGAACGAGAGCGACCCACTCGGCACCAACATCTCTAGTACTGAGGTAATGATGCGATGGACCTTACACCATGGTGCAAAGATTACATGGTGTGCCTAGACGGCCGCGTTCTCTCTCTAAAATCTTCCCCTCTCTCATTTGGCCGATGCTCAGTGATGCAACCTTGTAAAACTACTTGCTAAGCTAAAAAAAAGTCGATATAACTAATTTAAATGTCTGTCGCACGTACTTTATTTACATTTCATCATATTTTTTCGTATTGTTTAGTGTGCAAATAGCAAATTAAAGATCTAAAACCACATTTATTAATTTTCTTATCAACCTAATTGCTTTAAATAAAAAAAAAAACTTGAATGCTCGTGGTATTTTAATATATCATTGTGTAATAAACTAAATGTTTTATCGTGTTTTTATGTCGAAATCGAATTTTAACGTGTTTTGCAATTTATTTTCGTTAGTGTTGATTAATATAGTTTAATTTTTCATGGTTGGTAATTGCAGCATCAAAAATATTCAAAAGGGGCGTCGTACCGGAGTTATAGGCACACCATGTAATCTTTGCACCATGCTTTACACTATCAGTATTACTGTCAGTATCCCCACCACTAGGCGTGGCCAAGATACTGAAGTACTGAGGTTTGGATTACAAAATATTTTGTAATACGTCAGTTCATTCTTCAATACATCAGTACTAGACGTTTACACGATCAATAATACTGTCAATATTTTTACGTAATGACAATATTATTATCCGTGTAAGGGCCGCTTAAGGCTTGGGCAATTCTAAATTGAAAACAAAATGAATTACCTTCTGAACCTATACACCGATGGTGGCAGAATAACCTCGTAGTCGACGCCAAAAATCAACAAAAAAAAAAATAATTACCTGAGTGTCCAACTGTCAATACTTCGATGGGCAGGGATCCCCTGCGCCGAGCCAGCAGCGCGTCGGGGATGTCCGCTTTGTGCATTATTAAACGAGACCAGGAATCAGTCGGTGTGGGATCCGAGGCGGGCATGCACACGGTCTCGGGCCCGCCCGAGCTGCGCCTGCGCAGCTGCTTCTTCCGCCTCTTCCCGTTCAGGCTTGTGTGCCTAGTCAGCAGCTCTCTCCTCTCCGAAGGCACCAGGGGCGGCAGGTCCGTCGGCGCGGAGCCCCGCCTCTGGTAGTGCCACAGGTTGTACGGCTGCTCCACCGGGGGCAGCGCACTCGAGTCGACACGTCCTTCATCTTCAAATCCTAGTAATTGGAAATGCACGCACGTTTAAATTGCAACTAATTGTTATTTATTCATTAATAGATTGCGATGAAATAAATTGAGGCTCGCGGGGTGACTCATGGTACGGCCGAGGTAGCAGAGGTGACCCCGCGAGCCGCCAATGATGAAATAAGAAAGCTGTACTAAGCAGAGTCAGTACGCCAGAATTATGGCTGAAAAATGAGCTGTTGCTTTCATAACTAAAAAACCTTTTTGCTCGGAATGCATTTTTTTATCCTGAGACCGAGAACAGAGATTAACCATCAACAGTGGAAGTAGAGATTGGTTAGGACAATGCATCTCTACCCTGGGTAAACTCACTGAGTTAGCACCCTTATCATCTTTATTTCACACGCGATTTCTTATCAAAAATCAAAATTGAGGAATTTATTTTAAGGATTCAAGTTTATGAAGTTCATAAATAAAGTTCAAATTAAATAAATAAAATCATAAGTCAAAAATTAGTGAGAGAATATCATTAAAATATTTCTTGGTACTCACTTTGTCTAATAATTTCAGCAGGTACAGATCCGCGCCTCAGAATATCGGAGGAGCACATCCCCCCGCCAGCAGGGGGTGTATTTTCATCCGGAATTAATGATACTGAAACTGGAGCGGATCCTCTTCTTTTGGACAAACTCTGCAATCAAATTTCGTAGTTAGATAATAAATTGGATGTCCAAACAATCTTAAAAATCATACTAATAATACCCGACTCGACCAAAGTACCTACGCATAGCCTCGACACCGTAAATCATTGCAATCCTAACATTATTCTTAAATTCAAAAATACCAAGAATAAATAATTCATCAGGTAATCAGGTAATTAGTCCCCCTAAGAATTTTTCGCTTATCAATTTTTATTATTAAAAATAACCAATATTACATATTTCAAACAAATAATATAAGCGGTAAATTTTTCCAACGCTTTAAAACGTTGGAAAAGATTTCACCGATTTTTTGTGGCCGGAAATTGAAGACATGAACTTGCACGATCCATGGTTTCAGCAGGATGGCGCGCCATGCAACACAGCCCATGTCACAATCGATCTTTTGCGCGCTAAGTTCGGTAATCGTGTTATCAGCCGGTTTGGTGATATCGATTGGCCACCTCGGAGCTGCGATATGGCGCCACTAGACAATCCAGGCCCTTAAGGTGAATATTGAGCAACTCATTCGTGAGATAGAGCCAGAAACCGTCATCAAGGTCTTGGAAAATTGAGTTGACAGGATGCGCTATTGCGAAGCCAGCCGAGGCAGCCACATGAAAGAAATCGTGTTCCATAAATAATGGGAATGTTTACTCTTTCGAAAAAACCAATAATATACAAAAAATTGGTTTTTAATTATTTTTTTTAATTTTTAAAAAGAAACTACTATTTGGCCCACCCTTTATTTAGTGCAACTAAAGATAAATTTAATATTTAAAATATGACAAATACATTTTCAAGAGAGTGGGGCAACTGACCCCTCTCCCAGTGGACGCTAATGGTTACTGACAAGTAACACTAGTCAAGTGGAACACGCCGATTTTGATGGGCCTTGAATATGTTGTAGTGTAGGTCAAAATAAGAGACACATATTTTTTTATACGTGCCCTAACGGACGTTAAAAGGCGAAAACTCCCTCTTGAAAAAATCGGTTTTTATCTCCCTGTGGTACAAGGGCGTTTCCAACCAACTAGTCTAGGGGGGTAATTATAAAAAATAAATAAACTGGTGCTTCCGCTCTCATATACCTGTTCCGTGAAATCTCCCTATCCTTTTCCAACTTTTTAAAGCATTGGAAAAATTTACCGGCTATATTATTTGTTTGGAATATGGAATATCGGTAATTTTTAACACTAAAACCTGTTAAGCGAAGAATTCTTAGGGGGGGGTAATTACCCGATTACCCCCCTTTTGAAACCGCCACTGCTGTGGTAGCAGTGTTGCCAGGAGTAATTTTTAATTTTCCCCAAATATTTCATAAAAAAAAATATATATCTTTTTTGTAATTACCCCCCTAGACTAGTTACTTGGAAACGCCCTTGATATACTGTACTCTGTTTAGGTCATAACAAACATATTATTTATCTACTTTATCAACATTTCAACTAAATGAAAATCATGTTTTAGTTAAGTCAATGTACTTACAATAACTGGGATTCGTCTTGGATCGACGTTCTCCTTCTCGTACCTCTGTCCGGACTCGGAGAGCTTCGCGATCTTGCACGACTTCTCTTTGTTCTCTTCTTGTTCTCTCTTATTACTACTTATAGATGGCTTTGGTGGGGAGATATCCGTTAGTTCCGAGGACCTGCCGTTGTTCGGACTCAATACGGATATCGAGGGGATCTGGTATTGTGGGACCATTGCTGATATGTTTTCGTGTGAACTGTGTGTAGATTCCGATCTGCTGTCATCTATAAAAGAACAAGAATTTCAGTTGGATCTTTAATGGTGTTTGAAAAATATTAACTGCAATGACAATTTTTTATGGGTTTGTATATAATTTTGGATTATTCGTTCTACAGATGGAGTTGTAAATACGCCCACAATGCGTCATTCTTACTGGCCGATTTGAAAAATTGCGGGAAATCCGCACGTCCAAATCAAGCAGTACAAATGCAAATGGTTGATACGATCATTGTAGTGTGTCAGCTGTTAGCGCCTGTTCGGGATCTACAGTCTATTTTTCGTAATTTTGCAAACAGGGAAGGATAGGGCAAATATGACCTTGTCCAGTAATTGGTTGAAATTGCGGGAGACATTTAATTCTCTATCTTCATTTTTTCCAGTGGTCTCTGTCATTTTACTAGCTGGCATTAGCGTAGTATAAGGGGGTAAATAATATACTGTTAGTGTAGTATTACCGAATAAATTGAAGTATAATATTGGAATACTATATTTAAATAACATAATTGAGAGTAAATTAAACTTTTGCACTTAACTGTAATGTTAAATTCCAAGAAAATATGAATTTAATGAGTATTGCAGCGCGTACGCTTATGAAGTGTAAACATACGCAATGTGTACTACAAGCCAGCTGTGTTGGCGTCCGCCATTCTAGATACGCCGTTCACATGTTACTGTTCTGTATTGTTTAGCATTTCTCCTTGTTGCTGTGTGGTGTTTCTTTAATTTTGTATTTGTGCAATGACTGATAAATTCATCCCATGATTTTCCCGAGCACTGTTCGTTATACATGTAATCCACTAGATTTAAATTTCGCAGCAATATTCGTCACCAGATTCAGATATGTTAATGGTGTAAATCAGTCTTCTAGTCTTTGTAATCTTAGGAAAAATAGTGTATAGTACCGTTCTGCTTATTTGGCTGAAATGGCCCCAACTCCACAAAAACGACGCCGTGCGAGGCATTTTTCAGTGTTTCAATCGATTGTTTAAATAATTATTAATAAATTGTGGCTGATAGTTGTTAAAAGTCCATGTTCACTTTGATACTGGTAAATAATACAGGATAATACTTTCAAATATTTATTGTCTGAGTTCGCGACAATTGCAGCAGCCACAGTGTAGCGCAACAATTGTCACGAACTCAGACAATAAATATTTGAAAGTAATATCGTGTATTATTTACCAATATCGAATGTTAGTATTTTTCTTCTAAAGGTATGTGTTCTGTGGTATTTTTAAGGTGTGTCAGGAAAATAATAATCAATTTACGTAGTATAAATCAGACTTTTGTGCAGAACACATGGCGATTATGGGCGTTTTTACAACTCTGTCTGTAGAATGAATAGACTATAGCAATTATGTTTGCATTGCTCGATTAGTTGGCTCGCCAAATAGAGTATAAACAGCTTCCGTAACTTTACAAACAAGGCATTTGTTAGGACACTGTATCTTTTTGGGGCCGTAATATAAATGTAATAAGAGATGTTTCATAATATGTAGCAACACGTTTTAATATGCCAGTACAGTACATTTTAATATGCAAGTACAGTACGGTCACTTGATTACTCAGCAATTGATTTGCTAATTTGAAGATGATATGATAGGCTGTTTCCTCGCTTTCATTATGACTGACGCACCATATTGAATACCTAAATTTTTAATATTATTTTAAATTAAAATGAGGAAATATTTGTTTTCCATGTAGGAAGCTTCTACTTTTTTTTACTATGTTTTTATATGATTAATAAAACACTTTTTAACTTTGCTTGTGTGTTGTATAAACAAAGTTAAAAAGTGTTTTATTGATCATAAAACAAGGAAAAATAGACAACCAAATTCGACTAGATTCACGATGTTCTAAAACTTGTGAAAATAAAGAATGAATAAAAAATGTACATTACCTTCGTTAACAGTCTCTGCACATGTGGACATTTCTACCGTGGCAGACATGTATCTCATGCGGACATACGGCTGCGGCGGAGGGAAGGTTTGCTGTCTGGTCAGAGATTTCGTTGGCCCGCCAGAGCCACCTTGAAGCACTGAGGATAATCTACCCGCTGCCGCACTACTTGTCATGGATGCTATGCTTGGTTCCGGCAATAAATTCTCAGCACTCAATGGTCTCTCTGGTTGGTCTTCTAAAAAAAAAAACAACCAACATATGCAAAAGCTATAAATTCAATTATTAACTTATATGCTTAGAGCGTAAGCACTTGTATTTATATTTGAGAGCACAACGGTATAAAGTATTGTGGCGACTATTAGGTGACATACGAGTGCAAAGAGTTAAACTGCAGATTACAGGATGGCAAATGTAAGTTGGCCAGACGCGCAGGGTGGAACTGAAAGCTTTCTCTCTCTCTACTGCCGGCCGAGTAGAGTCTCTGTAATAAGCGGTCACATATCTTCGCGTGCTTCGGGCGCTCTCCGCCACATTGAAAATGAATGTACCAGGCGCACGAACTGTTCACGAAATCTGTCGAGAGCGCCCTTCGAAGGTACCGCCCACAATTTTGTCACTGCGCAACGGCAAGTTATGTTTGCCGACCTGTACTTCCGGTCTGTGTTGAATTTTTTTTTCCCTACAGTTACAAATATCAGAATTGTATGTTTTGCAGACAAAAATAGTAAGTTCAATTTTTCTTCGAGTGAAGAATTAAAAAATTCTGTGAGGAACATATTGTTATCCACACAAAGTGAATTAAATATGGTTCCGTAAGTTTCAAAAAGGTACTACCCGTTTTGGCTCGATAATAATTCTATGATGTCAAAGATGGATTATTGAATAGAGAAAAAAAGGCAATTATCTTGGGCCCGCAAAAGCCATTTTGCCTGGTGCAGAATTTTTAAATAATATCATTAGGGTTTTTATAATATTTTTGTCTTGGGCCCAGCTGGTGGTTAATCTGTCACTGCATGATGTATAAATGAAAGCTGTTATTTTAATCACAGAAAGAGATACATTTTTGACATTTCTGATGAAATGCCACTTTTTGCTATGATGTAATAGTAATTTAAGCAACAAGGAACGTAAGGACTTATTAACATTTAAGGTAGGCGAATACGAGTCGAGGCTTGTCACCTGCCGAAAATGTTAATTGTCATTACGTTCCGTGTTGCTTATTAATTTTTTTCCGCTATCAGAAATATAATACTTAAGGTGGCCGTTGAAATGAGTAATTCAACATTCAATTTGTTTTTGTCACCAAAAAACACACACATTTTATTTCCGCAATTATGTCCTTCTTGCTTAATTTTTTGTGTTTGGCAGCGTTTCATTTGAATCAATAATAATACGAGAAACATATGAAACAAAGAATGAATAATTAAATGCAGGAATTTTTATGATATTCGCCATAAAGAAATGGTTAAATTCGAGAACTTCAGTAGTAAATAGAGGTTATACAACTATATATTTTCATTAAAACTATACTTCATTAGAAATATGCACTCTCTTACAGAAAACCTAATCTTAGAAATATATATTTCATCCACCGATAAAGAAGTAATAGCGGAATTAAAACCGCTATGTTTCCACTCAAACGTCAGCAATTCAACCGCCATCTTAAAAAAGATCAGAAAATGTTCTAAAATACGGCTTGTAACATTTGGGATTATAATTTTTATAGTCACCTATGCGTCCTATGGCAACCCAGCAACCGAGAAAACAATGTCGAATTTTGTTTGTTTGTGTCAATCTAGTAACAGTTTTTGCGAGCATGAATGGACACGAAGCTGCGAATATTGCGTGTTAGAACCCGTTACCGACAAAATCGAAAAAGGTATGTGCCCTGTTACGACTCTTTTAAGCAGTGGTTATGTAAGAAGGATGCCGATGCTATAGGTATACACGAAAATGTATTGCTCGCCTATATGTTGGAGCGTAACGTTTCTGTTTATTATTTTCCTAGGTCCGTAAGTAAAAATTAAGTTCCGTCGTCAAGGACAACAAACACCACGAATGTTATCAGCCACTTACGGTTCCTGTAACCATGGATGAAATGCTTATCTACGTTGTCGGTAGCGGAAAAAATAATTTAAACGAAGTATTTTAGCTACCCAGAAAATTTGTTTTAAAATTAGGTGTGAGGTAAATAGAAGATTGTTTAATGTTCACTTCCAGTCTAAATGATGTATCACATGATAAGCCACTGGTTTAGTTGTGGTAACACCTTCTGATACATTGGCAGCGAATGAGTTAACATTAGATAAAATCGTATTTGCTTCACTAATGCTGGTAATATTCCAACAGCCAGAAGGTTGACTTTATAACTAGTTACTTTCCAAACAATATTTTGTTTGGAAAGTAAGTCGAGTTGAAATTTTGAACAAACTTTCATGTAAACTCTGTTCATATTTTATTCTCGCCTCAGTAGGGATTTTTTTTCTTATATTGGCATGTTGTATTTTTGATGGCTATGATTGAAGTATGTTGTTAACCAATAATTTTAATAAAACGTTGCCAAACATTGTGGCAAAATGCCAAATTGATGTTTGATATTTAATAGCCCATTCCCCCACCTATTATCCCAATATTTTAAAATGCAACATTGTACTACACCTAACCAAAAAATGCAATGATATAACCAAATTGAACTTTTTTTACCACCAACAAAAATGTCACGCTAACAAAGCCTACTGCGGTGAGAATAAAATGTATGGAGTATAAAGTCTTAAAATATTGTTTGTTACCTTATAGGTACAATTGTTAAAAACACTTATTGATAATAAATGTGAGTATTAAATAAGTTATTTCTTTAATTTTTTTAATTGTGTACCTGTGGAATGATGGTGCCCTCCGCTGCTGGTCGAGATCAGGGACGATCGCGACTCGAACCTCATGAGCTCGTCCTCCTCGCGCAAGCCACTGGATGCCCTGGATTCCGATCGGGCCGGGCTGGTCCGCCTTATCGGCAGGCTTTCCCTCCTGTAAATGGTTCTTGGCAGTGAAGGCTCCATATTTACAGGTACTGAATGTCTTCGAGCACCGAGTGCACTTTCCAGTGTTGGCACGGCCAGTGATTGTCTTCTGGATATTCTGAAAACAAAGTTTAAACTTTAACAAGGAAGACACGTTTGAACGCAAATATCCGTTTAAATGTCAACATGTTTAAACAAGGAAGACACGTTTAAATGCAAAGTGTTCACATGTAATCGTGAATATCTGTTTAAACGCGAATATCCATTTAAACGTTTAAAAAACGCTCGCTAACTAAGAACACGTTCATCCGTGTATTAACCCTTTCGGCCCTGGTGGTGGCAATTGCCACTGCAACATTTACATGTCTCTACTTACTATGACAATCCATATTTTTGCTGTTTATCACTAGATGTCACTTCAACAAAGCCTCACTAATTAATTCCTATATTAATTAAACAAATGAGTTAAAATTTGGTATTTATGGTCTTAAGAAGCTCCCTATCGATAATAATTAACAAAAAAATGTGTTTTTTCAAATTTAAAAATCCAGGGATGAAAGGGTTAAGTTGTATAATTAATCAAATCAGTTCAAAGCTCCCCATCAATAATAATTAACAAAAAAGATTTTTTTTCAAATTTAAAAATCCAGGGCTGAAAGGGTTAATGAGCCCTAGTTCAAACACAACCAAAGTACTGGCCCAATCTACCAACAGGTTAGCAAAGAGACAGTCCTGCTTGTTTCTGCTTGTTTCCTGTATTATTGTTTTTTTTTAGGAATGACACTTTAGGCGAAGTTGTTTGACACATGCGTTCGATGGGGACTCAGTGGATACAAACCACCACACCCGGTAGCATATTTGATTTGCTTATTGAAGATGTGTTTACCTGGGTGCTGGAGGAATAAAGTCAGTAACGCTAGTAGTTTCCGGAGAGATTTTGGAGAGCTCATCGTCGTCGCTGAGCTGTGGTTCCAGTTCAGCGTCCGATAGCTCCGTGTGCGTTTCTTCCGCCTGCTCCGCCGCTTCTTCATTCTCCCACCGTTGCCTGTTCGACTCCAGCAGGTCCATCATGTTGGTCGAGAGTTCACTTTTCAAGAATCTGTGCCACTCCATGAACAAAGGTGTAACGACAAATTTGAAGAAACCTGAGCAGAGTAAAGGAAAAAGTTTAAACATTAAATATTGATTCCTCATCAGAACACCTACAGACTGGTTTATTGTTTATACCATTCAGATCTCATCAGTGCAGTTAGTTGCTGATGGAGAAACAGTATTATTGTTATATTTGCCGCCGTTGGCATATTACTATATCTATCGGTGGTTATGCCACTCAGATTGGGTTTAGTATACTGTGGCCGGGCTATGAAGGCGTCTAAGGTAAGTAACGAAGGGTCGGAAGGGTCGCCCTCATCTGAAGTGATTGGATTTTGTTACTTCACACTCACAGATGTTTATAGTTTACTTGCTAGCTATTGGTGCCACTATCCGATTCTCTTCATACATCAGTGGTTTTTAAAAGGTACCAGATAGCACCTCAGATGCCTTCATAGCGCGGCCAGACTTTACAACATTCAGGCAATAGATTTGGCGTTTCTACGTAAAAGTGTAAGTTTAATTGTTTTATTAGAAAAGTTAAAGTAAACAAAAGAGAAACATCTACATTGCCATTTTAATGTATTAATAACTTAATCTTAGCGAAAATGTCACGATTTAGACAAATCTTCTTTTAGTAATGCAAGGACGAAAGAAGAAAATATATGAAAGCACAGGCAGTTTTCCTTTAAGAACATCGTATGAGCAATTTTTACGGTTCTCGAGATCGGCATATCACAGCTAGAAAGATTGGGAGAGAAAGGGGGTAATATATTTACCAGCTTGAATTTTGGCAACAGAAGTGGATTGTTGATCGCAAATGGAAGTGACTGGAAGATTAAGTTTTCTCTCGAATTCCCCCTGTCTGAAGAATTCATCACAGACTTTGAGACTCCACTTGTGTGATATATCCCAAGGCCGGGTGGGATTGGAAATGTCGGCGCATTTCAGCGATATCTGCAGTATAAAATGTCTATCCTCCGCTTTACTTAAATCTAGTGTGCCTTCATCTAAATGTTTCTAAAAAAAAAACAAAGATTGTGAATTTAAGTAGTTTTATTTTCTTGGGACCGATATTTAGTGATACTCCAATTATAATATCGGACAGTTGGAGGTTTCAAATATTTTTAAATTTATATAGTTCTATTTTCTTGCAACCAATATTTGGTGAAACTCCACTGTGTACACTATAAGACAGTTGGATGTACTTATCAATGACGGTTCGGGGTTTTTTTTCTGGTACGGCCGAGGAACAAGAAGTGGTAATACAGATAGGTGCGGTCACGCAGCCAGCCGTCTCTGCAACTGACCCTACCTATCTGTATTGCCACCCTTATTACCTCGGCCGTACCAGAAAAAAACCTGGTACTTATCATAGATTTATTGTTGTATACTGCAACAATTGGTTGCATCACCAACTGTATGAAATAAATGCGATTAGTGACAAAGTCCAACTTATTTATTGTTGCATCCATAATGGATAACTGTGATGAAATAAATTGTCGGCATTTGCACAATTTGAGATCACAAAGGATTCCCGTAAATTATTAGTCACGTCGATACGGTAACAATTACTCACCTTAAACTTCGTTAAAAATTCTTGTTGCCTATTAATATCAGTGGCTAATATGAGATCACGAATTTGTAGTTCCAATTCACTTCGATAAGGCAATAGTTGTTCAGCAACTCCGCTCTCTAACAAGCAGCCCACCGCCGACCTCCAATGGTGATTTTCTAATACCGAACTATTCTGCAAAAACAAAATGCAAGGAATTGTAAATATGATTCACAAGTATTAATTCAAGACATGCAGAAGAACATTTCTGCAATCAGATTTTTTTTATTGATGACATATTATTAGGTAATAAATAGATGCAAAGAAACCAGTAGATACTTGGGCGGTAGGAATTAGAGAAGGGTAACACGAAATAAGTCAGTGACTCTGGCGCCGCGAGATCGAGATGTTCGTGTGTGCGAAATGCGCAAGTTATCCGAATTTTTATTTTTTTACTTTTCAAGGAAGGAAATCTTGCATCACGGGTCAAAATACTGTTGGCACATCTATCTAACAAAAAAAGCTGCGGTAAGGCAAGCTCAGAGCTAGGACCTGATGAATAAAGTGCGAACGCAAATTTTGGGTATCGATTCTAAGACCGTTTGTTATTATAAGGTGAGTGGCTTAAAATACACAGCTTGTACGTTATTTCGTTGTCTAACCGCTAGGGCATCTTTTGGGGTACTCAACTTAAACTTAAGTTAAAAACCCAGCCCACCGCGTACTCGCGAACTGGCGAATTTTCTATATATAGCTTCGCGTTGCAAATATCGAAAAATGTCATCAGTAAAATTTTGACCCTATATACCGAGTTTTATTGTAAAATTCGCATTTTGATTTTTTTGTTAATAACGCAATTTACACCCGCACGACTCAGAGGTTTCATTTTCTCATACAATGTGTCAGCCTGGGACTTGAATTTTTGCACACGCGTAGGTACACATACGATGCATCTTTTTAGGTATTTATCTCAAATCCAAGTTGTAAACTCAGCCTACCGCGAATTGGCAAACAGGACGAATTTTTATATTTTGCTTCGCGTTGCAGATATCGAAAAATACTATAGGAAAAAGTTGTTCAGAATCATATTTTGGCCCTGTATACCGAGTTTAAATAAAAAATTCTCATTTTGATTTTTTGTTAATAACGCGATTTACAACTGCACGGTTCAGAGGTTTAATTTTCTCATTCAGTATGTCAACCTGGGACTTGAATTTATGCACACGCGTAGGTACACATACAATGCATCTTTTTAGGTATTTATCTCAAATCCAAGTTGGAAACTCAGCCTACCGCGACTTGGCAAACAAGACGATTTTTTTTTAAATTTTGTTTCGCGTTGCAGATATCGAAAAATACTATAGGAAAAAGTTGTTCAGAATCATATTTTGGTCCTGTATACCGAGTTTCAATAAAAAATTCGCATTTTAATTTTTTGTTAATAACGCGATTTACAACTGCACGGTTCAGACGTTTAATTTTCTCATTCAGTGTGTCAGCCTGGGACTTGAATTTTTGCACACGCGTAGGTACACATACGATGTATCTTTTTAGGTATTTATCTCAAATCCAAGTTGTAAACTCAGCCTACCGCGACTTGACAAACAGGACGATTTTTTAAATTTTGTTTCGCGTTGCAGATATCGAAAAATGCTATAGGAAAAAAGTTGTTCAGAATCATATTTTGGTCCTGTATACCGAGTTTCAATAAAAAATTCGCATTTTGATTTTTTGTTAATAACGCGATTTACAACTGCACGGTTCAGAGGTTTAATTTTCTCATTCAGTGTGTCAGCCTGGGACTTGATTTTTTGCACACGCGTAGGTACAGATACGATGTATCTTTTTAGGTATTTATCTCAAATCCAAGTTGTAAACTCAGCCTACTGCGAATTGGCAAACAGGACAAATTTTATATTTTGCTTCGCGTAGCAGATGTCTAAAAATGCTAGAGGAAAACATTGTTCAGAATCATATTTTGGCCCTGTATACCGAGTTTCAATAAAAAATTCGCATTTTGATTTTTTGTTAATAACGCGATTTACAACTGCACGGTTCAGAGGTTTAATTTTCTCATTCAGTGTGTCAGCCTGGGACTTGATTTTTTGCACACGCGTAGGTACACATACGATGCATCTTTTAAGGTATTTATCTCAAATCCAAGTTGGAAACTCAGCCTACCACGATTTGGCAAACAGGACGAATTTTTATATTTTGCTTTGCGTGGCAGATATCTGAAAATGCTAGAGGAAAACATTGTTCAGAATCAAATTTTGACCCTATATACCGAGTTTTATCGTAAAATTCGCATTTTGATTTTTTAAATAACGCAATTTACACCCGCACGTCTCAGAGGTTTCATTTTCTCATACAATGTGTCAGCCTGGGACTTGAATTTTTGCACACGCGTAGGTACACATACGATGCATCTTTTAAGGTATTGATCTCAAATCCAAGTTGGAAACTCAGCCTAGGACGATTTTTTTTATTTTGCTTCGCGTTGCAGATATCACACCAATAGCTACGGGGCGGGACTTATATCGGGCTCCAGTTCGTGGAAAACTTTTGGAGCAATTATCATATGGGAAATGGAGGGGGAATAGCAGTCCAT
Source organism: Ocypus olens (assembly GCA_910593695.2). NCBI lineage: Eukaryota > Metazoa > Arthropoda > Insecta > Coleoptera > Staphylinidae > Ocypus > Ocypus olens. The sequence continues at coordinate 50,434,295 of OU343050.1, read as the reverse complement.
ATGTATATAGTCAAAGGGGTAGGCTCTTTGCAAGTAAATTTTGTAGGCGATGACTTTTCGTTTTTTTTTGCTCGTCACCTTCCAGACATCATGTGAGCAACGATGTTTGCATATTATTTAAATTTCCCGCCGAAAAATCTGGGGAATTTGATCGCTCCAAGTTCATGCCAAGGCATAATTAATAAATCGTAACTGGATTTGGGCAGCGTCGTGCGTCGTATTTTACCATTGTGTTCATTAATTCTTCGATTTAATTATTTTACCTTCTGTTTCACAAACATCAGTTCTTATCAGGACTACTTTGCGTAAATCTTTGTTTTGTGGTAAGTGATTTGCTGTTTTTAAGGTTAGAAAATTATAAAATTTACGTTTCGTTCGGGAAACAATGTTACACCAATGGACAATCAATCTAACGGATTTTCTTTTCATATGATCAGTTCTACCCACATGCGTATTTGGTTGCCTACATATAAATCTGCACCTATTGTTGCTCACTCGGTACTTTTTACTTCTTACAAAGAGTGATGGGTCTATTCATTGAAGGCAACTCTTTTTTACGAGTCTTCGTAATTTTTGGTGTAAAAATCAGTGACGGTTCGCGGGGTTTTTTCTGGTACGGCCGAGGAACAAGAGGTGGTAATACAGATAGGTGCGGTCACGCAGCCAGCCGTGTCTGCAACTGACCCTACCTATCTGCATTGCTACCCTTGTTACCTCGGCCATTCCAGAAAAAACCCCGCGAACCGTCACTGGCAAAAATTTTCATATTTTCGTATGGAAAGGCATAGTCGAGTATGGCGAAGTACTTACTTCATATAAAATGGCAAGATGATTTGAAGTCGAAATGAGAAAATGCTGGTTGACGCCTGGATGATCTAAATCGTGAGCAACGGCTCCAATAAGAGCCGCCATAATTTCAATAGGAGTGAGGTGTCTTTTTATCTGTAACAGAATAAATGATTATGAGCTACAAATTTGTAAACATAACATGTATTATGTAAAAAAAAAGTAAAGATTGCGACTTAATTATACGCAACTGAATGTCTATTATGCAAAGCAAAACTTCTTATAGCAAAAAAAAATACATTAACTGCCGGTGTCAGATAAACTAATTGCCAGTCAAGCCGACGCTTGCCTGTACGGTCTGTTCACAGGGCACCGAATCCGTCGTTTTACCGATTCGGTTATTTTGCCGTCTTCTATAGTGACGCATATATTTCAATATGCGTGTTCACACGATACTGCCGTCGACCGTATACGGTATGGTGTGAACACGAACATTAAAATATATGCGCCACTATAGGAGACGGCAAAATATCCGAATCGGTAAAACGACCGATTCGGCGGCGTGTGATTAAGGTTTAATATCAAAGAACGCACCACGCACCTGGTGCGTGGTCGGCCTCGCGACAGAAAGTGTTAATTAATGTTTCTGGCAAACAGTTATTTTTGTTAATTTATGAATACGTGAAGTTTACGGCCGGCAAAGCAACGCTTTTTTTCATCTCATCTGGAACTAATGAAGCGTACTCAATGTTTATTAAAAAAAAAACTATTCAAAATCTTTAAAAAAATAATTAGAATATGGTTTTATAGATTGGAATAAAACACCAATATACCACTATATAAATAATATATAAAAAGTTAAAGTGTTTTATTCCAATCTACAATCAAGATGTACCACGAAGTAAACGCCGCCAACATTAAACATATGGTTTTCTGTTTAAAAATCAACTTTACCTTCTCCTCTTGTAAGAAACAGTGCATCGCTTGAGTCACATCCGTCGCATGAATGGAATTGTGATACGGATTTGTACTATGATAACCTTCCTCGATGAGTGCTGAAATTTAAACCATTTCTTTATTACTCCACATAAAATGTTAATTCGCGAACGACAGGTAATAATACAAGAGAATGGGCACCGGATTAGGGAGGTCAACGGACGACTCTTTATTTGTGGTCCTCGTTTCTTTGTACAGGGACAAAAACATATTCGTGAAGACACATCGCTTATAACTACTTATCAGCGGCGGCGGCGAAGACTACGGGAGAAAATTTGACCAAAACAACAGAGGAATTTTGCTTCCTCTATAAGAGCAAGTAGTGGATATCTATCTATCGAAGATCCGCTGCTGCATAGTAATAAACCATGTACTCTTTAGAATCTACAGTACAATGTGTATAACGATTGGACATTAGTGAAGCCGAGAGAAAGGAGGGATAAGTGTGTGCGCTTCCTAGGCGCTTGCGTCGATTCCGAGGAACGACCAATAAGGAAGTTCGAGTCTATGTTACAGAACAGCTGATCGTTTAAACACCACCGTAGAATCAACACATGCGCACTTTTTTCGGCACACTGTAGGTTTAGGAGGCACTAATACATATATGAAATCAATGCAGCGCGCTGATCCGCTGTTGTTCACATTTGTCGAAAGCCCAAAGGCTTGCTTCATCTCTTATTATACTGCAATCTCTTCTTTTAGTTCAAACGCCGTTGGAACCTCGGAACGAGAAGGCCAACGTGCCTCACAATAATATAGAAGTGCTCTATATTCTGTACCCATGTCATCACACAATTTTGCGAAAGTCCTTCCTCTTAATAGACTGCTTTTTTTTAAAATAAAATTTACATCACTTCGAATGCTGTTAGTAGTCCTCACTCGTATAGCTAGGAATCATGCAATATATTCAAATCGCACGAGGAGTCACCTTTCGAACCAGCGTTTTTTCTTGCCATAGATAAAGCATAGTCCAATGCAGTTATCCCACTGAATATCATTTTCATTCAATAAATTATCAATTGTATTAAAAACTTCGCTTGCTGTAGGTTTACAGAATAACATATCTTCTCGGACAACATAGCTTGCATATGTACCCAAATGTGCATCTGTTGGTTCATCTACTTGCAACGCGAAATAGGATGGTTTCAGTTTTTCGCGTTGCAAGTAGTTTCGTTGTCGATCGCAAAGATCTTCAGAAATATCGGAAATTCTTCTTCCCACAGTATTATTTGCAAGTGGAATCATTCTAAGATGATCAGCATACGATTCACCAAGCAGTGTAGATAATACATATATTAATAGCTGCAGCAGTGACGGTTCGCAGGGTTTTTTCTGGTACGGCCGAGGAACAAGAGGTGGTAATACAGATTGGTAGGGTCAGTTGCAGAGACGGCTGGCTGCGTGACCGCACCTATCTGTATTACTCTTGTTCCTCGGCCGTACCAGAAAAAACCCCGCGAACCGTCACTGAGCTGCAGGTAGCACCAAAGTTTTTTCTATTGGATGACGTTGTTTGCATTCTATAGGAAACGATATAACGGATGCAAGCAATGTTTTCGATGTTACAGACACGGTTTTTGAAAAAGATTTTTGTTGTTTATTTAAAACCTCTAGTTTTAACTATTTGGTATGATGCTGTCTGGGGCCAAAATTTTCATACAGAGCAAACATTGGCCATTAAAAACTTTACATCGAAATCACCATGATAAATATAGTGGATTATATATTTTTTGGTTTAATGTACAGGGTGACTCAGAGTAGATTTCAGTTTTCGAACGTACCCTGTGCAACCGCTTTAAAAGTTGTGGGGGGGGGGTAGCGCTGGCAATTTGCGGCGAATACGTGCGGATTGTCAGTAAACATGGAGCAGTGGTCGAACGAACAACGTGCCTTCATGGTAGAGGCGTTTTTTAAAGTGAACGGTTCCTTCGACGTTTTTGCAATCATTGCAATATTCGGCGTGTACGTGATGCTCGGTCGACAAATTTAGTGAAATCGTGGGTTCAAAGATTCCGACAAACAGGTTCCGTGGCAAATCGGAAGCATCGAGATTAACAGAAGTCCATCAGAACATTGAGATTGTGCGACGTGCTGCGACTGGAAATCCAAGGCTGTCAATTCGAAAACATAGCCAGGCCCTGAATATTCATCGCTCAAGTGTGCAATTTTAAACAAAGACTTACACTTCCATCCCTACAAAATTCAATTGGTACAGTTCCTGAAGCCAACAGACCACGAAATTAGAAAAACATATTGTGCGACCATGATGAATATGTTTTGGATGAAGGAGGCTTGGACAACATTTTATTCAGTGGAGGCTCACTTCCACCTGGAGGGCCACGTAAACAAACAATACTATCGGCATTGGGTCCCCAAGAACCCAGAAGAAAAGCACCAAAAGCAATTGCATTCCAAGAAGGTAACAGTTTGGTGTGCCATGTCGTCTTCTGGAATAATCGGGCCCTACTTTTTTGAGGATGCCCGTGGCCGCTCTGTTACTGTGACAAGCCAACGGTACACTGCAATGCTTCACCAATTTTTGACACCAGCTCTTCAAAACGTTCCTGGTTATGACCCAAACTGGACCGGGTTTCAACAGGATGGGGCGACGGCACACACAGCAGCAGCATCAATGGACACTACGTGAATTGTTTCCAGGAACTGTTATTTCGAGATTTGGGGATATCTCTTGCCCGCCAAGATCACCAGATCTTACTCCCCTCTTAATTTAATATTAAAATTATTCACTTTTTATGCTGTTATTAAAACGTGTTAAAAACTGAAATCTCCTCTGAGTCACCCTGTATTAAAAATGATATTTTGGCAACAGCTGCATGCCCCCTTAAAATAATTTAATGCCTCTCTAGGCGGCGCGCCCCACAGATTGGAAACCACTGGATTAGGTAGGTATTTTAAAAAGATGCATAAGTTGTGGGTACTTACTGAACAATTTCCATACACGGACAACGTCCAGCTTGAAGTGGTCCAGAAGACCGTACCAGTAGAATAGATGGACGCATAGAACTGGCAGTGAACGACCACCGGCAACGGTCTCCAGCGTGAAGGCGTTGAAGCCCCACATCCCACATCTATCTAGAATGCGCTGTAAACAAGATAAAATACGCCACATTATTCTAAACTCCTGTTGGGCTTTTCATAGCCTTTCATAATATATTTACATTTGTTAGTATATCACACTTTATTAAAACACTCAGGCATATTGCAGAGCCACAATGATTGAGTTGTAATACTAACTTTCCGCCTCGAGCCGCGATTGGCACTCGGTGGAAGTTAATCGGTGTTTTTGGCAATATACGTGTTTAAGATTAATTTTCGAAACAGGGTACCACGGATTTGTTGGCTCGCCAATGACAATTGATTCTTATAGGTTTTTTTTTTACGTAGAATCCGAATCTGATAACAAAAATAGTGAATTGGCTCTAGTTTTCTTTTTTAGTAAAACGGTGTCAAAAGTGCGAAAAGCATGTTTTGGGCCATTTTTGATCACCTGTAGAAAAACAACCAGAGGTCCTAGAACCTGCTACTTCGAATGATATGAAAGCTTAAACTTTACCCTTTTACGCCCAGAATCGATAACTGGTCTGCTCAACAAAATCTGATCATTTTCAGATTGCCTTTATTTGAATGGTTATATTTAATGTTTTCGGCCATTTGTGATCACCTGTAAAAAAACAACCGGAGGTGCTAGAACCTTCTACTTCGAATGAAATTAAAGCTCAAACCTTGCCATTTTAGGCCATAAATAAGGTGCCGTTAACTTCGAGAACTCGGCAACAATTTTTTATACGTGCGCGCGTTTCCATTCTCCAACTATTTTATCATTAATATTGAGTTAATTTGAAGGTGTGAATTCTTGATTTTTTAAGCTTTATTCGATCAGCTGCAGTTTTCAAGATGGAGCTCCCTCTTAGAAAGCATGAAGGAATTGTGTCTGGCTTTCAACCCAATTTTTCATGTTCCTTGAGGTCCGAAACAAAATAGCTATAAGAGAAAGCTTAGACGTAGCTTTAGAAGTTCAAGACAGCAAGATATTGGTTTCTTTAATTATTACAAAATCTGTTTAAAATTTTCATGTATATCTATATAAAAAAAATGTTACCGAGATCTCCAAGTTCAATTTAATTCGAAGTAGAAGGTTGTTTTTTTTACAGGTGATCAAAAATTGCCTAAAACATTAAATATAACCATTCAAGTAAAGGCAATCTGAAAATTATCAGATTTTGCTGACCAGTGTAATTATTAAAATTTATGAAGCTAATAATGTTTGCCTTATTTTAATAATGCGAAATGTTTCATGATCTGACAGTCAGTAGCCAAGTGCCAAATTTAGAAAATATAGAGATGAATTAAAAGACCTTAGTTTCAACATGGAAGGTTAAAGACTAGAGAAATTATGAACATATAAAGTTGATGAACACGTTTCAAGCCCTGAAAGAATGAAAAATTCGAAGAAATAGAGAAGAAGTGAAGAAGAACGACTATCACTTTAATTTGTGCATGGGGTTAGGGAAGGTGTCAGATTATAGAAATTGCAAACACAATTTTGACGCAAATATTTCCTGACCTGACACTTGGTTAAATTAAACGTTTCCAAGAAATAGAGACGAATTAAGGGAGGAAGACTATGCCTTTAAGTGAAACGAAGGGTTAAGGAAGATGCCAGGTTGATACCAATCTTTCATGACTTGGCAGTTGGTTGAATTAAACATTTCCAAGAAATAAAGAAAAATTAAGAGAGAACGACTATCACTCTGATATGAACATGGCAGGTTAAGGAAGATGACAGACTATACAAATTGTGAATTCAAGGTTTTATTACGTTTTATGATTTGATAGTTGACGAAATGAAATGAAGAAATGGAGAAAAAATGACAGGCAAAGACTTTCCAAGAAATAGAAAGTTACACAATAGAAGAAGAGTCTTACAATTCCATTATTAAACACTTGTGTACATACTCTGGATTAAAATAAAAATATTACAACATTTCTCAAAAAAACTTCAAAATGAAACCTCTAATAAAGCACTCTTAACGTTAAAGTACACATTTGATTTGTTTTTATTTAGTGCAGAATTAGACTTTCTTATTCTAGTCTATTATTTCTAGAATTTCTTATTTGGCAAACTATTTTTAGTATTTTCGATTACTTTTTTGACTTTCCGCCAGTCCTGCCACCTTTGTCTTAAATGAATTTTGTTCACGAAAATGTTATAATGTGCGTATTATTTAATTCTACGGGCAGCATTAACGGGGTACTTTTAACACTCAATTTCTTAAACACGCATTTGCGTGTTTAATATGGTTATTAAACACGCTAATTCGCGCTTTAATTCACAGAACGCGATTTATGATAATATTTTGTTTACCCTGTTTAATACTTTTAATTTTGATTTTGTTTTTGTTTTTTTTTTAATTTTGATTTTAATTCTGATTTTAATTTTCCGTGAACAAAGTATAGAGTACAACTAGCATATATTGGCTATTAATCACTTAAACGATTTGCTCCACTCGCCTACGGCTCGTTCCGAAAACATCGTTCTCGTGAATAGCCATCATTATATGCTCGTTGTACAATATACTATTAAGGCATTATCAACGTTCAAATATAAAAAAGGCTGAACACATCAAAACGAGTCATAATTATTTGTAAAGATTTATATAAGTTCTACCTCATGTAATTCGCATAATTTATATTATTCGGCAGATAAATGCTATTAGTCTTACTATTTTGTGTATATTCTTGATTGTTTTATATAACGCCTAATTAATTTTTACCTTTAAAAATTGTAAATTAAATTTCTTTATTATGTATTTCCCTGCCATTGTACTCTGTGAGTCTGCAGGGATAATAAACTTATTATTATTATTATTATTAATATCTACAATAAACTTTTTGTTAAAACGAACAAAGTTGTTTTTTTTTGTTAATTTTATTCAAATTGCATTAGGAAATTAGCGCCTTTACAGTTCCGTATCGCATACTTTTAAAAACCGGAAACATAAAAATTGAAGTGCTGGCAGGATGTGAAAGTTTAATTCAAAAAGTTTTATTACCTACTGAATCAATACTGCAGAATACCAAACAACTTCAACTTTGTGGCACGCAAGATTCCCAAGCAATAATTAAACATGAGAATGCTAATCCTTCAACCCCTGGAAAGCAAAATTACCGAATAGCCAGTTAGATCCATCTAACTTGTTGTTTTACCGATGTAGAGAAAATAATATGGCAAATATGTTCAGGTACTTTTGTCGGTTAAAAATGGTGATGTGGCCATCGTATTACTTACTCCGATTTGATTTATATTTTTATGGTTTATTTTCAATTAAAATGATATTTTAAATGTACGTCGAGCGTTTTACAGGATCGGATAATGCTGACGTTTGAAACGTCAAAATTATGAAAGATGGAAATGATAAATTACACTTCAAATTTAAATATTCTTTACCGTCAGTCAAAAACTAATTAAATTAAAAAAACTTATTTTTCGCATCATATTAAATAATTACCTAAAGATTTTTCTGTGTGTATTAAATTATAACGAATAATTTTTCTATTTGGAACCATAGTAACAACCAAACTGTTGGGCAATAAAACCACTATCATTTGATTAGACGTCACCTGTTGGGCAATGAAACCGCTATCATTTGATTGGCTGAAACCTGTTGGGCAATGAAACCGCTAACATTTGATTGGACGTCGCCTGTGGAGAAAATGATTCGGCCGAATAATGGACAACTTTCTCAATCAAAAACGATTTAACAACGTTTATATTTATAATAAGATGCGAAAAACTTATTTTTTGTTGTTCATTTTGGTATTCTTTACAATTATTATTAATATAAATTTGATGTAACTATTATCGTTTTATAATTATAAACCAAAAATGAAAACATTTTTATAACTTTTTTTTCGAAAGACCATGATTTTATGAAAAATATTTAAAACAAAAGAGGTTCATTGCTTCGCTGTCTTTAATATTTGTTTAAATGTTTTGTACTATATAAAAAAAAATTGCAAAAACAAAACACGGTTAATACCCACTGCCGATACACATACAGACACACACTTTTAGCCCTTTCTTTCAGAACTTTTTTCAGCATTTTTGCAAGACTCAGACTTTTTTTCAGGAATGTTTTTTTGTAATTTTTTTTCGGGACTTTTTTAGGATTTTTTTCAAGATTTTATTTTCAGGCTTTTTGTCAGGAATTTTTTTAATACTTTTTCAGAACTTCTTTCTTCAGGATTTTTTTGAAGGATTGTTTTTTATATGATTCTTTGTTCAGGACTTTTTTTTCAAGATTTTATTTTCAGACTTTTTGTCAGGAATTTTTTCAATACTTTTTCAGAACTCCTTTCTTCAGTTTTTTTTTATTGTTTTTTATAGGATTCTTTGTTCAGGACTTTTTTAAGACTCATTTTGGGATTTCTTTCGAGAATAATTTGTTCAGAACTTTTTCTGGGGACCTTTTTCAAGTCTTTTTAAGGCCTTTTTGGGACCTTTTTTCAGCTTTAAGACTTTATTTTCTGGACTCTTTTCCATAACTTTTTGCAGAACTATTTTTCAGGATTTAATTTTTTTGACATTCTTAAAGTATGACTATTTTCAGGACTTTTTTAGGATCTATTTTCAGGACTACTTTGGGACTTTTTTCAGGACTTCCTCTCTGGATTTTATTCAAGACTCTTAGTACTTTACTTGGGACTTTTTTCAGGACTTTTTCTTCTAGAATTTTTTTATGGTTACTTTTTCAAGACAATTCTAACTAAGCCCCTTTTTCAGGACTTTTATCGGTACTTTTTTCAAAACCTTATTTTCAGGATTTTTGTTTTAGAATTTTTTTCGTGGTGTTTAAAAAAAATCTGGACCTTTTTCAAGTTTGTTTTTTCTATCTTCAGGATTTCTTTCTTCCGGACTCTTTTTTCAAGACTTTCTGACTGAACTTTTTTTAGGATCATTTTCAGGATTCTTTATTCAGGACTTTTTTAAAACTAATTCTGGGATTTTTTTTTCAGGATAAATTCTGCAGAACTTTGCTGTCAGGACTTTCTCTTGGGACTTTTTCAGGTGTTTTTGGGGCCCTTTTTTCAGGTTCAAGACTTTATTTTCTGGACTTTTTTTCAGGACTATTTTTTCAGGATTTTATTTTCCCGACTGTTTTTTACAGGACTTTATTTGGTCATTTTTTATGACTTTATTTTCAGGACTTTTTTAGGATTTTTTTCAGGGCTACTTTGGGACTTTTTTTCAAGACTTTTTCCTCGGATTTTTTTTAAGACTCTTAGGACTTTTCTTGGGACTTTGTTCTTTTAGTACTTTTTTTAAATTAGTTTTCAAGACCTTTTTAAGGTTTTTTTCGAGGCTTTTGTCAGTACTTTTTTAAGAACTTCTCTTTCAGGACTTTTTTTAGAATTGTTTTTATTAATTTTTTTTTCAAAACTTCTTTTTCGGGACCTTTTTTCAAGCTTATTTTTCCAGTATTTTTTCAAGACTTTCTGACTGGACTTTCTTTAGGATCATTTTCAGGATTCTTTGTTCAAGACTTTTTAAGAACTTTGCTTTCAGGACTTTTCCTTGTGACCTTTTCAGGTCTTTTTTAAGGAATTTTTGGGGCCCTATTTTTCAGGTTCAAGACTTTATTTTCTGGACTTTTTTCAGGATTTTTGTAAGGACTATTTTTTCAGGATTTTATTTTCACGAATGTTTTTACAGGACTTTTTTTTATGACTTTATTTTCAGTACTTTTTTTAGGATTTATTTCAGGACTACTCAAGGACTTTTTCTCAAGACTTTTTCCTCGGGATTTTTTTTTTCAAGACACTTCTTAGGACTTTTCTTGGGACTTTGTTTTTCGGATTAGTTTTCAAGACGTTTTTAAGGTCCTTTTTTCTGGACTTTTATCAGTACTTTTTAAGAACTTCTCTTTCAGGACTTTTTTTAGAATTCTTTTCATGATATTTTTTTTCAAAATTTCTTTTCGGGACCTTTTTTCAAGTTTATTTTCCCAGTATTTTTTTCAGGACTTCCTTTTTCAAGACTTTCTGACTGGACTTTTTTTATGTTAATTTTCAGGATTCTTTGTTCAAGACTTTTTTAAGACTAATTTTGGAACTTTGCTTTCAGGACTTTTTCTTGTGACCTTGTTCAGGTCTTTTTAAAGGAATTTTTGGGGCCCTATTTTTCAGGTTCACGACCTTATTTTCTGGACTTTTTTTCAGGATTTTTGTAAGGACTATTTTTCAGGATTTTATTTTCCCGGCTGTTTTTACAGGACTTTATTTGGTCATTTTTTTATGAATTTATTTTCAGGAATTTTTTAGGATTTTTTTCAGGGCTACTTTGGGACTTTTTTTCAGGACTTTTTCACCGGGATTTTTTTTCAAGACACTTCTTAGGACTTTTCTTGGGACTTTGTTTTTCGGATTAGTTTTCAAGACGTTTATAAGGTCCTTTTTCGGGTCTTTTATCAGTACTTTTTTAAGAACTTCTCTTTCAGGACTTTTTTAGAATTCCTTTCATGATATTTTTTTCAAAACTTCTTTTTCGGGACCTTTTTCAAGTTTATTTTTCCATTATTTTTCAGGACTTCGTTTTTCAAGTCTTTCTGACTGGAATTTTTTTAGAATTATTTTCAGGATTCTTTGCTCAAGACTTTTTAAGACTAATTTTGGAATTTTTTTTCAGCATAAATTCTACAGAACTTTGCTTTCAGTACTTTTTCTTGGGACCCTTTTCAGGTCTTTTTTAAAGAATTTTAGGGAAGGTATTTTTCAGGTTGAAGACTTTATATTATGGACTTTTTTCAGGATGTTTGTCAGGACTATTTTTTATGATTTTATTTTCACGACTGTTTTTACAGGACTTTATTTGGTCATTTTTTAGGACTTTATTTTCAGTACTTTCTTTAGAATTTTTTTCAGGACTACTTTGGGACTTTTTCTCAGGATTTTTTCCTGGGGATTTTTTCTTCAAGACACTTTCAAGACTTTTCTTGGAGCTTTGTTCTTTTAATTTAATTTAATTTAATTTATTTAATTTCCAAGAAAGAATGATTACAGCATCCATGGGTTAGTCAGGTATAGTAATAAATGTGGTATTAGTTGATACTTAAATATATAAATTATGTTACATTATAAAATGTTTGCATGCTTACTTGTAAAACAATATCTACAAATAAAAACTTAAAATCTACTGAGTAAAATCTAAAATCTACTGAATAATGGAGACATCATTACAATAAAAAGACATATATAAAAATACAATTTAAAATATTGGTCAAACAAGATAAGAAATGTAATTAAATTAAAATAGATGAAAAACAAAAATAAAATATAAAAACAGTAATACCGGTAATAAATACGATAAATGTTAAATACAGATAAAGTACAAATAAAATAAAAACAAAGTAAATATAAACAATAAGTGATAAGTACAATTAAAGCGCCATATTATCACAGAAGTTGTTAAATTCATCAATTGAATAGAAACAATTTAATTCAAATATATTTTTGATTTTCTTATTAAAAAGTTTGACAGGTAGGTTTTTGATACTGTTGGGCATTTTATTGTATAATTTAATACTTGTGATTGTACAGGAATTATGATAGAAACTGTGGTGGTGTTTTGGCAGTTTAAGTACATTTGTTCTTGTGTTATGTTCGTGTGGTGTTTTGTATTTATCAAATAGATGAAGATTATTATGTACAAACTTAAGTGTCTCATATATAAATAAGCTTGCTATGGGCATGATTTTTAGTTTTTTGAATAGATCCCTGCATCTTGTATTAGGTTTTTTATTACAGATAGCTCTAATTAATCTTTTTTGGGTTATAAAGACCTTTTGAATGTTTGCTTCAGTTGTGTTTCCCCAAAACAGTAAGCCGTAAGTTAATTGAGGCTGACAATATGCCATATATATGATTCGTGCAGCATTTTCATGGATGTCCTCCCTTGTTGAATAAATAAGATATGAGTAACGAGCTAGATTCGTGCATACTTGCTGGATATGTCCACCCCATTTAAGGTCATTTTGTAGTATCACCCCTAAAAATCGTAACTGGTCTGTTTCATTAATGATTTGATTGTTTATGCTGACGTTAGTTTGACCCATTATTGCTCTATAGTTCATTATCGATGTTTTTGATGTATTTATGGTTAAGTTGTTCATGTTTAGCCAGGAACTTAATTCATTTAGTGTTTGATTAGCTGCGACGTTAATATTATTTATGCATTTGTCTTTCATTGAAATGGTCGTGTCATCGGCAAACATCGTTAACTGTGCATTTATGGCGAGTGGCATGTCATTGATAAATACAAGAAACAATAGTGGACCTAATATGCTTCCTTGGGGCACACCGACAGCTGGGTAAGCAAACTGCGATTCATATGATTTACTTTTTATATAGGTACTAGTTATATGTTTCCTGTCAGAGAGGTAAGATGCTATAAGATCGTAACAGTTTCCTCGTATACCATATGCGGCTAATTTATTCAGTAATAAATTATGCGGGACGCAATCAAAAGCTTTTGTTAAGTCTATGAATATTGAGAAAACTTTATTGTTCTTATCAAGGTTGTCAAGGACAAAATTTAAAAAGTTATATATGGCATTCGTGGTTGTGAGGCCCTGTCTAAAGCCAAACTGCTGTTTACATAGGATTTGTTTTGATTTTAAGTAATCTAACAATCTATTATAAATTACTCTTTCGAATATTTTAGAAAATATCGGTAAGATGGATATTGGCCTATAATTATGTATTTCATGAGGATCTCCTTTTTTAAATATGGGAATAATTTTTCCTATTTTAAGTATTGATGGGAAGTTACCCTCAGAGAGCGCCATATTGATAGCACGTGTTAACGGTTTTATGATATTAGGTAATGTGGATTTGATGACTGCTGCTGATATACCATCGATATCCTTACAGGTACTTAGTTTCATTTTATGAATTATTTCCTCGATTTCTGACTCAGTTGTGGGATGTAGGAAAATTGATCCCATTGAATTATACAAAAGTTTATAATTTTCAGAATAACTTCCCCCAGCTCTGTATCCGATATTACTAAAGTAATCATTCATTGAATTTACAATTTTTTCAGGATTATCTATTTTAGTATGATTTGTATCATATAAGTAGGTTATTGACTCGTTGTGTTTAGTTTTTTGTCCTTTTTTGTTTTTTAGAATGTTCCATAGTTCCTTCGATTTATTACTTGAATTACGTATTTTTTCAGAGTTATAATTTCTAAGTTCTGTTTGTAACATTTGTTTGTACTGCTTTTTAGCTGTTCTGTAATTATTGTATGTGTAATTGTTTTTGCTGTGGCAGTAAGTTTGATAATAAAAATCCATTCGATTTCGTAGTTGCTGAACGTTTTCAGTATACCAGGGTTGCTTACGTTTAAAGCGATTAGCTGTTTTTTCTTTGACGGGGCAGCACTTGTTAAATGCTGTAAGGAATGTGTTATAAAATTTCGTGAAGTATGTTTTAGAATCGCCGCAGCAAGTTTCTAGTTCATCCCAGTTTATTTGTTCTAGTGCCCTATTCAAATTGAGTAACGTGTTTGTATTTATGCATCTACTTTTAAATGTGTGCGTGTTGTGTTCTTTATCCTTTTTAAATTTTAGTATTTGACCTTTGTGGTCTGATAAATGAGTATCGACTACATTTGCACCAACGTAATTGACACTGGTGATAATATTGTCGATGCATGAGCTGCTTGTATTTGTGACTCGAGTGTGAGATTTAATAGTTATTTGTAGATTATAAGATTCAATTAGATTAATGAAATGAGTTGAATTTTAGAACTGTTTTTTTGGGATTCATTTTCAAGACCTTTTTACTGCCTCTTTTTCAGGACTTTTGTCAGCACTTTTTGAAGATCTTCTCTTTCAGAACTTTTTTTTTTTAATTCTTTCCATGATATTTTTTTCAAAACTTCTTTTTCTGGGCTTTTTTCGAGTTTATTTTTCCAGTATTTTTTCAGGACTTCGTTTTTCAAGACTTTCTGACTGGGTTTTTTTATCAGGACTCTTTTTCAGATCTTTTTGAAGGACCTGTTTTTCAAGACCATTTCTGTCGGGACTCTTTTATCACGAATTTTTTCAGGTGCTTTTAGTCCTTTTTAATGAGGACTTTTTTCCTTCTTTTAGAACTTGTTTTCTGAGATTCTTTTTCAAGACATTTTAAAGGCCTTTTTCAGGACTTTTATCGGTACTTTTTAAGAACTTCCTTTCTAGGACTTGTTATTAGGTATTTTTTAAAACTTTTTTTTCGGGACTTTTTCAAGTTTACCTTTCCAGGATTTTTTAGAATTCTTCTTCAGGTCTATTATTTTTTAAATTTTCTGACGACTTTCTTTATTAGGTCTTTCTTTTAGATTTGTTTGAAGCACCTGTTTTTCAAGACATTTTCTGTCAAGACTCTTTTTTCAGGCGATTTTAGTCTTTCTTAATTAGCACTTTTTTCAGCACTTCGGGACTTTGTTTCAAAAATATTTTCTCGGAACTTTTTATCCGGACTTTTTATGTTTCATCACGTGATAAACGAGAACCAAATTCAACAAAAATAAATCACTATATTTCATTGAGATATTTGGAATATTGGGATTTAATGTGAATACCTTAATATGGCTTAAATAATTTGTAATTGGTCGTACTCAAAAAGTAAGGATTCATAACTTCATTGCTGATCCGGTAATAGTTAGCTCCGATGTACCGCAAGGTTCGAATATTGGACCAGAATTCTATTTTTATTATTTATTAACGATGTGATGGCAGTTATAGGTTAATAATAATACATTTATTAACGGGACATCGCCCTTAAAAAATACAAAATAACTAAAATGTACATTTCTATGAAGTAAAGTAATCTTAATCTAAAAAGGTTTTTGATGAATGTGTAATATATGCAGAGGACTTCAAGTTATACATACATACATTTATCGGCAATTACTTACATTATTTTATAGTACAATATAATACATTATTTATTTGATATTACTGGAAGCCAATTTGGTTAGTGACTGGAAATTATATTAAATCGTAAAGTGTGCAGATGACTGCAAATCGAAACAACAGAATTTCATTATGAAAAATGGGTCTCAATTTCTTTTTTTAAATATAAAGATAACTTTTACACTAATAAGGAAAGTGGAATTTTAAGAACAAGCAATTATGTTAATGTTTCAATTGCTCCTACTAATTATTCAACATTGAGAAAGTGCAAACAACAGCTGCACGTCCGTTACATTTAATCCGCAGTGAAATTCGAAATTTTCTGTTAGAACAAGGAGGATTTCTTTCATTTGTGTTGAATCATAATTCAATTTTACTATCGACTTTCTCCTACGTAAAATGCAATTTCACCGCGCGATCCAGTTTTATATGGCGCATGTGTGTGTGTTTGTGGTGATGGAATTTCTCAAAATTATTCATGCATTCGGAGAGTTTTAAATATTAACGGCTTGATTTGCGGTATCAGCCTATCGTGCATTTAAACTAGAGTGGGCAAATTGTTCTCACTTATTCATACGTTTCGTCGAGATATGCTTAAAGGCCGTGAGTAATGTAATTTTTATGTATTTTTTTAAATTCTCCGGCATTTTTCACGTTGGAAATAACGCCTTCGTACTAAAATATTGTATGAATTCAGTGAAATGGAATCGCAACGACAAAATAACTATTAAATGTAGTGTAAAGTGAGGTTGGCTCAAATTTATTTAAAATAACTATTGGTCCATTAGGTTTTGTTAAAAATAATTATAAATTTGTAAGGTAGAAATGTCAAAGTGGCGGAATCTATTGCCTGAATGCTGTACTGAACCAAATCCGGGTGGCTTTAACACCGACAAGATATGGACATTGCCAGCGGCGGCAAATATAACAATAATAATGTAAACATTAAATATTGGTCTGTAGGTGTTCTGATGGGGGATTTATAAATTTATAAATGTGCAAGAGAGAACCCATTATTTCTATATTTTTTATATTTTTCAATCATTCGTTTACGTCTCACATACATAACAAGTGCTAACTCTTACACGTCCATCTTAGAAAATGATGATATAAAAGTAAAAGAGAGAACGTTGAAAAATGTTACTATTTCATATATTGTGTATTTATTATTAGGATGCAAGGTACATTATCTTGTACTAATACCCCAGGGTTTGTAAATCTCGCCATGTCGCAATTCTATACCCTTGTTTATTCAACACTAAAATCACGTCGATGCAAGCTTGAAATGTCAAAATGACAGATACAACCTTTCCTGGATTTAATGGAACTAGTAAGACATAAAAGTTTGTATGCACCAGGGGCATTACTTGATGTTTATATCCGGCCTTACATACCCTTTGTCGTATGCGCATAAATGCCCTTGGCAAATACCTATAAAAGTTGCATTACTTATTAATTCCCTATCAGACGATAAAGTCCTTGATGCTAGAGACGAATAGAGTGCGGTAAAACGATTAATGGGACAATTTAAAAGTTATCAAATGAAGACAGATATAAAGTATGTTCATTAAAAAAAACATAAAGTGTGCCGTGATTTATTATTTTAAAAATTTAAGTTGGTAACACATTGAGGTTATGTTATTTGCGGCATGTTCCTGCCGATAAATTCATTTGCTGTGAAAAAAGACGCAGAGAAGTCGTAGGTTCATCTTCCAAAATTTCTCGGGCTGTGTTAATAGCATCTTAAGTACGTTTGACCGGTCTACCACTTCCTGGTTTACAGAGAATACTACCCGCTTCATGAAATAATACCCTGCGTTCAACATTGTTTGATAGGCATTTGCGCGTTGTTTTTCATATTGCAATGTTGGTACCTTGCGTGCGAGAGTTTCAAATCGATCATTAGCGCCCGCAGAATTAGCTGTCAG
The DNA here is from genome assembly GCA_910593695.2 of Ocypus olens. NCBI lineage: Eukaryota > Metazoa > Arthropoda > Insecta > Coleoptera > Staphylinidae > Ocypus > Ocypus olens. The sequence continues at coordinate 50,416,606 of OU343050.1, read as the reverse complement.
TGCGATCGTGTGTGCGTGTGCTTTATAGATATTTAGTTTTACATTTACGTTTTATACCATCTCATCTTACTGCAGATATTTTATTGATAAGTTAAAAAATAACCACATTAACACATGCAAATCTTAATTATGAAATGTGATTTTAGGTTAAGAATGCCGTTCGAAGATCACCACAACAGGTTTATCCTTGAAGCATATTTTCGAACAGGGACACGCAACGCAGAAGGGAGTTGGAATTATTCCTATCAAAATTGGGAGGAACAATTTCATGAGCAGTTTCCTGATGTTGAGTTTGGTCACAATTACTTTGTGCAACATGTTCGCCGTATTGATACCAGATTCCATGAAACCGGCAGCGTTTCCAAAGGAAAATCTACTGTCCTTACGGAAGCAGTCGTTGAAGATATTCAACAAAGACTAGATGTGAGTCCGAAGAAATCGCTCCGATGTTTGTCTGCTCAGACAAATTTATCGCTCGGTACATGTCAGAAGGCTTGCAAAAAATGTTAACATTTACATCCGTACAAGGTAACTGCAACTTAACAGTTGCTGCCGCGTGATTATCCTCGCCGAATGCAGTATTGCAATTGGTTTAACGAGTTCCTGAATGATGACGATTTAACGTTCTACAGTGACGAAGCTTGGTATCACCTTAGCGGCTATGTGAACTCGCAAAACCATAGAGTGTGGGCTGCAGAAAACCGCCATATATTTGTTGAGGTTCCGTTACATCCTCAGAAGGTTGGTGTATGGCTGGCAATGTCCCGAAGGAGAATCTATGGCCCTATTTTTTTTAATGGCAATATTAACGCAGCTCGCTATCGGGAATTACTCTTGAATCCTTTTATCGAACAACTTCATGATGATGAATTGCAGCAAGGATACTTTCAGCAGGACGGAGCTACTGCGCATACTGCAAATACAACGTTAAATCACCTGCGGCAGTTCTTCGGAGATAGGTTAATTAGCAAAGATCTATGGTCACCTCGCTCACCAGATTTGACACCGCTGGACTATTTTATGTTCGGATATTTAAAAAATAAAGTGTATACTGATCGTCTCCACACTTTACAAGAACTGCGCAATACAATAACAGAAGCGGTGCACAATGTTACACCTGAAATTTTACAAAATGTCTTCAATAACATGAAACGCCGGGTAAAGTGTTTGGATCAAAATGGGCAACATCTGTTATAGTTTAGTTCAAAATAAATTCCCTAATAGTCCTGCCACTGGTAAGTACCAACATTAAACGTTTTTTTTTAGGAGCGGGAAATTCAAACAGCTATCAAACAATAAAGAACACAGTGTACAACAGATCGTGATAAGGTATTTTTAAATTCATCATAAATAATGGGAACGTTAGAAAATTCTTCCTGAAATTCTGCCAAAGGTGCGTGGATTAATATATCCAATTTCCGTCCACTGTAGTCCCATTTCGGAAATAACTTTCAACTAGAAACATTTTTTCTGGTTGCCGTAAACCATCGTGATCACGGAATAATTGACTTTTAGAAAGATCTGACGTCTTATATCTCAATTCCTAACCTAAATTTTTAAAAATAAAAAATCATGGCACACTTGATTTTATTTTAATGAACATACGATATCTTATACTGGAATAATCGTCAAGCTTTGCACTTAACTCAAATAATTACGAGCACAAGCTCGAATCTTTAAGGTGTTTCATTACGTTTATGTCTCTCTGTTTTATTAAGAAAATATGTAAAGTGTATTAATTACTGTAATTTTTTTATTCCAAACCCTGTGATCATCACTAAACAAGTTATAGCCAAATGAAATACATTTTTTGTCATTTTCATGACAAATACATATGCAGGTAAATTCTGCAATTATTATTATTATTAATAATGAGCGAAATGGACTTCAAAGATCAGTTTTCTGTGCCAGAATAAAAGAGCATGCTGAGTTGCGAGTTAAAATTCGAATTCAGTTTTAAGGCAAATTAGCAAGTGTAATTTTTAAAATAAATGTATACACAATGGTTTCGTAACACAGAGGCTCTGAAATTTCAATAATTTACATAAATAAATCGTTGCGAGCGTTACTACGTGGTAATCTATGAATGGAAACATATTAAATCCTGGAGCAATTATCATGGATATAATTTTGAAATGAGACACAATAATCTGGCATCATTTCTGATTGGGTAAAATTATTGTGCCGCTGCCAAAACGTTTTTTTCTAATCTACCTTTGTCATCTCCGATCTGCATATTTCTGGATTCTGGCATTCCCAACACCAATTAGCCTTGAACAGGACTTGTTAATATTGACACACTTTTTTTGCCCCCGACAACCAAATTTGCAAGCGGTGCACGCTTCTCAAACTCTAATCGATTCCAATGCAGTGGAGGGGGTTGTTAATCGGGTAATTACTCCCACCCCCTAAGATTTTTTTCGCTTATCAATTTTTATTGTTAATAATTATTAACATTACATATTCCAAACAAACCGGTAAATTTTAAAACGTTGGAAAAAGATAGGGAGATTTCACGGAACAGGTGTATGAGAGCGAAAGCACCAGTTCGTTTTAATTCTATCTCGTAAACTGGAGACTGGAAAGTCGTGGTATAGTACAATCGCGCAGAGGTGACAGTGACTCATGCTTTTTCGATCTAATAATCGCGTCTGAATAAATATCTATACTCGTTCGCATGCTTAAGAAAAACGAAATGAAATACGAAACGTATGTCGATATGTAAATTCAAGGGCTAAGTGCAACGTATGTCTTTTCTCATTCTATCTATTCTAACCTCAAAATTCACGTGCTTGTATCTGGTTTTGACCGTCTCCGATTTCGATTTAGTTAGCAGAATTGATTGTATCCATGTCATTAATAAAAAGGTTAAATTTAATGACAAATTTCCAGTTGTCTTTACCGATTGCCGAAAAATGCACTCGCAAAGTTTCGTCGGGAAAATATTTGCACGCTCGAGAATTTTTAAATTTCCCGCCTAGACTGAATCGAATTATTTTATGGACATACGCTTACTATAGAAACTTAATTCAAGCAACATGGAGCGATGAATCACTGTCACCTCTGGGCGATTGTACTAGAGCAGTGTTGCTAGGAGTAATTTTTAATTTTCCCCAAATATTTCATTAAAAATATATATTTATCTTTTTTTTAATCACCCCCTCTAGATTAGATGGCTGGAAACGCCCTTGTTGGAATGTAAAAACAATTACCTGGACTTGTCCGTGATGTATGTCATCGAGGATGGCGTAATCTTGGACCAGTGATCTGGTGGTGAGTTTCTTGCGGCGCCTCTTGTGCATAGTGAGGAATCTCCCGGTGCACGAGGAGGCCGGTTTGCAACCCATCGCGTCCAACAGGACCCAATCTTCCGGAGAGAAGCACCGTTTCGCTGTTGGAACCTCAACGGGAGCTGTAATGGATACAAAAAACAAAAATACAGTGATAATCGTTATCTAATACCAAATTGCTTAGAGTGAACATGAACATGAGTTGAAAAGTATTCAGGTGATTAAAATACTAAGATGCGCCACAATGGGAAGCTTGTCGTTGGATGCTCTTGTATTGTAAAGTTCTGTAAGTAAAGGCTAGCTCGGCTTCTAGGGGAGCGTGGTGACCCTCACAGCACTGCGATCTGGTTAGATCAATTGTACTGGTACCGTACTGCTATTAGTTTCCCAGAAATTCAAATTCCTTGGCGAGGTCAATTATTTTCCAGAGAGGCAAAGCCCTAATTCGTTCTGGCGTTATTGCGATTCCTCCGGTTAGGGTCCGCCTAGATGCCCTAGTTGCAACTGCTAGTTTAATGTGTTGTATAGTTGTGTACAATCTTTAAGAAAACGAATTTTGAAGTGGCGGCGTTGGACCCTCAATTTAGTTTTATTTTAATTGATATGTAAGTTAAATGGAAGAGCAGTAAGAGGTACCTACCTCACTGAACTTGGCGTACTCTTGATTTGTTTTTTCTTGTCTCTTTATTTTTTTTCTCAAAAAATTATTATTATTATTATTATTATAAACTTTATTAACTCAGGTAGGTTAACCGCTAATATAATATGATGACATTCCGGATTATTCGCCTAGCGGTCGAATTCTCAGCATTAGATACGTCGGAAATAAACTGAAATAAGGCAGTGTCATTATAAATCTTAAACCCCGTCAAGAGGTATTAAAAGGAAGGACGCCTATTTTCTTGGAGATTGAACTCTTCTACTCTTCACAAGCGCACGTACAGATGTTACGTTCAAACAGAAATTTATTAATCTCAGTTGAGTTGGACTTAAAAATTCCGTTAATGATGGCCAAAACATCGTTAGGTGATAGCTGAGCTTTCTTATGCATCACGTAGCCAAACTTTCAAACTCCTTAGAGCAGAAGACGATAACAATCTGGTCGTAGGTACGAAGCTGAACGTTCGAACTCGTCATCATTTGCACCGAGAACTTCATGTACTGACACTCGAAGAAGAAATCGAGAAGGTTGCCAGAAGACACTAATAAAGGCTCTATACACATCTTTACATGTGAGTACTTCAATTCTCAGACAAGGCACTATACAATCCAATAACAGTAGGATACAAAAATGTGCAGAGAATATCAGTAGGAGGAGGAGCGTCTGTGGACAACGCACAGTGGGACGAAATGTAGAAATTAATGGACATTGAAATATCTAAAAAACTATAAGTGTTACAAAAAATGTGGTTTTATTAGTTTGACCTTGAGTGGTATCGCCAAGGTCAAGACAAGGCCGCCTTATTTTTTTGTAATTAAATACTTAAAATCTTTTATTGCATATTTTGTAGGTCTTTTGAGTCCTTTTCAAAATACTATAATTTTATTCATTTTGAGTAAGTTAATGCGATTTTCATGATTCAATGTTTAATCAAAAACCTGGTTGATTAAAATGTTATAATAGTCTTATCATGGTTGGGATTATCCACACTTTTGTAATAAAACAATATGTATAATTTTTCATCGGATAAAACACTGTACACTTCAAAAGACCGCACGTGACTGCAGCTAAAACCTAGACAATTTTTTTCTACATAAAAGGTTCGTTAATGTAATTTAACTAATCTTGAACAAATGCGAACTTTTATTAAATCATTCAATAAACATATGACTTGCGTTAAAAAATGTATTGACTCTTTGTAGAGAAAAAAGCATAAAGGGTAATTAAATTTGACAACGAAAATAATTCAAATGTATTTTATAAATATACACTGCTCAACATTTGAACTGGTACACTTACAAGAACATATATAAAAAAACAATTTCCTACTTTTTGAGCAACACCTTCTTGCTTAATTGATAGTATATGGTTCTGCAAACACTTTTAGGGCAATGAATTAAAAGAATAAAACTTAAATTACGAATTTCAAATGTTCTAATAGAAAAATAACAAAATCTTCATTTTAGTATTACAGGAAAGTTTGCTTTGGAAAGAAATGATAACAAACACTTAACGATGAATAATGTGTGGGACTTCTTCTAGCTCTTATGACCTCTTGGAAACGTCTTGGCATGCTAGAAATCAAATCCCGAATGTAATTCTGAGGAATATTTAGCCATTCGAGAATATCGCAAAAATTCTCTTAAAACTTGATTAAGTATAAGCATTAGGCATGTGTTCGCATTCCGAAACAGAGCCCTGATCATTTAGGAAGTCATGCCAAATGCCTAAAAATGGTTGTTTGCTTTTACTGCATTTTATATAAGTGTACCAGTTCAAATGTTGAGCAGTGTATTATAAAAATTATTCTCTACCAGTTTTTGTTGATTAAACTTTGAATCATAAACGTCACAATAACTTTGAAACGGCTAGAGTTTGGGGACCCAGGATACTAGGGAAGAAAAAAGAGGAAGACCTAGACTATCATGGGATAAAGAAACAGAGAAAGCAATTGAAGTAGGAGGGAAACATGGAAGGAAGCACAAAGTTTGTTCAAAACTAAATCCAAACACAAATCCAACACCATTATATGGTACAAGTGTACAGATTTGAACACATTTCAAAGCCCTTTTGGTGGATCAAGTGGACACATTTTTTCCAACTCGGTACACGTTGCCAAAGTTAGATGATTTTTTTGCCCAAAAACATGTTTTCTTTGTTCGGGGGTTGAAGGGTTCGAAAAGGGAATATTTCAATCTGAGTTTACCCCCTTAGAGTAGGGCCAAAATGAGATTTTTTCCCGAAAGAATCATCAAATTTGGTTGAAAAGTCACTGAGTTATGTGCGAAAAAGCTCAAAATGCACTTTTTTCTCAAACACCTGCAACTTGGTGCCAAATCGTCGTAGGAACTTCGTTCTTTGAGTCCTGCATAGGGAATTTATCAAATTTTAATGCCTTTATGGTGGATCGAGTTGACAAAATTTTTCCAACTCCGTATACATCGTCAAAGTTGGACATGGTTTTTTATTCACATGGCCACTAGAGGGGGCGGAAGGGGTTACACTTAAGTTCGCACGCATGACATTAAAGAAGACACTTCAAAGTTTACGCCCTCAAAGATTCATAAATATCGTTTGAAAATGCGCCAAGTTATGGCGGTTTGAAAATGATCGAAATTTCACGAATTTCAAGTGTTTAATTTTTTTGTTCCTTCAGTATATTATGCTGACGTATGTAAGACATTTATATCAAAACATGAATAAACTACTTTAATAAGCATTATTGTTAAACTGTTTTTGCTTAATGTTAATCATTTTTGCAACGTACCCGCAAAATTTGTGTTTCCCTACTTTGGTTTAATAATAGACTTATTGTAACATTAACAACAGTTTAACAACAAGCGTTATTATTAAACTGTTTATTATTAAACTGATTTTGTTCATTATTAATTTTTTTTTGCAACGGACCTGCAAAGTTTGTTTAGCAAAACCGTGTTTCTCTACTTTGCCTTAATAATAAACTTATTGCGACATCAAGATGTTAACCACTATTATTATCAGTGACGGTTCGCGGGGTTTTTTCTGGTACGGCCGAGGAACAAGAGGTGGTAATACAGATAGGTGCGGTCAGGCAGCCAGCCGTCTCTGCAACTGACCCTACCTATCTGTATTACCACCTCTTGTTCCTCGGCCGTACCAGAAAACACCCCGCGAACCGTCACTGATTATTATGGTATGTTACTTTATGTCTTGGCAAGTTTTCTATTTTAATAATGAGTGGAAATAACAATGGAGCAAATCAACTAACAAAAAGAATCTGGTATTTTACAGCAGAACCTGCAAAGTTTGTTTAGCAAAACTGTGTTTCTCTACTTTGGTTTAATAATGGACTTATTGTGACATCAAAAAAATAGTTTCGTAATAAGTGTTATTGTTAAACTGTTTTTGTTCATTGTTAATTTTTTTTTGCAACTGATCTGCATTGTTTAGGAAAACTGTGCTTCTCTATTTTGGTCTATTAATAGACTTATTGTGACATCAAAAATAGTTTAACAACAAGCTTGATTGTTAAACTGTTTTTGCTCATTGTTAAACTTTTTTTTGAAATAGACCTATAAAGTTTGTTTAGCAAAAGTGTGTTTCTCTACTTTGATTTAATAATGGACTTATTGTGATATCAAAAAAGCAGTTTAATAATAAGTGTTATTGTTAAAGGTTTAGTTGTTAAACTGTTTTTGCTCATTGTTAAACTTTTTTTTGCAACTGACCTGCATTGTTTAGGAAAACTGTGCTTCTCTACTTCGGTCTATTAATAAACTGATTGTTACATTAAAAATTGTTTAATAACAAGCGTGATTGTTAAACTGTTTTTGCTCATTGTTAACTTTTTTTGGCAACAGACCACGGGTGTGAAGTTAGCAATAGATCCAGCAATAGATTTTAAAAATTCATATCTCGGAGAAAACAAAAGCAATTCGAAAAAAAAGTTAATCATACCATTAGGAAAGGTCTAAATTAATAACACAAAAAGAATCAACCTTTCATTTTAACTCTTTATATTTTTTCACCCCTTTCAAAAAAGTTTTTTTTTTTAAGTTTGCAATCTGCCATAGATAAATAAAATGCTTATTCTTATCACTAGTACAAGTACTTTAATTATCAAGAGTCAAAAAAAAACGTTACGGGCACTCCTTCAACCCAGGAAAAAAAAATTCTACGTAAGTCGCAGAAATCCTCATTTCGCGATATTTATCTCAATTTTTGAAAAAGTTTGCAATCAGCCATAACCAAATAAAAATTCTTATTCTTATCACTAATAAAGGTACTTTCATAGTCAAAAGTCAAAAAAACGTTACGGGCACTCCTTCAACCCTGAAAAAAAAATTCTCTGTAAGTCGCAGAAATCCACAATGTTACGGAGATTTTTTTTGTTGAAGGAGTGCCCGTAACGTTTTTTTACTCTTGATTATTGAAGTACTTGTATTAGTGATAAGAATAAGCATTTTTATTTATTTGTGGAGGATTGCAAATTAAAAAAAAAAAAACTTTTTTGAAAGGGGTGGAAAAATATAAAGGGTTAAAATTATGGGATGATTATTTTTGTGTTATTAATTTAGACCTTCCCTAATAGTATGGTTAACTTCTTTTCGAATTGCTTTTCTTTTCCCCGAGATATGAATTTTTAAAATCTATTGCTGGATCTATTGCTAACTTCACACCCGTTATTTCTTAGGGCCTCCCAAAGAAAACATAATATTGGAGGGGCCACAGAGATTTCAGGGTGGGCCACGAAAATTCGCTTCAACGATATCTTAAAAATATAAAAAAATACATTATAAAAAAAAAATCAAATACAGAAAGTACTAGATATTACCATTAAAAGTTTTTCAATAGAGGGTGTTTACGCTAAACCGTTCGTTAAAAGTTTACGGGGTTGCTGTTGTTCTAAAAATTTGAAAAAATCAGTTCTCATGTGAAATATTTTTTTTTCAAATTTTTAATACAACGGCAACCCCTTAAACTTTTAACGAACGGTTTAGCGTAGACCCTATATATCGAGTAGTTTCACAGGAAAAAAAAAAGAATTTTAAAATTGGTTAAACCCGATTGTAATAGGTCATTCACTCACTAGTTTTTTGAGAGAAATAAAAATTTCCAAGCTTGAAAATAATATAAAAAAACACTTGAAATTTTCCAGAATCACCCAAAATTCTTTCATAATTACAATTCTGCAAAAAAAACTAAACACCATGTTTCTAGATTTTAGGAGAAATCTCCGCAAAGAAAGTGTGGTGTTCTCTTGTTAAACTTTTATAACAATGTATTTTTTGCATTTTACAAAACGAAAGCTTCTAGAAATAGCATAGCAATAGTAAGACCTATTCTAACGTAGGCTCAATTATAAGGCCTAGCTTATTAGGGCTGATCTAACCGGGGGTAGCGGGTAGACACTCCTTTTCGAACCCGGAGGTCTACTTCAGAGATGCGACCCTGCCCACGCGTGAGCCATAGTTCTTGTACAGAGGGAACAATGCCCTACCATCCACCAACATTCCCCACATTCCTACCCTAACCATCTTCTAACCCGTCTAGTCAGCGTGGAAGATTATGACTTTAACACCCCATCATGGCGAATTTACAAACAGATGGAAGCCCACAGGTGCGGCATCCAATCTAAAATCCCACACAAAAAAAAAACAGTTAAATTTAGCCCAATAAAAATTGTTGTCCGTCTAATTAGTATTAAAAACTTCACAAAAAAAATATATATACCTAGTGTTCCACTTAAAAAAAAGATAAGTTCTGTTGGCACCCTGTATACATAAAAATATTCTCCGATTATAGAGTAGATAAATATCCACAACTTTTATATAAATAATATTTTTCTACCTTAAATATTTAAGGCCAAAAAGTTACTTCGACATTTCAGTGAGACGCGTATGCATTAGTGAAGCCGAGTAAAAGGACGCATAGGTGTGTGCGCTACCTTAGCGCTTGCTTCGGTTCCGAGCAACGACCAATAAGAATGTTCGCGCCTATGTTACAGCTGCTGATCGTTTAAACAACGTCGACCGCCGAAGAAACAACTCATATGAGGTTTTATTGCTCTCGTTACAAATCGTGACTAAGAATAAAATATACATACCACGCGGGAAGAAAATAATGCAGTGCTCTCCAACCCGGTATGTAAAATACAATTTTTTGGTGAAATAATAAATTTTTCAGGGTTGATTTTTAATACCAAAAAATTCTAGAATTTTTACAATACAGTAATAATACTTACAATTTGAATTCTTTAACTCCTTCCTATGTCAAAGTTTAAACTCACTCAATATTACACGGTTGCAATAATATTTAAACAGTTGCAGTTGGTACAGCGTTACGAGATAAATGGCAAATACACACATCGAGATTGTTTAGTTTCTTATTGTTGTGCCGATAATGCACGTAACTGCGCTCGCCGATAATTCTTAAATCCGGATCCACGCGCTGCCGCAGATAAGTCGGAATTGCTTGTATAAACACAATGTGTTGAGTGTTTTCAAAACGTGCTCTTTTGCAAATGCCACCGGACGCGCCGACCGAATTAAATACCGATTAGGCCGATTATTGCGAAGTCACTTAACTGGAGATTATCCCAGAAGTTATAATGCGTATCTATTAAGAAAAGTATGTACTATTGTTATAATAAACAAGAGTAATCATCATTAGATAGATAATGCGGCGATATGCTGCTTAGTGATGGTACCGTTATCTTTCGGCGTTTGTGTTGAAGGACAACTTTACAACTTCTTTCAATTAATGCATAAATCCGGCATAAATTATTCTTTCACATCAATGACAAGTGTAGACCGGTTTTTGGCTACTGGCCGTCATGAGGACGCACCGGTGTATTAATTTTAATTGATTAATTTGGCTCGAAATTCATCGTAGACCCACTTTTTTTCATAGACTTAAACGTAGAAACAGAAAAAATTAGACTAACTCTTAAAAAAAAATCTAACAATTCGGGCCGCCCTAATTTGCAACTATCAAAAAATCATCAAATTGCAGTTTTGACCAGCGCCATTTATCTTTCATTCAAGTTAAAAGGTTTAATTAATAATCACGCTTTCTAGAATTCTGTAGCCAAAGTTTCATTCAATTGTCTTATTGAATATGGAATCTATAATTAAATTTCTGCAAAAAGTCAGTTTGTGATCATCAAATTTTAGCGCTAATATTCTTTTGGTAAAGTTGGAAAATTGTTAATTAGTACTCGGCAAACACTTTAAGGATTTAATTACCACATTTCGTTCAATTGTCTTATTGAATGTGGAGTTTACAATCAAGCTTCTGCAAAAAAAGAACATTATATTTCAATGTTGGTCAAAGTCATTTTACCTTCAGTGATGTTGGAAAAGTTTTAATAAACTATTTGTAAAGAAACTCTTTTTAGCATTTAATTGTCAATTCTAATTATTCAATCATCGTATTACATATCAAACCTACAATCATGTTTCTGCATAAAGTCTGTTTCCTGACATCAAACTTCAGTTTTGGTTACCGTCATTTTTCTTTCAGTGAAGTTGGAAAAGTTTTAATGGGTAATTTGTAAAGACACTCCTTTTAGGATTTAATTGACAAAGTTTCATTCAATTGTCTTATTGCATATAAAATCCACAGTCATGTTTCTGCATAAAGTCAATTTCCTGACATCAAACTTTAGTTTTGGTTAGCGTCATTTTTCTTTCAGAGAAGTTGGAAAAGTTTTAATGAGCAATTTGTAAAGACACTCCTTTTAGGATTTAATTGACAAAGATTCATTCAATTGTCTTATTGCATTTAAAATCTACAGTCATGTTTCTGCATAAAGTCAATTTCCTGACATCAAACTTTAGTTTTGGTTAGGGTCATTTTTCTTTCAGAGGAGTTGGAAAAGTTTTAATGGCTAATTTGTAAAGACACTCCTTTTAGGATTTAATTGACAAAGATTTATTCAATTGTCTTATTGCATTTAAAATCTACAGCCATGTTTCTGCATAAAGTCAATTTCCTGACATCAAACTTTAGTTTTGGTTAGCGTCATTTTTCTTTCCGAGAAGTTGGAAAAGTTTTAATGGGTAATTTGTAAAGACACTCCTTTTAGGATTCAATTGACAAAGTTTCATTCAATTGTCTTATTGCATACAAAATCTACAGTCATGTTTCTGCATAAAGTCAATTTCATGACAGCAAACTTTAGTTTTGGTTAGCGTCATTTTTCTTTCCGAGAAGTTGGAAAAGTTTTAATGGGTAATTTGTAAAGACACTCCTTTTAGGATTCAATTGACAAAGTTTCATTCAATTGTCTTATTGCATACAAAATCTACAGTCATGTTTCTGTATAAAGTCAATTTCCTGACATCAAACTTTAGTTTTGGTTAGCGTCATTTTTCTTTCCGAGAAGTTGGAAAAGTTTTAATGGGTAATTTGTAAAGACACTCCTTTTAGGATTCAATTGACAAAGTTTCATTCAATTGTCTTATTGCATACAAAATCTACAGTCATGTTTCTGTATAAAGTCAATTTCCTGACATCAAACTTTAGTTTTGGTTAGCGTCATTTTTCTTTCCGAGAAGTTGGAAAAGTTTTAATGGGTAATTTGTAAAGACACTCCTTTTAGGATTCAATTGACAAAGTTTCATTCAATTGTCTTATTGCATACAAAATCTACAGTCATGTTTCTGTATAAAGTCAATTTCCTGACATCAAACTTTAGTTTTGGTTAGCGTCATTTTTCTTTCCGAGAAGTTGGAAAAGTTTTAATGGGTAATTTGTAAAGACACTCCTTTTAGGATTCAATTGACAAAGTTTCATGCAATTGTCTTATTGCATACAAAATCTACAGTCATGTTTCTGTATAAAGTCAATTTCCTGACATCAAACTTTAGTTTTGGTTAGCGTCATTTTTCTTTCAGTGAAGTTGGAAAAGTTTTAATGGGTAATTTGTAAAGACACTCCTTTTAGGATTTAATTGACAAAGATTCATTCAATTGTCTTATTGCATATAAAATCTACAGTCATATTTCTGCATAAAGTCAATTTCCTGACATCAAACTTTAGTTTTGGTTAGCGTCATTTTTCTTTCCGAGAAGTTGGAAAAGTTTTAATGGGTAATTTGTAAAGACACTCCTTTTAGGATTTAATTGACAAAGATTCATTCAATTGTCTTATTACATTTAAAATCTACAGTAATGTTTCTGCATAAAGTCTATTTCTTGACATCAAACTTTAGTTTTGGTTAGTGTCATTTTTCTTTCAGTGAAGTTGGAAAAGTTTTAATGGGTAATTTGTAAAGACACTCCTTTTAGGATTTAATCGACAAAGTTTCATTCAATTGTCTTATTACATTTAAAATCTACAGTAATGTTTCTGCATAAAGTCTATTTCCTGACATCAAACTTTAGTTTTGGTTAGTGTCATTTTTCTTTCAGTGAAGTTGGAAAAGTTTTAATGGGTAATTTGTAAAGACACTCCTTTTAGGATTTAATTGACAAAGATTAATTCAATTGTCTTATTGCATATAAAATCTACAGTAATGTTTCTGCATAAAGTCTATTTCCTGACATCAAACTTTAGTTTTGGTTAGTGTCATTTTTCTTTCAGTGAAGTTGGAAAAGTTTTAATGGGTAATTTGTAAAGACACTCCTTTTAGGATTTAATTGACAAAGTTTCATTCAATTGTCTTATTGCATATAAAATCCACAGTCATGTTTCTGCATAAAGTCAATTTCCTGACATAAAACTTTAGTTTTGGTTAGCGTCATTTTTCGTTCAGTGAAGTTGGAAAAGTTTTAATGCGTAATTTGTAAAGACACTCCTTTTAGGATTTAATTGACAAAGATTCATTCAATTGTCTTATTGCATATAAAATCTACAGTCATATTTCTGCATAAAGTCTATTTCCTGACATCAAACTTTAGTTTTGGTTAGTGTCATTTTTCTTTCAGTGAAGTTGGAAAAGTTTTAATGGGTAATTTGTAAAGACACTCCTTTTAGGATTTAATTGACAAAGATTCATTCAATTGTCTTATTGCATATAAAATCTACAGTCATATTTCTGCATAAAGTCTATTTCCTGACATCAAACTTTAGTTTTGGTTAGTGTCATTTTTCTTTCAGTGAAGTTGGAAAAGTTTTAATGGGTAATTTGTAAAGACACTCCTTTTAGGATTTAATTGACAAAGATTCATTCAATTGTCTTATTACATTTAAAATCTACAGTAATGTTTCTGCATAAAGTCTATTTCTTGACATCAAACTTTAGTTTTGGTTAGTGTCATTTTTCTTTCAGTGAAGTTGGAAAAGTTTTAATGGGTAATTTGTAAAGACACTCCTTTTAGGATTTAATCGACAAAGTTTCATTCAATTGTCTTATTACATTTAAAATCTACAGTAATGTTTCTGCATAAAGTCTATTTCCTGACATCAAACTTTAGTTTTGGTTAGTGTCATTTTTCTTTCAGTGAAGTTGGAAAAGTTTTAATGGGTAATTTGTAAAGACACTCCTTTTAGGATTTAATTGACAAAGATTAATTCAATTGTCTTATTGCATATAAAATCTACAGTAATGTTTCTGCATAAAGTCTATTTCCTGACATCAAACTTTAGTTTTGGTTAGTGTCATTTTTCTTTCAGTGAAGTTGGAAAAGTTTTAATGGGTAATTTGTAAAGACACTACTTTTAGGATTTAATTGACAAATATTCATTCAATTGTCTTATTGCATATAAAATCCACAGTCATGTTTCTGCATAAAGTCAATTTCCTGACATCAAACTTTAGTTTTGGTTAGCGTCATTTTTCTTTCAGTGAAGTTGGAAAAGTTTTAATGGCTAATTTGTAAAGACACTCCTTTTAGGATTTAATTGACAAAGATTAATTCAATTGTCTTATTGCATATAAAATCTACAGTCATATTTCTGCATAAAGTCTATTTCCTGACATCAAACTTTAGTTTTGGTTAGTGTCATTTTTCTTTCAGTGAAGTTGGAAAAGTTTTAATGGCTAATTTGTAAAGACACTCCTTTTAGGATTTAATTGACAAAGATTCATTCAATTGTCTTATTGCATATAAAATCTACACTAATGTTTCTGCGTAAAGTCAGTTTCTGAACATCAAATTTCTTGATTAGCGAAATCTTTTGTATCAACGAAGTTGGAAAAGTTTTAATGGGCAATTTGCAAATAAACGCCTTTTAGGATTCAATTGTCACTGTTTCATGCAATAATTGTGTTGCAAATGAAATCAGGAGTAATATTTCAGCATGAAGTTATTTCTGTTCATAAAATTTTAGTTTTGACTAACTTAATTTTAATTTTTAAAGTTGGAAAAGTTCTAATAGGCAATTTGAGACTCTTTTTAGGAATTAATTGTATTAATGAAATCTATGTCATTCCCTGCTCGTTGTACAATATACTATTAAATTTTCATCATCAGTGTAGAGAAGGAAATATACGTTTTTTTTTTTTTTTACTTTGACAGGTGCCCTTCAGTCACATCAGTTATTGATATACGTTTTTCTTTAAAAAAAAAATTGCTTGTACAATTTCTAGGCTATGTGTTTTCAAAAAATCAAACTAGGCTATTGAAATTCCTAATTATTGCAGGTATCTGTTGAGTTTACAAGATTTCTCATTATTTTATTGTAAATCATAGGTTCAAACATATTTTAATGTTTCATTTATTAAAATTGATGTACGCATTCAAACGTTATAAATTTTTGAAAAATCACTTTCAAATCTTATTATAACTTTTCTGGCATTTTCTACCAATTTTACAGACAAAACATTTAAAAAAGCCAAACATAAAAGTTTAGCTTAACAATTTCTAAAAATGTTAGAAAACTTTTGCAAAGCCAATTAATTTTTGTACATCTTGAATGCTTAAAAAATATTGATTTTTTTCAAAAAGTACTGGGATTACAAAAAAAAAATATGACCAAATTTATAAATCTATAATTTTTATTAGAAAAGCAACAAGTTTAAAAAAAAAATATTAACAAAACGCCTTTAGTTTTTCATTATCTTAAAACATTTTTGAAGAAAATTCCGCGGGCGATAATTTTTTAGGATTTTTTTAATCAGGTGGTGCACATTTCACTCACTCAAATTCCAGTTCAGAGTGCTGCCATTTTGTTTAAAAGCAAGGTGCGTCAATTATATTTTAGTATGTCACAAATATGTTATTTCTAAGCAAATTTGGAAATTTTGAAGCAAATTCCGCGAGCGATAATTTTTTTAGAATTTTTGTAATCAGGTGGTGCACATTTCACTCACTTAAATTCCAGTTCGGAGTGCTCCCATTTTGTTTACAAGCAAGGTGCGTCAATTATCTTTTGGTATGTTAAAAATATGGTACTTCTAAGCAAATTTGTAAATTTTTAAGCAAATTCTTCAGGCGATAATTTTTTTAGAATTTTTTTAATCAGTTGGTGCACATTTCACTCACTCAAATTCCAATTCAGAGTGCTGCCATTTTGTTTACAAGCAAGGTGCGTCAATTATCTTTCGGTATGTCAAAAATATGTTTATTCTTAGCAAATTTGGAAATTTTGAAGCAAATTACGCGGGCGATAATTTTTTTAGAATTTTTTTAATCAGGAGGTGCACATTTCACTCACTCAAATTTCAGTTTGGAGTGCTGCAATTTTGTTTACAAGCAAGGTGCGTCAATTATCTTTTGATATATCAACAATATGTTAGTTCTAAATACATTTGAAAATTTTGAAGCAAATTCCGCGGGAAATAATTTATTTACAATTTTTTTAATCAGTTAGTGCACATTTCACTAGCTCAAATTCCAGTTCAGAGTGCTGCCATTTTGTTTACAAGCAAGGTGCGTCAATTATCTTTTGGTATGTCAACAATATGTCAGTTCTAAGCAAATTTGGAAATTTTGAAGCAAATTCCGCGGACGATAATTTTTTTAGAATTTTTTTAATCAGTTAGTGCACATTTCACTCACTCAAATTATAGTTGAGAGTGCTGCCATTTTGTTTACAAGCAAGGTGCGTCAATTATCTTTTGGTATGTCAAAAATATGTTAGTTCTAAGCGAATTTGGAAATTTTGAAGCGAATTCCGCGGGCGATAATTTTTCTAGAATTTTTTTAATCAGTTAGTGCACATTTCAGTCACTCAAATTCAAGTTCAGAGTGCCGCCATTTTGTTTACAAGCCAGGTGGGTCAATTATATTTAGATACGTTAAAAATATGTCATTTTTGAGAGTATTTGAAAAATTGAAGGTCATTCCACGTGCGACGATATTTTTAGAATTTTTTTAATCGCAATATACACATTTCGGTCACTCAAATTCATGTTCAGAGTGCTGCCAATTTGTGTCCAAGCAAGATGCGTCAATTAATCTTTGTGATGCCAAAAATATGTCATTTTTAAGTGCATTTGAAAAATTTGAAGGTAATTCCACATGCGATAATATTTTTAGAAATTGTTAAATCACGAGTTGCACGTTTTAGTCACTCAAATTCAAGTTCAGAGTGCCGCCATTTTGTTTACAAGCCAGGTGGGCCAATTATATTTAGATATGTCCAAAATATGTATTTTTTTAGAGTATTTGAAAAATTGAAGGTCATTCCACGTGCGATGATATTTTTAGAATTTTTTTAATCGCGATGTTCACATTTCACTCACTGCTAATTTGTGTCCAAGAAAGCTGCGCCAATTATTTTTTTAGATGTCAAAAATATGCCTATTCTGAGCAAATTTGGAAATTTTTAAGATAATTCCGAATGCGATCATATTTTTAGAAATTGTTTTTAATCACGAGGTGCACATTTCACTCTCAAATTCAAGTTCAGAGTGATGACATTTTGTTTCCAGGCGGATTGCGTCGATTATTTTCATATTGGCCAACAAGAAATATTTTTCGAAATTCCAATAAATTCTAAAAAAAGAAAAATATTTATATATATATTATATATATTTTTAGAATTTTTTAAATCGCAATATACACATTTCGGTCACTCAAATTCATGTTCAGAGTGCTACCAATTTGTATCCAAGCAAGATGCGTCAGTTAATCTTTGTGATGCCAAAAACATGTTATTTTTAAGTGCATTTGAAAAATTTTAAGGTAATTCCACGTGCGATAATATTTGTAGAAATTTTTTAATCGCAAGGTGCACATTTCAGTCACTCAAATTCAAATTCAGAGTGCCGCCATTTTGTTTACAGGCCAGGTGGGTCAATTATATTTAGATACGTTAAAAATATGTAATTTTTGAGAGTATTTGAAAAAATTTAAGGTAATTCCATGTGCGATATCTTTAGATTTTTTTTAATTTTCATTAAGTATGTCTACCGTACTGTATTATATTGTTTTTAACTTGTTTTTGTTTGTTTGTCACAATTGACGCAATTTTAAATTTTAAATTATAACTTTAATTTTTGTAGTTTTATATTTTATATTTATATTTTATTTTATATTTTGTTTTATATTTTATTTTATGTGTTGTTTTATATTTTATATTCTTTTATATTCTTATAATACTTGAATGTAGAGGGAAATCCCGTAAATATATATTTTTATTATTATTAATGGCAATGTAAACATTTCAGTCACTCAAATTCAAGTTCAGAGTGCTGACTATTTGTGTTCAAGCAAGGTGCGTCAATTATTTTTTGTGATGCCAAAAATATATAATTTCTAAGAGCATTAGAAACATTTTAAGGTAATTCCACGTGCGATAATATTTTTAGAATTTTTTTAATCGCGATATTCACATTTCACTCACTCAAATTCAAGTTTAAAGTGTTACTAATTTGTGTCCAAGAAAGGAGCGTCAATTATTTTGTGTGATGTCGAAAATATATAATTTATGAGTGCATTTGAGAAATTTGAAGGTAATTTGAAGTGCGATAATATTTTTAGAATTTTTTTAATCGCGATGTTCACATTTCAATCACTCAAATTCAAGTTCAGACTGCCGCTATTTTGTTTACAAGCAAGGTGCGTCAATTATCTTGTGGTATGTCAAAAATATGTTAGTTCTAAGGAAATTTTGAAATTTTGAAGCAAATTCCGTGGCCGATAATTTTTCTAGAATTTTTTTAATCAGGTGGTGCACATTTCACTAACTCAAATTCGAGTTCAGAGTGTCGCGATTTTGTTTACAAGCAAGGTGCGTCAACTATTTTTTGATATGTCAGAGATATGTAATTTCTGAGCGCATTTGAAAAATTTTAACGTAATTCCACGTGCGATAATATTTTTAGAATTTTTTTTATCACGAGGAGCACATTTCAGTCACTCAAATTCAAGTTCAGAGTGCCATTTTGTTTATAAGCCACGTGGGTCAATTATATTTAGATATTTTAAAAATATGTCATTTTTGAGAGTATTTGAAAAATTGGAATGTTTTTAATCGCAATGTCACTCAAATTCAAGTTCAGAGTGGTGCCAATTTGTGTCCAAGCAAGGTGCGTCAATTATTTTTTGTGATGTAAAAAATATATAATTTCTGAGTGCATTTGAGAAATTTGAAGGTAATTTGAAGTGCGACAATATTTTCAGAATTTTTTTAATCGCAACGTGCATATTTCACTCACTCAAATTCAAGTTAATAGTGTCGCTATTTTGTTTAAAAGCAAGGTGCGTCAATTATTTTTTGATATGTCGAAAATATGTCATTTCTGAGCAAATTTGGAAAATTTTAAGATAATTCCAAGTGCGGGCGATAATTTTTTTAGAATTTTTTTAATCAGGTGGTGCACATTTCACTCACTCAAATTCCAGTTCAGAGTGATGACATTTTGTTTCCAGGCGGACTGCGTCGATTATTTTCATATTGGCCAACAAGAAATATTTTTCGAAATCCTTGAAAAAAAAAATCAATAAATATGAAATTTATCATAAAAATTTATTCCATCAAATCGAAGAAAGTACATGATGGTCACATTTCTTAACAAATTTGAAAAACGAAAATTTCATGTTCAAAATAATTTCGCAAAACTTTATTTAGGTTAGGGTGGCCATTTTTACTTTCTCCGTTACGAAGTACGAGAAAGTATTGTGATCGTGATTTTTTTCTCAAAATTTTTTTTTACGGAAATATCCGTTTTGGGGTCCCTAGATGCCATTTCAACAATTTCTGGAAAAAAATTTGTTGTGTCTGTGTGTGTGTGTGTGTGTGTGTGTGTGTGTGTGTGTGTGTGTCTGTGTGTGTGTCTGTCTGTGCGCGCTGTATCTCAAAAACTAATAGAGCAATTGATATGAAACTTTGAACATACGTCTTATTTGATAATCCGAAGAACTGAAAAGCTTTTGGTAAAATTTCGTACACCGGAAGTGGGCGTTTACCTTAACTGTTTTTTGTTTTTTCAATATTTTCTTAAATATGAAAAATATCACAAAAACAGTTAAACAAGCATTGAAGACAACAAAGAAATGAACATCTTTTGCTTGAAAATATTTTTCATAAAATCATTGCTATTCGAGAAAAAAATGTATTATTTTTTTTTCAATTTTTGGTTTATAATTATGAAACGATAATAGTTTCACAATTTTGACGTTTTAAACGTCAGTTTCATCCGAGTTTAAGCAACGCTCGATGTACATTTAAAATATGATTTCAATTGAAAATAAACCATGAAAACGTAAATATAAATGGCTATGATACCATCAAGTCGGAGAAAGTAACATGATGGCCACATCACCATTTTTTTTTGCGTGTAGTGGCGTAAACCCTGGCACCGGCGCTGCGCAGTCCTATTCATTAACAAAACACGATGTATGTCTTACAATCGGTTACCTGATGACCATATGAATATATTTTTTTATACTTTCAAATTTTGCAAAATTATAACATTAGAATAATTAAAATTGGTTAATTTGTTTAATTGATTCGCGTTAAAAAAACAAAAACAAAAATATGATGTATGTTTACTGCTTTTGAGATTAACGTGGAAATAACGATTTATTTGCTACTAATTTTGAAGAAAAAATTCTTAATACTTTTTGGGAATAAAGCAGATTTACTGATTCAGGATTCACAGTCTCGCTCGCTCGATCACTCCAGCTGCGTCAGTAAATCAGCCACTTTATTGCCTAGTAGTTATATTAGGCAATAAAGTGGCTGATTTAAACGTTATGAAATAATAGTTATTTGTTAAAATATCTATTATTTCGAAAGTATTAGGCCCAGGGTAAACTGTGCTTGCCAGTGCCTTTTTGTGTAAGTTTGCATTTTAGACTAGCGTGAAATTCGAAAATGAATTGAATCTGTCTATTCTGCGATTGCTATTTTATATTACTACTCATAATAATATGAACTACCAATACGTAATCGTAAAAAATACTTTTGTTATTGTAACATTATTTTATCTAGTATGCTATGAATATAAGTAATGATTCGAAAAAAAAATTGCCTTAAGCACAAACCATCCATGGCCACTTTATGTAATTTGTTTATTACTTCAACTAGCAATTTTACGAATTATTTGTCTATAGTCTGCTTTACTGAAACTTATTATGTATTATTACTTGGTTTCTACTAACAGACCACCCGTAAATGCATTTACGTGAATTAAAAATCATGAATTTCCTGACAACTAATTCTTCATAATTGCACGACCATAAAATGACATAATAATAGATTTATGGCGGCAATTAAAACCAGACAGAGACCAATTAAGGTTAAAAAGATGTGATGCGCTTTCTCTCCTATCTCAGCCGTAGATAATATTAACATGACGGCGATTAATCCAATCGGAAAATATGGGTCGGCGCATTTCGACATTGCATACCGAAGAGCAATGCAAATTCCGCACTTTTTGGTCACATAAATAAATAAATAAAAACCGGCAGGCGTTTGCTCAAAACAATTTTAAAATGTGCGCCTCGTGAATATTTATAACGCGCCCGTATGCGTGTGTATGTGTTGATGTTTGTAAAATGTGGGTCAAATTTATTTAGAAAAAAAAAGTTGCATAACTTTTTTAAGGACGTGTTTAATTGCATTCATTCCACAACAGCATTACCGCTGATCAGGTTGGAAAAGACTGGAATGGTTAATTAATGGTGTAATGGTTGATAATTGAACGTACGTGTGGTGGTTTGGTTATTATGTTATAACTTGCGCTGGTAAAATTAATTTTTCCAGAAAAAAGATTGGAAAAATTCTTATTATACACTCGGCGTCAAAAAAAGCCCCACTCGAAAAATCGCGAAAATACTCGATTTTTCAAACTGTCGTAACTTGGTTCAATTTAGTCGAAAATCGATGAATCTTTCAGTTTGGGAAAGATTCAAGTTTTATCTTTAAGAATGTGTAGTTGATTTTGACCCCAAATCTACCTCCCCTTTTATCTTTAAGAATGTGTAGTTGATTTTGACCCCAAATCCACCCCCCCCCCCGTAACAACGCGATGGAAAAAAATGTTTTTCATGTAAAAAATTAAAAAATTGTCCAACTTTGTTGACAAGCTGTACCGTGCGCAAAAAAAATCGGCGGGAAATTTCACCCCAATGGCAGAAAAATTTAATAAATATCCTTCAACTGCCTTAAAAATTCGAGTCGTTTCGATGATTTGGAGCAAAGTTATGAATTTTTGAAAAAAAAAAAAATAAAAACAAGTTATAAATTTTTTTTTTGTCAATCCAAAACACTTTTTGTAGGGGTTTTCAAGGGATCACGAAAGTCGAAAACTTCTTAGATCACAAAATTCCATCAAGTTTCGTGCGAAATTCGCCTGGTTATGGCCAAAAAGGCGCAAAATGTATTCTTTTTTTCAAAACTGCATAACTTCGCGCCAAATCATCGCATCGACTTGAATTTTGGAGGAAATTGTAGGAAAATGATTGAACTTTATTGCCATGCTGACCGATTGAGTCCACGATTTTTTTTGCACACGGTACAAGAAACCAAATTTGCACATTTAAACTTCAAAAACATTTTTTTTCCTTTAGGAGGTGGCAGGGGGTGGAATCGTTTTAGCAAAATAACAATTCACATGACGTTAAAGAGAAAATTTAAAACTGTTCAGACTGTAAAAGTTCATCGATTTTGGTGCAAAATTACTCAAGTTATGGCCAAAAAAGTGAAAAATGTCATTTTTTTTCAAAAATTCATAACTTTGCTCCAAATCATCGAAGGGACTCGAATTTTTAAGGCATTTGAAGGAAATTGATTAAATTTTTCTGCCATTGAGGTGAAATTTCCCGCCGATTTTTTTTTGCGCACGGTACAGCTTGTCAAAGTTGGATAATTTTTTACACAAAAAACATTTTTTCTCCATCGCGTTGATACGGGGGGTGGGTTGGACTTGGGGCCAAAATCAACTACATATTCTTAAAGATAAAACTTGGATCTTTCCCAAACTGAAAGATTCATCGATTTTCGACCAAATTGAACCAAGTTAAGACGGTTTGAAAAATCGAGTTTTTTCGCGATTTTTCGAGTGGCGCTTTTTTTGACGCCGAGTGTATAATCTTTACATTTATTATAGGTATATCACATTACTGCAATTTAGGAGAATTTGGTACAGAAATGTCGCATTAAAAAAAAACACTTTTAAAATTAAATAAGTAATTGTCGAGGCTTTCACTTCGTGATACATTTTGAATAATTGTTATCGTTTTATTTGAACTTTTAAAATTGTTGCAGCATTAAATCAAGGTGAAAAAATTATATATTGTCTTTTTTCGCATTTGATTGATGAAAAGAAACTATTATAAAAACATCAGTTCACTTTTAGAAAACCAAATTTACTTGTATTTTATTATATAAGAATAAGATTTATTTAAAAAAAACGCTTTATAGGAAATGTACCTTAAAGGTGCTATTACACGGCGTATGGAGTATCGGCTTGTTACTCCGCACTTCACAGGCCGTGTAATGTCACCTTTAGACAACCACACATTGGTGTGAAAAATGCTGGAACAGGGCAAAACGACCGATGGTCGATATCCCGGACAGACTAACACCTTTTTAAAATCCATGTTCATTTTTGTATTGTCTGAATCAAGATCTTGTATATACAGGGTGTTTCAGAGCTCTGGGAACGGTCAATCACGTACTTATTTTTCAAAATTTCGAAAAATGTTTTATACAAAAGTTATGTATAATAGTGAGCTGCACGCCCTTAAAATATTTAAATTTATACAGGGTGTCTCATAACAAAGTTACAGACCAAACTTATGTATTTTTAAATGGAAAACCCTGTATTTTTGTTGTTTTTGAATTATATGGAGCAAATAAAGGTAAGTTACTTCAATACTCCTTATACCTATGGTTTGCCGTTTTCGAAATATTTGAAGAAATGGATGGTCTGGGTGAAATTTTATTTTTGCCCCAGTGATTGACGTTGAACGATTAAAATCATTTCCATTATTTGCTTGAAGGTTCGAACTATAGAGCCAACCATGATTTCATACAAAAAATTATACAGGGTGATAAAAAAATGCGGTAGAAAAAGCCAACTTAGAATCCAATTATCTTTCAGATTATAGTAATTATTCCTGATATGATAATCGCCGAATACAAGAAAACTATTGAGATTAGGAACAGGGAACCCTTATACAATCTGAAAGATAATTGGATTCTACTTAAGATTACGTTACTAAATACAGGGTGTGCCATTTGAAAAAACAAAGTTATTCGACTTTATAAGTTGGGTTTTTCTACCGCATTTTTTTATCACCCTGTATAATTTTTTGTATGAAATCATGGTTGGCTCTATAGTTCGAATCTTCAACCAAATAATAGAAATGATTTTAATCGTTCAACGTCAATCACTGGGGCAAAAATAAAATTTCACCCAGACCATGCATTTCAACAAATCTTCAAATATTTCGAAAACGGCAAACAATAGGTATAGGGAGTATTAAAGTAACTCACCTTTATTTGCTCCATATAATTCAAAAATGACAAAAAATACCGGGTGTTCCATTTAAATAAACATAAGTTTGGTCTGTAACTTTGTTATGAGACACCCTGTATAAATTTAAATATTTTTAGGGCGTGCAGCTCACTATTCTGCACAACTTTGCTATAAAACATTTTTCGAAATTTTGAAAAATAAGCACGTGATTGACCATTCCCAGAGCTCTGAAACACCCTGTATATTGAAACATTATTCGCAGAATTAATTCCTTTTGCAAGGAGTGGGAAAACATTGTGTTGGCACAAAATTTGCAAACCGACACTTTTAACAGGCAGCATAAATTTAAGTAAATTCGTAAACTCCTTTGCAAGGAGTCTGAATGTAGGGAAACATTTTGTTGGCACAAAATTTGCAAAGCGACACTTTTCACAGGCAGCATAAACTTAAATAAATTCAGTTTTTATTGGCACCTTGAGTAAGCAATCAATCAATCCTGGAGCAACTTCAAAATATAAGCACCACTTCTATCGAAACGTTAATTTACGTGTAGAAAAACGGACTGTTTCTTTGTAGCACTTTTTTATTACGTACAATTTGCAAAGTCAAAATTTAATTAAAAGATTCACGATTTCGTCTTAAAACGCGGAGTGTTATTCGGACAATGTTCTTTAAATAGAATGCAGCCGACTACAAGGCATAGTGTGTGTGTGTGCCCTGGTGTAGTAAGTTATATTTGTTTGGAAATGCGGGTTATTAACTTTTACCACGTTCCCTCTCCGCTGGTCCACTCTTGAACTACTCTCCTGTCGAGCCTTTACTATTTTTGTTTCGAGGGATAAAGACAGTACAAAGTAAGCAGTAGTATCGTGTGTGGGAGATTCCTAAAAATTGAGCGAAAATAATGCACAATATAAGCAATCGTATCGTATACAGGTGATTCCTAAAAATTGAGCGAAAATAATCACGACAAATCGTTGCCCTCTTTCATCAACCAAAATCAATAGGCTTTGATTTCGGTTTTGAAAATCAAGTCGGAATGCATCAAAAAAAGACCTATTTGAAGTTGGTTAAAAATAGGAAACACTTTTCGTAATCTACGACATTCTTACAAAAATTACAAAATAGTTGAAACAGAAATAAATTGCTTATTAAAACAAATATTAGGTTGGTGCGTATGAAATGTCGGATTTTCTTTAAATGTGAACGTTTGACTGCCTGTTTTTGTTATGCTTAAGTTTTTGACTTAACCTGGTTTATAGTCGTACTGTCCATTGCCAGAGTCACATTTAAGCAAAGAAGATTTTCTCAAAAGTGTTCCCTTTTGTTATTTGCTTTGAATTTCGCACCGATATGAATTCAACCGATATTCGTGTAATTTTCTTATATGAGTATAAACTTGGTAATAATGCTGCAAAAGCTGCACGTAATATAAACCAGGCGTTTGGGGAGAATACTTTGAACGATCGAAAAGTGCAGCGTTGGTTTGCAAAATTTCGGTGTGGTGATTTTTCCCTGCAAAATGAACTGCGTGAAAGACCCGAAACGTCTGTGAAAAATGTTGCTCTGAAAGCATTGGTAGAAACGAATCCAACTGTTTTTTCAAGGGAACTTGCAGCACCCACCTTATTCACCGGATCTTTCGCCGATCTACTTTCATTTATTTAAACATTTAGAACTGTTTTTACGGGCTAAACAGTACGAAAATGAAGACAGTCTGAAAAATGCCTTATCAGAGTTCATTGATTCCAAAGATCAGAATTTCTTCAAGACAGGCATCTATGCATTAAAATCTCGTTGGGAAAAGTGTATTGAAGTAAATGGAGCATATTTTGATTAAATAAACAGCTTTTGGGAAAAGATATGCAGTTTAATATATTCACTTAAAAATCCGACATTTCATTCGCACCAACCTAATATTTTCCTGGCCAGTGACAATTTGGTAGCAATAAGTCAGCCGAATAGCGAGTTTTAGATTTTGCTATTTCAGTAGACTTGGGTTTTAATTCATGCTATTTTGGCTGACTTATCGTTTTTGTGTTTATTTTCTTGATGTGTCCTAGCCTGTTCCATTTCCTCTTTTTAATGTTCATTTCGATTTCCTCTATATTGCAAGTTCTTCAATCAAAAAAATAGATTTTTATAATTCTTGGTAGGCATTTATTTACGAAGGTCTGTAGTGGTTTTAAAAGTTTTGCGATTGTTGTCTACGATTCCGCTGCATGTAGTAATATGCTGTTGATGTTGCTGAGGTATATGCTAATTTTGTTTCTGGTTATTATCTCCAGATTAAACGCCTCTTGTGCTTTGGTGATTGTTATCTGTACGTTTTCTTAGATTTTCCACATGTCGCGCTTATAATACTGCTTCAATAACAAAACTGTTGAGAATGTGTAGACACAGAGTATTTCCCAGTATGTAAAAATATTTTTTGCAACACCATATCCTTAAGTTGTCATTATTTGATAGTTTTCAGCCTCTAAAATATATCATTTTTTCATAGTGCAAAATAACTATGCAATAAAAAAATAACTATGAAATAAAAAAATAACTATGAAATTAAAAAGTAACTATTCATAAATCTTACGAGATTTGGAGGGCAACAACTCCAAACTCGCCGCTTCCGCCGCTTCTCTTAACTTCGGTGGAGTTCCGCACATTTCCTCATCACTACTAATCAAGTTTTCACTCATTGAACTGAACTGAACAAATTAAATTAGAAGTAGTTTGACACAGAGACAAGTTTGACATAAAAAGCCGACTGTGGCGTGTTTTTTGTTTCGATTAAATCGAAATTTATAATCGCAGCGTTCACTAGCGACATTTCAAGGCCCAGGACAGAGAAATTCAACTTAAGAATATGGTGTTGCAAAAAATTATGTATACAACTGGTGGCTAAACAGTGCTTTATTTTACTCGTGAGCTTTAGAGTACTCGCTGTTGCTCGTACTCTAAACGGCTCACGCGTAAAATAAAGCACTTGTTTAGCCACACGTTGTATAAAATACTATTATTTTTTGTACTAGTTTTTTGTCTTTTTATAATTTTAAGGTAGACTTTTTTCTGCTAATGGGCTTTCAAAAACCAGAAACTAGTACAGAAAATAAAATATTTTTACATATTACAAAATCTTTGTCCACACCTCTTATTAAAATTCACCCAATTAAAATGAATTCATACTCTAGATGGGCAAAATGACTCTTTTTTTGTGAGTCGACCCAAAAAGTATATCTGCAAAACAGTTTTTCCAAAAATGTCCCAGAATTTGTTAACGGTTTTAAAAATCTTAAAGCATGGCATACATAATTTAATTTCAAGCTTATTCTTTGCAGTTTCTTTCTTACTTTGGCAGGTGCCCTTCAGTCACATCGATTATGTATTACAGACCTATTCGCGGATAAAGGCGGTTTACGAAATAAGTTCGGAACATTCAAATAATATTGGTATCCTTTTCTACTACCTGATAACCGAGCGAATATTCCCAAGACGTATGATTTCATCGGCCGTATCTAGAAAACAAACACGCGGCCTGCGTAGCTCGGTCTTAGACCCAGCGGTAGAAGGAGAAAGAAATACTTTTCAGCGTCTTTTACTTACTGGTTATTTCAAAGGCGCGTGCGATTTAGCCTATGGTGGAAAATTGCAACGGGCACTATTTGATTCGGACGGACAAGACACCCCGACCGCCATCTCTGCTTAATAGCTCTATATTTATATTAAATGAAATAGACATCCACAAACACCCCATGCCCTCGCCGGGATTCGAACCCGGGACCCTCCGCATTAGTACTAGCGCGCTAACGCACGCGGCTAGTGGGCCGGCATTTCTTTGCAGTGACGTTTCCAATTTAATTTACTGCCCATAAAGATTTCCAATATTCTACATTCTGACTCAAGTTCTACGTTGTCGTTTCCCAGTTTTATGTTTTATATTTTAGGAAACTTCGTTTGGAATTGCATTACTTCAATTTTGTTATTATTTAAAATTAATATGTTCTCCGACATTCACTTCTGCGTAACTGAGCAATTACTAACTAATAAACTAATAAATCCTCGACATTTGTGATTAGAATTAATAAGTTGAAGTCATCTGCAAACATCTGAGTGAGACCTGTATTATCGAAAACTAATCTTGGAAAGTTGTTAACACAGTGGCGGCTCGTGGAACATGTTGATGGTAGAGCCATTTATAGAATATATTCCCCTTTCCTCCTTTTTTTGAAGAAAGAAAGAACGATTTATGTTTAATGTTGGCGGCGCACAGTGGGACGGATGACTATTCTAGCGCGACAAAAGTCAAATGGACCGTTTTTGTAAAAATAAAATTAAGATCCTATGTTTTTTCGGCTGCTGATTTCCAATGTGAGTGTACTTTTTTAATTTGCGCCCATTTAAAGGCTGTAATTCGGAAAATACACCTAAAAATTTACATTTTTTATGAAGGTTTTCAAATAATAATGACTATTTAGCAAAATAATGTAACCATAATAAATTTAGACTTTTGAGTGATGCCCGGATTTTATTCATCTTAATTTAATTTAATTTATAAATCTTAATTTTTATTTTATAATTCAACAAAGAATTTTTTCCTCAAATCTAGATTTATTTTGAAGGTTAAAGTCTCTCAAAATAAAACTAACTTCTGTAGCTAAAAAGTGTTTACTTTCAATGTTTCAATCGTTTTTTGGAAACACACAAAGGATCGCCTCGACATCGATCGAATACGGAGAGTTACAGATTAGTGTCCAAATATCGAAATGGAGGACATTTAGGAGGACACTATTCAAGGGAGGGTGGAACATACAAAAGGGCATTAATTTTGTAAATTTACGAAATTAATAATTTGTTGAGAAGTTATAGCCGAAAAACAAAAATATAGCTGATTTTTTTAACCCTTTGACCTACAACCACGAGTACTCCTCGTGTTTAAATGTTCGGGCCAAACACACCGACCACGAGCATATCTCGTGGCGCGCCGCTTGGGCCAATCACATCGAGCACGAGCTCAACTCGTGGCGCAGCGCTTGCGTTAGTGCTGCACAATGAATGTATTTTCTTGCGAAACAGAATTTTTTGAAATCCATATTTTACGTTTTCAGTTGTGCCATGAAAAGGCATGAATTTGTGCCCATACAATTGGGGGTGCCTCAGTGAGACTTGTTTTTGCTGTTATTCCGTCGCGTCTGCATGGGTTGAATCGGTCCACGTGCGTCGCGACTGGAGCGCTATTAAAAGTGCACGCATTCGGACTTAAGGAAAGTAGGCCAAAGGGTTAAGGGGTGAGTTAAGGGGTGAAATATGCTTTTTAATCGAGAAAAAAAATACGTGTCAAATATTTTGGGCCCCTCTACAAATCCACTAAATTTCATTAAAATCGGAGTGGAACACATGGGTTACTTCCCGTGCTAGTACATAACTTTGCAAGTTATCGTAAGTTATCGCAAGTTATCGCAGCTAGAACATGCTAAGAATCATGTGAAAATGTCTGAAGAAAAATGACATGAAAGCCGTTTTTCGGCAAAATTCGGCAATTTTGTTGTACAAGCCAAAATATATCCAAATTTATAATAAAATTAACAATGAAATAAAAAAATTATAACGACAAATAAGAACAACTGAAAAAATACTTATCACTGAAAGAACACTTGTTAGCATGTACTAATTGCACACAAAAAATCCCAATTATTTATATGCACATTTACTAACTGTTTTCTGCATTTGAATATGTACAAATACGCTCCTTCATATCAACGCGTAAGTATTCGGCAAGGTGAGTATAGTCATTGTCGCATTTCACAGCAAGTGTATCTGAGACAGATGACTTCTAACGGTTATTTTGATTGAAGAAGTGTTATAGAAAGAGATTTTCAGCTTTTATATTTTTTTTGGGAGTACATATTTTTTGACTTTTGTCGCGCTAGAATATTCATCCGTCCCACTGTGCGGCGTTTACTTCGTGGTACATCTTGATTGTAGATTGGAATAAAAACACTTTAACTTTTTTATACCACTATATTTAGTGGTATGAAAAAGTTAAAGTGTTTTATTTCAATCTAGAACGATTTATCTTCCTAGACCAAAGTAACTAGCGAAAAAGTGAATTAATTAAAAATTCTTGCTGTAGCTGTAGTTGTAGTTTCAGATAGTGCCATGGCTCCTTGGCTCTATATAACGAGCCGCCTCTGTGTTAACATATATCGTGTGTCCCGTTTCAAGACGCATCATAGGGAATTACCATGTAAAATTTTCAATTTCAGTTTGTATCTCTATTATTGTCAGAATAAAATTAGAACCATTGAAAACATGGGAGAGCAAAAAAAAAACCGAAAACGTAAAAAAAGGTCCTCACATTCAAACTCTTCTCCCCTTAAAAATGTCGATGAGCAAAAAAAAAAACAAAAATCCTCACCTATACAAATCGTATGATTTAAGTCACTAATTCACAGGAGTCACTTGACTACTCGACACATTTTCAAGAGTAAACTCTTTTATACGACTAACTCATGAGTTACAGATCTCTAATTCATACTAGGGCTCGTTAATAAACGGATACACGTGTACACGGATAAACGTGTTCTTAGTTAGCAAGCGGTTTTTAAACGTTTAAACGGATATTCACGTTTACACGTGTAAACGTTTAAACGGATTTTTGCGTTTAAACGTGTTTTCTTCGTTTAAACGTGTTGACGAAAATCGTTTAATATAGAAACGTATAACCCATCCTGCAAATATCTGTTTCGAAGTTCGTTCGCCGTGTTTTACAATATTTCCGGTAGCGAAAAAAAAATGAATAAATAATTATTATTTGGGACACCTTAATAAGTAAATAGTTTCTCAAAAACCGTCCGAAACGTCGACATCCGAAGTTTGAAGGTTTCGACCCCCTATAGACCAGGTGGTTCCTGTTTGAATCGAATGTGTAAAAATATTCGGAATCTTACGAAACGCCGAGATATGACTTTTGGACCCCCCAATGGAGTATAAAAATATTAGATTAGATTAGATTTATTTGCAGTATGACATGATGATCATGTATTACAAATGTCAGAACTAAAATTAGGACAAATAAAAAATACAAATTAAAAAATATTAAAATTTACAGACCTTGACAATCATTTAAATATTCCGAAATTGAGTAATATGCTTTTGCTGTAAGATATTTCTTCACATCGTTTTTGAATATGAGAAATCGTTTCTAGTTTACGGCTTGTAAACGTTTATTAAGCTAAACATGTTGTAAACGTTTATTAAGCTAAACGTGTTTTATTCGTTACAAATAAACGGTAAACGTTTACACGTTTAAACGAAAAACGGAGTAAACGTCGAGCCCTAATTCATACTACTAAGAAACTGTTATACATATTTTGAAGTCATCTCATGTACATCTCCTGGTTCATTTATTCATATGATCTTACGTGTATTTTCATTCCGATTTAGTCAATGATGCAAAGAAAAAAAATGGTGGTACTATCATCCAACGCTTTATTTCGCTAGAAAATTCTCCATTTATTTCGATGGTGCTGTGTAATTTTTGTATAAAAGTCTGATCATTTTGATAATTTCATCAGCGGCGGCTCGTGGATGTTCGGCGGTGAGACAACGGAAGAAATCGAGGGAATATTTGTTTCCTCTATTAGAGTAAGTAGTGCAGCACGAGCGGCATCTTTTTCTTTGCCTCACCTACGGAAATCCACGAGCCGCCGCTGTATTTCAGCCAGCTCCACTTGACTGTATCGAACACCTTCTAAAATCAATAAATCTCATATTTATGATTCTTATCATTCTGTTGTATTTTTCAACTTTATGCCTAGTGTGCACATGTTGTCTACGCAGAAGATGGGTTTTCCTTAGTTTCCTTTCCTTAGTTTCCTTGGTATCCCATCTCGCATCCTCCCCAGTAAGATTCTAGTAAGTACATTACTTGCTGTACATGGAAGCGTTATTCCTCTTCAGTTCTCACATTTCGTCTCCTTTTTTTGGTAGAGTTATTACTCCTTTAGATCATTATTCCGGTAATGATTCTTCTTTCATGTTTTATCTTACAGTTCTTATATCATAGATATTGTTGTTTCTCCTCCCGCTTTCATATTTGTTTACTAAAGCACCATTTTATGCAATATAACAAAAATTTTACATATCGTCGGTGAAGCGGCAACACCGCCTATCTCACATTTACCAAATTTGACAGGAGATCAAAAACTGATTTATAGCTTTCTGGGAAAAAAATTTTGGTAAAAAAATGGCGGTTAGGCGGTATGCCGCTTCGTTGACGATATGATCCTGTTGATTTCCTGTTATTGAGTTCCTGTACGGCGTCTGCGATTTCCTTACTTGGTATTCCTTTGTCGTCTATCTAAATTCTTGTCATTACTTCTGGGTCCTCTATTGTATCTTTAATATTTTCATTCTTAAAAGTATTTAACCAATCTTTCTATTTCCTCCTTTTTCTGGGAGTATTTTCTTCCTCTTCGCCTTACTACCATGTTTTGTCACTGTTCTGTCCTTTTATCCTCAGAAGGCATTGGTGACTTAACCCTTTGGGTCCTAGGGGTCGTTGGAAACACATGTTTGAATAATGCCAAACAGCGCAATAGCGCTTGTCTTTATCGATTGCGAAGAGGCCCGACGAAACGTTTCAACAGCGCCATCGCGCTGGTAGTTGATCAGTTTGTTTGCGTCTGTACTTTCTTTGTACTGACTTTCTAATCTGTTTCTTTGTTCGCTGGTTCTACATAGTTACTGAATGGTTTTGCCAATTATATCAAACATGCAGATCCAGTTGCAGATGATACTACCCTGACATCTGCATCTGGTGGTGGCAGAGAGTGCAAGTTTTCAGACTGTGGTAATAGCTTCAAATTGAATAGTGCGAGAGAACATCAACTGCCGTATGCATGGTGCAGTTAATAGATACTGACATGTTGTAACACGTCAAACTTTTTTCAAGGGAAAATTTTCAATTTTGAAAAAGTTATGTGAATAAGCACGTTTCCCGGATTTTTGGAAGTCAGGCCTGTTTTTTTGCCCATCACTTTTTTCCCAACATTTCACATTTTACAAGAGAGTCATGATCCGACTCCCAGAGTGACTTTTTCGGTCGACTCTTTTCGTTGAAGCGACTCACCAAAAAGAATCATTTTCTAGTGCATACGGCTGCTAGTGTTCACACTTGTATGTTTAGATCGTCAACATCTATGGAATAAGCAAGGCGATGAAGCATCAAATAAAATAAATAATAGTTATTTATTATACGAGTGTGGAATGTACGTAATTAGTCCGGCAAGAAAAAGTTCTGCCAGCTCACGGATAATTTTCTTAAGGGACTAATGAGGAATTCCACATGAGTATAATATAACATTTTATTCAAAATCGCCTCTAATTGCGTTGAATATTGAAATAATGTTTATAAAATGTTTTGACAAGTTTGCGATGAAATGACGAGTCAATCAGGCCAAATTATAACCTCACATAATAATGAGATCTGTGCTCAACAAATTAAATTTTAAGTACATTGTAAAACCCATTAAATCCACAAATGAATTATGTCACACAACGAAACAAATTTATCCGAACTAGAAAGAGCGGATATCTTTGGGGGATGCGAATGACGCGCGAGCTTGCTTCAGAAGCACTAGCACCGAAAGCGAATGAACTAAATCTAATTAAAAATTGGATTCGTGCTAGCACTCAATTATAAAGTATACCTTTTAGACCCCAAATGAATCGAGACAAAAACAAGAAAATTGCATTTAATATTAACAGGGAACGTATGAACGCAACCCGAATGTGCTTTTATTACAAATCAGCCCCTACCCCACAAATTGTCTGCAGTAATTCTAGGGCCTTTTCCACCCCTCAGAAACTTAACTACAACTGACGAATAAAATTGCATTATTTAGACTCGCACAAGTTAGTTTATTGTTAATGTACTGCAACAATAGTTTTGCTGCACAATGGCTTCGTAGGTTAGTTGATGCACTTACATTATTACACAGTGCATCAACGACAAATAACTTGTGAATGTCCAAACATTCGTGTTTTTTTAATTAAAAATGGTGCAAATGCTTTGAATAAATTTAATAAAATATCTTTTGCGTAATTCAATTTTCGGCGTGTCATTAGTCTATGATCGATACTTGTATAATAATAATAATAATAATCTTTATTCCATGAACTACAGCAAGATATACATATATAATGTTACAGTGTTGGACGCGTCATCATAGAAAAAATATTAACATAAAATGAAAATTACAATATCTCGTTAAGATTATAAAATAAATTAGCAAGTAAATACTTTTTTAATGTTTTCTTAAATATAATTAGTGATGTGATCCTTTTCATGTCCTCTGGTAAATTATTATATAATTTTGGTCCTAAGATGTCTGGTGAATGTTTTCTCATGTTTAAGCGACAAGGTGCGATGTGAATATCACTGTTCTGCCTAGTACTATACGTGTGTACCTGATTATTCGTAACAAATTTTTGTTTGTTTGTAAAGACATACAAAATCAGTTCATACATGATCAAACAAGGGTAAGGCATGATATTAAATTTCCGAAAGTATGTTTTACATGATTGGCTTTGTGGTATGCCGGCGATAGATCTGATAACCCGCTTTTGGGCAACAAACACAGATTGCCAATGAGTTGAAACTCCCCAAATTGATAATCCATAAGTCAATCGGGACTGAGCATTTGCATAATAGACATGAATCAATTGTTGTGTGTTCATTACTGTTTTTAGGCATTTAATTTGATATGAAACTTTGTTTAAGGTTTTGACAACGCTGATACTTTGATTCTTCCAATCATTATGTTTATCAACTTGCAATCCTAAAAATTTAACATTATCGCTGGATGTAATCGGTCGATCATTGACATTAATATTAATATTTAAATCAGTTGTACATTGTTTTGTACTAAATCTTATATAAGCCGTTTTACTTGTATTAAGTAAAACTTTATTTTCTAAAAACCAATTGTAGAGACGGAGAAGAGTGTTATTACATTTGTGGAGTAATTGTTGCTCATCTCGATCGCTGACAACCGTAGATGTATCGTCCGCATAAATAAATATGTCGTTAGGAACTATATTTGTAATATCATTAATGAATAAGATGAACAATATGGGCCCTAAAATCGAACCTTGAGGGACACCTAATTGAATATTTGACATTTCAGATATATTAATTTCATTATTGTCTTTAATCCTCACATATTGCCTTCTTCCCTCCAAATAGGTACGAAACCAATCCAATGCTACTCCTCTTATACCATATAGGTTTAATTTATCTAGTAGTATCTCTGTGTCGACGCAATCAAATGCCCGACTGAGATCCAAGAAGAATCCAATGGGGCATTCCCCCATGTCGAGATATTTAAGAATGGTTTCATAGAAAGAGTGAATGGCAGTCATAGTTGATCGCCCTCTTAAGAACCCATGTTGCTTTTGACTGAGTATATTATTTAGTCTAATAAATTTTAGTAATCGGTCCATCATGCATAATTCAAATATTTTATAGAATACCGAAACTAACGACACTGGTCTATAATTTTTGATATTTAGTCTATCTCCCTTTTTATATATTGGTACAACTATACTCAATTTTAATTTATTAGGGAAAATTCCCGATTCTAGAGATATATTTATTAAATAAGTTAATGGTTGTAACAATTGTACAGCAGCTGCTTTAATGACATGATCCGGTACTCCGTCGAAGCCTGGTGACCGATTAGTTTTTAATTTATTTATTACTAAACTTAATTCCGCTTCAGTAAAAGGTTCCAAAAATATACTATTGGAGACTTTACTCACACTGAGATAAGGTGATTTATTTGTTGCAGAGAAACTTGAGTGAATACTTACTGGTTCATTGACAAAATATTTATTGAACTCTTCAACAAGAAGCTTAGGATCAGAAATGGTAACTCCATCCATGCTAAGTTCAATGTTTTTATTTACAACCGCTTGAGTGTTGGATAGTTCGTTAATAACATCCCATGTGGTTTTTTGTATGTTGTCTGACGTAAATATTTTATTTTGGTAATATGTCCTTTTTACATTTGATATAAGTGCGTTGTGCTGTTTTTTTTGGGCTTGATATATCGATTTAAATTGTGGGAAGGCTTTTTGTATTTTATAGGTGTCGTACAAATCATTACTAGATTTTTTTACAACTGCGTTTACCCATGATTTTTTTTTGTCCTGTACGTTCACTACAGACAGTGGAAAACACATGTTGAAATGATGCATGAAAATGTTATGGAACACTTCAAATTTTTCATTAAAGTCGTCCGTCTGATACATGTCAGTCCACTTTTCCCGGCTTAAGTTAGAGATGAATTG
Source organism: Ocypus olens (assembly GCA_910593695.2). NCBI lineage: Eukaryota > Metazoa > Arthropoda > Insecta > Coleoptera > Staphylinidae > Ocypus > Ocypus olens. Next base: position 50,379,507 of record OU343050.1, on the reverse strand, counting down.
CTTCATGTTCAATTCGTTATACGACCGCAAGTGCTTTACAGTACCAGGTGTCTTTGATGTTTTTAAATTTGTGTTGCAAAGTAATATTTCGTGATCAGATGTATGATTATTAATTGTTTCACATGTTATTTCCCCTGAAATATTAGAATACAGGTGATCAATACATGTTGATGTTGTCTCAGTTATTCGCGTTGGACTATTGTTAATTAATTTGATATTAAATGCTTCTAAAACCTCCATAACTTTATTCATATTTGTAGAACTTACCAAAGAGTCAATGTTGAAATCTCCACAAATTATAATTGGTATGTTCACACAAAAGATGTGATCAAGAATTGCCTGTAACTGAATTAAAAATATTTGTATGCTGCCCAAAGGTGGTCGATATATCGTGATTATAATTATCTTTTTATTGTTACCGAATAACCAGGTTACACCGCAAATCTCAATAATATTATCAACTCCAAATAATTTTATATCCAATGGTTTCGTTATTACATTCACATGACGCCACATCGCAACACCACCACCTCGACCATCTCGGCAGTAAAATGACTCTAAGACGTAATGTTTAAAAGAGTTGGTTGTAAGAAAATCCTCATCTACCCATGTTTCCGTAAGGCAAATAAATTTGATCTTTAAGGTATTTGTATCTATAGTGATTTGGTTAACTTTATCGTTTGTTAAAGATCGTGTATTTGATATATAAAAATCATAGTGATTTATTGTGTGTAATTCACATCTCGGATTGTTATTAGTGTGTATTATACTTGCTTTTTTATTTTTGTTAAATGCATTAAAAAAGGATTTATTCCTACGTTGGCCGGCCAGGTATTGGGATTAATAATAATTTCGCCATGTCTTTTTGGAACAGATATTTTGAAGGAGCTATAGACGTCCGGTTTCTTGGAGTTTTGCTTTTCACATGTTACCTGATCAATATTCAGGGATTTTAAGTAGTCCTGTAGTCCTTGTGCGGTGGTTTCGGGATCCAAGTTATTAATATAATAATGCGAAAAGCGTTCACTTCCTCTAATCGGTATGTTAGTAGCGGTGCCATAAATAGTCCTCCTCTTGTACGTAGATTGTATTGCTGCTGATTGAGCAGGTGCTATAGTGTCCACCGGTCTTCTAAATCCTCTTCTTTTTGAGACCTCCCAACTTTCTTCGTCTTCTTTATTTGTCAAGTTTATTATTTCATTAAGTTTTATTTGCTTATCTACGACAACTTCTTTAAACGTCTTTACGGGATTGTTTAAGGCTTTATTCGTATTTTCTTCATCGGAGTTCAATGTACCTGTGATTTTGAATTCCTTTTTGTTGATTTTGGGAATTCCTTGTTTTTGCACATTGTGGTCAGTTTAGAATGTGGAATTTTAGTCGAATTGTTTTGAATGCTTGCTGCCCCCTGTTGTTCTCGGGATGCATCTCTGTTTGGCTGTTTTGTGTAATTTGCAGATGCCTCGAAGATTTTTAACCTCTTTTCGAGGGTAATTATTTTCTCTTCAAGCAAACGATTTACTTGTTTTAGGATGTTGTTTTTATCTGTTGTTTCGTATACGATTTGTTTTAGTAATCTATTCTCAGTTTCATACCTATTTTCTGGAATTTCTTCTAGAGACCATTCTTCTCCCTCGCATACGTGGCCAGAAGCTTGATCGTTTCTTCCCTTATTATAGCAGCTAGGGTGGAAAAACGCGTCACATTCTTTGCACTTAAACTTGGTCTTCACTATTTCCTTGCGACAGTGTTTATACGCACAGATAAAATCACATTTATCGACAGTAATTTCAGATGTATCAGAGATCGACTCACTTCTCTGTGCCATCGTTAATTATTCTCTTAACATATTGTAGTCTGGTGCATAGGCTGGAGCGGGTAATTTATTTATATATTATTTATATAATACCTAATTGATTCCTCTACAAAATATGTGAACAAGTCATCTCCAATAAACAAGTTCACCGCATCGGTTATGAATTCGGGAACGGCATCAACATTTATCCAAGGGTAATCTAAAAACTCCTCTAGTTTGCGAAAAACTTATGTTTACATGCCCAGACAACAATGTGTTAAGACAGTGAAATTTTTGTATTTTAAAATTTTATTAAATTCTATAATTTGTTCCAAATTAGTAGGCCGTGAAAATGATTACCTAGAACATTTATATCGATCTTCAAAACGAGATTAACCGTTTTGGTGCCCCTTGAAACGTGCCCATGTCCTACTTTTGTCATGGTTATGGTGGTACGTCCATCCGAAATGCACGAACTTAATTAGCATAGTAAACTCTAGAAGGAGAGACGGAAAAAAACTCAATAAGCATTTCAATCTTTGAAATTACTCGATCGGTAAACTTGCTTAACGAATTATACAATCATCTTTTTTTTTCAACAATGCGCACCGTAATCATTCGATATACAAATAGTCTTTGCTCATGGGGAAACAATTACCAACATGAAAATGTCATCACTAATTTCTTTGCAACGTTACTTCATTTGTTCCGTAACAAAGGCGTGAATGCGCAATTCATCGTCGGAAGATTTTAAATTTGTAAATGTGAAATTTAAACGTATTTTCCATTAGATGCTATAATTAGCTGCAGTCGAAAATTATGCCTTCCTACGTCACTACGAAACTGATGGGTATTTTGCATTTAAGTAGGCTAAATCCCATTTTGTACTTTGATTTTACCAAGCGTGCGAAATACAAAATTTTAACTATTGTGTGACAATAATGTTTTATGTACCAAGGGCATAATCAATAGATTATGGCCCGAGGGAATGTTTAAAGCCCGATGAATGTTTTAATTATACATAGATTTTAATCCTTAAATTGTCAAAAATTTGTGATGTGAAGTTAATTGTTCTGGTTTGTTTGTAAATTGCAACGGTAAAATTTTGGTTGGTATACATGAGAAATAAACATAAGGGGTTAGTTTGTTTTCAATTTGTGGTTATATTTTTAGAAGATTACACACTAGCCAGTAATCATTTTACACATCTTATATGTTTTTCCCGTGTAAGAAATATTTGAGATTGCAACACTGTAAATAATCACATGGAATCAACTGACATGCCAGAATTAACATAGCTAACAAAAAATATTACCCCAGAAATCACCACCGTGGTGAATGTTGATTATTGTTGCTTAGCAGGACCAAGAGCCATAAATGGCACTATACGCCCGCTATCGACGATCACTAAACAAATAAACTTGTTTATTTTCATGACAAATACATATGCAGGTATGTGTGTGTGTCTGCTGTGCGCGCTGTATCTCAAAAACTAATACGCCAATTGAAATGAAACTTTGAACATATGTCTTATTTGATAATCTGAAGAACTCAAAAGCTTTTGGTAAAATTTCATACACCGGAAGTGGGTGTTTACCTTAACTGTTTTTTGTTTTTTTCCAATATTTTCTTAAATATGAAAAATATCACATAAACATTTAAGCAAATATTGAAGACAACAAAAAAATGAACATCTTTGGTTTGAAAATATTTTTTTATAAAATCATTGTTATTCGAGAAAAAAAATTATTAAAATTTTTTAATTTTTGGTATATAATTATGAAACACTAATAGTTACAGCAAATGTATGTTAATAATTGTAGAGAATGCCAAAATGAACAACTTATAAAGAATAAGTTTTTTCGGAAATCTCTTTAGTTTTTGAGTAACCTCAGCTTTTAAATTTGCAGTATAATTTTTCCATCTTTCATAATTTTGACGTTTTAAACGTCATTTTCATCCAAGTCTACAAAACACTCGATGTACATACATTGAAACCATCAAAGCGTAAATATAAATGATACTATCAAGTCGGAGAAAGTAACATGATGGCGACATCACCATTTTTTTCATACCTAACAAGAAGAAAATCATAAATGGTCAGTATGAAATTTTATGGAATGACCTAATTATTTGATTTCCCTATTTTAATTTATCAGAATTTTTTTAATGTGTTTAAATATAGGAATGCTCTCCATGAATAATTAAAGTAAAAATTTGCACATGCCAACAAGTCGTATAATACCAATATTGCGAAAATTACAAAAGAGCTGAAGAAAGTGTGCAATATTAATTAGTATTTTAATAGATGTTTAATTAACACTCAACATTACAGTGTTTTCGAATATTAAGCGAAGAAATTTTCATTCCCACGTTATTGATAATTACTTGACCATTTAGAGATATTATTTTTTTTGGCAGGTTGGATCGTTAATGTAGTTCATTGTTTAGGTTGAATGATATAAATTTTTACGACAAAATCGACTTTCTCAAGAAAACACTTCGCGCGATTGCCATTGAATTAAAAGCAAATAACAAACCTTCAGAATGATAAGTGATTGAAGTGATAGTGTTGACCCACACTGTCAATATAATTGCAATTATGCTACGAGCTAATTACTAATTATAGAAAAAAAAAAACATATGTAAGATTAACAATAAGCGAGTCAAGGAAAAATTGCACGAGATTTATTAATTGGATAATATGGATTCTCATAAATAAATGTACGTAAATATGTGGTGTCCCCAATAACGTAGTTATTACTGTTGGCAGCAGGATTAACTCAAATCTAGAGGTGATTTATTACAAACTGTTATACTGAATAAAATAAGACTACTTGTAATAGTCATAGTTTATACCTAATTCGTTTTTTACTTTCTCCGTTACGAAGTACGAGAAAGTATTGTGATCGTGATTTTTTGTTCAAAATTTTTTTTACCGAAATATCCGTTTTGGGGACCCTAGACGCCATTTCAACAATTTCTGGAAAAAAATTGTGTCTGTGTGTGTGTTTGTCTGTCTGTGCGCGCTGTATCTCAAAAACTAACAAAGCAATTGATATGAAATTTTGAACATCCGTCTTATTTGATAATCTGAAGAACCGAAAAGCTTTTGGTAAAATTTTGTACACCGGAAGTGGGCGTTTACCTTAACTGTTTTTTGTTTTTTGCCAATATTTTCTTAAATATGAAAAATATCACAAAAACATTTAAACGAACTTTGAAGACAACAAAGAAATGAACATCTTTTGCTTGAAAACATTTTTCATAAAATCATTTTTATTCGAGAAAAAATTTATTATTTTTTTAATTTTTGGTTTATAATTATAAAACTATAATAGTTACAGCAAATTATATAGAATAATAATTGTAGAGAATGATAAAATGAACAACTTATAAAGAATAAGTTTTTTTTCGAAATCTCTTTAGTTTTTGAGTAAACTGAGTTTTTGAATTTGAAGTATAATTTTTCCATCTTTCATAATGTTGACGTTTTAAACGTCAGTTTCATCCGAGTTTACACAACGCTCGAAGTACAGTAAAATATGATTTCAATTGAAAATAAACCATGAAAACGTAAAAATGGCTATGATACCATCAACTCGGAGAAAGTAACATGATGGCCACATCACCATTTTTTTAATACCCTACAGATAAATGTCAAATTCATTTCATCGATTATTTTTGAATGATTTTAATTCTATTTTACAGAATGTCCGAATTCGTTATACCTTTTTTTATATAATAGCGTACAGATAAATGCAAAATTCATTTCAACGAATATTTTTCAACGATTTTTATTCTATTTAACAGAATGAAGCCTAATTGTTTAGAAATTCCTCAGTTAATTGCACGTAACAATTAAAATGTGGAAGCAGTGCGTAATGGCCAAATTAAATGATGTTGACTGCATTGACTAGACATGTTAATAGGAAAACAGCGCAATTAAAATATGATTAAATGGGATGTAATCATTTTTTTTAAATTTCTACTCCCATGCAAACTCGTATTATAACCATCAAGACAGACGTCTGTAATGTTGCAATTAATCACCTCGTTATGTAAATGCGGATGAAATTGACGATTTGTTTATGTGTAACATGTGGTTTCTGGTTTGACATATTTTGCATGTAATAAACAGATGGTTGGATGGAAAATTAAGTACACTTTTTACAATAACAAGTTTTATGTGGCCGTATGAAATAAATAATCTTATAATGCATTATAAGAACATTGGTAATTGCAGTAACATGTTGTATGTGACTATGAAATAAACCATCTTATAATTCATTATGAGAAAATTGTTAATTTAAATAAATAGTAAGAGAGTTTAGTTTAAATCCAACTCAAAAATGACGGTAACACGTCGATATTTCATTCAATTTATTACGTTATGTATATTATTTTTCCAATCATTTTTTGTGAAATTTCCAATCCAATTTAAATATAAATCCAATATTTAAAATATTCAAACAATGCAGCAACAGACTCAATTAATAGAGAATTTTGAATATTTATTTGGCTGTAAAATAGTTATTGTATATTGCTATTTTAATAATACGTAAATAATAATAATAATACGTGAACTAAATTGTAAAACCATTATTTTAAAATTTATTATTAACAAATATGAATAATGTGGATTTATAAAATACTATTATTGCATTTTATTAATTTATATCTCATCGATAATTTTTGTAAATTGGTATTAGGCGGCTTCCACAGGTTTTTAATGAAATTTAAATTTTAACCTCCCGCAAAAAAAATTAAAGAAAGAACGTAGATAGAACTTCTAGTTAATGAGATTAAATGATTTGAGAAATTGGCGTCGGCTACGAGGCCGTCTGCCACAACCGTTTTTGTATATATTAGAAATTGAATGAATAATAACAGATAATCACAATGCCCACAGCACCGAGCAAATATTTCACGATCAGAAAAATGTTCCGCCCGGGCTGGGAATCGAAGGTGCAGCAGGTAGACGCTCTACCCACTACACCAAGCCCAAAAGAAATACTTATTTTTTTGTCGTAAAATTTTACCTGAAAAAAACAAATATTACTCGTTTTTACTACACGTGAGCTTGAAGGATTTTACAAGTAGGAAATTAAAACTATTAAAAATAACCAGTTTAAATGCAATAAAAAACCCAATTATATACGACTCATATTAAATTAAAATAAATTTGTAAACATCTTTTCGAATAAATTACTGAAGAAAACAACTCGTATTTTTAACCATCCCTGTAAAAGGACATCCGCAAATATCATTTGGCATTCCGAACCAGCCACCGTCTAAACAGATCAAAAATAACAACTCAATTTCTCATCGGCAACTGCGTCGAAATTTTTAGATGCGGAATATTTAATTAATTTATTCTTCTCGCGGCGCGATTATAAACGAACTTGAATCGTTTAAAAATGGACATTTTCCATACCTGTCCGGTACACCTTATACGGATTTTAATAAACAATCAAACCGGTATGGTGTAGTAGCAGATGCACATTTACTGCTTTATTCGTTGAGAATATTGTGCACACGTTTTTTTTTTCTTTGCGTGCGATGTATACAAATTTTTAATTTGCAAATGTTTTTGATGTTACACAGTGCGTTTCTTTTTATCAATGCATCATGGTGATTTAAATATTAAAATTTGTATGCCTGTTAATAGTTTTTCTCAGCAGTTTTTAGCAGAATTTAAGTTTAACTACAATAAATTGTTATAATTAAAAAAGTCAACAAAAGCAAAGAAATTAGCCTAAAATTTTAATCTAAACATCAGCGGCTCGTGGATGTTCGGCGGTGAGGCAACGGAAGAAAATTTGACCGAAAAAGCAACGGAATATTTGCTTCCTCTGTTAGAGTAAGTAGTGCAGCACGAGCGGCATCTTTGTCTTTGCCTCACCTACGGAAATCCACGAGCCAAACATTCAACTTTTCAGGCCCTTGTGTGCGAGTTGGTTGTAAAATAAGTGGAATTTTCCCAATCGGTTGAAGGAAGAAAAGGATGAAGAAAAGCAAATGTTAAATTAAAAAGAGAGAACATAGAAAACATAAACAACGACATACAGCCAATGAAAGAAAAAGTAAAAGCAGAAAATAAAGATATATAAGAGCAGGTATTTTACAAAAAAACACACACAGAAAGGAAATGAAAACGTAACAAAGGAAAGCGATGGAATAGAAATGCTGGAGAATCATTAAAGGGCATAGAATATATGTTGGTAAATACGGCCTACACGGTTTCAAAGCAAAATACTCTAACATTAGCAGAAGTTAAAACCTGAACTAATGAAGTATAGACGGAAAATTCAGAAAGAAATAAGTAAAACTGCAAAAAAAAATACAATACGGTAGGAAAGAAAATAAAACTGCTACCAAAAATTGATTATAGCAAAATCCCCTCTTGCGCATTTTTAAAGAGCACATACTTGCGGTTCATTTGAGGTACAAACAATAAAAAAAATGACAAACCGATACGGTACAAACGATTCTTTCGAAACGCATAAAATTTTTTTTTTGTTATTATTCAAATTATGTTTTCCGCAATTCTCAATTGGCTATCGACCGGAGATCTTTCTGAATACTATTTGTCTATAATTTTCTTTTTCTGGGACTCCCAGGAACAGATATACGCAAAATAACTTTTTTCGTAAATAGTGATTAAATCGACTGGAAACGCATAAAAAACGATTAAATTCAATTTTTCTTCAATTTTTTTTGTTTTTATTAAGTCTGAAAGCTTAAAAAGCCAATATCGGGGGGGCTTCCAGGAACCGAGATACACAAAATGGCTTTTTTCGGAAATAGTGCTTAAATCGACTGGAAACGGCTAAAAACGATTGCATTAAAATTTTCTTCAAAACATTTTTTTTGTTTTTATTTTCAAGTCTAAGAGCTCATTCCGAACACTATTTGTCTATAAAAAAATTGTGGGACTTCCAGGAACGGAGATACGCAAAATGACTTTTTTGGTAAATCGACTGGAAACGCCTAAAAATCGATTAAATCACCGAAAATGGCGAAACTACCTCTTTTTCCGATTCCTTCGAGGTACAAACAATTTAAAAAAATGGTGATGTGGCCATCATGTTACTTTCTCCGACTTGATGGTATCATTTATATTTACGCTTTCATGGTTTATTTTGAATTTGAATCATATTTTAAATGTACATCGTGCGCTTTGTAAACTCGGAGGAAACTGACGTTTAAAACGTCAAAATTATGGAAAAAAGATGGAAAAAATTTTCTTCAAATATAAAAACTCATTTTACTCAAAAACTAAAGGGATTTAGAAAAAAACTTATTCTTTGTAAGTTGTTCATTTTAGAATTCTCTACAATTATTATTAACTTACCTTTGCTGTAACTATTATCGTTTTATAATTATAAACCAAAAATTAAAAAAAGAATAATACATTTTTTTCTCGAATAAAAATGATTTCAAGCAAAAGATGTTAATTTCTTTGTTGTCTTCAAAGTTTGTTTAAATGTTTTTGTGATATTTTTCGTATTTAAGAAAATATTGGCAAAAAACAAAAAACAGTTAAGGCAAACGTCCACTTCTGGTGTACGAAATTTTACCAAAAGCTTTTCAGTTCTTCACATTATCAAATAAGACGGATGTTTAAAGTTTCATATCAATTACTCTATTAGTTTTTAAGATACAGCGCGTACAGACAGATGCACACACACACACACACAGACACAACATTTTTTTTTTCCAGAAATTGTTGAAATGGCACCAGGGACCCCAAAACGGATATTTCCGTAAAAAAAATGTTTGAAAAAAAAATCACGATCACAATACTTTCTCGTACTTCGTAACGGAGAAAGTAACAAAATGTGGGACTTCCAGGAACGGAGATACGCAAAATGACTTTTTTGATAAATCGACTGGAAACGCCTAAAGATCGATTAAATCACCGAAAATGGCGAAACTACCTCTTGAGCACTTTTGAAAAGACTTTTTCCGATTCCTTCGAGGTACAAACAATTTCAAAAAAGGTACAAACAAATACAAATTATTCTCTTTCGATCCGCCTTGACCGTTTTGTTATATCTCATATATCTCAAAAATTGGCAAAAATACCTTTTGAGCATATTTTAAAAAGCCCGTACTTCCAGTTCCTTTGAGATACAAACAATTTAAAAATAGTTACAAACGGGTACAAACTATTGTCATTCGATTCCCCTTGGTCGCTTTGTAGAATCTCAAAAATTGGCAAAAATACTTTTTGAGCAAGTCTCCAATTCCAATTCTTTGAGGTACAAACAATTTAGAAAGCGGTACAAAAAATACAAATAATTCTCTTTCGATTCGCCTTAGCCGCTTCGTTATATCTCAAAAATTAGCAAAAATACCTTTTGGGCATATTTTAAAAAGACTGTACTTCCGGTTCCCTTGAGGTACAAACAATTTAAAAAGAGGTACAAACGATTAGCTTTTGATTCCCATTGGCCTCTTTGTGATATCACAGAAAATGGCGCGAAATTTGTATCGAATCAATGACACGTGTAAAATAAAATGTACCCTGCAGAAATTATAACCGCGAGTGGTATTTGTTTGGATAATTTATCGAATAAAGCAGAACTGTATATAATTTCCAAGTCGTTCAGATCGTTGTCGCAATGAAGGTAAAGAAAATGTATCCACTTACAAACTTATATATCTACCTTTTTATCCACTTGAAAACTTTTACCTACTTTTTTTTGACTGCAAAACTGAGTTGAATTTTGATTTTTTAAACTTGTTGCACTTATTGCAGATGCATCAAATATTAATTAAAAACGAAATAAATCCCGAATATATGAATATTCAACCGGAACAAAATTTAAAAAACAGGAAGTGAGAGTTTACCTTAATCGTTTTTTTTTCATTTGTGTGTACGTTTTTAAAATGGACATTCTCGAATTCGAAATATTTGATGGAAACCATACTTTTTCGCAGTTCATAAGGAGAAAGTAAACATTCAGCAGAAATTTGTTGATTGTTAAGTTGTAAAGTATCGTTTAAAAGGGGTTATAAATTATTATTCAGTTTCAAGATGTAAAAATGTTCGTATTTTGTTTTATCGACACTTTTTATGCTGCCTCGATATCTCGCACGCTCGGCATCCAAATACCGACGAGCCGCAAAAAGTCTTCCACTTCGAATAAAACATGCTATTTTTTTCTTCAAAAGCCGAAAATGATTAAATCCGTTTAAAAAAAATAGCGTGTTTTATTCAGAGCAGAAGTAACTTTTTGTTGGATATAAACGTACCGACTCGTCACAAAAAGGTCGCATCTGCTTCTAACAAAACAAAATACTATTGCTTTTTGATCACTTTAAAATATATTTTGACTTATAGCGCGGCTATGCTTACCAGTTTTTTTTTAGTGTGGCGGATTGTTTATTTTTTTTCAAAGTGATCAAAGGGCCGGCACGTTTTTTATTTATCTTGTTATTAGGCCTGTATATCTTTGAAAAAAACTTCAGTTAATGTGACGGCGCACACATTTTCGGAGAATGTGGCGGATTGTTTTTTTTTTTTTTAAGTGATCCAGGGCCCGGCAAGTTTTTTTATTTATCCTATTGTTAGGCCTATATATCTAGATTGTTTACAAATTTTTAACTTTTTTATGGCGGTCACCGAACTTTGAAAAAAACTTCAGTTAATGTGTCGGCGCACGGATTTTCGGAGAGTGTGGCAGATTGTTTATTTTTTTTCAAAGTGATCCAGGGACCGGCACGTTTTTTATTTATACTATTATTAGGCTTGTATATCTAGATTGTTTATAAATTTTTAACTTTTTTATGGCGGTCACTGAATTTTGAAAAAACTTCAGTTGATGTGACGGCGCACACATTTTCGGAGAGTGTGGCAGATTGTTTATTTTTTTTTCAAAGTGATCCAGGGCCCGGCACGTTTTTGTATTTATCCTGTTGTTAGGCCTGTATATCTAGATTGTTTATAAATTTTTAACTTTTTTATGGCGTTACCGAATTTAGAAAAAAACTTCAGTTAATGTGACGGCGCACACATTTTCGGAGAGTGTGGCGGATTGTTTATATTTTTTTCAAAGTGATCCAGGGCCCGGCACGTTTTTTTATTTATCCTATTGTTAGGCCTATATATCTAGATTGTTTACAAATTTTTAACTTTTTTATGGCGGTCACCGAACTGTGAAAAAAACTTCAGTTAATGTGACGGCGCTCACATTTTCGGAGAGTGTGGCGGATTGTTTATTTTTTTGCAAAGTGATCCAGGGCCCGGCACGTTATTTTTATTTATCCTATTGTTAGGCCTGTATATCTAGATTGTTTATAAATTTTTAACTTCTTTATGGCGGTCACCGAACTTTGAAAAAAACTTCAGTTAATGTGACGGCGCTCACATTTTCGGAGAGTGTGGCGGATTGTTTATTTTTTTTTCAAAGTGATCCAGAGCCCGGCACGTTTTTTTATTTATCCTGTTGTTAGGCCTGTATATCTAGATTGTTTTCGTATTTTTATCTTTTTCGAGACGGACATCGAACATCGTAGAAAACTTTGGTAAGTGTGGCCGCGCACCTCTTCACAGTTTTTTTTTTGTTTTAGCATTTTCTTATCAGTTATCGAAGTTTGTGAAAAAAGTGATTTTTTACAAACCATCATTTTCTAAATTACAGTTTAGGGCCGGCGCGCCAAAAATTGCCTCTTATACAGTTTCAAAGTAAAAGTGCGTGGAAGACGGGAACTAGTTTGTCATCCACTGGACTTTGCCATTTGATATTCGCCTTTTATAATGTTATGGTGTTTGAGATTATTAATTATCAAATAAATTGTCTGTTTATCTGTAATCGGATACTTGGCTTACATAACATGTTGAGTGCATGCAGGTATGAGCCGCAGTTTCCATTAATTCATTTTTCATTAGTTTCGCCTTTTAAATAAACATGAGCATTGTTTACGTTGAGAACCCACCCATGCACCTGTCATCAAGTTTGCACATAGTAGCCAGCCATCGGTATCATTCGAGAAGTAGTTCCGCAGGCCCACGCCTTCGACGTCGCAGCAATGCGGAGGCGAAACTCTTCGTAGAATACAGCAAAAATACACATTATTATATTAAAATTTCTAATCGCAGTGTTATTGGAAACTTTTCCTTTAACCTGTCGTGCTGCTCTAATGTATTTATTGCCTGTTTACTGGTAAAACAAATATTTAAAACCATTGACGATACGGTACAGGCCCTGTTTATTTTGAAGTGTTTATCTGCTAATTAAATACATTACATTAAACAAACAAATACTGAAACTAATCTAATCATTTACTGAACGACACTTTGTAAACTATTATTACTGTCGGAATTAATTGTAATTGGGTGATTAAATCATGCATTGCAGAATTTGGCTCTTTTATTTAATTTGCCAAATTAATTTCCACTCAGCATCTAATTGGTGTGTTTATATCACAACTTGTTTAATGTTCGATCACGAATACACCTCAGCAAAAAAAAACAACAAATTTAATCGATGTTTCTCACAAGCGAACATGCTACAAATCTGTTAGACATGATGACAAACGTGAATTGCACTTGAAGTACACTTTCAAAAATAATCATCTCGAGTAGTTTTATCCGCGTTCGGACTCTGGCGGCCCACTGGGTTATTAATACCCATCAAATTGTTATTTATAGCCACAATACAGAGTATTATATTTCCAAACTGCGTGTAGTAAAATATAACGGTTTCATGTTACGATGCCATAAACCAGTATTCATCAAATTCACGAAACGAAAAATCAATCAGTTTCGGCATAAATTACTGAACATTCCATTTAATAAAATCGTAACTGTTTGCGTGATCGGTATCACGCACTCGTATCACCGGAAATATCTTTTAAGTTAATCACTCTAATCACATGTATAATTAATAGTCAAGTAATGAATGCAACATACCGAAACTTCCTCGAAAAGCACAATCTTTACACTTTAACGTCGGTCGCGACTTTCTTCACTTAATTAACTGTGCACGGCACAATTTTGCTTTACGACCGTAAAAACACTCCTCTGTCTGGCCGAAAAACACGTTGACCACCCCAACTTTTAAGACATTTACGACACTCTAATCCGAGACGAGTCTGGCGTGCATTTAAATGCACAATCCGCACTTTATTGCTGGCCATTTAGCAAATGGACATGTAATGACCCTATTCGACCAATCGATACAGTTCTTGTCATTCCAATCGGTTCGTGGAATTTTGCCTAATTGCGGACCTTCGTTTACTTAAAATTCGTCCGCTACTCGTGCACCCACTACGCTTTTGTTGTGTACTGGTGGATCGCCTCACGTTACACTGGCTTGCATTCTATGGGTCATAGTGGGGTTTGTAGGCTATTGACCCAAACAGGCTGTGAAGATATTGCATGGAAAGTGACGTACGGTAACCTGAGGATCGGGTCGTTTTTATATGGGAAACTGGCCCGCGTTGAAGTTATTGTTTCTTAATTTGGGCAGGCCCCTGTTAAATCATAATGAGGGAACGGTTGGAATAACAATGGGTTCCGAGAATTTTTTTCATTCATCAAAATCGTTTCTACGCTTTCTCTTTTGGGATGATAACGTAATCGATCGGTCCACTGTATTATCTGTCGTGTTTGTGTTTGTTCAGGAAGGCAATCGTGGAAATTCCCAGGGGAGAAGAAATTGGAATGATTTGCGTCGTGGGATATCGAGGTAGGCAACTTCTTATGTACGCAGTAATGCGTTGCATACGTTGTGTTACTGAGATTATTCACAATGAATGAACAAATGAGGTGCAATCTTAAACCAAGTGTATCAAGCAATCGAGGAATAGTGTATTGTTATACGAGTTTAATAAGAGGGCCTATTGCGGCACGAGTGCTCCAAATGTAACGAGTGCCACCACGCCTTCCAATTTCTCGTTCTAAATATCAATTTTGTTGCTAATAAGGTTCAACAATAATCAGAACACTTTAATTTTCAGGATTTCAAATTAAATGCAGAATATAATTGCTATGAGACTATTTCTCTAAATAGCGACAATTTGTTTCTTTATGCTTTTTTTGTTATCCAGTTCGAAATAAAGATATCTGAAGGATAAGGCACTTGAAGAAGAAACAATTAAGACCTCGCGGAGAATAACTAAGCAAGGTTTTGTAAAACTTTTATTAGGCCCTGATTTTACTTCAGTTGAGTTGCTGAATCGAGCATCTAATATGGAGTATTAAGGGTGAGCGATGCGGCCAAATTGAATGCATCCTGGTGCACGGGAAGCGGGAATATTGAATTTCATTTTGCAGTTTCTCGTGTACATCAATTTGGAACAACTCTAGACTTTATTAAGCCGTGCACTTGACATACTTTTAAAATCACGAAATTCTAATAACAGCAGTAGGGTGGATAACACTAACAAAAAAATGGTGATGTGGCCATCATGTTACTTTCTCCGATTTGATGGTATTATTTATATTTACGCTTTCATGGTTTATTTTCAATTTTATTCATATTTTAAATGTATATCGAGCGCTTTGTAAACTCGGAGGAAACTGACGTTTAAAACGTCAAAATTATGAAAGATGGAAAAATTATACTTTAAATTCAAAAACTCAGTTTACTCAAAAACTAAAGGGATTTCGAAAAAAACTTGTTCTTTATAAGTTGTTCATTTTGGCATTCTCTACAGTTATTATAATATAAAATTGCTGTAACTATTATCGTTTCATAATTATAAACCAAAAATAAAAATAAAATTAATAAATTTTTTTCTCGAATAGCAATGATTTTATGAAAAATGTTTTCAAACAAAATAATCTCTTTTCTTTATTGTCTTTAATATTTGGTTAAATGTTTTTGCGATATTTTTCATATTTAAGAAAATATTAGCAAAAAACAAAAAACAGTTAAGGTAAACACCCACTTCCGATGTACGAAATTGTACCAAAAGCTTTTCAGTTCTTCGGATTATCAAATAAGACGTATGTTCAAAGTTTCATATCAATTGCTCTATTAGTTTTTGAGATACAGCGCGCACAGACAGACACACACACACAAAGACACACACACACACACACACACACACACACACACACACACAGACACAATTTTTTTTTTCCAGAAATTGTTGAAATGGCATCTAGGGACCCCAAAACGGATATTTCCGTAAAAAAATTTTTTGAAAAAAAAATCACGATCACAATACTTTCTCGTACTTCGTAACGGAGAAAGTAAAAATGGTGATGTGGCCATCATGTTACTTTCTCCGATTTGACGATTAGATCAAAACCTTGAAAATACTGGCAAAACATTAAAAAATCTTTAGGTTAATCAAAAATTCGCTAATATAAATCAATAATTAAACAATAAAACTAAAACATGGGCCCAAAAAAATCCAAATATCGAAAACTATGGCCTAAACATAAAAAAAAAACGCAAACTAAAACATCGAAAATGTGAAAATAAAGTTTATTTATGCAAAACAATTAAAAATTTGGAATAAATTGAGGCGAAAACAGGTAAAGGTAAAGATCTAAAATATGGACCAAAAAAATGCAGACCGAAATATTATAAATTCAAGTAAAAGAAAAAATATTTAGCTAGCCCCTAAAATAATTCTTTGGCTTAAAATAAGTTTCCGACCAGAAACTCGAAAATAATGCAAAAAAAAAAATAAAATAAAAACAATAATTCAGGTTAAAAAGTAATTCAGATTAGAAAATTTAAAATACGAGTATAACACAAAAAATGGTGATGTGGCCATCATGTTACTTTCTCTGACTTTATATTTACGTTTTCATGGGTTTATTTTCAATTGAAATCATATTTTAAATGTACATCGAGCGTTGCGTAAACTCGGATGAAACTGACGTTTAAAACGTCAAAATCATGAAATATGGAAAAATTATACTTCAAATTCAAAAACTCGGTTTACTCAAAAACTAACGAGATTTCTAAAAAAACTTATTCTTTAGAAGTTGTTCATTTTGGCATTCTCTACAATTATTATCTACATAAATTTGCTGTAACAATTATCGTTTCATAATTATAAACCAAAAATTAAAAAAAATAAATAAATTTTTTTCTCGAATAGCAATGATTTTATGAAAAATATTTTCAAGCAAACGATGTTCATTTCTTTGTTGTCTTTGATGTTTGTTTAAATGTTTTTTAATATTTTTCATATTTAAGAAAATATTGGCAAAAAACAAAAAAACAGTTAAGGTAAACACCCACTTCCGGTGTACGAAATTTTACCAAAAGCTTTTCACTTCTTCGGATTATCAAATAAGACGTATGTTCAAAGTTTCATATCAATTGCTTTGCTAGTTTTTGAGATACAGCGCACACAAACAGACACACAAACACACACACACACACAGCAGCAGACAGACACACACACACAGACACAACATTTTTTTTCCAGAAATTGTTGAAATGGCATCTAGGGACCCCAAAACGGATATTTCCGTAAAAAAAAATTTTGAAAAAAAAATCACGATCACAATACTTTCTCATACTTCGTAACGGAGAAAGTAAAAAGCTCAAACTTAAACCAACAATTAGGACCTAAATATCAAAAATGCGGACAAAAAAATCGAAACTTCCAACACGCAACCTAAATTTTCACGCCAAAATAAAGAATGTTTAGGTCAAATAACGAAAATTTGGAATAGAAAACGAAGTTACAGGCCAGAGATCCAAAAATGCAGATAAAAAATGGTGATGTGGCCATCATGTTACTTTCTCCGACTTTATATTTACGTTTTCATGGGTTTATTTCCAATTGAAATCATATTTTAAATGTACATCAAGCGTTGTGTAGACTCAGATAAAACTGACGTTTAAAACGTCAAAATCATGAAAGATGGAAAAATTATACTTCAAATTCAAAACTAGGTTTACTCGAAAACTAACGAGATTTCGAAAAAAACTTATTCTATATAAGTTGTTCATTTTGGCATTCTCTACAATTATTATTCATATAAAATTGCTGTAACTATTATCGTTTCATAATTATAAACCAAAAATTAAAACAAAAATTAATAAATTTTTTTCTCGAATAGCAATGATTTTATGAAAAATATTTTCAAGCAAAAGCTATTCATTTCTTTGTTGTCTTCGATGTTTGTTTAAATGTTTTTGTGATATTTTTTATATTTAAGAAAATATTGGCAAAAAACAAAAAGCAGTTAAGGTAAACACCCACTTCCGGTGTACGAAATTTTACCAAAAGCTTTTCAGTTCTTCGGATTATCAAATAAGACGTATGTTCAAAGTTTCATATCAATTGCTTTATTGGTTTTTGAGATACAGCGCACACAGACAGACACACACACACACACACACACACACACACACACACAGACACACACACACACAGACACACACACAGACACAATTTTTTTTTTCCAGAAATTGTTGAAATGGCATCTAGGGACCCCAAAACGGATATTTCCGTAAAAAAAAATTTTGAAAAAAAAATCACGATCACAATACTTTCTCGTACTTCGTAACGGAGAAAGTAAAAATTCAAGTAAAGGAAAAATAGTTTGCCGTTTTCATCTTCAAAATAATCCTGTAGCTTAGAGTAAGTTTCTGAACAGAAACTCAAATTAAAAATAAAAAAATCTAAAATATGGGCCAAGAAAACAAAAAATTAGACCAAATACTGAAAATTTGGGATAAAAAAATTTTAAAAAAAGCAGACCAAAATAAAGAATATTTAGGCAAAATTTTGAAAAAAAAAGAAATTACAGGCTAGAGATCTAAAAATGCAGATAAAAAAAATTCAATTCGAAAATACAGTTCAAAATTTAACAAATGTGGCCAAAAGGTTGAAAACATGGGCCTAAAAATAAAAAAATGCAGACCAAAAAGTTATAAAATCGAAAAACTTAATAAACAAATCGAAAATTTTGGCCAAATAAAGAAATTTTAGACCAAAAAAAATCCAAAATACAAATAAAAATTCAACAATTGTGGCAAAAAATCGAAAATTTAGACCAAAAATCGAAAGCACGGGCTTAAAAATCAAAATACTGACCAAAAAAGTCGAAAATTTCAACAGATCATTTTAAAATTGGGACCAACATAAAGAATATTTGTGAAAAAAAATCAAGAATTTAAAGGACAAAAATCGAAGAAACAGGCAAAAAATATAAAATACGAGCACGAAAATTCTGTGTTACTTTTTCCGATTTGATGGTACAGTACTTTATGTTTACACTTTCATTGTTTATTTTCAATTGAAATCACATTTTAAATGTGCATAGATCGTTTAGTAAAATCAGATAAGACTGACGTTTAAAACTTCAAAATTATGAAAGATGAAAATGACAAATTATACTTTAAATTCTAATAGTCAATTTACTCAAAAACCAAAGAGATTTCGAAAAATACTTATTCTGTATAAGTTGTTCATTTTGGCATTCTCTACAATTATTATTAAAATACACGTATTGTAACCATTATCGTTTTATAATTATAAACCAAAAATTACAAAAAAAAAATATTTGTTGTTATTTTTCAAAAACCATACATTTCACGAAAAATATTTTCAAGCAAAAAATGTTAATTTCTTTGCTTTCTTTAAGATCTGTTTGAGTGCTTTTATAGTACTTTTCATATTTAAAAAATTATCGGAGAAAAACAAAAAACGGTTAAGGTAAACACCTACTTCCGGTGTACGAAATTTTACCAAAAGCTTTTCAGTTCTTTGGATTATGAAATAAGACTTATGTTCAAAGTTTCATATCAATTGCTCTATTGGTTTTTGAGATACAGCGCACACAGCCAGACACACACACACACACACACACACACACACCATCATACACACACACATTCACACACAGAGACACTACTTTTTTTTTCAGAAATTGTTGAAATGGCATCTAGGGACCCCAAAACGGATATTTCCGTAAAAGAAATTTTTGAAAAAAAAATCACGATCATGTACATTTCTCGTACTTCGTAACGGAGAAAGTAATATTCATCGCAAAATGGTCATAATTTGTCATTTAGTTGAATCATCCTCTTTTACTTCATGAATTAATTGAAGCGTGGATGGAAATTTTCTATTTTGAAGATTCTTAGCAAAGATTGAAGACTTCTAAAATTTTGTGTGAAACTTTTTAGCGTTTGCATTGTTAATAAAACACCTAAGACCTTATCATCACCTGCCGCTTTAGGTCTTCCTAATTTTCGCTACCAGTAAACTTTTGAATTAGACTACACATCATGAATTGTGATTTTGGGGTTACGTCTGGTTATATAAATCACAAACATCAATTTGACTCCTCCTCCTATTTGCGTACACATGCATCATTCATATTTCTAGGGATTGCTTCGTACTTAAATGCGCCATGTTTATGTAATAACTGTTGGTAAAAACTGTTGGTAAAAACAAATTTCCACGGCATTCTTCATATTTACCGAGGTAGAAGTAACTGTAATTTCTAACAATTAATTTTTATTTTCTTGACTTTTTGAAAAAGTGTAGTTTCCATTCGATAAAACAAAAGTGGCTGTCATAGCAACGAAACCAAACAGGATATCAACAAAATAAGCACGCTGCAAAACTTTGACTAAAATCGTTTTTTCTTAAAACTACAAAATAAGAAAAAAATAAGGTGTTTTCAAAATAAGAAACAAAAAGTGTAGATTCAATTCGATAAAACAAAAGTGGCTGTCATAGCGACGAAACCAAAGAGGATATCAACAAAATAATAACGTAATTGCATGCCGCAAAACTTTTACTAAATTATTTGTTCTTAAAACTACAAAATAAAAAAAAACAAGGTATTTTCAAAATAAGAAACAAAAAGCATAGATTCCATTCGATAAAACAAAAGTGGTTGTCACAACGACGAAACCAAAGAGGATATCAACAAAATAATAACGTAATTACACACTACAAAACTTTTACTAAAATTATTTGTTCTTAAAACTACAAAATAAGAAAAAAACACAAGGTCTTTTCAAAATAAGAAACAAAAAGTGTAGATTCCATTCGATAAAACAAAAGTGGTTGTCACAGCGACGAAACCAAAGAGGATATCAACAAAATAATAACGTAATTGCACGCTACAAAACTTTTACTAAAATCATTTTTTCTTAAAACTACTGAATAAGAAAAAAAAACAAACTCTTTTCAAAATAAGGAACAAAAAGTATAGGTTCTATTCGATACAATAAAAGTGGTTGTCATTTCTGAACGAAGAAAAACGAAAAAAAAAACAATTATTCGATACGCTTGTTACACCCTGTATATTATAAAGTAAGATATGTCACGTTGGGTTTTAATAAGGCGAGAGTTGCGGCCTTGAGGTTTCAAACGATCCTGACCCTAAATAGATGAAGGCTTTGCGTAATGACTGAAGTTAAAATAAGACACAAAACTTGATGATCGAAAAATTACACCAATTTGCGACGACGAGGCGTAAACCGGACAAAAGGGCTTCTACGACAAAAGTTTGCCATTGGGTCGTCAGGCCGTAGTTGGCGCGAGCCCTCTTGGCAGAAGCGATAAATAGAAACCGACTGGGAGTTTCAGCCACGAATCCGGCGCCTCCACCATTTTGGCTTTAGTAATTTTCGAAGTAATCTCTACTAATTTACAGAAAATGGATTAAAATTCATATTTAAACAAATTGCTGTAATGCCATAGTAATAACAATAAGCTTTTAACTTAGGATTTACCCCGATTTTTCGATAAGACATCTACCGAAACAAAGTCAATTTTCAAAAAATCAAAAGTCATCGTTAGGCGTAGTTTAGGTTCGATATTTTCTGCCACAAATGTTCTATGGGGCTTTGTTTAAAATATTTAGGCTGAAAAAAATGATACTTATTCTTCATTTTTGTTTAAAAAATTATTTACCTAGACACTTTTACAAAATTGCGTCTATTTTCAAAAAATCAAAAGTTATCGTTAGGCGTAGTTTAGGTTCGATATTTTTTGCTACAAATGTTCTATGGGGCTTTGTTTATAATATTTAGGCTTGAAAAAATGACACATATTCTTCATTTTTGTTTAAATAATTATTTTACGAAATTGCGTCTATTTTCAAAAAAATCAAGTCATCGTTAGGCCTAGTTTAGGTTCGATATTTTCTGCCACAAATGTTCTATGGGGCTTTGTTTACAATATTTAAGCTTAAAAAAATGACACTTATTCTTCATTTTTGTTTAAAAAATTATTTACCAAGACACTTTTACAAAATTGCGTCTATTTTCAAAAAATCAAAAGTCATCGTTAGGCCTGGTTTAGGTTCGATATTTTCGGCTACAAATGTTCTATGGGGCTTTGTTTATAATATTTAGGCTTAAAAAAATGACACATATTCTTCATTTTTGTTTAAATGATTATTTACCAAGACACTTTTACGAAATTGCGTCTATTTTCAAAAAATCAAAAGTCATCGTTAGGCCTAGTTTAGGTTCGATATTTTCTGCCACAAATATTCTATAGGGCTTTGTTTACAATATTTAAGCTTAAAAAAATGACACTTATTCTTCATTTTTGTTTAAAAAATTATTTACCAAGACACTTTTACAAAATTGCGTCTATTTTCAAAAAATCAAAAGTCATCGTTATGCGTGATTTACGTTCGATATTTTCTGCCACAAATATTCTATGGGGCTTTGTTCACAATATTTAAGCTTAAACAAATGACACATATTCTTCATTTTTGTTTAAATAATTATTCACCTACACACTTTTACGAAATTTCGTCTATTTTCAAAAAATCAAAAGTCACCGTTAGGCCTACTTTGGGCTCGATTTTTTCGGCCGCAAATGTTCTTTGTTTATAATATTTAGGCTTGAAAAAATGACACATATTCTTCATTTTTGTTTAAATGATTATTTACCTAGACACTTTTACGAAATTGCGTCTATTTTCAAAAAAATCAGAAGTCATCGTTAGGCCTAGTTTAGGTTCGATATTTTCTGCCACAAATGTTCTATGGGGCTTTGTTTACAATATTTAGCCTTAAAAAATGACACATATTCTTCACTTTTGTTTAAATAATTATTTACCTACACACTTTTGCGAAATTTCGACTATTTAAAAAAAAATCAAAAGTCACCGTTGGGCTTAGTTTGGGTCCGATATTTTTGGCCACAAATGTTCTATGGTTCTTTGTTTATAGTATTTAAGCTTAAAAAAATGACACATATTCTTCATTTTTGTTTAAATGATTATTTACCAAGACACTTTTACGAAATTGCGTCTATTTTCAAAAAATCAAAAGTCATCGTTAGGCCTAGTTTAGGTTCGATATTTTCTGCCACAAATATTCTATAGGGCTTTGTTTACAATATTTAAGCTTAAAAAAATACACATATTCTTCATTTCTGTTTAAATAATTATTTACCTAGACACTTTTACGAAATTTCATCTATTTTCAAAAAATCAAAAGTCATCGTTAGGTCCAGTTTAGGTTCGATATTTTCGGCCATAAATGTTCTATGGGGCTTTGTTTACAATATTTAAGCTTAAAAAAATGACACATATTCTTGATTTTTGTTTAAATAATTATTTACCTACACACTTTTGCGAAATTTCGACTATTTAAAAAAAATCAAAAGTCACCGTTAGGCTTAGTTTGGGTCCGATATTTTTGGCCACAAATGTTCTATGGTTCTTTGTTTATAGTATTTAAGCTTAAAAAAATGACACATATTTTTCATTTTTGGTTAAATAATTATTTACCTAGACACTTTTACGAAATTTCGTCAATTTTCAAAAAATCAAAAGTCACCGTTAGGCGTGGTTAAGGTTCGATATTTTCTGCCAGAAATGTTCTAAGGGGCTTTGTTTACAATATTTAAGCTTAAAAAAATGACACATATTCTTGATTTTTGTTTAAATAATTATTTACCTACACACTTTTGCGAAATTTCGACTATTAAAAAAAAAGCAAAAGTCACCGTTAGGCTTAGTTTGGGTCCGATATTTTTGGCCACAAATGTTCTATGGTTCTTTGTTTATAGTATTTAAGCTTAAAAAAATGACACATATTTTTCATTTTTGGTTAAATAATTATTTACCTAGACACTTTTACGAAATTTCGTCAATTTTCAAAAAATCAAAAGTCACCGTTAGGCGTGGTTAAGGTTCGATATTTTCTGCCAGAAATGTTCTATGGGGGTTTGTTTATAATATTTAGGCTTAAAAAAATGACACATATTCTTCATTTTTGTTTAAATAATTATTTACCTAGACACTTTTACGAAATTTCGTCTATTTAAAAAAAATAAAAAGTCATCGTTAGGCCTAGTTTAGGTTCGACATTTTCTGCCAGAAATGTTCTATGGGGCTTTGTTTATAATATTTAGGCTTAAAAAAAACACATATTCTTCATTTTTGTTTAAATAATTATTTACCTTGACACTTTTACGAAATTTCGTCGATTTTCAAAAAATCAAAAGTCATCGTTAGGCCTAGTTTAGGTTCGATATTTTCGACCACAAATGTTCTAAGGGGCTTTGTTTACAATATTTAAGCTTAAAAAAATGACACATATTTTTTAATTTTGTTTCAAAATTCCACCGAGTATGTAACCTACAGTAGGCCCGAGTGAAGTTAGGTCACCACTGTTGATAGCAGATGACCGACCATTGATGATCGACGGCATATACATACTCCACACCCTACTCTGCCTACCCTTACGCCCTTCTTGACTTGCACAGTCTTTTTTATCCTGATGGCGGTGGTGTTACGATCGGCTATACCACGATGAACATTTATGTGTGTAAATATTTAAATGGAAAAATTATGGCCATTAGAGTAGAGTGAAATTATATTATTTAAAATAAAAATTAGAATCTTTTGACAACCCTACCTTAATTGGGTTCTAAGATTTCAAAGTTTCTGATTTCTATTTTAAATATAATTTCACCATCCTCTAATGGCCATCGGCTTTCTAAATTTGCCAATATAATAATTTAGAGGAACCAATTAATAAAGAAATCTCGTGTTTTTAAATTGTTGTTTTTATGTAATCCTGTTTTATTCTCAATGTTAG
Organism: Ocypus olens; assembly: GCA_910593695.2. Classification (NCBI taxonomy): domain Eukaryota; kingdom Metazoa; phylum Arthropoda; class Insecta; order Coleoptera; family Staphylinidae; genus Ocypus; species Ocypus olens. The sequence continues at coordinate 50,354,694 of OU343050.1, read as the reverse complement.
AATTTGTGATAAAACAAAATAAACACGCCAACGTCTCGATGCACAATCTTTATCATTGCGATAAACGTAATCCCGTTTGCTCTCGTTGCATAAACAGCTACTTCACGTCACATGCACAGACAATTTTTCTGTCAATTTCTATATCTGGTGCGCTCTCAAGTTATACGAACGATGATTAAAATTGACGGCATTAAGTGAAACAGATTAAATTTAATCTAATCCAATTACTTCGATATTGGACCAGTAAGTACCAAAGAATGAAGCAAAATAAGTCAGTTGGTCGGAATACTTCTTGATAAACGCAATATTAAGGTTGCCCTTTTTATCGTTTTAAACTGAGGTCAGTTAAATTTAAAAAAAAATGATTATTTTGACGGCGATCATATGTCTTATTTGTTCATATTTGTATTGTAAATATGATGACAACAAAAAATATAAGGATATTGAAAAAATACCAGGCCCTCCGGTGAAAGGGTGGTTTGGAAATATTGATGTTTTTGGAAAAAACTCGGCAGGTAAGTGTTTATCCTTAATTTGTTTCTTAATGATATTCAGAAATATTATGTAACTTTCTCCGATTTAAAACTTGTGTTTCTTTCTATAATCATGAAACTCTAAATGTTATTAAAAATGTTTTAAGAATGCCAAAATGAAAGTTGTTCATTTTAACATTCTTAAAAATAAATAAGAGTAAATAATGTATTATTTGATGACTATACTTGTAGAACACACTAGACATGAGCGAAATGACTATTTTTTGTGAGTCGAATCGTCGTAAAGCGTCGACTGAAAAGAGTCACTCATGACTTTTGAAAAAAATAACTTAAGCGAATGCATGTGTGGTCTTACCTAAAACCACACATAACTCTTGTTATGTAATATGCTATTATATTACCTGTATAATATTTTACCTTAATTTATACAATATCCGTTATAAATATATGTAATTGGTAATTTCAGTACATTTCATTTTTGTGCAGTGTTTTTAGGAAACTCTGTATATATTTAAATCTTGTAATGGTGTATGATTGTATATTTTTAGAGACATTTCAAAATCAATTGAGTCTAGTGAAGGAATACGGACCCTTTATAAGGATATGGCTCGGTTCAAGATTGAGCATCCTTTTGGCAGATGCGGATAGGATGGAAAAAATTCTCAACTCAAATGAGCACATCACCAAATCAAAGGGATACGATGGGTTCAGACTATGGCTCGGCGAAGGGCTAATTAATAGTACAGGTGAGAGTGAGACGGATTATCGCATAGACAAAAAAGACAATCGTCTTGGGCTCGCAACAACCAAAGGCCACGCAGATGCACTATTTGCCTCTTGTGTTTTGACGGTTGCAAAACTTTGTAAATATATCATTAGGGCCCGCTGTAATAAACTATTCAAAAATGAACGGGAATATTTGGATATTATGCTCTTCTGGGAAATTTGCAAATCTCAGGATTGTTAAAAAAATGTGAAATCAACCAAGTACCTCACTTGTAATTTTTGATTTTTGAAATATTTGACCACCCTGTATATTATCCTAAATTTTCTTAGGTTAGTATTAATTTCTCAGAATGCAGAACTTTTTATACAGAATTATTTCTTTCGTAAAACTAAAATAACAGCATTTCAAATGTCAAATCTATATGCTGGGTGTAATACAAAACATGTTTTTTTTATTATTTGGGACATAAATTTAAAATGTGGTAAAGTTATACTAAAAGCAAATATGAGTTTGGTCGTCAGCCAAAAAGTTTGGTTGCTCTTTCGGTTTTACCGGAAGTGATATTAATTTTGAAATTTTAAATGTATATTTTTCATTCAATAGGGATGTTTGGATATTATGCTCTGTTCAGAGTGAAGTTTCTGGAAAATTTGCAAATCCAGAACATAATATCATTGTTTAGTTTATTTTTCTCCACAGGATGGGTGGATAACATAATAATAATAATAATAATAATAATAATAATAATAATAATAATTTATTCACGGGTTTTCGCATTTGTACATTAACTAAGTATAAATTAATTATGTAAACAGCAACCTAGTATGATTATAAAAGTAAAAAATAAATACATAATAACATTCGGAACCATAAAAAATAAACATAATTATAAACTAATTAACTAAAAAATCATTAACGTTAACAGAGAATTGAAAATTTTTAAAGCGCACATAGCTGTCCGAAAAAATTGGAAAAGACGTAGTTACATTCAGTTTATTACCCAACCGCATAATTCTACCAATAGGATTGTTGTATCCATAATTTGTTCTTGAAAAATTAAATCTAAATATAAAGTTTGTTCTAGTTTGAACATTTGTCGCCCAAAAATTAATTATACACAACAATTCCTGACAAATTATGCGATTGTTTAAAATGTTATAAAGGAAACACATATCTGCAAAAAATAGTCTATCAACTGGTGACTGGATATTAAGACGACTCGCTAAATATTCATAATTTATTCATATTCATTTTTGGTCAACAAAATTTGACATCTAGAGCAACTATTTTTACAACAAGTAAGCAGGCACAAGGCCACGTTATTCAAGAATATTTACTCAAAATTTTAAGCTTTCGTCGAAATAATTGTGAATTTTACAAATCTATTTTTCTGAAAAGTACATTTGTGGTCTTTAAATTTTGTCTTTTATAGCAGCTATTTTTGTTATTGGAAAGTTCAGATTAATTTCTCTAGGTAGTTGTAAAGATACGTTAATTCAAGATTTCTCTGTTAAAATTACACCATAGATTTGGCTAGAAGAAATTTTAATTTACACAGCAATTCTAGGAAAAAGCTGCATTTTTGGTTTCAACTGCAAAGTTCATTTTGTAGCAGTTATTAGACACGCAATTCAGGAATAACCTTAAAAAATTTCAAGCATTTATCTAAAGAAATGTGGAAATTACAGATAAATTTCTGGATAAAGTGTACTTTTTATCATCAACATTTCTAAAGTAGCCAATTTTGTTACAGCGGAGTTCGGATAAATTATTTTTTGAGCAATCGTAAAGGCGTATTATTCAAGAATAGTCTTCCAACATTTCAAGCATCTATCTAAAGAAATGTAGAATTTACAAAGCAATTTTTGAAAAAATGCAATTTTGATCATCAAAATTTCTAGAGCTGCCAATTTTATTACTGCGTGGTTCGGATAATTTATTTTGAGCAATCGTAAAGACATATTATTAATCTTTCAAAATTTCAAGCACGTATCTAAAGAAATGTAGAATTTACAGAGCAATTTTTGGAAAAATGCACTTTTTATTATCAAAATTCCTAGAGCAGCCAATTGTGTTACTGTGGAGTTCGAATAATTTATTTTGGGCAAACGTAAAGAAATATTGTTCAAAATTTCAAGCACCCGTCGAAAAAACTTGGGATTTACGGAGTAATTACTACTAAAACTGCATTTGGTCATGAATGTTTTTCTTCTACGCAGCATTTTTTAACTGTTTACTGCGGATAATTTTCTTCAAGCAGGCGCCAAGAGACTTTGTTCAAGAATTATCTGTCAAACTTTTAATCATATGAGGAATTCAAAGAGCAATTTCCAGAAAAATGGATCTTTTGGTCATTAACATTTCTAGCGCAGCCAAATTTGGTACTGCAGTGTTTGGGACTTTATTTTGGGCGATCACTATTCAAGATTAACTCACCAAAATTTAAAGCATCTGTCGAGAAAATTTAGAACAGAGCAATTTTTAATAAAAGTGCATTTTTTGGTCATTAAATTTATCATTTTTGTGTTACTATATGGTTTCCCGAAGTTTATTTTGTGCAATAGTGAAGACACATTATTCAAGATTAATTTGCTAAAATTTCAAGCATCTGTCGAAGACAATTTAGAATTTTCAGAGTAAATTCTAATAAACGTGCATTTTTTTGTCATTAAAATTTTCCTTCTACGCAGCAATTTTTGCAACTATTCAGTGCGGATAATTTTCCTTAAGCAGGTGCCAAGATACTTTGTTCAAAAATTATCTGCCAAACTTTCGAGCATGTGTCGAAAGAGTTAAGGAATTCAGAGAGGAATTTTTAGAAAAAGTGCACTTTTGGTCATCAAAATTTCTAACGAAGCCAATTTTGGTACTGCAATGTTCGGAAATTTATTTCGGATACTCGTAAAGATACATTATTTAAGATTAATTTGCCAAAATTTCAAGCACCTGTCGAAGGAAATTTAAAATTTACAGAGCAATTACCAACAAAAGTGGTCATTTAAATGTTTCTTCTACGCAGCCATTTTTGTAACTGTTCAGTGCGGATAATTTTCCTTAAGCAAGCGCCAAGATACTTTGTTTAAGAATTATTTGTCAAACTTTTAAGCATGTGTCGAAAGAATTAAAGAATACACAGAATTTCTAGAAAAACTGCAGTTTTGGTCATCAAAATTTCCAAAGCAGCGAATTTTGGTACCTACTCTAGTGTCCGGAAGTTTATTCCGGGCGATCGTAAAGGCACATTATTCAAGATTAATTTGCCAAAATTTCAAGTCTCTGTAAAAGAAAATTTGAAATTTACAGAGTAATTTCTAATAAAGGTGCATTTTTAGTCATTAAAATTTTTCTTCTACGCAGCCATTTTTGTAAGTGTTCAGTGCAATTAATGTTCATTAAGTAGGCGCTAAGACATATTATTCATGAATAATCTGTCAAACTTTTATGCATCTGGCAAAAGAATTGTGGAATTCACAGAGCAATTTCCAGAAAAAGTGAATTTTTGGTCATCCAAATTTGACATTTAGCGCAACCATTTTTATAACAGTAGTCTTTAAGTAGGCGAAAAGACACATTATTCAATTATATTTACTCAAAATTTCAAGCTTCCATCAAAACAATTTTCAAATTTATTTTTTTGCCGAAATTGCATTTTCAGTCTTCAAACAGTGTCTTCCAATGCAGCTATTTTTGTTATTGTGAAGTTCAGATTTTCTTTAGGCAGTTATAAAGACACATTATTTAAGATTTATCTGTTAAAATTACAAACGTTTGTCCCGAAGAATTTGAAAATTTCAGAGCAAATTCTGCAACAAAGTGCGTTTTGGTTACTGCAAAGTTTGGATAGTATATTTGTTGATAGTTGTAAAGCCTCGTTATTCAGGAATAATCTTTCAAAATTTCAAGCATTTGTTTAAAGAAATGTAGAATTTACAGAGCAATTTCTGGAAAAAGTGCAATTTTGATCAGCAAAATTTCCAGAGTAGCCAATTTTGTTACCGTGAAGTTCAGATAATTTATATTAGGCAATCATAAAGATATATTATTCAAGAATGATCTTTCAAAATTTCAAGCATGTATCTAAAGAAATGTAGAATTTACAAAGCAATTTTTGGAAAAAAGCACTTTTGATCATCAACATTTCTAGAGCAGCCAATTTTATTACCGTGAAGCTCAGATAATTTATACTGGGAAATCATAAAGACATATTATTCAAGAATAATTTTCCAAAATTTCATGCATGTATCTAAAGAAATGTAAAATTTACAGAGCAATTTCTGGAAAAAGTGCACTTTTGATCATCAAAATTTCTAGAGCAGCCAATTTTGTTACCGTGAAGCTCAGATAATTTATACTGTGCAATCACAAAGACATATTATTCAAGAATAATTTTTCAAAATTTCAAGCATGTATCTAAAGAAATGTAGAATTCACAGAGCAATTTCTAGAAAAAGTGCACTTTTGATCATCAACATTTCTAGAGCAGCCAATTTTGTTACTGCGTGGTTCGGATAATTTGTTTTGAGCAATCGTAAAGACATATTATTAATCTTTCAAAATTTCAAGCATGTATCTAAAGAAATGTAGAATTTACAGAGCAATTTCTGGAAAAAGTGCACTTTTCATCATCAACATTTCCAGTGCCGCCAATTTTGTTACCGTGAAGCTCAGATAATTTATATTGGGCAATCAAAAAGACATATTATTCATGAATAATTTCCCAAAATTTCAAGCATGTATCTAAAGAAATGTAGAGTTTACAGAGCAATTTCTGGAAAAAGTGCACTTTTCATCATCAAAATTTCTAGAGCAGCCAATTTTGTTACCGCGGAGTTCAAATAATTTATATAGGGCAATAATAAAGATATATTATTCAAGAATAATCTTTCAAAATTTCAAGCATGTATCTAAAGAAATGTAGAATTTACAGAGCAATATCTGGAAGAAGTGCTCTTTTCATCATCAAAATTTCTTGAGCAGCCAATTTTGTCACTGTGGAGCTTAGATAATTTAAATTGGGCAATCATAAAGACAAATTATGCAAGAATAATCTTTTAAAATTTTAAGCATGTATCTAAAGAAATGTAGAATTTACAGAGCGATTTCTGGAAAAAGTGCACTTTTCATCATCAAAATTTCCAATGCAGCCAATTTTGTTACCGTGAAGCTTAGATAATTTATATTGGGCAATCATAAAGACATATTATTCAAGAATAATCTTTCAAAATTTGAAGCATTTATCTAAAGAAATGTAGAATTTACAGAGCAATTTCTGGAAAAGTGCACTTTTCATCATCAAAATTTCTAGAGCAGCCAATTTTGTTACCGTGAAGCTCAGATAATTTATACTGGGCAATCATAAAGACATATTATTCAAGAATAATTTCCCAAAATTTCAAGCATGTATCTAAAGAAATGTAAAATTTACAGAACAATTTCTGGAAAACGTGCACTTTTGGTCATCCAAATTTCCAGAGCAACCAATTTTGTTACCGCGGAGTTTAGGCAATAGTAAAAACATATTATTCAAGAATAATCTTTCCAAATTTCAAGAATGTATATAAAAAAGATATCACCCCAAATGTCCCCTAAGCTTGGCCAATAGAAGATTTTTGTGGAAAGGTTTGTGAAAACGGTCGGGAGGCCCAAAATAACCAACAATTGCGAACGCGAATTTTTAGAAAAATTTTGGATGTGGATTCGAACATCGTCCAAAGGAAGATGCGACAAATTGCGTGCCATTGAGGACCGCTGTCAGTTTTGTAGATGAATGTTCTTGTTGTCAAAAGATTTAAAACCAAAAATAAAGATAAAATATAGCCTGAATATGTGAATATTCAACCTGTTCGTGATTCTTGCAAAATTAAGTCTTACTAGGACTGTGAGCAAATAACTTATTGAAACAACTACTTCCCTAGTTAGTGCTACGCCACCATTAATATTTTAGCATGAATAAAATTCCGATATTTTGGCGATTAAACCTGTTGATTTTTTCACATAAATTATTATTCAGAATTTGTTATTATTCCAGGAGACCATTGGAGGCAACACCGAAAGATCATAACACCAACATTCCACTTCAAAAATTTGGAAATGTTCACCGAATACATGAACTCCAATTCGAATATATTAATACCAAAACTGAGCGAACACGTCGGAGAAAAATCGACCGACATTCTGTCTTTAATTATGAATTACAATTTGGATGTATTCACTGGTAAGTGGATGTTATTCAAAATCTGATGGTAAATGAGATGTTGTTTCAGAAGCGGCGATGAGGAGCAAAATCGACGCGCTGAACAATCCCAAATCCGATTACGCCGAAGCGGTTCAGAAGTACTTGAAGATTTACATCTCCAGATATTTCTCGATCTTCAAGCAGTACGACTTTTTATTTAAATTCACGAACGATTACAGTTTGCAGAAACGGTACATAAAGACGCTGAAAAGTTTCACCAGCGATTTGATCAAGACTAGGAAGGAGGAGAGGAGGAAGCGTGGAAAGGTGGCCCAGACGGAGGACGACGGTTTTGGTATTAAGAAGAAAGCTGCTTTCCTTGATATGCTGCTTGATATGGAGAATGTGCTTACGGATGAAGAGATTCGGGAGGAGGTCGATACGTTTATGTTCGGGGTAGGAGACTCAATGATATTTTTTTTCTCTCTCTCTGTCGGAGATTGATGTAGCTGTTCCCGTACTAAATGGGGGGCGTTTTTTATTTAAAAAAAAATCGTAACAATGCGATTTGTTAGCCAACTATAATTGTTCGGAACGTCAATTGCGATGTTGCGAATGATTAGGATAAAATTATTTTGTAACCAACATCGTTGGGCATTGACCTTGAATGCTTATTCGTAACGATGAACTTGAGATTTTAGGACGAATAGTACACTTGGAGCTCACTTCATTTCTAATTTTGACAGCGGCGTGACAGTTGACGTATAAATTTCAAATATAAACATTGCGCTTATTTTTGCGGCTATTTTCGAAGATCAAATTATAATTGAACTTAATTAATTTAATTAAGTGGTGAAGTGTTAATAATGACTGAGAGTGAAAATCGAAGTATTGCAAGAAAAAACGAATTTCAAAGATCACTGCACAGCAGTATCAAATATACCTACCAAGAGGAGTTACAACGAAATGAAACGGTTTCATCGTTTCGTAACGATTATGAAAAGTTAAATAATTTAGTTTCAGAAAAATTGTTAATTCTATGACGCACACGAGGTAGACATATATTTCAAAGTTATTGAGGTGTATCTTACAGGGTCATCATACAGTAACATCAGCTTCATCTTTCTGCCTGTTGGAACTAGCCAACCATCCAGAGATACAAAAAAGACTTGTGGAGGAGTCGAACGATATCCTTGGAGAGGATGCGGATGTCGAGCTGTCGATGATGAATATTAACGAGATGAAGTATTTGGATATGGTGATTAAAGAATCTCTCAGGTTCCGATCTCCCGTACCCTTCATTGAAAGGGAAATCCAATCAGATATCGAAATAGGTGAGCTTCCTAGATAATACCAATTTCAGAAATACAGCTAAATCTTTCAGATGGACTTAGGATACCCAAAGGGACGACGATATCAATGCTGATATACGCTTTGCACAGGTCGGAAAAGTATTTCCCCAATCCGGACAAGTTTGATCCGGACAGGTTTCTACCCGAGAATACATTGGGTCGACATCCGTACGCCTTCATCCCCTTCAGCGCCGGCCCCCGTAATTGCATAGGTACGCGTATTTAACATGAATTTATGCATTAAATAAAATTATGCTTATAATTACAGGACAAAAGTTCGCAATGCTGTCGACGAAAGCGTTGGTTATTAAAATCCTGAGGAAATTCGAAGTATTCCCGGCGGAACCGAAATTCGAGCCCGTATTAAGCAACGTCTCTGTTCTGGAATCGGAAAATGGGATTTGCGTGCAATTAAAACTTCGGAGGTGACGAGGGTTTGATGGAATATGGGAACTCATTTCAGTTATGAATTGTTCCCGGGTGTTTATTATTACCATTTATTACCATGTATAAATATATATTATCTTTGATTATATACTAATGGACTGCTATTCCCCCTCCATTTCCCATATGATCACTGTTCCAAAAGTTGTCCACGAGCTGGAGCCCGATATAAGTCCCGCCCCGGAGACGAAAATGGAGGGTAATTTAAAAACCGGAAAGCAAAAAAAATATTTCTCGATGTATTCGTCAGCAACGCGGAGAATGCAAATGCGAGCAAATTTCGACAACTCGAGTCCACTTTCCTGCCTGTTCTTTACAAGCAAAGCATCAACCCATAATTTGCGAAGTTCCGGATTTGATGGAAATCTAATACAGAATTTTAGGTTATAAGTCAAAAGTCAACTGACGTGTACATCAGCTGACGAGTATTATAACCGCGTTGGCATATATACGTGGACGTATTGCAACCTTTCGCATAGCAATATTTTGACATAGTGTGAATATTTGACAATATAAATGTTTATATATTGAAAGGTGTGAATAAATTGCAGGGTATCACAATATGCAATGTGAACTCATAGAGTCATATGTCATAGACACAAAATAGCTACCGATTTATTAACATACCGCAACCATTTAGGGTCCCGCCGCGCCACCGTTGCTTGGAGACACACATGAAGTGGCGCTAGCAGTCCATAAGTATATAGTCAAAGATATTTATAGTTTCATGGTTTATTTTCCATTTAAATCATATTTTAAATGTATATCGAGCGTTTTGCAGAAGCAGATGATACTGACGTTTGAAACGTCAAAATTATGAAAGATGAAAATAACAAATTAGACTTCAAATTGTAATAGTCAGAAAGTAAAGAGCTTTCGAAAAAATTTTTTTTTTATAAGTTGTTCATTTTGGTATTCTCTACAATTATTATTAACATAAATTTGATGTAACTATCAACGTTTCATAATTATAAACCAGAAACGAAAAAAGAAAAAAATTAATAGGAGTAATTTCTTTTTTCGAAAAACAATAGTGGGTGAAGGTGGACACCCTCTTCGTAACGGAGAAAGTAAAAAATACCCCTACTACGGTGAGAATCAAATATGAACAGAGTTTACGTATTCAGTTTACAATTTTTAAATCATGACAAGCTGTTATTTTCAACATAAAACAGAATTTGTTTTAAATGTCACACTAGTGTCATTTTTATAGAAGTGCGAGCAATTTTAATAAAACCTGGAAGACTAAATTCTTAGACGGTAACTTATAATACCTGGAAAACTAAATTCTTTGACGGTAAGTACAAGTTTTGTCTACGATAGTATTCCTATAAAATATTGTAATACGCTGTAAAATGATTAAATCAAACTTATTAAGGTCCCAACTTTATCTAATAAAGGTTAGAAACAATAAGAGCAAGATATTTTCGGTCTTCTGAAATAACGGTCTAATCCCTGATCTTCTATTTCTTCCAATTTTCTTCCAATCGTCCCACTATCTTCACTTAGTTTATCATCGCGAAAGACGTGCCTTAAGTACGCTATCTTTATTGCAGACACTTACAATATAAAAGAAAGTAATTAGAATTTAAATTCGTATCTAAATACGCTATTTTCCTTCGCTTGACATTTACAAGTAGTTGTTTGTAAATCTTGGTGCATGCGCTGTGGGATTATTGTAGCCATATTTTACGGGCTTTTCGTCGGTTCATGGTTTTTGCTTTTAAAGTCCTCGTATCTCAGCGATTTTACAAATGTTAGGCCTAGAGTTAAGTTTAGGCTAGAATTTTTTAGTATTAGTCTCATGCTATTGAAGCTGGCCGGGTGTTATGTGGTCTGATTGCATAAGAACTTTACAGGTTCCTCATTTCCCTGCAGGATTAATTATTAAAGTATAGTCATTGCGAAAAGGAAGATCAACACAGGTAAACTTCCCAATTTTTTTAATAACCAGTTATGCTTGGCAGACGAGGCGAAATACCTCGGTATTATATTGGACTCCAAGTTTAACTGGAAGAACCACCTGTGTCGTCTTCTGGCAGTGCAGGGGCGCGCTAGGACCAACCTGGGGCTTCAAACCAAAGGTGGCCCGGTGGCTCTACACTGCAATTATCAGACCAGCTCTGACATATGGAGCGATAACCTGGTGGCCGAGAACAAACCAATCGGTAACCAGGAAGAAGCTAAACCATATACAACGATTGGCGTGCCTGGCAATGACGGGTACAATGCGCACAACACCCATGGCTGCAATCGAAACTCTGCTGAACCTGACACCCCTTCACATACATGATTAACCATGCCTGAACTCAAAGAATCCCTCGACAGTGTCCCACCGAGACACCTGTTTAAGCGGCAATACGAAATAAAAGATCAGATTGATGATAAACCAGAAATCACCGTGTATACCGACAGGGCTAAGAATCATGCAGGGGCAGGCATTTACTGCCAGGAACTTGACCTCATCCCCGTAGGTAGGAATGTGACGATTATTCAAACGGAACTTTCCGGGATACTTGAAGGTGCTCGGAAACTATCGGAACTGGCAGTCTCGAACAAATCCATTCTGTTCCTCACTGACAGCAAATCCAGCATAGCTGCGCTATCGAGACCAAGGGTGGCCAGCAGCATAATACTGGAGTGCAAGCAAGCTCTAGACAAACTCGCCAGAGTCACAATATCCTGGATTAAGGGACATTCAAATAATGAAGGGAACGACTGGGCCGATAGGCTAGCCAAAAGGGTTGCCCTGAAAAGGGAAAGCTCTAAGGCTTTGCCACTGGCACCACTCACTATCTCCCAAATACTTAAAGGAAACTCCCCTGAAGAACACAAAAAGAATGTCTACAAACTGACGCCAAAAAATTCATCCACTCACCAACACCGAAGCTGAGCAGGAAATACATTGAATTACCAAGAAGTAGTTTGCGGCTGCTAATCAGTACCCTTACTGGGCACTGCAAACTAAACAAGCACCTCCATAACATAGGGGTGGTAAAAGATCCCCTATGTCGGAAATGCGAGCAAGAAGAGGAGACCCTAAGACACATCCTGTGTGAATGTGAGTCACTTAAACAACTCAGATGGTCCGTATTCGGAGAGGAGTGGCCAGATTGGTCACAACTGGGCAACACTCCACATGGCCAACTACTTGACTTCACAAGAAGTTTAGGTTGGCTTGAGGAGTAGGGCTCAGGAGGTGGCACAAACCATCATCCTCATCATCATCATCATAGTCATTGCGAATCAAGTATTTTTTTAACGCAGCAAGAAATGTTCGCTTGCTCCTTAAATTAGCTCAAAGACTTCGGAGTTTGTTAAGTGGATAAGATACCGGAAGATGAGTAAAAACTCACGAACATAATAAAATATTAAAACTATCGATCTGTTTAGGACTGCAACAAATAGATTTAGGATTTCCAACACGTAATATTCTCAAACACTTCGGAGTTTGATGACTTCAAGATATTCGAATAAGTCAAAAGCGTCTTTTCGAGTTACTCAAGCTCTGTTGAAGACAAATGTCCACCTGTCTCTCACACTGTCTCACGAAACAACCAAACAAGCTCCACTTGAAAGGCGCCAACACTTATGGCCAAAGGACCTATGGAGATGATGGTTCGACTGCTCATTGGCAGACATATTTCGAGTTAGAGTTTCTAATGCTCTTCCATGAAACAATCCTCGATTCATGACATGAAATGCCCACCTGTCTCTCACACTGTCTCACGAAACAACCAAACAAGTTCCACTTGAAAGACGCCAACACTTATGGCCAAAGGACATATGGAGATGATGGTTCGACTGCTCATTGGCAGACAAATTTCGCGTTAGAGTTTCTAATGCTCTTCCACGAAATAATCCTCGATTCATGAAGAAAAATGCCCAACTGTCTCTCACACTCTCTCACGAAACATCAAACAAGTTCCACTTGAAAGACGCCAAAACTTATGCCCAAAGGACCTATGGAGATGATGGTTCGGCTGCTCATTGGCAGACATTTTTCGCGTTAGATTTTCTAACGCTCTCCCACGAAACGATTCTCGATTCATAACCAGAACTTTGACGTCTCTCGAAAAAATAATAGCTGGCCACAATGTAGCCAATATTGTTGTCATCCTAAAAACCCCACCCACCAAAAAAGCAGTTGAAGCCCTTGCCAATACGTTCAATCTCAAAAAGCGAGGTAATATCTTAAAACCACTGTATCAACAAAAAAAAAATGCTAATAACTGTGCTACGGTCCATTAGAATCCTAAATTCATGATTCCATCTTGCGGAAATTGTTATCCCTATCTAGCAGTTGACTTCCTTGGCAGCAAGTTCGAAAAACATATTTTTTTGTAGTATTTCTTTTGTTGTGCACCCACACGCACCTTTAGAGTTCTTAATTTCTTTCTTGGTCACACCTTTAGAGTTATTCCGCCCTTAACAAATTACCGTGTACAGGCGTTAGATTTGGACATTACAAACAAAAGATTTCTTCGTTAAAGTTGATCAAAGTCGCCTTTCAAAATAAATAGCCATGCTATTCCACTGAAGAATAATTCCAACCTGTTTTCATATTCTATTGAAGAATTTCAGATTCTCAACCTAGTTCTTAAAATATGGACCGTTTTGGATAGTATTTGGTTTTGGAAAACTGCAAAAAGTTGTTGAAAGTTGTTGTCATACTGAGGGTTAACAGTGTGGCCCACCAAATAAACAGCAAGCCCTATGTTACAATGTCAGGAAAGATCCGACAAATCTGATAAAGAGGGAAGATTAATGTTTTAACCAGTGCATCATCGATCGTGGATTCGGATAGACTATAGACTATCATCCTGGTAACCCTATCTACCAATAAACAGCCGAAACCCTTCGTAATAATGTCAGGGAAGATCCGATAAACCTGATAAAGGAACAAGGTGAATATTCTAACCACATCATCATCGAATGTGGATTTGGGATTTCAAACACCTTCGATAGAGACCCAGTAATCATAACCCTTCACGACAACATCAGAAAACGGGATACAAAATACATCCTAGGATGGAGAAAATATTTTTGGAAGCAGTTTTTTTTTATTTACGGTAGAACTATTTCACAATTTGCATGTCATACATGAATGCTGGATAATTCGGGCAGTAAGCATACCAGCGTCAAAAAGAATCAACAAATGCTACAATCAGAAATAATACTCGACGCCGCTGGAGTTACTGTAAGTGATGCTTCATGTTCATAAAATAGTGTTGGATTTGCAGATGTTACCATCCTCCTTACTAAAGCTTAGATGTTCAGTGACCTAATGAAAATAATTAACATCGTATAGTTCTGAATAATCTGCTATTGACCAAAGAAGAAATATTCATAAAACAGTGTTGGATTTGCAGATATTACCATCCTCCTTACTAAAGCTTAGATGTTCAGAGAGCGAATGAACATAATAAACACCGTGTAATTCTGCATAATCTACTACTGACCAAAGAAGACATGTAATTTTTAAAACTTAAAAATCGTTTCAAAATTAAGTTAGAGTAAAATTTCTTGATAATACTTAAATTCTAAATATTTGTGGTGTAGACTGAATTTTTTTAGAAAGAAATTTAATATTTTTTCACATTTCTAAATTTTAACATGTGAAATTTTACTTTTTCAAATTTAAAACGTCATAAATCGTTTCAAAATTAAGTTAGAGTAAAATTTCTTAACTGTTCTTCAATTCTAAACATATGCGGAGTGAACTGATTTCATTGAATTTTTTAGAGTCAAATTCAATCTTCTTTCAAATTTTTTAAATTTACTGTGAACTATTACATTTTCAAATTTGAAAAGTCATAAATCGTTTCTAAATTACAGTAGAGTAAAATTTCTTAAATATCCATAAATTCTAAATATTTGTAAACTATCCCGGTTTTATTTATTTTTTTAGAGCGAAATAATATTTCTTTTTCAAATTTTTTAAGTTTATCATGTGAAATTTTACTTTTTCAAATTTAAAACGTCATAAATCGTTTCAAAATTAAGTTAGAGTAAAATTCCTTGATAGTCCTTAAATGATAAACATTTGTAGAGTATACAGGTTTTATTGAATTTTTTTTAAGAGAAATTTAATATTTTTTTCACATTTTTACTTTCTCCGTTACGAAGTACGAGAAAGTATTGTGATCGTGATTTTTTTTTCAAAAAATTTTTTTTCGGAAATATCCGTTTTGGGGTCCCTAGATGCCATTTCAACAATTTCTGGAAAAAAAAATTTTGTGTCTGTGTGTGTGTGTGTGTGTGTGTCTGTGTGTGTGTGTGTCTGTGCGCGCTGTATCTCAAAAACTAATAGACCAATTGAAATGAAACTTTGAACATAAGTTTTATTTGATAATCTGAAGAACTGAAAAGCTTTTGGTAAAATTTCGTACACCGGAAGTGGGTGTTTACCTTAACTGTTTTTTTATTTTTGCCAATATTTTCTTAAATATGAAAAATATCGCAAAAACATTTTAACAGATATTGAAGACAATAAAGAAATTCAATTATTTTGTTTGAAAACATTTTTCATAAAATCATTGTTATTCGAGAAAAAAAAATATTTTCTTTTTTTTAATTTTTGGTATACAATTATGAAACGCTAATAGTTACAGCAAACTTATGTTAATAATAATTGTAGAGAATGCCAAAATGAACAATTTATGAAGAATAAGTTTTTTTCGAAATCTCTTTAGTTTTTGAGTAAACTGAGTTTTTTAATTTGAAGTACATTTTTCGATCTCTCATAATTTTGACGTTTTAAACGTCAGTTTTATCCGAGTCTACGAAACGTTCGATGCACACTTAAAATATGATTTAAATTGAAAATAAACCATGGAAGCGTAAATATAAATGATACCATCAAGTCGGAGAAAGTAACATGATGGCCACATCACCATTTTTAAATTTTATCATGCGAAATTTTACTTTTCCAAGTTTAAAACGTCATAAATCATTTCAAAATTAAGTTACAGTAAAATTTCTTAATTGTCCTTAAATTATAAACATTTGTGGAGTATACTGATTTTATTGAATTTTTTTAGAGAGAAATTTAATATATTTTTACATTTTTAAATTTTATCATGTGAAATTTTACTATTCCAAATTTAAAACGTCTTGATAATCCTTAAATGTTAAACATTTGTAGAGTATACAGGTTTTGTTAAATTTTTTAAAGAGATATTTAATATTTGTTTCACATTTCTAAATTTTATCACGTGAAATTTTACTTTTCCAAATTTAAAACGTTACAAATCGTTTCAAAATTAAGTCAGATTAAATTTCTTGATAATCCTTAAATTCTAAATATTTGTGGAGTATACTAATTTTATTGAATTTTTTTAGAGATAAATTTAATATTTTTTTCACATTTTTAAATTTTATCATGGGAAATTTTACTTTGGAGTATATTGGTTTTATTGAATTTTTTAGAGAGAAATTTAATATTTTTTTTACATTTTTAAATTTTATCATGCGAAATTTTACTTTTCCAAGTTTAAAACATCATAAATCGTTTCAAAATTAAGTTACAGTAAAATTTCTTAATTGCTCTTAAATTATAAACATTTGTGGAGTATACTGATTTTATTGAATTTTTTTAGAGAGAAATTTAATATTTTTTTCACATTTTTAAATTTTATCATGCGAAATTTTACTTTTCCAAGTTTAAAACGTCATAAATCGTTTCAAAATTAAGTTACAGTATAATTTCTTAATTGCTCTTAAATTATAAACATTTGTGGAGTATACTGATTTTATTGAATTTTTTTAGAGAGAAATTTAATATTTTTTTCACATTTTTAAATTTTATCATGCGAAATTTTACTTTTCCAAATTTTAAACGTCATAAATCGTTTCAAAATTAAGTTACAGTAAAATTTCCTAATTATCCTTAAATTATAAACATTTTTGAAGTATACTGATTTTATTTAATTTTTAAAGAGAGAAATTTAAATTTTTTTTCACATTTTTAAATTTTAACAGGTGAAATTTTACTTTTCCAAATTTAAAACGTCTAAAATCGTTTCAAAATTAAGTTACAGTAAAATTTTTTAATTGTCCTTAAATTATAAACATTTGTGGAGTATGCTGATTCTATTGAATTTTTTTAGAGATAAATTTAATATTTTTTTCACATTTTTAAATTTGATCATGCGAAATTTTACTTTTCCAAATTTAAAACATCATAAATCGTTTCAAAATTAAGTTACAGTAAAATTTCTTAATTGTCCTTAAATTATAAACATTTGTGGAGTATACTGATTTTATTGAATTTTTTTAGAGAGAAATTTAATATTTTTTTCACATTTCTAAATTTTATCATGTGAAATTTTACTTTTCCAAGTTTTAAACCGTTTCAAAATTAAGTCAGAGTAAATTTTCTTAATAATCCTTAAATTCTTAACATTTGTGGAGTATTCAGATTTTATTGAATTTTTTTACAGAGAAATTTAATATTTTTTTCACATTTTTAAATTTTATCATGTAAAATTTTACTTTTCCAAGTTTAAAACGTCATAAATTGTTTCAAAATTAAGTAAGAGTCCAATTTCTTGATAATCCTTAAATTCTAAACAATAATGGAGTATACTGATTTAATTGATTTTTTTAGAGCGAATATAATATTTCAAATTTTTAAAGTTTTACATGTGAAATTTTACTTTTCCAAATTGAAAATTTAAAAATTAAATTAGAATGAAATTTTTTGAATGTCCTTAAATTCTGAACATTTTTGGTGCATACCGATTTGATGGAATTTTTTTAGAGTGAACTGTAATTTTTATTTCAAATTTTTACCATTAATAATTGCCGGTTCATGTGATTAATTCTTATAAATTAACCAATTTAACCTCTTCGGTGTGTATTAATAATAACCGGCAACTATTAATTACCTGGACCGTAACATTACTATTTTTAATAATATGAACTATAAATACGTAAATATTAAACAATTAAATTACACAGTAATTTTTGTTAGTTGCAGGAAATTAATTCGAAGACAAATTTACTCTAGTACCAACCATGATTCATCGAAAAATCCTACCAAGACTCGTATCCCAGTTATACCATTTACAAGTCAAGAATTATTCTTCTGAATTAAAAAGCGCCCTCAAAAATGCTGAAATAATTCCAGACGTCATCTGTAAAGCGCCAAAATTCAAAGCGTGCGTGGACTTCAAAGACGCTTCAGTCGATCTTGGCAACGTGATACCTCCATGTAGCACAGAATGCCAACCAAAAGTCACCTGGGAGACACCCTGCGGATACTTCCTTTTGATCATGCTGAATCCGGACTTGGAATCTAGAAAATGTCCAATACTGAGACATTTCGTGCACTGGTTGGTCGGGAATATACAAGGTCCGGATATAAAATCGGGAGAAACCCTCATGGAATACATCGGAGCTGTTCCTGCTAAAGGCACTGGATGCCATCGCATGGTCTTTCTGGTGTACGCGCAGAAAAAGAAAATAGATAATTTTTGTATTAAGAAGATATGCAAAGACTCGGCGTGTGGGAGAGATAAGTTCCAGTTGGAGGCTTTCGCGAAGAAGTTTTCTTTGTGCGATCCTTACGCGGTGAATTTCTTTCACACTGAATCCGATTCCTTCTCCGAAAAATTGAGAAAGCAGCTGACAGAAAATTCAAAAAAACAAAAAAGATAAAAAATCAAAGTGTTAAATTAAAATTTAAATCAAATAAAATTCTTAATACTTTATATATTTGTAGTAGTAGTAGTTGTCGGAAAATTTTCTAAATATCCATCGGTGGAAAAATTTGTGTAATTGTGTGTAACTGGGCTTGTTACTTTAGTACCATTAATGCCAATCGTGAATGGGGCTACGCGAATTGAACCACCGTCGTTTTTGCAGATTAAAAATGAAAATTAACAATTTCATATACAAAAATTAAAACTATAAAACATATGACCTTAGTAATTCTTATTCGATGTTGCAGTATTTTTTTGTAAGTAACAAATTGCGTTTTAATTTTTTGAATGCAATTATTCAGAACGTGTCGCTCGGACTCCACATATTGGAAGCCGAAATAGGATGAGTAAAGCTAACTTACCTCTATCCAAAAGTGTTTTGTTTAAGAGCTAACGAGCATCAGTTATCGAGCAATATTTCTTTAGATTACTTAAGAATGAATCAAATATAGTTAGTACGCGAATTTAGAGCACCAACATATTTTTTGACATAATTTTATTCATCAGTATTGAGCTAGTGGTCAATTGTTGCCCATCTAGATACTAAGAAGTTCGCATTGCACCCGAAAAATGTGAAAATACTTCAAGACCTAACATTTTGCATCTCTTATGCAATTTTGTTAGCAATGCAAAATGTTGAGACTTTGCGTGAATTTCTTTTCACATGCATCAAGTAAGCTCTAAAAAAAATGTGGGACTTTAGATAAAAGAGTAGAAAATAGTTGACAGGACTTTTTTTTTTGACTTAGGCATGAGCCATTCAGTCACAGTGTTTATTTTAATATCCTGTAATTTTTTGAGATTACTTTTGCTGATTTAGAAATTCAATTAAAAAAAAAAGTAATACTGATATCGATTTCTTTATCCACCTCCAAGTACAACATTTAAAGTTTATGTCTTCACAGTTGTAAAGGTGATACCAGGCCTCCATCATTATCAACACATGGCGTTAATCTAAGTCGGAAATTTCGTTCAACTCTTTCCAGCGTATCGATGGATATTTTGGCGACGGCCGTGGCACCGTCCTGCTAAAACGTCTGGAGTTCTGTCGATTGATCGATAACAAAACTGCCAAAAACATTAATTTCTCCAGAAGAATATTACTCACTCATTATAATAATGATAAAAATCATATACCAATACTTTTCTATACTAATAAGAATATATTAATAAAACTACGCAGCTTACATCATATTAGTAAAACTACTTTGTGGTTTTCATAACCTGCAAATTCTTGTATTATTTATGTATAATTTTTGAATTTTGGTTTATTTGTATTCTATGTACAGGTTATAAAAATAAAGGGCTATTATTATTATTATTATTATTATTAGTACAAATATTACTTACATTTTTTTAGATGCGTTGGTTTTTGGAAGAGCACCATTTCACTTTCTAAACTCTAAGTTCACAGGGTTTATGTGTTACTGTGCACGTAATGAAAAATAAATAAAAAAAACAATCGACGAAGTAGGAATGAGGCTAATTGTATGCGTGAATACGTATCAAAGCGATATCACGAAGGTTAAGTTTTCATAAAATATTACAATGATAATTTGGTTTTCTTAGATCTACTTAACAGATTTGGCATTGAAGGTGTAGAAAAATCATACGGGTGTATTACATGCTGAAGGCTAATTAGTAATTTATAATTTAGATCAATCATCAGCACAGTACGTCATCGGTTCAGCCAATAAATTTAGCTATAGTTATTAAAATAATTGATTTTTAATTATTAGAAACGTTAATTATACATAAAAATGGTGATGTGGCCATCGTGTTACTTTCTCCGACTTGATGGTATCATAGCCATTTATATTGACGTTTTCATTGTTTATTTTCAATTGAAATCACATTTTAGCGTTGTGTACACTCGGATGAAACTGACGTTTAAAACGTCAAAATTATGAAAGATGGAAAAATTATACTTCAAATTCAAAAACTCGATTTACTCAAAAACTAACGAGATTTCGGGAAAAAACTTATTCTTTAGAAGTTGTTCATTTTGGAATTCTCTACAATTATTATTCATATAAATTTGTTGTAACTATTATCGTTTCATAATTATAAAACAAAAATTAAAAAAAAAAATATTTTCAAGCAAAAGATGTTCATTTCTTTGTTGTCTTTAATGTATGTTTAAATATTTTTGTGATATTTTTTATATTTAAGAAAATATTGGCTAAAAACAAAAAACAGTTAAGGTAAACACCCACTTCCGGTGTACGAAATTTTACCAAAAGCTTTTCAGTTCTTCGGATTATCAAATAAGAGGTATGTTCAAAGTTTCATATCAATTGCTCTATTAGTTTTTGAGATACAGCGCACACAGATAGACACACACACACACAGACACATTTTTTTTTCCAGAAATTGTTGAAATGGTATCTAGGGACCCCGAAACGAATATTTCCGTTAAAAAAAATTTGAAAAAAAATCACGATCACAATCACGATCACGTACTTCGTAACGGAGAAAGTAAAAAGGTCAAAGTGGCATTTATACGTTTAACGGTGTTTGGAATATTTATATTCCAATAGTAATTTCCGTTTACCCATCAGCAACTAACCCCACTGATGAGACCTGAAAGGTCAAAACCGGTCTGTAGGTGTTCTGATAGGGAAATAATATTTAATGGTTAACTATACAATTATCTCATTGTGTATCGGTTTAAATATTTTTTTATTGTTGGTTTATATCAGTGATTATAGTCAATTAAATGCAAAAATATATTTGCCAAGCACAGTCGTTTTGTTAGGAACCAATGGAAAAAAAAACTCGGTTTACACGCAAGAATATATTTAACCATTTTATCCTTAAAATTTCTGTACCCCGAAATATTCTATAGCGTTTTTATAGCTTTTTGATTCTGTTACGTGGAGGACAGATTTAACTGTTCAATTTATGGAAATTTTGTTGGGAGCAACACTTTTTTTACTTGCTTCAAAAAACTTCAAAAGGCAATTCTTTTAATATCAGATTTTAGAAATGGCGACAAACAAAATCAACAAGTGCTATTAGAATGAAGAAATGGCAGAAAATCTCTAAACTTACCAAAAACGGGAATCAGAATTAAAGAAAATTAAAAGGCATTGTATGAGTGAAATAGAGTTTGAAAAACGGCTGCAGATCCCCCTGCGAGTCAGTAGCGGTTTCAAAGGGGGGTAATCGGGTAATTACTCCCCCCCCCTAAGAATTTTTCCCTTATCAATTTTTATTGTTAAAAATTACCGATATTCCATATTCCAAATAAATAATATAACCGGTAAATTTTTCCAACGCTTTAAAATGTTCTAAAAGGATAAGGAGATTTCATGAAACAGGTGTATGAGAGCGGAAGCACCAGTTTATTTATCTTTTTTTTAATTACCCTCCTAGACTAGTTGGCTGGAAACGTCCTTGCTGCGGGTGGGGGTTATAATACACTCGCTGCTCACTCAGCAGGTCGTTAAAGGCGACCAATGAGTACCGGCTTTCGTGGGTACCAGCCGGGTGTCCACTTAATGGCCACAAGTGTCCTTGTCCTGTATGTCGTTTGGTTTTCGATAACTGGCCTCTCCTTAATTTACGGGTTCTGTATGTCTCTGTTCTGACTTGTGGTCATTAGAGAAGACATGACCCACCTGGGTGTTTGCGTTGCGCTGCGACCCGTGTCGGAGGAGAAAAGGGTCCTGGTGGTTGAGGAATGTCACTGTTTGCGGAAGTGACCACCAAACACCACTTTGGCTTTGTATTCCTCTAAAGGGGAGATTCTTGCCTACTCCAGTGATGATCATTCAAGTTAAAAAATATATAAACAATTGAAACAAACTCTAAACTTTTGAAATCTATCTTAAATAGATTGCACCTAATTTTTCTATTAAAATTAGCAAGGATTCCTAAATCAGTGTTTCATGTCACCATGTTCTTTGGGCACGCTGCCTGGTGGGACAAGTCGTGTGGGGTCTGGGGGCATGTTTGGGCTACATGTGGCTCATACCATAACGGCTACAGTTCTCATGTATCTCTGGATATTCTGGTAGTTTGTACCAGGACTCCCCCTGTGTGGCTCCATAGAGGGAGGGCATAGGGATCGAATATAAAACAAAAAAAAACATGGATAAACAAAACTAACCAAAATCTTTAATGATAGCACCCCTTGTAATTTTAGCAAACATCTTGTTTAATCTGATCTAATAAATACATAGTATTACCTTGTAATTATTAATCATTTTTAGTTCGTAATTTCAAGAAGCCCTGTACACATCTATTTGTTCACATTAGCACATGTCTAACACGCTACAGACATTTGTATCAAATATTATTTAAATAAATCAAATAAAGACTAAAATTAGCCTGAATATGTGAATATTCAACCTGTTCGTAACTCTGCAATGCAAAATTAAGTCTTACTAAGACTATAAACAAATAACTTATTGCAACAACTACTTCCCTGGCTAGTGCCACGCCGGATATTGAATGATACAAAAGAAATTTGCATATTATTGCTAGTACTAGCGAAATAACATTGGTTTAAGATCGTTTGTTTCTACCCACAGAACTAACTTAAAAATTAAACTAAATTGAATTTGAAAACTTTAAACAATAAAACTCAACCCTAAAATATGTAAAAAATAAGTAAATAGCCATCTGCAGACGCGATTCGAGATTTATCTCTCATCAGTGCAGCTTCTCATTTGAATTGAATGTTAAAGAATAAAATACACTTACGTGGACCTGAACGTGAACGTGAAGAAGTCGTAAACAATTGAGGAGATTATGGAAAGTTTGAACCAGTTTTGTACCTGAATTGTAAGTGATTAGTAAAAGTACAGGTGCGAAGAAAGACATGATTTTGTTTGCTGTTGAAAAACCGAATACCCGATTTAATTGATAAATATTATTTACTTTATACCTCTGATATTTTTTATGAGATTTTTTTGTGGTACTCATTAAAATTTGACCTGTGATATTCCTATCATATTTTCATAATTCCTTATTACAATTGAATCTTTTTCAATTTTAATAATTGTGGCTCAAATGATCTTAGTTGGCGATGAGCCTTAAACCCAAAATTCATTCATTCAACGGCTGCAGAGAACAAAAGCAAAGATGGCGAGCACTCTTCCAAATTCAAATAATTCCGTTTAACTTTTTTATACCACTATATTTTATTTATATGACTAATTTCGACCATTCGCTGGTCATTTTCAAACATGAGTAACTTAAATTACGGCTTTACACTTGTTATATATTTATTAGAACGCTTCAAACAGGGGCGAATACATTACGTCAACCTGGTCATTAAGCACGGAAATTCCCGGATTAGTTTTCGCTTTGTGTATTTCGAGTGCTTCCAGTAGATCCATTTTTCGGCCTTTATCCGTTAAATGAATCACTGAAAGTACATCTGTGCCAAATCATGGATTTATTTTGATTTAATTTGAATGCTCTCTCGTGCTCTTTTAGTCTTGTATTGAAGTTTCGACCAGATTGACCAATGTATACGTCTTTACAATCCGGACATGTTAATTTATAGATTCCTGATTTTTCCATATTATTTATTTTGTTTTTAGGATTATGTATTAAGTTGCTTAATTTATTATAAGGTTTAAACACCACATTTACGTTGCATTTCTCGGTGATTCTTTTAATTTTTAAACTAACCATTCCAAAATAGGTTAGTAGTTCAAATGAGAGAGAATTTACTTTTGGGTATCATTATTGATGAATTTCTTTCATTTTGTACTTGACATTTAAATTTAAATTGTGACAAGCTTTTTCTATTGGCCAGTCATAGTATACACTTATCCAGGAATTAAAGATTCTATTGCTGTGTGGGAAAATGGAAAGAAAATTACTCTTTGAAAACCCTCAAGGCTTTTTTATATTTAAGAAGGAAACCCTATATTGTGAGATAGGATTTTGTAGCCTCCCTCCAAAAAGGTACTTTTGTTAAAAAATATATGTAAATGCAAAACAGATAAAATTTTTCTTCTGTACTCGAAAGCATTTTGGGATAAAATTGTATGTTATAACACTTACAATTCACTATGCTGGCAAAATAAATGTGAAAGCTACTCAAACGGGAAATTTTTAGTGAATTCGTGGATTAATTGTACGAAGACTTTTGCAAAATTTGAGAAAATCGAAATTAGTATATAGTTTTCAACATGGGCTCCATTTCTTTTCTTGAATACTAGAAAAATTCTTGCACGTTTCCAGTAGATGTTTTAATAGCCAAGTAGGTTATTGGTCTAGCAAATACAAATCTTATAGCTTCCTTCCTTTATAGTTTTTTGGTTCTTGCCCATTTTTTTCTTTTTGTCTCTTTCAGAATTTTTTTTTGTAACTTTGCCTTTTTTAAATTATCTTTTTTACAGTTTTCATTATTAAATGAATGTTTTTTTTTTGTTGGATTTATGTCCTGCAAAGGGGTTATTGTTTTTATAAGTACATCTCTAAAATTTGATTATTAGATCTACTAAAAAGAGTTTACCATTGGATTCCTGGGGTGATAATTAATGCAAGAATTTTTGACACCGATCAAACGTAATATATCGGTTTTTGTCTACTGGAACAAGTTGATACGCATCTGGGGACAAACAACATCTTAAATGACAACCAGCATGGTTTCAGGGCAGGAAGATCAACGGCAGATGCAGTTAATGCGTTTGTAGAATCTACAATTCATGCATTTGGAGGGTGGAATGGTACTATGTAATTTTCTTGATCTGAGTAGTGCATTTGATTGTGTAGAGTATAGTATATTGCATAAAAAGTTATACGTTACAACTTCAGTCCCCAGGCAGTTGAAATGATACTCACCTATGTTTCCAATAGGACCCAATTGGTAGCAACAAGCGGGTGAAATAGATCGAACATAATCGAACCCACCCGTGACGTACCCCAAGGGTCGATCTTGGTCCCGGTATTAATTCTGGTATATGCAAACGACCCGTCATATCTTGCGAATGATTCAAAAATAATACAATACGCAGATGATATGAGCGTTGCCTCAAAAGGTGGAATAACAACAATGAGCGCAAAGTTAAAATTAGACCGCAATTTGAAAGAATTGGAAGATTGGTTGGCAACAAACCATAAACTAAAATTAAACGCGCCAAAAACTTCTTACTTTAAAACAGGAACCTATAATCGGAGTTTCTTTCGCAAAGTTCCCAATTGATCCCAAACTAACATGGGCACAACTTGGTAGAGAACTATCAAATAAATTATCTAAAAATATTTATCTGATTCGAAACTTGGTTCGATCAGTTTCTACAAATATGCTAAAATCAGCCTACTTTGCATACATACATAGCCATATTGCTATGGTATAATAGTGTGGGTCACTCAACGGTATTAAAAGATGCGAGGATATTGGCTGGATTAACTTATTATAAGGATGATTGTCAGCACAGCTTCAGACAATAGAATATACTAACGGCACCTTCCATCTATATTTAAAAATGTTTGGTTTACTTTAGGAAACACGAACAGCAGTACAAGAGGAATAACAGCAGCCACGATCATCTTACCACTTTTAATTTAAATATTTCCATTTTAGTCGGATATTAATAAATGGAAATTATTTAACGGAGTATTTTAATCATGGGGATAAGGATGGTGATTAAAAAATATAATATTTACTTACCAACCATCTTAATATACATAGCGTTTTGTTCTGTGATATCGATGGTCACTCCCTCGCTCTTCTGAAAAACAAAAAAAAATATCATGAGAAATGTTCCAAACATTAATAAATGCATCAATATTTTTCGGCAGTAATAAGTAAAGTCAAATTTTTAATGAAAAGTCAATAGATTCGGGATTTTAAATTCCTGAGGGCCACAATTTACATAATTAATAATTATCTTCTCCAATAACGCGAAAAAAATATTTCGGTAACTCTTTAACTTTGTCTTTCCCGCAGATGCCATTTGGGGTCATATTTTTTATTAGGTTATTAATCTCTTTTGATTTTTTGGTACCAATTTCCCAAGAACTCCATATGGAGTCATGATTTTATTTTCTGGAAAAATAGGGAGACATTTTTTTAAATTTAATTTTCTTGAGTTACAATATGCTATTAAATCAAGAATTTCCCAATAAGTATTTTTTTTTATTTTTAAAAATTAATTTGAGAAAGAGAGGGTTTTTAATTTGAAGAAAATCGACATCTTCGCAAGAGTTTCTCCAGCTTCTTTTTTCTCGAAGCATTTCCAATGCACTTGTGCAATTACTGTTGATAATTTCATGCCTGCACAACTTTTGTTCAGAAGTCACAATTCTTTGAATTGTTGAAAATAGTGCTTAATTTGTCTCGAAACGCATAAATAACGATAATTTTTTTTTTCAAATCTCTCATTCTGAGAACTAACTGTCCGAAACATTTCTTTGTGGATCTTCTGGGAATGGAGATATGCCAAATGACCCTTGTTAAAAATAGTGCTTAATTTGACTTAAAACGAATAAATAATAGGAGTAATTAAAAAAAAATTCAACTACTCATTCTGAGAAGTATTTGCCTGAAAAATTTCTTAGTGCAGCTTCTGGGAACGGAGATACGCAAAATGACACTTGTTAAAAATAGTGCTTACTTTGACTCGAAACGAATAAATAACGATTGAATTTTTTAATTTCTTTTTTCAATTCTAACTACTCATTCTGGGAACTATTTGTCTGAAAAATTTCTTTGTGGGACTTCTTTGAACGGAGATACGCAAAATTAGACTTGTTGAAAAAACAGTGCTTAATTTGACTCGAAACGCTTAAATAACAATCTAACAACTCTTTCTGAGAACTATTTATCTGAAAAATTTCTTTGTGGTACTTCTGGGAACGGAGATACGCAAAATGAGACTTGTTGAAAATAGTGTTTAATTTGACTCGAAACGTATAAATAACTTAAAAATGATTTTTATTTCAATTTTTTTAAAATTTTTGTTTCAAGTCTAACAACTCTTTCTGAGAACTATTTATCTGAAAAATCTCTTTGTGGTACTTCTAGGAACGGAGATACGCAAAATGAGACTTGTTGAAAATAGTGTTTAATTTGACTCGAAACGTATAAATAACTTAAAAATGATTTTTTTTTCAATTTTTTTAAAATTTTTGTTTCAAGTCTAACAACTCTTTCTGAGAACTATTTATCTGAAAAATCTCTTTGTGGTACTTCTAGGAACGGAGATACGCAAAATGAGACTTGTTGAAAATAGTGTTTAATTTGACTCGAAACGTATAAATAACTTAAAAATGATTTTTTTTTCAATTTTTTTTCAATTTTTGTTTCAAGTCTAACAACTCTTTCTGAGAACTATTTATCTGAAAAATTTCTTTGTTGTACTTCTGGGAACGGAGATACGCAAAATGAGACTTGTTGAAAATAGTGTTTAATTTGACTCGAAACGTATAAATAACTTAAAAATTATTTTTTTTTTAATTTTTTTTTTAAATTCTTGTTTCAAGTCTAACAACTCTTTCTGAGAACTATTTATCTGACAAATTTCTTTGTGGTACTTCTGGGAACGGAGATACGCAAAATGAGACTTGTTGAAAATTGTGCTTAATTTGATTCTAAACGCATAAATAACGATTAAAAATGTTTTTTCTATTTTTTTTTATTTTTGTTTCAAGTCTAACAACTCTTTCTGAGAACTATTTATCTGAAAAATTTCTTTGTGGGACTTCTTTGAACGGAGACACGCGAAATGAGACTTGTTGAAAATAGTGTTCGCAATTTATTCATCCCCAAATCTTCATGCAAAATTTTCAACTCGGATGCCTAGAAAATTCCTATTGCATGGGCGATAATCGAGACTTTAATTCGTCGATCCAGTGGTAGCATTTCTTTCACTTTCTTGACGTTGTCATCGGACTTTGATTCGCCGATCCAGTAGTTCCATTTCTTTCATTTTCTTGGCGTTGTTTTTGGACTTTGATTCGTCGATCCAGTAGTTCCATTTCTTTCACTTGTTTGACGTTGTCTTCGGACTTTGATTCGCCGATCCAGTAGTTCCATTTCTTTCATTTTCTTGACGTTGTTTTTGGACTTTGATTCGTCGATCCAGTAGTTCCATTTCTTTCACTTGCTTGACGTTGTCTTCGGACTTTGATTCGTCAACCCAGTAGTTCTATTTCTTTCACTTTTTTGACATTGTTTTTGGATTTTGATTCGTCGATCCAGTAGTTCCATTTCTTTCACTTGCTTGACGTTGTCTTCAGACTTTGATTCGCCGATCCAGTAGTTCCATTTCTTTCATTTTCTTGACGTTGTTTTTGGACTTTGATTCGCCGATCCAGTAGTTCCATTTCTTTCACTTTCTTGACGTTGTCTTCGGACTTTGATTCGTCAACCCAGTAGTTCTATTTCTTTCACTTTTTTGACATTGTTTTTGGATTTTGATTCGTCGATCCAGTAGTTCAATTTCTTTCACTTGCTTGACGTTGTCTTCGGACTTTGATTCGTCAACCCAGTAGTTCTATTTCTTTCACTTTTTTGACATTGTTTTTGGATTTTGATTCGTCGATCCAGTAGTTCCATTTCTTTCACTTGTTTGACGTTGTCTTCGGACTTTGATTCGCCGATCCAGTAGTTCCATTTCTTTCATTTTCTTGACGTTGTTTTTGGACTTTGATTCGCCGATCCAGTAGTTCCATTTCTTTCACTTTCTTGACGTTGTCTTCAGACTTTGATTCGTCGATTCAGTAGTTTCATTTCTTTCACTTGTTTGACGTTGTCTTCGGACTTTGATTCGTCGATCCAGTAGTTACATTTCTTTCACTTGCTTGACGTTGTTTTCGAACTTTGATTCGTCGATCCAGTAGTTCCATTTCTTTCACTTGCTTGACGTTGTCTTCTGACTTTGATTCGTCAACCCAGTAGTTCTATTTCTTTCACTTTTTTGACATTGTTTTTGGATTTTGATTCGTCGATCCAGTAGTTCCATTTCTTTCACTTGCTTGACGTTGTCTTCGGACTTTGATTCGTCGATCGAGTAATTCCATTTCTTTCACTTGCTTGATGTTGTCTTCGGACTTTGATTCGCCGATCCAGTAGTTCCATTTCTTTCATTTTCATGACGTTGTTTTTGGACTTTGATTCGTCGATCCAGTAGTTCCATTTCCTTCAGTTGCTTGACGTTGTCTTCGGACTTTGATTCATCGATCCAGCAGTACCATTTCTTTCACTTGCTTAATGTTGTCTTCGGACTTTGATTCATCGATCCAGTAGTACCATTTCTTTCACTTTCTTGTCTGTCTTCGTTCTTAGCCTCCACTTTTAGGATCATCTCTAATAGATTTTCGGCCCCATTTGAACTTCTTTGACCCGAATTTAATTGGAACGTATGTCGGCCAATGTAGCAGTCATATGTACGTGTATAATTTTTGGTGGATTGTATTGTCAAAAACTTTACCACGCTTCTATGCTGTCATTTCCCAGCATTAACAGCTTCACACGCACAAACACACAATTGTGTGATTTACACAAAACTTGACAGATACTCGTCAAACAGTTACAGTACACTTGTCATGATGGCGCGTTTGTTTCATGGCTAGAAACATTTCATTTTATAGTCAGGTGATGATTGACATGAGATGGTTTAATGAACCTACTTTGTTATTCCTGATTACCAAATATATCGAGCGTACAACAAAAATAGACGACGAAATTGACGTTGGAAATCTCGAGTAAAGTACAATCGCGCAGAGGTGACAGTGACTCATGCTTTTTCGATCTAATTATCGCGTCTGGATAAATATCTATACTCGTTCGCATGCTCAAGAAAAACGAAATGAAATACGAAACGTATGTCGATATGTAAATTCAAGGGCTAAGTGCAACGTCTTTTCTCATCTATTCTAACCTCAAAATTCACGTGCTTGTATCTGGTTTTGACCGTTTCCGATTTCGATTTAGTTAAAAGCAGAATTGATTGTATCCATTTCATTTATAAAAAGGTTAAATTTAATGACAAATTTCCAGTTGTCTTTACCGATTGCCGAAAAATGCATTCGCAAAGTTTCGTCGGAAAAATATTTGCACGCTCGAGAATTTTTAAATTTCCCGCCTAGACTGAATCAAATTATTTTACGGACATACGTTTACTAGAAACTTAATTCAGGCAACATGGAGCGATGAGTCACTGTCACCTCTGCGCGATTGTACGATAAGATCACACGCGTGAAATTTTGGTTACAGCTAAACGGTGATATATCAGATATTATAATTAGGGGTTATTAATATCTGACATGTCAACATGACAGCCATTACTTTAAAGGCGCGTGTGATCTTAGCTCAGACATGACTTTAGATTTTCAGCGCCAACTTCGTCGTCGATTTTTGTTCTACGCTTGTTTTACAAAACATTAACAGTACGAGGGTTCAAAACTTTACCAAAAATTTACCCTTAGCCCGCATTTAATATCGTACACGTAACAAGTTACCCGCCGACTTGAACTTACAACACCATTAACAATAACAGATGCATAATCATCAAGAAACACCAAACTTTTCCCACAAATAACCAAACTGTAACTAATTACGGGCCCGTTTGCAGTCAAATCACTCGTCCCCAAGACTTGAAAACCGTATTTCCGGCAGCAGCAGCACTATTCGAGATGAGGGCCGTAACTACAATTAGAGCCCGAGAAGCTCGAGCTTATAATTAAAACGTATTATGCACACAAGTTTCCGATTGCATCTTAAAAGGGGATACTCGTGTATATTTTATTACGGAAAGTTTTTAACGGCCCTTAAAGGAACCTAGGAGGGCAAACTTCAACTGACAAAAGTAATATTGAATTTTCAGACTTCGAAAACTTTGTTATTATGCGGAAAACTTGGCGGTCCGCTCGCTTACAGTAAATATTTGAAGAATGATATGTCTGCGTGTGTGTATGTGTGTGTGTTAATAGTGTTAAATAAATATTTGTATTGGTCGTAATTGAGATTGTTATCGAAAATTGCTTATTGTATATGCAAATTGTGATTGTCGTAATTATAGTTAATTAACTCTTACATTATCCTTAAAATGTTGAACGTCAATATTTATTCAATAAGAAATAAAAAAAAACTAAGTGTTATACAACTTTCCTAATCACACGAACGTTTTCAAATAGGGTTGGCAACAGGGATATTTTGGGCTGGAGACTCCGGCTTTACTGACATTTCTCCGTGCTCTGGCCTATACAGTGCGAACGTTGGCTGTGGAACGCTCAAAATAAAAAAAATCCCGATCATATGCGGCCAAAATCCTCCGAAAACAACCTTATTTTTTGAACGCGCATCTTTTCTGATAGTTGTAAATTTTCCATTCCCCCACCCCTTTGCGTAATGACGTCATCGACATTTTTTTTTAAATTCAAATAAATTGATAAAAATTCCACAGCTATCTCAATTTTTGTTTTCAATCAGTTTCTTTCATAAATCCCAATAGTTTCGCTGACTAATCAAATAAACATCACCAAACTACATATTGATGTATGCGGAATTTTTAGGAGAATCAGAATTCAACGAAAAATATGGTGGTTACTATTAAAAAAATGGCGATGATGTCATTACCCAAAGGGGTGGGGGTATGGAAAATACACAACTATCAGAAAAGCTGCGCATTCAAAATATAAGGTTGACATATCGGAGGATTTTGGCCACAGATGATCGAGGAATTTTTTATTTGGAGTGTTCCACAGCCAACGTTCGCACTGTATAATAAATTCTCCGGACCGTTCATCATAAAATATTTCAAATAATATTTTGAATATAAAATACTATATTATTAAACGAGTGAGAAACTTGGTCATTGTCACGAGGGTGAAGTTGCAATTCATCTAAGTGGCAATGGCCAACTTGTTCACGAGTTTAATACTATACTTTATCACATCATATTAAATAATTACCTAAAGATTTTTCTGTTTGTGTTAAATTATACCGAATATTTTTTCTATTTGGAAATTGCGGCAGTTCGCTGACAAAAAACGAATCGTAACCATAGTAACAACTAAACTGTTCGGAAATGAAGCCGCTATCATTTGATTGGACGTCACCTGTTGGGCAATGAAACCGCTAACACATGATTGGACGTCGCCTGTGGAGAAAATGATTCGGCCGAATAATGGACAAATTTCTCAATCAAAAACGTTTTAACAACGTTTATATTATTTAATAAAACGCAAAAATACTATATTATTAAACGAGTGAGAAAGTGGCCATTTAGCCTTTTTGGGACTTCAGGACAATGTTTTCAGAACTTTTTTTCAGGTCTTTTTTAAGGACTTTTTTTTTCTTTGATGATTCCTTTTCAGGACTTTTTAAGAAATTTTTTTCAATACTTATTTTTAGGACTTTTTCTTTCAGGACCTTTATTTTCAGGATTTTTTTTAGGAATTTTTCGGGACTTTCTTAAGAACTCTTTGTTCGGGATTAATTTTTAGGATTATTTTCAGAAAAAAATGTTTTTTTTTTCTTCATAATATTTTTTAGAATTTCTCTTTTCATGACCTTTTTTGACCTTTTTAAGGACTTTGTCAGATATTTTTAGCATTTTTTTTCAAGACTATTTTCAAAACTTTTTATTTCAGGATTTTTGCTAAGGATATATTTTAGGCCTTTTTGCAGGATTGTTTTCAAGACTGTTTGGGATTTTTTTTTCAGAACAATTTCTTTAGACATTTTTAAGGACCTTCTTAAGAACTTTTTACAATGCTTTTTTTCAGAATTTTTTTTGTTTATTTTGTTATTTTCAGGACAATTTTTTGAGATATTTCATCAGGGCTCTTTGTCTGAGCTTTCTTCAGGACTTATTTCAGGACTTTTTGGGACTCTTTTTCGAGACATTTATTTCTGGTATTTTGTATGAAAACTATTTTTCAGGACATTTTTTCACGGCTTTTGTCAATAATTTTTTTCACGACTTTATTTCCAGGACGGTTCTTCCAGGACAATTTTTACGGGACTTTTTCGAACAAAAGGTTCCTAATCTTGTTCAGAACTTCTTTTCAGGATTCTTTTCAATATTTTCTTCATTGCTTTTTTCAGAATAATTTTTTCCGGATTTTTTTTCCTTCGTTACAGGACTTCTTTTAGTACTATATTTTAGGACTTTTTTTAGTACTATATTTCAGGACATTCTTAAAAGTAATAATTTTTCTCAGGACAATTTCTTCAAAACGTTTTCAGGTCTTTACAGGTGTTTTTTAGAAATGTTTCTTTGGGATTTTTTAAAGATGTTATTTTTATAACTTTTTTTTAAGACTGTTATTATAGGACATTTTTCAGGATATTTTACTAGGACTCCCTTTCGGGTTTTTACTTTCTCCGTTACGAAGTACGAGAAAGTATTGTGATCGTGATTTTTTTTTCAAAAATTTTTTTTACTGAAATATCCGTTTTGGGGTCCCTAGATGCCATTTCAACAATTTCTGGGAAAAAAAATGTGTCTGCGTGTGTGGCTGTGTGTGTGTCTTTCTGTGCGCGCTGTATCTCAAAAACTAATAAAGCAATTGATATGAAACTTTGAACATCCGTCTTATTTGATAATCTGAAGAACTGAAAAGCTTTTGGTAAAATTTCGTACACCGAAAGTGGGCGTTTACCTCAACTATTTTTTGTTTTTTGATAATATTTTCTTAAATATGAAAAATATCATAAAAACATTTAAACAAACTTTGAAGATAACAAAAAATGAACATCTTTTGCTTGAAAACATTTTTATTCGAGAAAAAAAATTATTATTATTTTTTTATTTTTGGTTTATATTTATGAAACGATAATAGTTACAGCAAATTTATGTTAATAATAATTGTAGAGAATTCTAAAATGAACAACTTATAAAGAATAAGTTTTTTTCGAAATCCCTTTAGTTTTTGAGTAAACTGAGTTTTTGAATTTGAAGTATAATTTTTCCATCTTTCATAATTTTGACGTTTTAAACGTCAGTTTCATCCAAGTCTACAAAACACTCGATGTTCATCTAAATTGAAAATAAACCATGAAAGCGTAAATATAAATGATACCATCAATTTGGAGAAAGTAACATGATGGCCACATCACTATTTTTTCATGTTTTTTAAGTTAGTAAATAGTAATTTACGATACAAGTAACGTTATGAAGCTTTTTACATTACGAGAGAAAAGTTTGAGTAAAGTTCGAGTAATGTAGAAACAACTAACGTTACGTGTGTCGGACCACGGTTTATTTCATACCATTACTATTTTTTTAATAAAAAATGTTTTTGATGATAACCGCGAAATAATGTTTGTATACCAATATCTCCATAGCAACGAGTTGCGTTAAGATACATACAACACTAGTGTTGTTAAAGGTACCTTAAAGTAACTCCTTGCTAAGGAGTTATTGGCATGATAACATTATAGGATAAAATTAAAAAAAAAAAAAAAACAACTGCTATAAAATTTTCACTTTTAAAATGTTTCCATAATTGATTCTACTGTATGATTTTCTATACAAATATGTAACCATCCTTTATCGAAATTTTAAAATAATCAGTAAGAAAATACAGCGTGACATTTTTCAAGTCAATCAAAAATAAAAATGATAAACAAACAAACTTGAAACTTTTAAAATATACTTAAAATTGATTCTACCATATGATTAATTATCTTTTCTTGAAATGTTAAAATAATCGCATACATACACATACATACACCGCCGCACATTTTCACGTTGTTCATTTTTTAATTGGCCAAAAAAATAAAAAAACTGTTTTCAAAATTGACTTATAGATTGGACTTTATATTTGTATACAAATTTTTAATAATCCCTTCTCAATATTTCAAAACAATCATATTTGAATACACAATGTCATATTTTCAATTTGCACATTATTAAAGTTGTTAAAAAGAAATATAAGCAGCTACCAAAAAAAAAATCACTTAAAATTTTCTCATAGTTGATTTTACTGTGTGATTCTATACAAATATGTAATCACCAACTAGAGAGATTTTAAAATAATAGCATTTTAACACTTAGAGGTTGTACATTTTTTAAGTTAAACAAAAAAAAAATCGAATACAACTGCGACAAAATTAAAACTTTCAAAATGTACTTAGAATCGATTCCACTTTATGATTTAATACAAAACTGTAACTAGCTGTTGCTGAAATTTGGAAATAATCGCGTTTAAAAAAGTCAAAAGGGACAGAAAAAATTTTGAGTCAAAATTTTGCAAAAATTAATCATTTATTATTATAGGTTTTCAATTGTAAAAATTGAAAAAAAACATAGTACGGTATTATTTAAATTATTCCGTGTTTGAAACAAAATCGGTTAAAACGTATACATTTCGTGATTTCCGAGAAACTGCAATTTTCACTGATTTCAAAAGAATTTATTTTATACGTTTGTGAATCAAACTAAATTGGCCATATTTTAACCTTTAGATCATATGACAATCTAACAACATAGTCTATTGTGCAATTTAAAAAATCAAATTTACGAATTTTGAGTCTATGAAATATGAAATTTTTCCACTAAAAAGTTTGTTATTGAATCATACATAATTGGCTATATTTTAAAGTTTGGATTATTACAATCTAAATTCAATAGTTGTACAATTTTCAAAAATAAAAATTTTCGAGACGTACTGTTCGAAAGACACGCGTTTCAATTGTTTATATATTTTTTTCTACGTCCGGTATAAATTGTACAGTTTTTTTCATTAATTTGCGTTCATAAAATATGTGTTTTCTGAAGCCTTCCGGAAGCGTGAAATAAATTGCCGCAGCGGTTCATTTTTTAACGCTACTATAAAATTGTTTGCGCAAAGTGTGTCATTAACGCTTCGCAACACGCCGCGAGTTCGGCCGATAAATGTTAAACATTAGTTTCCGATCAAGTAAACTTGATGATTATTATTATTTTCCTCATTTAAAAGAAGTATTATTACTTATGAAAATTGATTAAGGTTTTATCGAATTTATTTAGTTACGGACGTAGAAAAAAAATTGTATGAAACTCGAGAGTAAAGCAACTTTTTTTCACTTGTAGGAATTGAATCTTTCCTACTCGTGAAAAAAGT
The DNA here is from genome assembly GCA_910593695.2 of Ocypus olens. Taxonomy (NCBI): domain Eukaryota; kingdom Metazoa; phylum Arthropoda; class Insecta; order Coleoptera; family Staphylinidae; genus Ocypus; species Ocypus olens. Next base: position 50,317,774 of record OU343050.1, on the reverse strand, counting down.
ATTACTTTACTCACTTGTTGCATAAATAACTATTTTAATATCCTAGATTTAACAATAATTCAATTTCGCGTACGGCTCGTGTTGTAAACTCCTTTCTCGTGTAATATAGCCGACATTATATACTCGTTTTACAAATATGTATACCTTTGAAATATAAATTATTATTAATCATGCAAATATAATAAAAAAATGGTGATGTGGCCATCATGTTACTTTCTCCGACTTGATCGTATCATTTATATTTACGGTTTTATAGTTTTATTTTTCATTGAAATCATATTTTAAATGCACATCGAGCGTTGTGTAAACTCCGATGAAACTGACGTTTAAAACGTCAAAATTATGAAAGATGGAAAAATTATACTTCAAATTCAAAAACTCAGTTTACTCAAAAACCAAAGGGATTTCGAAAAAAACTTATTCTTTATAAGTTGTTTATTTTAGCATTATCCACAATTACTATTAACATAAATTTACTGTAGCTATTATCGTTTTATAATTATAAACCAAAAATTTAAAAAAATTAATAACTTTTTTTTCTCGAATAACAATGAATTTATGAAAAATATTTTCAAGCAAAAGATTTCTTTGTTGTCTTTAATGTTCGTTTAAATGTTTTTGTGATATTTTTAATATTTAAGAAAATATTGGCAAAAAACAAAAAACAGTTAAGGTAAACACCCACTTCCGGTGTACGAAATTTTACCAAAAGCTTTTCTGTTCTTCGGATTATCAAATAAGACGTATGTTCAAAGTTTCACATCAATTGCTCTATTAGTTTTTGAGATACATCGCACACAGCCACACACACACACTCACAGACGCACACACACACAGACACACACACACACACACACACACACACACACACACACACACACACACACACACACAAACACACACACAGCACACACACACAAAAATTATTTTTTTCCAGAAATTGTTGAAATGGTATCTAGGGACCCCAAAACGGATATTTCCGTAAAAAAAAAATTTGAAAAAAAATCACCATCACAATACTTTCTCGGACTTAAGAGAAAGTAAAAATAACAGAATCATGCTGGACAGGACATAATTTTAGGTACCCCAATAATAATTATTATAATAGTAAATTATTAACAAACCAACATCTCAGCGTATTAATACAATTACAATTATTTCGTCTTACTTAATAAAGTTAATCCACGAGTCGCGAAGTAATTCCTACAGCTGAAATAATTGCAGATTGCGTGCAGCTCGAAGCGGAATAGGAGAAGAGAGCAGAGATTTAATTCCGGAACAGTTCTGTCTGCTCCGGTGGGTTTTAATAAACGAAATTTTGTATTACGTGGAAAAATGAGGCGATGATACTTCCCCTGAGCAAAAGGAGGACCTAATCGATTGACGTGTTCAATGACCATACACTTGTGACCTGTGCAAAGACCCTTTGATATTTGGAAGGTATAATTAGGCGACAAAAAAAAGATCAAAGGCAAGGAAATGCCGCCTTTTACGCTGATACTGGATTTTTTCGTCGTAGTGGATGTTTAAGTTGCACCGAAAAATATTTACAGGAAATACAAAAGAGACGTATTTACAAAAGTGCGATCTTAAATTTTTGTGAGTGAAGCAGTGGCGGAAATTAAAATTAAAACGTTTGCAACGTTTAATGTTAATTAACAGAAAAATATGTATTTTCCTCCTTTGGAGGAATAATGACGCAATGCAAATTTTGTCTTTTTTTCTAATGAATACGGCAACAGTGATAAAAAGGTGTAAAACATAAATTAAATGTTTTAGCATTAAATTCGAGTGACCATGGACTAAATCAGGCATGTCAAACACGCGGCCCGCGGGCCTCATGAGGCCCGCTGACAAGTTGTCTGCGGCCCGGCAAGGTTGGTATCAAATATTAAAAAAATAAAATTATATACATGGTAAAAATAATTATTTTTTGTTTGGTTTTAATTGTAGTTTTTTTTGGTAAAGCGGCTTGTGTGTAATACTTGATGTGGCCCTTGGTGGTAAACGAGTTTGACATGCCTGGACTAAATGAATGAACCAAGCAGGTAAATTACTAAATCTATATAATAATAATAATAATAATAATAATAATAATAATAATAATTCTTTATTAATGTTTATACCTAGAGGTTTACATACGTCACAAAAAAGAAAAGATAGTACATGCACTCCTAAAATTATAATGAAAAAATTCTTCCCAAGTGTAGAATGCATTTTTGATAAAAATATTCTTAAGTGTAATCTTAAATTCTTTGACAGTCATCTGTCTTATGTTTTCTGGTAATTTATTATAAAATTGTATACCATAGTAATTAATACCATTTCTTGACTTTGTAAGTCGCAATGCCCTGGTACATAAGTCGCCTTTACTTCTCGTATTATGATGATGCCTAGACTCTTGATTTTCATAATCATCTATATTATTTTTAACATATAACACACACTCTAACATATACACATATATTACTATAGGCAACTCTGTATACACTCGGATAAGGATGTAAGTACCAGTGATGCCAAATAGGGAATTTTTCCCTATTTGTAGGGATATTTTATTCAACTAGGGAAAAAGGGAATTATCTTTTTGGAAGGGCGAATTTAAATTTTTCACAGAATACAGCAACGCACGTTCTACCCTCTGTCAACAAGTGGATTAAATACAAAGATTATGGTAGAAATTTGCACTTTAGGTCAGGGGCGGCTCGTGAATATTCGGCGAGGAGATTATGGAAGAAAATTTGATCAAAACAGCAGCGGAATATTTTCTTCTTTTTTAAGAGTAAGTAGTGCAGCACGAGCGGCATCTCTGTCTTAGTCTCCTCTACGAAAATCCACAAGCCGTCGTTGCCTAAGGTCATCTGAGAGGAAAACGAGATACACATATCGCGAGGATTAATTGTTTCATACGTTTATGTGGAGTGTAAAAGTTAAAAAAAAAACCTTTAACTCAAATTAACAAATAACTTGGAAGAGCAGCAACTAGGATTAAAGTAGATCGTCTTTTAAAAATCAACTCCGCCCTTTACATCGCCACATTAATTATTCTAAGATAATAAAATTCCCCAGGGGCGGCTCGTTATACAGAGCCACGGAGCCATGGCACTACCTGTGGACTCAAGTTCAGCAAGAATTTTTAACTAATTCTTAAAAAACTTTTTAAATGTTAAACAACACCTGTAACACCACATGGAAATTCCACATTAATTTTAACAGATGGTTAAAATTTCTATTTCTGAATAATGTGTTTTTACAAATTTCAAAGAAAACAATTGCAAGTTTGCCACAACAAAATTGGTTGCACTAAAAAGAAAATGCTGATGACCAAAAAGGCGCATTTTTCAAAAATTCATGTGGGGATTGCACATTTATTTTAATAGATGGTTGAAACTTCGATAGACTAATTCTGAATAATGCGTAAAAAATCATTGCAATAATAATAATAATAATAATCGTTTATTGCCCTCCTTAGAGGAATACAATGGGCCAGCGACCTAAGTCTTTCAGCCAGATTTAACAAAAAATATAAATTGTTTACATGGTATATTATACAAACAAAATAGTATCATTGCAAATTTACTACAACAAAAATTGTTGCACTAGAAAAGCAAATTTTGATAACAAAAAAAGCGGATTTTTTAGAAATTCACATGTACATTCTACATTTATTGCTACAAATGGTTGAAATTTTGACAGACTAATTCAGAATAATGTGTCCTTACAAATTTACAAAGAAAATAATCGCAAGTTTTCCACAACAAAAATGGTTGCATTAAAAGGCAAATTTTGATGACAAAAAAAAACGCATTTTTCCGAAATTCACTTGAGTGTTCCACATTTCTTTCGACAGATGGTTGAAATTTTGACAGACCAATTTTGAATAATGTCCCTTTACAAATTTCTACAAAAACTAATTACAAGTTTACCACAACAAAAATGGTAATTTTGATATCAAAAAAGTGGATTTTTTAGAAATTCACGTGGCAATTCTACATTCATTGCTACTGAAGGTTGAAATTTTGACAGACTAATTCGGAATAATATGTCTTTACAAATTTACAAAGAAAATAATCGCAAGTTCCTTACAATAAAAATGGTTGCATTAAAAGGCAAATTTTGATAACAAAAAAAGCGCATTTTTCAGAAATTCACATGTAAATTCTACATTTATTGCTACATATGGTTGAAATTTTGACAGACTAATTCAGAATAATGTGTCTTTACAAATTTACAAAGTAAATAATCGCAAGTTTACCACAACAAAAATGGTTGCATTAAAAGGCAAATTTTGATGACAAAAAAAACGTATTTTTCCGAAATTCACTTGAGTATTCCACATTTCTTTCGACAGATGGTTGAAATTTTGGCAGACCAATTTTGAATAATGTCCCTTTACAAATTTCTACAAAAACTAATTACAAGTTTACCAAAACAAAAATGGTTGCACTAGAAAAGCAAATTTTGACATCAAAAAAGTGGATTTTTTAGAAATTCACATGGCAATTCTACATTCATTGCTACTGAAGGTTGAAATTTTGACAGACTAATTCGGAATAATGTATCTTTACAAATTTACAAAGAAAATAATCGCAAGTTCCTTACAATAAAAATGGTTGCATTAAAAGGCAAATTTTGATAACAAAAAAAGCGCATTTTTCAGAAATTCACATGTAAATTCTACATTTATTGCTACAAATGGTTGAAATTTTGACAGACTAATTCAGAATAATGTGTCTTTACAAATTTACAAAAAAAAATAATCGCAAGCTTACCACAACAAAAATGTTTGCACTAAAAAGCAAATTATGATAACAAAAAAAGCGGATTTTTTTAGAAATTCACATGTAAATTCTACATTTATTGCACCAGATGGTTGAAATTTTGACAGAGTAATTTTGAAGAATTTGTCTTTACTAATTTCCAAAGAAAATAATCGCAAGTCTACCACAATAAAAATGGTTGCACAAAAAAGAAAATATTGATGATCAATAAGGTGCATTTTTCAGAAATTTGCATAGAAATTCCACATTTATTGCAACAAATGGTTGAAATTTTGAATAATGTGTCTTTACAAATTTCCAAATAAAATAGTTTTCTTCTAAATTTTCGATTTTTTTGTTAAAATTTTCTAATTTTTGGTCCGCAATTTTGATTTTTAGGATCGAAGTTTTTAATTTTTTATCCTATATTTTAGATTTTTTTAACCTAAATGATTGCTTTTTATACGCAACTTTTTTATTTTTTTGCCGATGTTTTCAAGTACAGTTTATGATGTATTGCCCTTCATTTTAGATTTTTTAACTTGAATCATTATTTTTTACTTTCTGGTTACTTTTTGACTACCGTTTTCGAGTTTCTGATCGGTAACTAATTTTGAGCTAAAGAGTTATTTTGGGAGCTGAAAATAGCAATTTTTTTTCGTTTTCCTTGATTTTTCAATTTTTTGGTTTGCATTTTTTATTTTTAGACCAGCATTTTTGATTTTTTTGGCCTATATTTTAGATATTTGACCTGTATGTTTCATTTCTTCGTTCGAGTTTTTGCCCGAAATATTCTTTATTTTGGTTAAACTTTTGGATTTTTTTTGTTGAAATTTTCGGATTTTTGGAATGCATTTTTTTTACGAATTTTCGATAATTGTCTAAATTTTCGATTTTTTGTGCTTATATTTTAGTTTTTTACCGTAATTAAGATCTAATTCTGTAAGTGATTATTTTTTTACGATTTTTCAAAACATTGAGTGCAATTTCCGTTCCCTCCAGTGCAGTTTTGAGTCAATTCCTGTTGTTTTCAGTAGCAATGTTGCAATTATTTTTACAAGTAATCAAAAGTACACTCTTCCTGCATAGTTTTAGTAATTTTGGAGCTAATTCTACAAGTGATTAATTTTTTACAATTTTTCAAAACATTGAGTGCAAATTTCCTTCACTACAGAGCAAATTTTGAGTTTATTCCCTTGTTTTCTGCAGGAGCATGTCGTTGTTTTCAGGAAATCAAAAGTACACTATTTTTGAATAATTAAAGTTGATTTGAAGCGAAACCTTCAAGTAAATTAAAAAAAAAATTAAATCGTCGGGTGCAAATTTCCTTCGCTACAGAGCAAATTTTGAGTTTTTTTCTAAATTTTCTGGGGCTAATCACCCCGAGTGCTGAAAATAGCAATTTTCGTACTTGAATTTTCAATCTTCTTGTTTTCATTTTTTATCGTTAAGCCCGGATTTTGATATTTTGGTCTGAATTTCTAATTCTTTAGCCAAATTTTTTTACTAAATTTTCGATTTGTTTGTTCAAATTTTCGATTTTTTTGGTCCGCAATTTTGATTTTTAGGATCAAATTTTTGCATTTTTTATCCTATACTTTAGATTTTTTCAACCTAAATGAGTGATTTTTATACGCGACTTTTTAATTTTTTTGCCAAAATTTTAGTTTAGTTCTTTTGATGGTTTTTAATTACTCGCCCTTGATTTTAGATTTTTTAACTTGAATTATTAATAATTTTTATGAGCGATGTTTTTACTTTTTGGTTAATTTTTGACTAAAATCGATTAATTTATTTTTTTATTTTTTTAAGACTTGCAGGAACTGAGGTTTTCGAGTTTCTGGTCGGCAGCTTATTTTGAGCTAAAAAGTTATTTTGGGGGCTGAAAATGGCGAATTATTTTCGTTCTCCTTGATTTTTCAATTTTTTGGTTTGAATTTTTTTTATTTTAGACCAGCAATTTTTATTTTTTTGCCCTATATTTTAGATCTATGGCCTGTGTTTTTTATTGCTTCGTTCCATTTTTTTTTGCTGACATTTTCTGCATTTTTTTAACCGCGAATTTTCGATATTTGTCTAAATTTTCGATCGTTTATGTTTTTTTTTTTTATTTTAATTAAGAGCGTATTTTTTATTGGTCTATACTTTGGATTTTTAACGTAAGTGATTGATTTTAATGTGCAAATTTTTGATTTTTTTGCCGGTATTTAATTTGTATAATTTGTCATTTCCATCTTCAATCCAATAAATTATAAAAGTGGCTCTACCATCAACATATTCCACGAGCCGCCGCTGCAATTCCATATGTTATTCAGCAATATTAAATTAACACAAATAAAGTATAATTAATGAAATAACAATACTTGCCGCAAAATCTAAGTAAAAGTTTGTTTAATTAGAATTCCTGAAGCAAAAATACTTCCGTTGAAGTGCGCTTTAATTAAGACAACAACAAAAGTCTGTGTTTGCAAGTTTGTAGCAATAGAGGCTAGAACAACTGTTCCCAATTAAGATAAAACCCACCTACAGCCAGTCAATAAAGTGGAGAGCCCTTTTCCCGGGGAAACTTTCCAGTCGCATAACAAAGCCGTTCGCACTCAGACTTTTTGCATAGTTTTCAAGTTTCCAATAATTGAGATTCAGCGGTATCCGGTTTCCCGTGCACTAATTTCGGAAAATTCTAGACTTTCCCACTAAAAACTTTAAATATTCATATAAAGCTTTCAAAGGATAAAGTCTAATATTGATTTAAAACTTAAGTAAATAAGGCACCACTTCAAAGAAATATGCATAAAAGGGATTAGGTATTGTATACTACTCAGAGCCGCCTTTAAGTTTTATAGTGCTCCGTGCGCTAATAATAAAATAAATATTTACAAATAATTGCAAACAATCAATCAATCAGGAAATTTGATTAAAATGTTCAAAATTAATAACAATAATATCTATTTATTATAACAGTTTAAAATTAAACTAAAGAACTGAAATTTTTAAAAACCAAAAGATCTGAAAAACTAAAAAAAATACTCAAACGAGAAATTTGTTTTAAAAGTTTAGGATTCATAAGAAAATGCATTTCTGATTTCCATGAAAACAATTTCCATGTCCTACTTGTAAACAAAACGACAGTAATCCAAACTTTAACAGGAAAACCAAATATTGCATTTCACGATTTAAAAAATTATAAAAAAATACTCAAACGAAAAATTTGTTTTAAAAGTCTACGATTCATGAGAAAATGATGCTTTCTGGTTTTTCATAAAACAATTACCATATCTTACATGCAAACAAAATTACAGGAATCCAAACTTCAATTGGGAAACCAAAAATTGCGTTCAACGATTTGGAAAATTGTAAAATAATTACTCAAACGAGAAATTTGTTTTAAAAGTTCAAGATCCACAAACAAAGGATGTATTTCTAATTTTCTATATATAAACAATTGCTATATCCTAAGTGAGAATAATACCGTAGTTTAAACTTTACCAGGAAAACCCAAAATTGCATTCCACGATTTGAAAAATTATAAAAAATTACTCAAACGGGAAATTTGCTTTAAAAGTCTATGATTCATAAGAAAATAATGTATTTTTGATTTTTCATAAAAACAATTGTTATATCCTACGTGACAACAATACGGCTGCAGTTTAAACAGAAAAACCGAAAACTGAATTCCACGATTTGAAAAATTGTAAAAAAATTACTCAAACGAAAAATTTGCTTTAAAAGTTTATGATTCTTAAGAAAATAATTCATTTTTGGTTTTTTATGGAAACAATTGCCATATCCTACGTGGAAACAAAACAACAACAATACAAACATTAAGTGGAAAACCAAAAATTGCTTTCAAAGATTTAAAATATTGCAAAAAATACTTAAATAAAGAATTTGCTTTAAAAGTTTAAAGTCTGAATTTCCATAAAAACAATTGCCATACCCTATCTGGAAACAAAACAACAAAAATCTAGACTTTAACTGGAAAACCAAAAATTGCTTTCAAAGATTTAAAATATTGTAAAAAAAATACTTCAATGAAGAATTTGCTTTAAAAGTTTAAAATCCCTTAACAAAGAATGCATGTCTGAATTTCCTAAGAAACAATTGCTATACCCTACCTGGAAACAAAACAACAACAATCCAAACTTTAACTGGAAAACCAAAAATTGCTTTCAAAGATTTAAAATATTGCACAAAAATTCTTAAATGAAGAATTTGCTTTAAAAGTTTAAAGTCTGAATTTCCATAAAAACAATTGCCATATCCTATCTGGAAACAAAACAACAACAATCCAAACTTTAACTGGTAAACCAAAAATTGCTTTCAAAGATTTAAAATATTCTAAAAAAAATACTTAAATGAAGAATTTGCTTTAAAAGTTTAAAGTCTGAATTTCCATAAAAACATTTGCCATATCCTATCTGGAAATAAAACAACAACAATCCAAACTTTAACTGGAAAACCAAAAATTGCTTTCAAAGATTTAAAATATTGCAAAAAAATACTTCAATGAAGAATTTGCTTTAAAAGTATAAAATCCATTAATAAAGAATGCACATCTGAATTTCCATAAAAAAACAATTGCCATACCCTACCTAGAAACAAAACAACAACAATCCAAACTTTAACTGGAAAACCAAAAATTGCTTTCAAAGATTTAAAATATTCTAAAAAAAATACTTAAATGAAGAATTTGCTTTAAAATCCACTAACAAAAAATGAATATCTGAATTTCCATAAAAAACAATTGCCATACCCTATCTGGAAACAAAACAACAAAAATCTAAACTTTAACTGGAAAACCAAAAATTGCTTGGAAAGATTTAAAATATTGCAAAAAATATTTAAATAACGAATTTGCTTTAAAAGTTTAAAATCCATTAACAAAGAATGCATATCTGAATTTTCATAAAAAACAATTGCCATACCCTACCTGGAAACAAAACAACAATAAACCAAACTTTAACTGGAAAACCTGACACTGCTTTCAAATATTTAAAATATTGCAAAAAATACTTAAATGAAGAATTTGCTTTAAAAGTATAAAATACATTAATAAAAAATGCACATCTGAATTTCCATAAAAACAATTGCCATACCCTACCTGGAAACAAAACAACAACGATCCAAACTTTAACTGGAAAACCGAAAATTGCTTTCAAAGATTTAAAATATTGCAAAAAATACTTAAATGAAGAATTTGCTTTAAAAGTATAAAATCCATTAACAAAGAATGCATATCTGAATTTCCATAAAAACAATTGCCATACCCTACCTGGAAACAAAACAACAACGATCCAAACTTTAACTGGAAAACCGAAAATTGCTTTCAAAGATTTAAAATATTGCAAAAAATACTTAAATGAAGAATTTGCTTTAAAAGTATAAAATACATTAATAAAGAATGCACATCTGAATTTCCATAAAAACAATTGCCATACCCTACCTGGAAACAAAACAACAACGATCCAAACTTTAACTGGAAAACCGAAAATTGCTTTCAAAGATTTAAAATATTGCAAAAAATACTTAAATGAAGAATTTTCTTTAAAAGTTTAAAATCTATTAACAAAGAATGCACATCTGAATTTCCATTAAAACAATTGCCATACTCTACCTGGAAACAAAACAACAACAATCCAAACTTTAACTGGAAAACCAAAAATTGCTTTCAAAGATTTAAAATATTGCAAAAAATACTTAAATCAAGAATTTGCTTCAAAAGTTTAAAATCCATTAACAAAGAACGCATATCTCAATTTTCATAAAAACAATTGCCATACCCTACCTGGAAACAAAACAACAATAAACCAAACTTTAACTGGAAAACCGCAAACTTGCTTTCAAAGATTTAAAATATTGCACAAAAAATTCTTAGATAAATAATTTGCTTTAAAAGTTTAAAGTCTGAATTTCCATGAAAACAATTGCCATATTCTATCTGGAAACAAAACAACAAAAATCCAAACTTTAACTGGAAAACCAAAAATTGCTTTCAAAGATTTAAATATTGCACCAAAAATTCTTAAATAAAAAATTTGCTTTAAAAGTTTAAAGTCTGAATTTCTATAAAAACAATTGCCATACCCCACCTAGAAACAGAACGACAACAATCCAAACTTTAACTGGAAAACCAAAAATTGCTTTCAAAGATTTAAAATATTGCAAAAAATACTTAAATCAAGAATTTGCTTCAAAAGTTTAAAATCCATTAACAAAGAACGCATATCTCAATTTTCATAAAAACAATTGCCATACCCTACCTGGAAACAAAACAACAATAAACCAAACTTTAACTGGAAAACCGCAAACTTGCTTTCAAAGATTTAAAATATTGCACAAAAAATTCTTAGATAAATAATTTGCTTTAAAAGTTTAAAGTCTGAATTTCCATGAAAACAATTGCCATATTCTATCTGGAAACAAAACAACAAAAATCCAAACTTTAACTGGAAAACCAAAAATTGCTTTCAAAGATTTAAATATTGCACCAAAAATTCTTAAATAAAAAATTTGCTTTAAAAGTTTAAAGTCTGAATTTCTATAAAAACAATTGCCATACCCCACCTAGAAACAGAACGACAACAATCCAAACTTTAACTGGAAAACCAAAAATTGCTTTCAAAGATTTAAAATATTGTAAAAAAATAATGAAATGAAGAATTTGCTTTAAAAGTTTAAAATCCATTAACATAGAATGCATATATAAATTTCCATAAAAACAATTGCCATACTCTATCTGGAAACAAAATAAAAACAATCCAAACTTTAACTGGAAACCAAAAATTGCTTTGAAAGATTTAAAATAAAATATTGCACAAACAAATTCTTAAATAACGAATTTGCTTTAAAAGTTCAAAGTCTGAATTTATATAAAAACAATTGCCATATCCTATCTGGAAACAAAACAACACCAATCCAAACTTTAACTGGAAAACCAAAAATTGCTTTCAAAGATTTGAAATATGGCAAAAAATTCTTAAATAAAGAATTTACTTTAAAAGTTTAAAGTCTGAATTTCCATAAAAACAATTGCCATACCCTACCTGGAAACAAAACAACAACAATTCAAACTTTAACTGGAAAACCAAAAATTGCTTTCAAAGATTTGAAATATTGCAAAAAAATACTTAAATAACGAATTTGCTTTAAAAGTTTAAAGTCTGAATTTCCATAAAAACAACTGCCAACTGGAAACAAAACAACAACAATTCAAACTTTAACTGGAAACCAACAATTGCTTTCAAAGATTTAAAATATTGTAAAAAAAATACTTAAATGAAGAATTTGCTTTAAAAGTTTAAAATCAATTAACAAAGAATGCATATCTGAATTTCCATAAAAACAATTGCCATATCCTATCTGGAAAAAAAATACCAACAATCCAAACTTTAACTGAAAACCCAAAAATTGGTTTTAAAGATTTGAAATATTGCAAAAAAAATACTTAAATAAAGAATTTGCTTTAAAAGTTTAAAATCAATTAACAAAGAATGCATATCTTAATTTCAATAAAAAAAAATTGCCATACCCCACCTGGAAACAAAACAAAAATCCAAACTTTAACTGGAAAACCGAAAATTGCTGCTAACGATTTAAATTATTATTAAAAAAAAACACATGTTCAAAATCCATTAACAAAGAATGGATTTCTGATTTTCTATAAAAAACAATTGCCATATCGAAGCTTTTACTGAAAACCCGAAAATTGTTTTCAACGATTTGAATATTTGTAAAAATTTACTCAATTAAGAAATTTACTCCAAAAGCTCAAGATCCATAAAAAATAATGCGTTGTTGATTTTGCATAAAAACATTTGCCATACCCTAGGTGAAAACAGAACGATGACAATCCAAACTCAACTTGGTAAACCTCAAATTACTTTTTCAACTTTTTTTTCAAAATTGTAAAAAAATATTAATTAAAGAATTTGCTTCTGACGCTCACGATCAATAAAACAAACAATGATTTTATAATTGTCCATAAAAACCATAAAAAAAATTGCCATATCCTATGTAGAAACAAAGTGGCATGCAATCCAAAGTTTAACAGGAAACCCGAAATTCGCTTCAACAATTTGAAAAATTAAAAAAAAATTAAAGAATTTGAGCTTAAAGTCAAGATCTATAAAAAAAACCAATGCATTTATATTTTTCATAGTAAACAATTGTCATATTCTAGGTAGAAATAAAACGACAAAAAAATCAAATTTCAACTGGAAACGCAAAAGTTGATTGTATTTAAAAAAATTGTAAATAAATAGTTCATTACAGAATTAAAGAATTTGTTTGAAAGCTGAAGGAACATGAAATACAATGGATTTACAGTATTTCATATGTAAAAACAAAATGACAGCAATTAAAACGTAAGTTAGAAAACCGAAAATTTCTTTAAGCGATTTGAAAAATTGTAAAAAAATGATCAATCAAGGAAAAAAAATATTTTTTTTTCTATTTAAGAAAAAACATCTATAACTTTGATATGAACTATGCTGTAAAAAATTCAATATTTTGATCCAGTGCAACTCATTATTGTCCACGATTTTTGTATAAAACATTTTTTGATATTTTGATTAATCATTCCGTGGTTTACTATCCCCATAGTTGACCATCCTGTATAGTGGTATAAAAACGAAATTTGTTTCATTTCGTATTACCAGAAAATTACACAGACTAACAGTCGCAACAGAGTAACAGAGTAACAGTCGCAACCATCACGTTTCTTAAATTTATTATGTTAAAGCAGTTTACATTTTATCGCATGTTAATAATTCATTACTAATGTAAGCTATATAAGTATGCAACCCAATATGTACACTATTTTTCATGCCTAGTCACAAAAACTCAATTTTACTGCCGAATTCAGGCTATCCTAATAACGATTCCTACGATTGTTTATGTCGCTTTCGCATAAACAATATATTGAAGATTACGTGAAAATTATCGAACAATTACGTATCGCTCCTTATCAGTAAATATTCCAGGAGGGGTTTTAAATGCCCTTTTTTCGGCCGATTCGGTGCGCCGCGGGGGCAAACAATCTGAACAGCGAATCTTATTGTTCTCTTTAACGAGGTGCGTGCTCCGAGGGGGGTGATTAAAATCGCGGCCATATTTTATCATTAATACTTTTTATTCCGTAATATCTCGAAACGTTTCGGGGAGAAAGGGAAACGCGGAAATTCCGTCCTTACGAATACAACCCACCTCACCCCGTTTCAGATTTTAATCTCGTTCAAAATTTATTATATCACTAACCGGGTATTTACTCGCGATATCCTTCCCCTTTGTAAACATAAATGTTAAAAATTGTTTTTAGTGGGAATGCGATTTAATTTGGATTCAACATTTAAGTTAAACACTGCTGTTGATTAACAATATCGAAAAAATATGAAATGCTGTAATAAGCGAGACTGCTTTATTTTTTCGAAATCATTTTTGTTTTTAATGATTGGGAAGAATTAAGTGAGTTATGAATGTTGTGGAAGCGAAACGCAAAAACTAAACAAAAAAAAAAAGTTGGCCATGAATTTTTTTATTATTAAAAAGAAAGTGCAAGCCTATGAACTGATTACATCGTTGAATAGCACAGAAAATTCTCTATAAAAAAGTTTTAATAAATTGTTTTTGGTGCCATTTAAAAAAATGGCCGATGACGTCATGGCGGCAAGATAGCTGCTCTCTAAAGTGCCATTTAAAAAAATGGCCGATGACGTCATGACGGCAAGATGGCCGCCCTCTAAAAAAAATCTATTACAAGCAGATTATAGCAATCGAGGTGCGATTTAATATTATATTTGTTTTGTTTTTTAATTTAAGTCAAAAATAAAGACGCGAGAGCTTGGGGCCTTTTTCGTGAGACACACGGTATAGATGAATCTCTAAAACTGGGGAGACGGCTTTGCTTTTGTGAAATTATTTTGGTTTTTGAAAATATTTAGATTTTTAAGAGTTATGAATTTTTAGAAACTTTTGAATTGAATTGTGGAAGCGTTGTGTAAAAAAAATATGAAACGCTAAAATAAAAATAAAATTATGCAAAGTTTAAAAAGAAGTAAGAAGGTTCTATTAAAAAATTTTTTTTTTTTTAAACACCGCTGAAATAAAATTATGCAAAAATTTGAAACAATACCAATTTCTAAGCGTGTTATAAATGTTTAAAATAATTTAATGTTAGTTGTGGAAGCGTCGAGAAAATAAAATTTAAAGAAATCTATGAAACGCCAAAATAAAATTATGCAAAAGCTACTAAGAGGATTCTATTTTTTTTATATTTTTATTCAAAAAAAACACCAATGTCTACGCGTGTTATGTGTTTAAATAATTAATGTTAGTTGTGGAAGCATCGAGAGATAAGAAAAAATGAAACCTCCGAAATAAAATTATGCAAAAATTTAAAACAATTAAGAAGATGCTTTTCTTTAAAAATCACTTTTGGTTTTGAAAAAAAAGACTCTAATTTATAAGCATGTTATAAATGTTTAAAATAATTTGATGTTAGTCGTGGAAGCGTCGAGAGAATGAAATTAAAAAAATATTAAACACCAAAATAAAATTATTTAAAAATTAAAAACAACTAAGAAGATTCTTTTTTTTTACAATTTTATTTTTGAAAAAACACCAATTTCCAAGTGTGTTAGAAATGTTTAAAATAATTAAATTGTAGTTGTGGAAGCGGCGAGAGAATAAAATAAAAACAAAAATATGAAACGCCAAAATAAAATTAGCAAAAATTAAAATCCACTATTAAAAAAAAATATTTTTGAAAAAAACACCAATTTCTGTGCGTATTTTAAATGTTTAAAATAATTTAATGTTGGTTGCGGAAGCGTCGTGAGTATAAAATTAAAAAAAATATTTAAAATGCCAAAATAAAATAATGCAATAATTAAAAAGCTACTAGGAGGATTCTTTTTACAAAAAAAATATTTTTGAAAAAACATCAATTTGTACGCGTGTTATAAGTGTTTAAAATAATTAATGTCAGTTGTGGAAGTGTCGAGAGATTAAAAAAAAAGAAACCGTGGAAATAAAATGATGCAAAAATTTAAAACAACTAAGAAGAAGCTTTTCTTTAAAAATCATTTTTGTTTTTGAAAAAAAAACACTAATTTCTAAGCATGCTATAAATGTTTAAAATAATTTAATGTTAGTTGTGAAAGCGTTGAGAAAATGAATTAAAAAAAATATATATGAAAAGCCAAAATAAAATTATGCAAACTTTAAAAACAACGAAGGAGATTCTAATCTTTAAAAAACATTTTTTTTTTTAAAAACACCACTTTCTAAGCGTATTATAAATGTTTAAAATAAGTTCATGTCATTTGTGGAAGTGTCGAAAGAATAAAATTTAAAAAAATATGAAACGCCAAAACAAAATTATGCAAAAATTAAAAACAACTGAGAAGATTCTATATTTTTTTGAACATTTTTATTTAAACAAAAAACACCAATTTATAAGTGTATTATTAATGTTTAAAATAATTTATTTTAATTTTTGTGGAAGCCTCGAGAGAATGAAATTAAAAAAAAAAATATGAAACGTCAAAATAAAATTATGTAAAAATTTTAAACTACTAATAAGATTCTATTCTTTAAAACTCATTTTCGTTTTTGCAAAAAAAAACACCAATTTATAAGCGTGTTATAATGTTTAAAATAATTTAATTTTGGCTGTGGAAGCGCCGAGAGAATAAAATTAAAAAATAATATTAAACCGGCCGAAATATAATGATGCAAAAATTTAAAACAACTAAAAAATTCTATTCTTGAAAAACCATTTTTGTTTTTGAAAAAAACACCAATTTCTAAGCGTGTTATAAATGTTTAAAATAATTGAATTTTGGTTGTGGAAGTGTCGAGAGAATAAAATTAAAAAATAATATTAAACCGCCGAAATATAATTATGCAAAAATTTAAAACAACTAAAAAAAAATTCTATTCTGGAAAAACAATTTTTGTTTTTGTAAAACACCACCAATTTCTAAGTGTGTTATAAATGTTTAAAATAATTTTATTTTGGTTATGTAAGCGCCGAAAAAAATATGAAACGTCAAAATAAAATTATGCAAAAATTAAGAACAACTAAGAAGCTTCAATTTTTTTAAACATTTTTATTTTTGAAAAATCACCAATTTATAAGCGTGTTATAAATGTTTAAAATAATTTTATATTAGTTTTGGAAGATTTGATAAAATTTAAAAAAATTGAAACGCCAAAATAAAATGATGTGAAAATTTCCAATTTAAAAATTTGTAAATAAAAAATTGTCCAAAATATTTGCTTCAAAAGATTAAAAAAAAATTAAAAAATTTTGCGTAAAAACAATTGCTATTTTCTGGGTAAAAATAAAACGACAAGGCTCCAAACTTGAAATGGGGAATCGAAAAATGCATTCACTGACTTAAAAAAATTGTAAAAAATAGTCAAACAAGAAATCTTCTTGAAAAGATCGAGATGTATTAAAAAAAACATGCATTTTGATTTTGAATAAAAATAATTGCTATTGCTCAAGTGAAAACAGTAACGCTCAAAACTTGAACAAGTAAAACGAAAATTATGTTCAACGATTTGAAAATCTGTAAAAAAATAATTGGTTAAAATATTTGCTTTAAAAGCTCAAGGGAAATTAAAAAAAAACTAAGGATTTTTGATTTTGCATTAAAACAATTGCTATTTTCTGTATAAAACACCCTTAACTTGAAATGGGAAATCGGAAATTGCATTCACTGACATAAAAATTTGTAAAAAAAATAGTCAAACAAGAAATCGCCTTGAAAAACTCGAGATGTGTTAAAAAAACATGCATTTCGATTTTGGACAAAACAATTGTTATTTGGTAACGCTTAAAACTTGAACAGGGAAAACGAAAATTGCATTCAACGATTTGAAAATTTGTAAAAAAATTATTGGTCAAAATATTTGCTTCGAAAGCTCAACAAATAGAAAACAATTAAAAAAAACATGCATTCTGAATTTGAATAAAAATAATTGCTATTTCTTATGTGGAAATAGTAACGCTCAAAACTTGAACAAGTAAAACGAAAATTATATTCAACGATTTGAAAATTTGTAAAAAAATAATTAGTTAAAATATTTGCTTTAAAAGCTCAAGGGAAATTAAAAAAAACTAAGGATTTTTGATTTTGCATTGAAAGAATTGCTATTTTCTGTATAAAAAAAACGACAACACCCTTAACTTGAAATGGGACATCGGAAATTGCATTCACTGATATAAAAATTTGCAAAAAAAATAGTCAAACAAGAAATCGTCTTGAAAAACTCGAGATGTGTTAAAAAAACATGCATTCTGATTTTGGATAAAAATAATTGTTATTTGGTAACGCTTCAAACTTAAACAGGGAAAACGAAAATTGCATTCAACGATTTGAAAATTTGTACAAAAAATAATTGGTCAAAATATTTGCTTCGAAAGTTCAACAAAATATTTATTTTTTATTTTGCGCAAAAAATTGTTATTTTCTGGGTAAAAATAAAACGATAACGCTCCAAACTTAAAATGGGAAATCTGAAATTGCATTCACCGACATTAAAAATTATAAAGAAATAGTCAAACAAGAAATCATTTTTCAGGTGGAAACAAAATGTCAAACTTGAACAGTGAAAACAAAAACTTAGATCCTATTATTAAAAAAAAATCTTTTTGAAAAATACCAATTTCTAAGCGTGTTATAAATGTTTAAAATAATTTAATGTTTGTTGTGAAAGCGTTGAAAGATTATAATTAAAAAAAAAATGAAACCGCCGAAATAAAATCATGCAAACATTGAAAACAACAGAAAAGATTTAAATTATGAGAAATAATTTTGATTTTTAAGATACAACAAATATTAATGGTGATAAATATTCATTTTAATTATGAATACAGAGTTAAAATGTTAATGTGGCCAACATGTTACTTTCTCCGATTTTATGGTATAATGGTTATTTATGTTGACACTTTCATTATTTATTTTCAATTTAAATCGTATCTTAAATGTAAATCGAGCGTTTTGCAGGAAATGTCAAATTTATGCAAGATGGAAACGACAAATTATAATAATATTTACCGTCAGTTTACTCAAAAACTAAAAAGATTTCAAAAAAAACTTATTCCTTATAAGTTGTTCATTTTGGCTTTCTTTACAATTATTATTAATATAAATTTGATATTTATTATCATTTCATAATTATAAACTAGAAATGAGAAAAAAAACAAGTTCTTTACGAAAAACCATGAATTTAATAAATATACATTTTTTGTGTTGCCTTCAATATTCGTTTTAATGTTTTCGTAATATTTTTCATATTTAAAAAATTATCGGAAAAAAACAAAAAAAAAGAGTTAAGGTAAACACCCGCTTCCTGTGTATGAAATTTTACTAAAAGCTTTTCAGTTCTTCGAATTGTCAAATAAGGCGTATGTTCAAACTTTCATGGTAATTCCTGTAGTCGTGTTGGAGATACAGCACTTCGCAACGGAGAAAGTAAAAATATATCGAAAATATCAACGCCAACTTGAAACTTTCGTATAACTGATTGACACACCCCTAGACCGTACGAAACAAGTATCAAGAACAAAGACCTTTTCAAAGAAATATCCAACTTTACAAACCGTATTTACATTACGATTTTATACTTATTTTCCCCAGAAATCTCGTCTCTGTCACAACTTTTCCTCCGCCCACAATGATTTTAGGTCTCTGGCGAGAAAGACTGCGATCGCTCCAGACCTGACATTTATAAAAATTAGGAAAAAAAAAACAGGTAATTGAGAGTTTAGTGAAATGATCTTTTAATTACCCATTTCCTTAACTAGCAGGAATTTTATCGCCAGAAAGAAGGAGCTGACGGTAATTGCGTCGTTTATATTCGAGATGCCTTCAGGGCCACATCTCGCGACTAATTTTCGCAAAGAAAAACTCAGAACGCCACCTCTTTCTCTCTCCATCTCGCACCCCTCTGCCTTATATATTACGATTGAATATTTAAAATTGTCAAGGACTCCTTTCCTTTGACCTGCATTGTCCAATAAAGTCCATTGTGTTTTATATAACGCAGGGAAACTCCCCTAATTGAAAACTTCACAACCGGCGGAAACTTCAATTATACATTCCTCAACAATGTGTCCACATTTACATACTTCTATTATGCCTTGGGGTAATTATCATATGGAATAATGTAATTTTCCAGTGAAAGGGGAAAAAGTGTGCGAATGAAGAATGAAAATGAGAAAGGAAAATAAGGTAACTATAAGGAGAGGCAATTTCTGCGCTGAAGAAATAAAGTAGATATATTTTAATAATGATTTAAAAATGAATACAATTAAATGATTTCATGTGTTCGATAAACAATCAATGTCGCATTTTCTTTCCAGTTGCGGATTTACGTATTTGTTATTCAAAATCGTACATTGTATAAAACCCTCGACGTTTAAAAATGGCAGACGAGTTTTCCCTCCGCCCGATAATAGATATAAAGTCATCTACTTGAGATTTTTAAGGGGATACATTTTCAGTTAAAAGCTTTTCCGAAGAGGGCCATTACTATTCCGCATCGCTGTAAAGTTGTATTTCGATTTCACTTAGTTAATACCCCCCTCCCCCCCGCTTTAATGGGGTGTCGTATTTCCCTAAGGCCTCCTCCCGCTGTGTTTTAGAAGATGTTTGCGTTTTGCTTTACGACAGACACTTCCACACTTGTTCCGTTTGCACTGCAATTTATGCATGAAACGCTCAACAGATCGATCACAAAACAGCCTTCGGAGCAAAACGTCTGCGGTGTCGTACGAAACCTCCCGCAAATATCTTCAGCGAAGGGCGAAATAATTGTTTTAACAATGCTGAGCTGTTTATAACAAAAATTAATTAGAGACCGCCAGAAAAATGTATACACTCTTTGTCGGACTGTATCGGGACATTGATATTGCCAATTGATTTGAATTTCGAGTATGTTGTAGTACGATCTATCGATACTAGTACTTTCATCATCACGAGAGAGAAAACAAAATGGCTGGAGCACGCTTAATGTTCAGGCAGCAAAAATGCATTTCGAAGTGGTTTACCAGGTTTGGTAATGCCGTTGAAGGTGGAAGCAGAAACAGAAACCTCAACCAGCCTTACAATGAAAAGTATTATTGACAAGTTTGAGGCGCATGTAAGGATTTGTGATACTCGTAAAGGAATATCGGGAAGAGCGCTTACAGCTACAAGTCCTGCCTAATCGACTTTTAAGTAGAAAATTAATTAAATAAAGAGCGACGAGGATTTGGCCATGAATTTCCAGTCACGGATTCCCCCGGCGAGTCCACCAAATTGCACTCAGAATTTTAAATTTTATAAGTATAAACTGTAAAAAAGCCGTGAAATGTTATGCAGTGCCTTTTTGCAAGTATCTTTAACAAATGCAAACTGTCAAAAAATCGTGAAGGTCGATGGCCTGTTGTATATCGATGTATCTCGAGTACAATAAACTGTTATACTGTTTGGAAATATTTTATTTTATCTGCAGATCCATTTCCGGCACTTAAAAAATCCAAAAAGGCGCCAACATTTTCTTATTTTATTTTTGTAGTGCCTTTTTGCAAGTATATTTAACAAATACAAACTGTCAAAAGCAAGAAGGGGGGACCCTTGGGTAGTTTTTCAAGTTTTCGTCAAAAAATTTAAATCGCCAATTTTAACTGAATCCGATTAATTTGCACACAAGGAGCACATATTTGAAAACCGCGATCAATTTGGAGTTTTCGTTTAGCCACCCACTACAGCCGATCAAAGTCTGAAAAATTGATTTTTAATGAAAATTTTCTAACATGTTCATGATGACACGCTAATTTCGTTGCTATTGAAGATAGCTGAAATTTTTTAACGCAAATAAATTCTGATTAAAAAGAAGGTATACTTCAATGGTCTACCATGATTATTAAAAAAGTTGAATTTTTTAACAAAATTTTTAATTTTTTGCACTCGAGTGTTCGACATTGGAAAAAAATAAATTTAAAAAAATTCATAACTCGACTGAACATTACTGCATATTCAAACACCAAAATTATTTTGAAAGATCGACATCTTGTGGAGTGATTTGAATTTTTGTAGGATTTTTCCCTGCGTTTCATATTAATTTCTAAATTTTTGCACTCGAGTGTCCGTCATTGAAAAAATACATTTTTAAAAACTCATAACTCGACTGAAAATTGCTGCACATTCAAATACCACAATTATTTTAAAAGATCGACGTCTTGTGAGGCGAATTGAATTTTTGTAGGATTTTCCTCTGCGTTTCATATTTATTTATAATTTTTTGCGCTCGAGTGTTCGACATTGGAAAAAAATAAATTTTCAAAAATTCATAACTCGACTGAATATTACTGCATATTCAAACACCAAAATTATTTTGGAAGATCGACGTCTTGTGGAGTGATTTGAATTTTTGTAGGATTTTTCCCTGCGTTTCATATTAATTTCTACATTTCTGCACTCGAGTGTCCGTCATTGAAAAAATACATTTTTAAAAACTCATAACTCGACTGAAAATTGCTGCACATTCAAATACCAAAATTATTTTGAAAGATCGACGTCTTGTGAGGCGAATTGAATTTTTGCAGGATTTTATCCCTGCGTTTCATATTTATTTTTAATTTTTTGCACACGAGTGTTCGACACTAAAAAGAAAGAAAAATTAAAAAAGTCGTAACCCGATTTAAAATAGTTGCATATTCAAAACTAAAATTATTTTGAAAGATCGACGTCTTGTGAAGTGATTTGAATTTTTGTGGAATGTTTTTCCCGCGTTTCGTATTAATTTTTAATTTTTGCGCTCGAATGTTGACATTGGAAAAAAAAGAAATTTTAAAAAATCCATAACTCGACTGAAAATTGCAGCACATTCAAAAACCAAAATTATTTTAAAAGATCGATGTCTTATGAGGTGAATTGAATTTTTGCAGGATTTTATCGTTGCGTTTCATATTAATTTTTATTTTTTTGTGCTGTAGTGGTCGATATTGGAAAAACAAACAAATTTTAAAAAAATCATAAGTCGACTGAAATTTATTGCACATTCAACAACCAAAATTATTTTGAAAGATCGACGTCTTGTAAAGTGATTTGAATTTTTGTAGAATGTTTTTCCCGCGTTTCGTATTAATTTTGAATTTTTTGCGCTCGAGTGTTCGACATTGGAAAAAATACATTGGAAAAAATTCATAACTCGACTGAAAATTGCTGCACATTCGAAAACTAAAATTATTTTAAAAGATCGACGTCTCGTGAAATAAATTTATTTTTTGTAGGATTTTATCCCTGCGTTTGATATTAATTTTTTGTACTGGAATGTTTGTCATTGAAAAAAATACATTTTCAAAAATTCATAAGTCGACTGAAAATTGCTGCACATTCGAAAACTAAAATTATTTTGAAAGATCGACGTCTTGTAAGGTGAATTGAATTTTTGTAGGATTTTATCCCTGCGTTTGATATTAATTTTTAATTTTTTGCACTCGAGTGTTTGTCATTGAAAAAAAAATACATATTCAAAAATTCATAACTCGACTGAAAATTGCTGCACATTCGAAAACTAAGATTATTTTGAAAGATCGACGTCTTGTGAAATGAATTTACTTTTTGTAGGATTTTATCCCTGCGTTTCATATTTATTTTTAATTTTTTGCACTCGAGTGTTCGACATTAAAAAGAAAGAAAAATTAAAAAAGTCGTAACCCGATTGAAAATGGTTGCATACTCAAAACTAAAATTATTTTGAAAGATCGACGTCTTGTGAAGTGATTTGAATTTTTGTGGAATGTTTTTCCCGCGTTTCGTATTAATTTTTAATTTTTTGTGCTCGAATGTTGACATTGGAAAAAAAAAGAAATTTAAAAAAATTCATAACTCGACTGAAAATTGCAGTACATTCAGAAACCAAAATTATTTTGAAAGATCGATGTCTTATGAGATGAATTGAATTTTTGCAGGATTTTATCGTTGCCTTTCATATTAATTTTTATTGTTTTGTGCTGTAGTGGTCGACATTGGAAAAACAAACAAATTATAAAATATTTGTTATGTAGGAAGCTTCTACTTCGTTATACATGCTTTTTATATAGAATAAAACACTTTTTTACTTTGTTTGTATAACACTTATTTGTTTATTTTGTTTGACTGCAGTTTCGGCAACTCAGCTTGCCATTATCAAAACTAAACTTTAGTTGCCGAAACTGCAGTCAAACAAAATAAACAAATAAGTGTTCTACAAACAAAGTAAAAAAGTGTTTTAAATTATAAAAAATTCATAAGTCGACTGAAATTTATTGCACATTCAACAACCATAATTATTTTGAAAGATCGACGTCTTGTAAAGTGATTTGAATTTTTGTAGGATTTTATCCCTGCGTTTGATATTAATTTTTAATTTTTTGCACTCGAGTGTTCGTCATTGAAAAAAAAAATACATTTAAAAAAAATCATAACGACTGAAAATTGCTGCACATTCGAAAACTGTACTTGTGTATTTTTTCATGTTTTCGTCAAAAATTGAAAATCTCTAATTTTACTTGAATCCGACTAATTGACGTACGAGGAGCACAGATTTGCAAACCGCATTCAATTTGGAGATTTCGTTTAGCCGCTACAGCCAATCAAAGTCTGAAAAATTAATTATTTTTTCTAATTTTCTAAAATGCTCATAATTTCTCAATGAAATAAGATAGTTTTAGGCATGTCAATGATTAAAACAATATTTCGTAAAAATTTAGTTATTGGCATGGTGCCAATAACTACCATATTGGGTTTTTATTGCCACCATTTAATGATTGTCACCATATTAAAAATCATAAAATATTAAAAAAAAAAATTATAATTCCTCTATCATTCGATAAAACATATAATGAAACTACATTTTTATGTAATTACTTAGTCAATACTTACCCAATAATTTATTTTTAATTAAATTAGTTTCGTATTGCATTTTACATTATTTTCCAGAATATTAAAATGCCAAAAACAAAGAAAAACCGACTCCATGAGAAAAAGTATAAAGAAACAGACATTGTTTTTGCTTTAGAAGCTATACGTAATGATGGGATGTCCAAAAAGATGGCTTCAGAAAAGTTTGGCGTTCCTAGACAAACCATACAGTTTAGACTAAGTGACAAGTTTTTAAAAACGTCTCTTGGTCCAAATACCCACCTGTCACAGGAAGAGGAAGACACATTAGCAAAATGGATTATAGAAAGCCAAAAGAAAGGTTTTCCCAGACAAAAAGAAGATATTCAAGCTTCAGTTAAGTCATTTTTGGACAACTATCATCGATCCAACCCATTTAAAAATAATATTCCTGGGTATTGCTGGTACAAAAGCTTTTTACGCCGCCACTCAAATCTTACATTAAGGACAGCTGAAGCAGTCACTGCGGCCAGTGCAAACATATCTGAAAAGGACCTACGAAATTGGTTTTCACTAATTGAAAGTTATTTAAAAGAAAAAGAATACTTTGAAACCCTACAAGACCCAACAAGAATCTATAACGGTGACGAAACAAATCTACAACTTTGTCCAAAGATGAATAAAGTGTTGGCATCAAGGGGTAGTAAAAATGTTTATGAGGTTGATAAAGGACTTGCAAAATCAAATGTAACAGTAATGTTCACATTCTCAGCCTCAGGCGACACTACCCCTCCTATGATGATTTACCCCTATAAGAGGTTACCACAAAATATTGTGAATTCTGTTCCGGGGGACTGGGGAATTGGTGTAAGTGAAAATGGTTGGATGAAGAGTAAAACCTTTTACGAATGCGTTGTAAATATTTTATATCCTTATCTTAAGAAGAATGTGATTTTTCCCATTATATTGTTTGTGGATGGGCATAGAACACACCTGACTTACCAACTGAGTGAATTATGTAGCAGATTAAAAATTATACTTATTGCCCTTTATCCAAACAGTACCAGAATACTTCAATCAGCTGATGTTTCAGCCTTTAAATCACTCAAAACGTATTGGAAAAAGGCTCTTTTGGAGTGGCGCCATGAACATCCTCTAGATACAATCACCAAAGATAAAGTAGCACCTTTATTAAAACCAATTGTTGCCAACATTGAACCCAATATTATTGCGAATGGCTTTTGTGCTTGTGGATTGTACATTTTCAAAATAATGAACCAGATACCATAGCATTATATGAACAAGATTCGTTACTTTTAAATAATGACAAAATTAATTTAACTACTGACAATGATGCACATGAGTTCTTAATTAACAGTGAAAATAATATATTGGTAGAAATGTTAAATTGAAACGACACGAACAACATTTTAAATGAAGGTTATATTGAAGAGGATGGCCTTTTAACCGCAACGCCTGAATTTCAACGAGTTATGCCGACAATTATTGATGATCTCTCTGTGCAATGTGAAGACGGGGTTGTTATTGAGCCATTAACTATTAAAAATCATTTACAGTGGCCAAAAACTCCGGAAAGAGCAGGTAAACGTAATTCGGAACGTTTACCATATGTTATCACATCAACAGGATGGAAAAAAATATATGAAGATAAAGAAGTTTTGAAAAAACAAAAAGAAGATGAAAAAGAAGAAAAGAAGCGGAAACGACTTGAAAAGAAAAATGAGAAGATAATAAAAAAAAACTGTCAACCACTAGAAAAACGCCAATCAATAAAACCCAAAACAAAAATATTGGAAACTAAGTCAAAAATTAATGTAATATCGACAGTTATAGTAAAGTCCCCTATTATTAAGACAAAACAAAGTGCGGAAAATATGGAAAATATTTATGCAAATCATTTGGCATCTGAGCCATCTCCTCCAATTTTGGAACTACCGGTGCGGAATTTATTTTTTGAGGAAAATAAAACAACATTAATGAATGAGAAACATAATTGTATCTTCAAGGGCCTATGTTTTATTTGTACTCGAAATATTACCAGTTCTGCCACTGGAATCAAATGCAATGACTGCACCAGAACGTACCATATGAATTGTCTACCCAAATTAAATATTCCCATATCAGGTGAAAAGTTTATTTGTAATACTTGTTTGAACAAAAAATCTAAAATCAATTAAAATAATTTCTTATGCTTTAAAAATAAATAAAAAAATAACAATTGCATTTTTTAGTTTATACTATTTACAAAATAAAAGATTTACCTGTGTTAGTTATTTATTTTAGTCGTTTTAATTTATACCTTCCCAATTTGTGTTAATTAGGTAGGTACCTAGGTATATGTCAAAACTACCTAAAAACGTAAGTGCCAATAACTGAAATAACATATCAACAATCATTCAAAATAAGTTTCATTACTTTAAGAATTAAAATTAATATTTAACATTCAATTAAAGACATCAATACGGCTAAGATGCCAATCACTGCCTATCTTACCCTATTTGCCAGTGATATTAAAAAAAATAAAAATTCACCCCTTTCGGGGGGTGAGTATTGGCCGGTGGAGGGGTTGGTAGGGGTCGGGCACGATATCCAACACCACCACCGTTCCCAGGATCCTCGAAAACGGGCGGAAAGTGTTTTTTTCTGCAGGTAAATCGGGTCAAGCGCATTTTACCCGTTTTGGGGGCGGTTTTTGGCAGTTTTGAGGGGTAGCGCAACCCCAAAGGAGAAATTTTAACACCGCCATCGTGTTCAGCATCCTTGGAAACGGGGAGGAGAGGTAATCTTGTTCCTTCTCAAAATATTTACAAGTTCGTTCGACTCACACACGCTACTATATTGTGCATTACAAATTAGAACACAATGTACATTTATTGTTGAAAACCTTACATGTGTGTATTTTGCTTATGTATATTTTTGCACAGATCATTACTGAGTATAATTGCACGATATAGCTTGGAACATCCTGTACATTTATTGTTGTTATAAAACTTTTCATTAGTTCACACTATTGCATAGATCCTCACTGTGTTTATTGTTACTTGGAATAATGTGTATAATTAATTAAGCGATTAATTTATTACCCTTGTTGTCTGTGTGTGCGTGTGTGTTGTGTGTTTGTGCACATCACTTCTTATGATTATTAACACGATTACAAACCAATTATTATTACACATTGTATTGTATCGAAAGTACTAACCTTTTGCATATGGCCGGCGCATTTCGTTTCCTAATATTTGCCCGCTTTCGCTCCCGGTCGACGAACATCTGGCGCCACAACTATTATTCACGATTTCTTCACTTTGCAATGTATAACCAGCGGCAATTTTTACACAGTACTCTTCTTCCGTATTTACACTACACGTTCACCTAATGCACTCACGATTACATCCAAAAAATACTCGAAATTCATTGAAAATAGCGAGAGGCCACCGCGTTACAAAATGACGATGATTACGGTCGGGTGGCGGAGGGCCAGCGATACGTTTTTGTTTTCTTCGCCTTGTCCCTCTCAACCGCAACAATGACAAATTTGCAACAGCGCGCGTGCATCGAGGCTGCAGCGGCCAGCCGCATTTGTTTATTTTTCGGTTGAATTGTAACGCTGGAGTAATAATTACGGGTGATCATTATTGTAAATATATCGAGTGATTAACAGTGCAAGTGATGTTTGTGAATATGGAACCGTGCTGATACTATGGACACAGAATTCACTGTTGGAAGCCGCATTTGGAAGTTTTAAGGTAAGTGGTGTTTCTTAATAATTCTCTTATTGTTGTAAATTGTTTTTGACGTGTTTCCATGTTTGTGCCGTACCAATTGACTGTAATATTGTATGATTAATGGTTACTTCTCGCACATTGGAAATAAATGGTATTATTGTTACGATGTCGCCGTTATATCTGGAATGAATTCATGTGATTAATTCATTTTAAAAATGTACGACTCGTTAAGTTTTCCTTATACATTTTATTGTTGTAAATTCGTTGAAAACAAACGAAAAAATTAACTCTGTTATTGTGGGAACTGGATGTATTACGCATACAATATCGTACTCTTATATGCGGGGCACAGATATACTTATAAGCATGCAGGGACGGACCGTGAAGTTTGGGGGCCCTGGTCTAACCTAAATAACCAATCCGGCTGATATTTTTTCAAAAACAACTGCGAAATGGTTTTAGTAGAAAAAAATGTCCCGGTAACTTTCTCCGATTTAATGGTTTTATAATAATTTTTATATCGTTTTTTTTTGCAAAACTAAATGGATCTCGAAAAAGTTGTTCATTCTGGCATTTTCTACTATTCTTGTTCATACAGGATGTTGAATTTTAACGCGGCCACAGGGATTTACATTCCATTTTTTTTTGGTAATTATTTACCTATGGTGAGCACCTTCTAAGGACCTTCTAAATAGGCTCATTCGACGCGTTTTTGCAAGACAAACAACATTTTCCTTAAACAAAATCAGCGCTCATTGTTTGTTAAAAAGTTATTAACAAAACAAGTTTTACCTGTTTTTTCACTGATCTTCAAAAATATTGATTTTAGAGGGAAATGCTATAGCTATATCTAACCAAACCAAACCAAACCAAACCAAACCAAACCAAACCAAACCAAACCAAACCAAACCAAACCAAACCAAACCAAACCAAACCAAACCAAACCAAACCAAACCAAACCAAACCAAACCAAACCAAACCAAACCAAACCAAACCAAACCAAACCAAACCAAACCAAACCAAACCAAACCAAACCAAACCAAACCAAACCAAACCAAACCAAACCAAACCAAACCAAACCAAACCAAACCAAACCAAACCAAACCAAACCAAACCAAACCAAACCAAACCAAACCAAACCAAACCAAACCAAACCAAACCAAACCAAACCAAACCAAACCAAACCAAACCAAACCAAACCAAACCAAACCAAACCAAACCAAACCAAACCAAACCAAACCAAACCAAACCAAACCAAACCAAACCAAACCAAACCAAACCAAACCAAACCAAACCAAACCAAACCAAACCAAACCAAACCAAACCAAACCAAACCAAACCAAACCAAACCAAACCAAACCAAACCAAACCAAACCAAACCAAACCAAACCAAAGCCAACCCAACCTAACTCAACCTCACCCAACCTAACTCAAACTAACCCAACCTAACCCAACCAAACCAAACCAAACCAAACCAAACCAAACCAAACCAAACCAAACCAAACCAAACCAAACCAAACCAAAGCCAACCCAACCTAACTCAACCTCACCCAACCTAACTCAAACTAACCCAACCTAATCCAACCTAACCCAACCTAACCCAACCTAACCCAACCTAACCCAACCTGGGTTGGGTTCGGTTAGGTTAGGTTAGGTTAGGTTAGGTTAGGTTAGGTTAGGTTAGGTTAGGTTAGGTTAGGTTAGGTTGGGTTAGGTTAGGTTAGGTTAGGTTGGGTTGGGTTGGGTTAGATTAGGTTAGGTTGGGTTGGGTTAGATTAGATTAGGTTAGGTTTTTGACTGAAACAATTTTTGGAAAGTAAAGGTTGGGTTAGGTTTGCCCTTCCCAGAATGTTGTAACACCTTGTATAATTGAAATTCGAAAAACCTCTTTCCCAAGAATAGGCCATGTGACGAATTGGTTTCCGAAAAATATACTTTTGAAAATGTGTTTTTGAAAAGTTTAATTTCGAAGAATGTACTTTCGAAAAACTGGAATTCGAAGATTTTACTTTCGAAATTGCGGTTTAGAAGAATTTACTTTTTTTCAAAGAATTTACCTTCGAGAAACTCAATTACAAGCTTTTGGTAAAATTTCGTACACCGGAAGAGGGTATTTACCTTAACTGTTTTTTGTTTTTTGCCAATATTTTCTTAAATATGAAAAATATCATAAAAATATTTAAACAAATATTGAAGACAATAAAGAAATGAGATTATTTTGTTTGAAAACATTTTTCATAATATCATTGTTATTCGAGAAACATTTTTTTTGAAATTTTTGGTTTTTAATTATAAAACGATAACAGTTATAGCAAATTTATTTAATAATAATTGTATAGAATGTTCAAATAAACAACTTATAAAGAATAAGTTTTTTTCGAATTTTTCGAAATCCCCTTAGTTTCTGAGTAAACTGAGTTTTTGAATTTGAAGTATAATTTTTTCATCTTTTATAATTTTGACGTTTTAAACGTCAGTTTCATCCGAGTCTACAAAACGCTCGATGTACATTTAAAATATGATTTAAATTGAAAATAAACCATGAAAGCGTAAATATAAATTATACTATCAAGTCGGAGAAAGTAACATGATGGCTACGTCACGACAAGGTTGATTTTTATTATTTTAATATGATTTCAATTGAAAGTAAACCATGAAAAGGTAAATATAAACGATACCATCAAGTCGGAGAAAGTAATATGATGGCCACATCACCATTTTTTTAAGATTTAAAATTGCGATTTAGATTTTTTTTAAATTGCACAACTGTCAAACGTTTCACTCGAATTTGTTGATTAGCACGTCAAATTATTGAAAATTTAAAGTCATTTTAAAATTGATTATAAATTTTTTCGCGAACTTAGCACAAACTGCAAAAATCGCACTTTTTTTAAATTAGATTTAAAAATTGTGAATTTGGGTTTTGAAATTGCCCAACTGTCAAACGCACTGTCAGATTTTGATGATTCAAAAATCAAAATATGGTAAGAGTTACTTTAATTTTAAAACTGATTATAATCTTTTTTGCGAACTTAACACTAACTGCAAAAAATCGCACTTATTTTATAGTTAGATTTCAAAATCGTCAATTTGAGTTTTAAAATTGCACAGCTGCTAAACGCATTATCTGATTTTGATGATTCAAACGTTAAAATATGCCAGATTTAGAGTAATTTTAAAACTGATTATAACTTTTTCCGCGTACTTAGCACAAACTGCAAAAAATCGCACTTATTTTATAGTTAGATTTCAAAATTTGAGTTTTGAAATTACACAACTGCCAAATGCACTGTCCGATTTTGATGAACCAAACGTCAAAATATGTCAAATTTAGTGTAATTTTAAAACTGATTATAATTTTGTTTCTCGTGAACTAAACCATGGAAGTGTAAATATAAATAACAATACCACCAAATCGGAGAAAGTAACATGATGGCCACATCACCATTTTTTTTGTTTATAATTATGAAACGATAATAGTTACAGCAAATTTATGTTAATAATAATTGTAGAGAATGCCAAAATAAACAACTTATAAAGAATAAGTTTTTTTCGGAATCGCTTTAGTTTTTGAGTAAACTGAGTTTTTTTAATTTGAAGTATAATTTTTTAATCTTTCATAATTTTGACGTTTTAAACGTCAGTTTCATCCGAGTTTACGAAACGTTCGATGCACATTTAAAATATGATTTAAATTGAAAATAAACCATGAAAGAGTAAATATAAATTATACCATCAAGTCGGAGAAAGTAACATGATGGCTACATCAGCATTCAGTCACGACAAGGTTGATTTTTATTATTTATAAATTGGAAATGAAATTAATAAATTAACAGTGACTGACATATACAACGAGCGGATATTTCTCGATCCGAAAAATCCTCCGCCCAGGTGACGCGTGATGCAGCAGGTTACCCACACAGGCATATTTAATAATGCAAAATGGGAAATGAGTTTGAGAGTAATTGAAAATATAAACAGCACTAAACTTTAATAGAAACGCAACGTATTTGTTTACTATTTCCTTAGAATATTCTTGGATGTGTGGAAGTTAACAACGAGGTCTGCAGTTTAATTTATTATTACCTCTTGTTATTCCACCAATCCACGAATTAAACTGCCAAACCTCGTAGTTAACTTCACATCCAAGCAACGAAATAGCAAACAAATACGTTTCGTTTCCAAGTTTCGTGCTGTTTATATTTTCAATTATCCTCAAACGCATTTCCCATTTTGCGCTACTAGCATCCAATATTGAATTAATTTTCAAGTACAGGAAATATCAAACGCTCGTGAAATATCAGAAATATATTTTAATAACATATGATGGTAAACAGGCCGGCTGCACTGAGTGTTTGTAGAAAATATTAATCAAGTTAAAAGCCAAATAGGGAATGGGAGTTTGCCGACTCTATATATACGGCTAGGTACAGTTTGCAGAAGACTTCCAGCAGCGACGAGCGTTTGTATTGGCGGGAGGAGCTCGAGAAGCAGAATTGATATTTGCTTTAGCCTTTAAACCTCCAATGGAACTTAACTAACACAAAAAAGTTTACGCCGAACACTAAAATAAATATTGGCGCGGATTCCGCATCTATTTTATGGCCACTAAACATACACATGCATACACATGCAAGCTCACAGACACCAGGAATTCTAAACAATGCGCTGTTGGCTGTTGTTCGACAAGGATGACTTTTTGTGGGAAGTGGATTGTGCCACAAAGGGCGATTCTGTTAAATTGAATGAATGAATTAAATCATTTATAATCAATGTGTTTCTGTTTTTAATAAAGCAGATTTATTACAATAAATCTCAAAATGTACAGGGTGCAGCATTTATTCTGGACACCCAAAATATTATGGAAACGAAGATTCGGAGAAAAAAATGTTTTAAATTAAATGTATTTGACATGAAGGGGCTAATGTTGCAGGTATAGGTATTTTTAATTCTTCCTAGGGTTTCAAGGTCATTTCAAGGTGAACTTGTTATTTTTAAACGGAAACCTGTAATTTAGGTAATATGAATCTATGAACTAGAGTACATAATTTTTATCTAAAACATTTTTCTCTTCAGCGCTTACTTTTTTTTATATTCATTTATTTATTTTTTTTTACTTTTTTTAACAGTTTTATTGAATTACACTTTTGAGGTCGACCAAGGATCCACGAGGGACAAAAAAAGACAGTGGCGTTTGTACTTGACTTTATGGTGTATTAAGAAACACCTAATAAACAATTTTAAATAATTTATTTGCAGTAGTCTTCATAAACAATTTTTAAAATCAGCCACAAATTTTCTTTAAAAATTAATTATTGCAAAAAGTAAGCATCGGAGAAAAAATGTGTTTAATAAAAGTTATTTGCTTTAATTCGTAGATTTTGACGGCCTAATAAAAATTATAGGTTTACATTTAAAAATTACAAATTGACCATGAAATGACCTTGAAAACCTACTTATAATTAATGACATATATGCCTGTAGCATGCTGCTGTCCATGTCGAACACATTTTATTTGAAACATTTTTTTCTCGGAATCTTCGTTTCCATAATATTTCAGGTGTCCAGGATAAATGCCGCACCCTGTATATGTAACCTACCTAGTGTGTCAAAACATCAATTTTCACTTTTGTGTACTTTCGCGTGGAAAAACTACCATGTTAAAAAATTGCGATGTTTTCATTCAAGTGTTTAAAAAAATAAAACCAAAATTTTCAAAACTCGATATCTCCATTAAAAATTGTTGAATTTACAAAAACCTAATTGATTTTGAATAAGCGATACTTCGGCCATTGAGGATAATTTTTATGGAATTTTGTCTGCACGTTTTACATTTTTTCTGCGATGTTTACATTCAAGTGCTCAAAAAAATAAAACTAAAATTTTCAAAAATCCAAATCTTCATTAAAAATTGTTGAATTTACAAAAACCAAATTTATTTTGAATAAACGATATTTCGACCATTGAGGATTTTTTTGAAGGATTTTTTTCTACGCGTTTTATATTTTTTTCTGCGACGTTTTCATTCAAGTGCTCAAAAAATTAAAACGAAAATCTTCAAAAAAACATTTCTCCATTGAAAATTGTTGAATTTACAAAAACCAAATTTATTTTGAATTAGCGATACTTCGGCCATTGAGGATAATTTCTTACAGAATTTTGCCTGCATGTTTTATATTTTTTTCTGAGCTGTTTTTGTTCAAGTGTTAAAAAAATTAAAACGAAAATCTTCAAAAGGATTTTTGAAGATTTTCTGTATAGAAAATTGTTGAATTTACAAAAACCAAATTGATTTTGAATTAGCTTTGCTTCGGCAACTAAGGACATTTTTTATGGAATTTTGCTTGCACGTTTTATATTTTTTTCTGCGATATTTTTGGCCAAGTAATCAAAAAATTAAAACGAACATTTTCAAAAATCCATATCTTTATTGATTAATGATTTTATTTCAAAATAATCCTTCGAGAACAGAGCAACTCATCTTTCAAAAGATGCATTTTTTTCAGAGGTACAACCAAAATAGGAAAACATTTGCCACAAAAAAAGGAACACTATTTACGTGACCAGGTTGACAAATATTAGCAGAATCATATCAAAAACATTTTTAAGAAACCATTAACAATTTCAGAAGGTGTTACGAAGTTTACTAACCGTGATCACACTCACAGTTTAAAATCACTGATATTAGAAAGTAGCAATCACAGGTAGCAACGTCATTCAAAAGTAGCAGTTTTACCTATCTCTATTAGAAATGCATTGACTTTTTGTAGATCCTAAGTAGTTGAAGAAAATACTTTCACTGATCATTTTTTTACCATTTCTCAAATCATTAATTGTAATTTTTCATTTCCCCACTTCAAATTCAAATTGTTGTTTTGTTTCCATTTAGAATATTGCACTTGTTATAATGGGGAATTAGAAATGCATAGTTTTTTTTTTATATTTTAATGCAATTTTGTTTATTCTTTTAATAATAATAATAATAATAAATTTATTTCGTAACAAAATACAAATTTTAGTTACAGGAAAAATTATTTTAAACTTTTCCAATCATTTAATGAATTTTTCGTTTTCCTATTTCAATTTTAGCTTATTGCCGCTTTGTTTTCAGTTATTATAATATTATAAGAAAAAAAAAACAAAATATTTTTACACAGTCGGAAAGAGAATAAAAAGGGATACAAATTTAGTAAAATAAAAAAAAAGGTTTCCATTTAAAAAAAAATGTCAATGACGTCATACGTGAAAAACTAGTGATGCCATATTATTTTTAAAGACGCTAAAAAGTGCGCAATAAAAATCAAAAATCGACGTGTCCGACGATTCTTTTCTGGAACTTGGAACTCATTTCATAAATACGGAATTTGTTCCAATTAAAGTTTCCACCCAGTATAATAATGTTTCACCACGGGTTAGGTGAGAAATTAAGTAATCATATCTTATCTTATCTTAAATTCAAAGCAAAATTTCCTTCTTGGGATCAGAAAAATTCTAAAAAAAATATGGCGTAATTATCTTTAAAATTTCAAAAACTATGCATTTTGTAAATATTAGAAAACAATTGATAAAAATGTTGGCTAGAAATAAAATGCCGACTTTTACAACATAAATTTGATAAAAGGACATTTGCATTTTCGGATTAGAACTATTCTATAGAATTTTCTTCAAAATTACTAAAACTACCTGAAAATAATGCATTTTTGACATACTAGAAAACAATTGATATTTTCTAGCTAGAAACAAAATGGCGACATTCGAAATTTGAATTCGAGGAAGCGAAATTTCCATCTAGAGTTTAGAAAAATTCTAAAAACATTATCACTTGTCGAATTATCAGAAAAAAATCTAAAACTACTTAATTAACGAATTAATTGTTGACATACTGGAAAACAATTGATATTTTGAGGCTGGAAACAGAATGACATTCCAAACTTGAATTCGAGGAAGCGAAAATTGCATCTTGGGATTAGAAGAAATTTAAAAGCATTTTCAATAGTGAAATTGTCTAAAAAAATTTAAAACTACTTAGAAATAATGCATTTTCAACATTCTAGAAAATAGTTAACATTTCTAAGCTAGAAACAAAATGGTGACATTTGAAACTATAATTTGAGGAAGCGAAATTTGCATTTTGGGATTAGCAATATTAACAAAAAAAAATATCACTCGCAGAAATGCCTTCAAAATTTTTAAAACCACTTAGAAATAATGCATTGTTGACATACTGCAAAATAATAATGACGACATTCGAAACCTCGAGGAAGTGAAAATTGCAACTTGGGATTAGAAGAAATTTAAAAGCATTTTCACTCGTGGAATTGTCTTCAAAATTTTTGAAACCATTTTTAACATAGTAAAAAACACATTTCTAAGTCAAAAACAAAATGATAACATTTGAAATTACAATTCAGGGAAGCGAAATTTGTTTTTTTTATTTAGAAATATAAAATAAAATTATCACTAGTGGAATTGTTTTCAAAATTTCTAAAACTACTTAGAAATAATGCAATTTTGACATACTAGAAAATAATTGATTTTTAAGTTAGAAATAAAATAATTAGAATACAAGTAAACAAAATTTCCATCTTGGGATTAGAAAAATTTTACAAAATTTATTACTTGTGGAATTGTCTTTAAAATTCCCAAAACTACTTAGAAATAATGCATTTTTGACATACTAGAAAACAATTTATATTTTGAGGCCGGACACAAAATGACGACATTCGAAACTTTAATTCAAGGAAGCGAAAATTGCAACTTGGGATTAGAAGAAATTTAAAAGCATTTTAACTCGTGAAATTGTGTTCAAAATTTTTGAAACCATTTAGATATAATGCGTTTAACGTTTAACATGGTAAAAAACAATCAACATTTTTAAGCTAGAAACAAAATGGTGACATTCGAAACTACAATTTAAGGAAACGAAATTTGCATTTTTGAATTAGAAATATAAAAAAAATTATCAATTGTGGAATTGTCTTCAAAATTTCTAAAACTACTTAGAAGTAATGCAATTTTGACATACTGGAAAACAATTGATATTTATAAGTTAGAAATAAAATAATTTTAATTCAAGTAAGCAAAATTTCCATTTTGGGATTAGAAAAATTTTAAAAGCTCTATTACTCGTGGAATTGTCTTGAAAATTTCTAAAACTGATTAGCAATGATGTATTTTTGACATACTAGAAAATAATTGATATTTTTAAGCTGGAAACAATATGGCCACAATCGAAACTTGAGGTCGAAAAAGCAAAAATTATATCTTGGGATAAGAAATATTTTAAAAAAATTATCACTGATGGAGTTGTATTTAAAATTTTTAAAACTACTTAGAAATGATGCATTTTTGACATACTAGGAAATAGTTGACATTTCTATGCTAGAAATAAAATGGTGACGAAATTTGCATTTTTGAATTAGAAATATAAAAAATATCACTTGTGGAATTGTCTTCAAATTTTTTTAAAATACTTAGAAATAATGTAATTTTGACATACTAGAAAACAATTGATACTTTCACGTCAGAAATAATTTGAATTCAAGTATGCAAAATTTCCATCTTGGGATTAGAAAAATTCTAAAAGCTTTATTACTCGAGGAATTGTCTTTAAAATTTCTGAAACTGCTTAGAAATAATGAATTTTTAACATACTAGAAAATAATTAATATTTTTAAGCTAGAAACAATATGGCGACAATGGAAACTTGAGTTCGAGAAAGCGAAATTTACGTCTCGGGATTAAAAATAATTTAAGAAAAATATCACTCATGAGAAATTGTATTCAAAAACTTTAAAATTAAGTAGAAATTATACATTTTAGACATACTAGGAAATAATTGATATTTTTAGGCTAGAAACAAAATGGTGACTTTTGAAACTTGAGTACGGGGAAATTTGCATCGTTTGCAAGGATTAGAAACATTCTAAAAATATTATCACTCGCGGAATTGTAATCAAAATTTCCAAAACTACTTAGAAATAGTGCATACTTCCAGTGTAACCGTAACGTGTAACTAAAGTTTTTGTATGACCACTAAATTCCAATTTGGTTTTACTAAATTTCAAATTGATATAATAAACAAACGATAGAGGTTAGCCTGTTTTGTATTACACCCGGTATATAAATAAAGCTATTTTTATAAGTTCTATATTCTAGTAATTTTTACACACTATTATAGTAACAATGATACTATTGAAAAATTTTAAAGCATTGAATTTGATTCGATTTATACAATCGGCGTCAAAAACTCGAAAAACTCGATTTTTCAAACCGTCGTAACTTGGTTCAATTTGGTCGAAAATCGATGAATCTTTCAGTTTGGGAAAGATTCTAGTTTTATCTTGAAGAATGTGTAGTTGATTTTGACCCCAAGTCCAACCCACCCCCCGTAACAACGCGATGGAAAAGAAAATGTTTTTTATGTAAAAAATTGTCTAACTTTGACAAGATGTACCGTGCGCAAAAAAAAACGGCGGGAAATTTCACCACAATGGCAGAAAAATTTAATCAATTTCCTTCAAATGCCTTAAAAAATCGAGGGGTTTCGATGATTAGGAGCAAAGTTAGGAATTTTTGAAAAAAAAATTACATTGAAAATGAAAACAAGTTGTAAAAATTTAACATTTTTTGCCAATTAAAAACACTTTTTGTAGGGGTTTTCAGGGGGTCACGAAAGTCGAAAACTTCTTGCATCGCAAAACTCCATGGAGTTTCGTGCGAAATTCGCCTAGTTATGGCCAAAAAGGCGCAATTTTTTTTTCAAAACCGCATAACTTCGCGCCAAATCATCGCATCGACTTGAATTTCGGAGGAAATTGGAGGAAAATGATTGAACTTTATTGCCATGCTGACCGATTAAATCCACGATTTTTTTTGCACACAGTACAAGAATCCAAATTTGCACATTTAAACTTTAAAAACATTTTTATTCCTTTAGGGGGTGGAATCCTTTTAGCAACAAAACAATTCACATGACGTTGAAGAGAAAATTTGAAAATATTCAGACTGCAAAAGTTTATCGATTTTGGTGTAAAATTACTCAAGTTATTGCCAAAAAAGTGAAAAATGTCATTTTTTTTCAAAAATTCATAACTTTGCTCCAAATCATCAAAACGACTCGAATTTTTAAGGCATTTGAAGGAAATTGATAAAATTTTTCTGCCATTGCGGTGAAATTTCCCGCCGATTTTTATTGCGCACGGTACAGCTTGTCAAAGTTGGACAATTTTTTACATAAAAAGCATTTTTTTTTTCCATCGCGTTGTTACGGGGGGTGGGTTGGACTTGTGGTCAAAATCAACTACACATTCTCAAAGATAAAACTTGAATCTTTTCCAAACTGAAAAGATTCATCCATTTTCGACCAATTGAACCAAGTTACGACGGTTTGGAAAATCGAGTGGCGTATTTTTTTTTTGACGTCGAGTGTATATTGATATTATGATTGCTATATAATAATAATAAAATTTGTGTGCACTAGGCGATGCCCTTGCACACAAATCTTCCCCGATTAATGAACCGACAAAACGAAGAACAACGATAATAATAATAATAATAATAACACTTTATTTCCCAACAGATTTTAACATCTAATTGCAGGGAAAAATACATACATTATCAACTCAAAACTAACTAAATCATTATTTAAGGTCGTTAAAAGTTGTTTTAAAGTTTTGAAATAAACGGAAGAATTGCATTACTAAAAAAAAACAAGATTTTGTCTTTTCATATCAAAAATCATCTATTGATGCATAACATATATTTTCACTAAAAATCGTGTTGCGAATCACCATAGGAAAAAGAATTCCCAGGGAATAATTTGATATATTTTATATAAATCCCAGTGAGCGGTAAATTCGCGTAGGAGGAAAGTAGAAAATTCGATCAGCTAAAAGGATTTAACAGACGGGTGCCATATAAAACCATCCAGCTACAAATGGAGAAAATGTGTTCCCTAATGAACGCGACTTTGTTTTATACGCCATTAATTACATTCTGATCTTAATTAAGTATATATTTGTGTTTAGTAAACATGAATAAGTATCGATTCGAATTTACCAAACCGAGGGATAATTACAACAGCATCGCAGGGAAATTTAACAGGAAAATTACGTTGTTATTTCCTCGCCCGTCTACATTACAATACAAACTCCTTCCAAGTTTGTGCCTCGACGCTCAACTAATAAAGTGCAATATCGAATAATCTCTACTAAAATGAAATACGTGATTCCGGCAGAATGTATAATGAAGATAAAATTTAATGAAATTTTCCGAAATTGCTGATATATAACTT
Organism: Ocypus olens; assembly: GCA_910593695.2. NCBI lineage: Eukaryota > Metazoa > Arthropoda > Insecta > Coleoptera > Staphylinidae > Ocypus > Ocypus olens. Next base: position 50,277,099 of record OU343050.1, on the reverse strand, counting down.
TATCCGACTCGGTAGATTTGGAGGACGTGATCTAATTATTCGAGGAGGATGTCTAAAACTGGAGAGCATTCGCCTTGGGGGGACTGGTGTGGTTTTCTTCGTTCATTAGCGAACGTCTGAAACTGTGGCTTTATTTCAAATTATACTAAGACCCCGCAACTATGCCGAAGAGGGAGGCAAAATCCTACTAAATTTTGTTATGAAATATCTGAGGGGGTGGACTAGTTAGTTAAAATTCCAGTCAGTAGTGCTTCTGGCACGACTCCATTCCCAGTTTCGGAGATAACGGCCGCCACAGGATATAAAATGTTATTACGAAATAGTCGGGGGGATCTTCAGGAAATACCAAATTGAATGTTATTCAATGCGCCCACGTCCCTCGTGTGTGCTGAAATTCATGTCTGCAAAAAATTCGATCGGTTATTTACTTCCTGTACTGTTCGCATTGTTTTGCTGCAATAACGCCGGTTGTAAAGCTAACGTTTTCGAACTATTAATTATGCAAAACGGAGGAGCTTTCGTTTTAATAATGTAGGGCATTAAAGGTTCAATGCTGTTACCATCAACACGTCTAAATCATTGAATGATTAATTTACCGTCGTGGATTATGAAACAAGGTGCGTGTAATGGATATGTCAGCATAATGCTGATGATAAACTATGTTATACATAAAATTACTCTCCATGCGAAAAGCCACGAATTGAGTTATTTTGGTCATCAACGATAGGGTCACCGCCTGCTATTGTGTGGTGTGTACGGCGCTAATAGCTGGCCAAATAAATGAGGCAGCTGAAGGACGCCTAATAAATTTTAAATAGATGTTCAACGAACATTGTATAAGAGTATACTATATTCCCTAGTTGGTGGTGTATTGTTGAAACTATTCAAAACATGAAATATAGTACGAATATCAACCGTAAGGGCTCTATCACACCAGGCCACCATGGTGGCGCCACCAGTCAAATGTATTAAGTGAAATGGAACATAACACACCTGGTATCGGACTGGTGGCGCCACCACTTTGGTTGCGCCACCAGTCCAATCCGGTCGGCCAGACTTTATTGGTGGAACAACCAGGATGGTGGTGCCACCAGCAAATTGTAAAGGACTCAATGAGGGCTCTCACACTAATCCACCAACTCGGCGTCGTGTCGCGGCCTTCACTCAGTCAAATCATTTTTGCACAAACATAGAAATTCGTCAAACGATGCCACTGACATACGAACATAGTTAATAAATTTGTTTGGATATATTCGTAAATCAGCGTACAGGGTTATATGCACTCCACTTATAAAACGGCCAGCAACGAAAGGGTGAACCCAATGTTTTCTATATTTTTTATATTTTTCAATCATTCGTTTACGTCTCACATACATAACAAGCACTAATTCTTCCACGTCCATCTTAGCAATGCCGACTGCCTGGTTCTCGACTGGTTACTTTACTTGGTGGTTAGATCCACCATGGTGCCGCCACTGGTGTCGCCACTATGGTGCCGCCACTGGTGTCGCCACTATGGTGCCGCCACTGGTGTCGCCACTATGGTGCCGCCACTGGTGTCGCCACCATGGTGGCCTGGTGTGATAGAGCCCTAATTGCATAATTCAAATTAGGTTGCAGACGCATTTTAGTCAGGGGCGACTCGTTATATAGAGCCACGGAGCCATGGCACTACCTGTAGACTCAAGTTCAGCAAAAAATTTAACCAATTCTTAAAAAACTTTTTAAATGTTAAACAACACCTGTAACACCGCATGGAAATTCCACATTAATTTCAACAGATGGTTAATATTTCTATTTCTGAATAATCTGTTTTTACAAATTTCAAAGAAAACAATCGCAAGTTTACCACAACAAAATTGGTTGCACTAAAAAGAAAATGTTGATGACCAAAAAGGCGCATTTTTCAAAAATTCACGTGGAGATTGCACATTTATTTTAATAGATGGTTGAAACTTCGACAGACTAATTTTGAATAATGCGTCTTTACAAATTAAAAAAAAATCATTGCAAGTTTACTACAACAAAAATGGTTGCACTAGAAAAGCAAATTTTGATAACAAAAAAAGCGGATTTTTTAGAAATTCACATGGCGATTCTACATTTATTGCTACAAATGGTTGAAATTTTGACAGACTAATTCAGAATAATGTGTCTTTACAAATTTACAAAGAAAATAATCGCAAGTTTACCACAACAAAAATGGTTGCATTAAAAGGCAAATTTTGATGACAAAAAAACGCATTTTTTCAGAAATTCACTTGAGTATTCCACGTTTCTTTCGACAGATGGTTGAAATTTTGACAGGCCAATTTTGAATAATGTCCCTTTACAAATTTCCACAAAAACTAATCACAAGTTTACCACAACAAAAATGGTTGCACTAGAAAAGCAAATTTTGATATCAAAAAAGTGGATTTTTTAGAAATTCACATGGCAATTCTACATTTATTGATACTGAAGGTTGAAATTTTGACAGACTAATCCAGAATAATGTGTCTTTACAAATGTACAAAGAAAATAATCGCAAGTTCCTCACAACAAAATTGGTTGGATTAAAAGGCAAATTTTGATGACAAAAAAGCTCATTTTTCAGAAATTCACATGTAAATTCTACATTTATTGCACCAGATGGTTGAAATTTTAACAGAGTAATTTTGAATAATGTGTCTTTACAAATTTATAAAGAAAATAATCGCAAGTTCCCCACAACAAAAATGGTTGCATTAAAAGGCAAATTTTGATGATAAAAAAGGTCATTTTTCCGAAATTCACTTGAGTATTCCACATTTGTTTCGAACCGATGGTTGAAATTTTGACAGACCAATTTTGAATAAAATCCCTTTACAAATTTCTACAAAAGCTAATCACAAGTTTACCACAACAAAAATTGTTGCACTAGAAAAGCAAATTTTGGTATCAAAAAAACTGTATTTTTTAGAAATTCACATGGAAATTCTACATTCATTGCTACTGAAGGTTGAAATTTTGACAGACTAATTCGGAATAATGTGTCTCTACAAATTTACAAAGTAAATAATCGCAAGTTTACCACAACAAAAATGGTTGCATTAAAAGGCAAATTATGATGACCACAATGCGCATTTTTCAGAAATTCGCATGTAAATTCTACATTTATCGCACCAGATGGTTGAATTTTTGATAGAGTAATTTTGAATAATGTGTCTTTACTAATTTCCAAAGAAAATAATCTCAAGTTTACCACAACAAAAATGGATGCACTAAAAAGAAAATTTTGATGACCATTTTTCAGAAATTTGCATGAAAATTCCACATTTATTGCAACAAATATTTGAAATTTTGAATAACGTGTCTTCAAATTTCCAAATAAAATGGGTTTCTTTTGAATTTTTTTGTTAAAATTTTCGAATTTTTGGTCCCTAATTTTGATTTTTAGGATCGAATTTTTGGTCGAAGTTTTCAATTTTTTATTCTATATTTTAGATTTTTTTAACCTAAATTATTGGTTTTTATAGGGGACTTTTTTTGCCGATATTTTTTAATCGTTTTTCGACATTTCCAGCCGATGTAAGATCCACGAAAAAAGAAATTTTGCTTGTCTTGGTTTCTGTAAGTCTCGAAAAATAGAATAGGATTCTAGACTTGAAAAAAAAAACAAAAATAAATTTTTGAAGAAAAATTAAATTGAATCGTTTTTCGGCATTTCTAGCCGATGTAAGAACATTCAACGAAAAAGGAAATTTTTCTTAATATTTTCAAGCACAGTTTATGATTTATTGCCCTTCATTTTAGATTTTTTAACTTGAATTATTATTTTTTACTTTCTGGTTACTTTTTGACTACCGTTTTCGAGCTTCCGGTCGGCAACTAATTTTGAGCTAAAGAGTTATTTTGGGAGCTGAAAATGGCAAATTATTTTCGTTTTCCTTAATTTTTAATTTTTTGGTTTGCATTTTTATTTTTAGACCAGCATTTTTGATTTTTTTGGCCTATATTTGAGATATTTGACCTGTATTTTTCATTTCTTCGTTCCAAATTTTAGAGTTTTTGCCCGAAATATTCTTTATTTTGGTTAAACTTTTTGATTTTTTGTTAAAATTTTCGGATTTTTGGACTGCATTTTTTTAACCGCAAAAATTCGATAATTGTCTAAATTTTCAATTTTTTGTGCTTATATTTTAGTTTCTTACCGTAATTAAGATCTAATTCTGCAAGTGATTATTTTTTTACGATTTTTCAAAAGATTGAGTGCAATTTCCATTCCCTCCAGTGCAGTCTTGAGTCAATTCCTGTTGTTTTCAGTAGCGATATTGCAATTATTTTTACAAGTAATCAAGAGTACACTCTTTCTGCATAGTTTTAGTAATTTTGGAGCTAATTCTACAAGTGATTAATTTTTTACTATTTTTCAAAACATTGAGTGCAAATTTCCTTCACTACAGAGCAAATTTTGAGTTTATTCCCTTGTTTTCTGCAGGAGCATGTCGTTGTTTTTAGGAAATCAAAAGTACACTATTTTTGAATAATTAAAGTTTATTTGAAGCGAAACCTTCAAGTAATAAATTTTGAAAACAATTTTAAATCATCGGGTGCAAATTTAATAATATTTTTAATAATAATATATTTATTAACGGGACATCGCCCTTGAAAAATACAAAATAACTAAAATGTACATATCTATGAAGTAAAGTAATCTTGATCTAAAAATATATAACATTATTTGGCTATATGCTCATTTCCTTCGCTACAGAGCAAATTTTTAGTTTTTTGAGTTTTCTGGGGCTAATCACCCCGAGTGCTGAAAATGGCAATTTTCCACAATTTTCGTACTTGAATTTTCAATCTTCTTGTTTTCATTTTTTATCGCTAAGCCCGGATTTTGATATTATGGTCTAAATTTTTAATTCTTTAGCCAAAATTTTTTTCTAAATTTTAGATTTGTTTGTTCAAATTTTCGATTTTTTGGTACGCAATTTTGATTTTCAGGATCGAATTTTTGAATTTTCTTTCCTATACTTTAGATTTTTTTAACCCAAATGAGTGATTTTTATACGCGACTTTTTTTATTTTTTTGCCGATATTTTTAAGTTTCTTTTTATGGTTTTTGATTTCTTGCCCTTGATTTTAGATTTTTTAACTTGAATTATTATTTTTTATAGGCGATTTTTTTACTATTTGGTTAATTTTTGACTAAAATCGATTCAATTTAATTTTTTTTTAAATTTTTTTCAAGACTTGCAGGAACTGAGGTTTTCGAGTTTCTGGTCGGCAACTTATTTTGAGCTAAAAAGTTATTTTGGGGGCTGAACATGGCGAATTATTTTCGTTTTCCTTGATTTTTCAATTTTTTGGTTTGAATTCAATTGAATTTTTTTATTTTAGACCAGCAATTTTTATTTTTTTGACCTATATTTTAGATCTATGGCCTGTATTTTTTATTTCTTCGTTCCAATTTTTTTTTGTTTGTTAAAATTTTCTGCATTTTTTTAACCGCGAATTTTCGATATTTGTCTAAATTTTCGATCTCTTGGTCGTATATTTCAGTTTTTTCTATTTTAATTAAGAGCGTATTTTTTATTGGTCCATACTTTAGATTTTTAACGTGAGTGATTGATTTTAATGTGCAAATTTTTGATTTTTTTGCCGGTATTTAATTTCTATAATTTGTCATTTCCATCTTTCATAATTTTGACATTTCAAACGTCAGTATCATCCGATCCAATAGATTGTAAAAGTGGCTCTGCCGTCAACATGTTCCACGAGCCGCCGCTGATTATAGTTATTTATGTACTAAGGGCATTAGGAAGATGTTTGTGAGCATGCGAGCGCGACAAGCCAGAGACTTCGGGTATGTAAGGCGCCCGAGGGGTATAAACATCAAATAATGCCCACAGTGCATACAAACTTGTATCTCTATTCAATGTTATTTTGACATTTCAAGTTTGCACCAACGTGATTTTATTATTGCAGAAACAAGAGTTGTGACGTAATTAGAGGGCCTTTTCGAAGTTTTAAAGCTAAGGTATTATATGTACTACTTTGTATCCTCATAATAAATACACAATAATGTAAGAGTAATGGGGCAGAAATATACTGAAGAAAAAAATGAAACACTTGAAATTTGTGAAATTTCGACCATTTTCAAATCGCCATAACTCGGCGTATTTTCTAACTCTAACATCCCTGTGAAAAAAAAAATGTTTTTTTCAGGATACCATGTCCAACTATGACGATGTATGCGGAGTTGTAGGAACTTCGTTCTTTGGGTCCTGTATAGGGAATTGATCAAATTTTAATACCTTTATGGTGGATTGAGTCGACAAAATTTTTCCAACTCCATAGACATCGTCAAAGTTAGACATGGTTTTCTGAAAACACATTTTTTTTCACAGGGGCACTAGAGGGGGGCGGTTACGCGTAAGTTCGCATGCATGACTTTAAAAAAGACACTTCAAAGTTGTTCGGGCTCAAAGATTCATCAAAATCGATTGAAAATACGCTGAGTTATGGCGGTTTGAAAATAGTCCAAATTTCACGAATTTCAAGTATTTCATTTTTTCCACCAGTGTAATATAGCCATAGACAGACTAACCAACTAAATTTATTAAACACTCAAACAAATAACCGTTAAAAATTGGTCTGAATAAAGATATATGTATGTAGTAAGTCTAAAATATTTAATAGAAACAAAATATATGAATAAATGACTTGAAGATGATATATTCATATTCATTTATTAATAATTAACATAATTTGTTGTCTTGTTGAAAACTATTTATTTTGATTATACCTACTACTGAAATGTGATATTGGTGTCAATTTAAATGGAGACATTGTAGCAGATTGAGGTACAAAATTTAATCTCCGTTTTACGGCTCACTTTGATGTGACCTAAAATTTTCTAGTGTATGTTGTGGACGTGCAGCCATTTTAATGGGTGCACTAAGTTGTTAAACTCCTCATCTATTTGGCTTACATTGTCAGCTTCATTGTGCCAATCTAATTTTACAAGTCTGGTTTAAAAGCGTAACGGATTATAAAGTAACAATTTAATGATCATCCAACTAATTTCTACGTAATATGTTTATAATTATTTTATCAAAAGTGCAATTTTATTAATCGTGAAAGTGATAATCTCCAACTAATTTTAACGTAATATGTGCTTATTTAGTTGTTTTAACAAAAGTGGAATTGTATTAATCGCGAACGTGATCATCGCCATCTTAAAATTTCATATAATCGAATGCAGGTACAATAATTGTTTTCACTTTCTCTGTTACGAAGTATGAGAAAGTAGTGTGATCGGGAAAATATTTTCAATTTTTTAACGTTTTATCCGTTTCGAGGTCCCTAGAAGTGATTTCAAAGATTTCAGGAAATTTTTTTTTTCTTAAATTGCGTCAGTCTGGATGTGTATCTCAAAAACTGATAAAGCAATTAATATGAAACTTTGAACATAAGTCTTCTTTGACAATTTGAAGAACTACAAAGCTTTTGGTACAATTTCGTACACCGGAAGTAGGTGTTTACCTTAATTGTTTCTTGTTTTTTCCAATAATTTTTTTAATATTACAGAAACGTTTAGGCATATATTGAAGACAACAAAGAAATGAACATATTTTGTTTAATTATTATTTTTTTTTTTCATTTTTGGTTTTTAATTATGAAACGATAATAGTTACAGCAAATTTATATTAATAATAATTTTAGAGTATACTAAAATTAACAACAAAAATGATGTATTTTTGACATCCTCAGCTAAAATCAAAATAACGACACTAGAAACTTGAATTTGTGGCATTACATGTGCATCTCCTGGTTAAAAAATTCTGAAACATTGATCACCAGAGGAATTATTTCCAAAATTTTTAAATCCACTAAGGAATAATGTGTTTTTAACATACTTAAAAATAACTGACGCATACTGGATAAAATCAAAATGGCAACGCTACAAACTTGAACTGAAGTAAAGGAAACTGCACGCGGCGATTTGAAAAACTACAAAAAAATAATTTCAACTAGAATTAGCTTCAAAACTTCAAAATACATTCAAAATAGACCTGTTTCTGACATCCATCCTCAAAAATTGATATATCACAGCTATGGACAAAAAGGCAACTCTACAAGCAATAGGTGATCAAGTCGACAAAATTTTTCCAACTCCGTCGACATCGTCAAAGTTGGACATGGTTTCCAGAAAAAAAACTTTTTTTTTCACAAGGGCGCTAGACGGGGGGCGGAAGGGGTTATGCTTAGGTTCGCATGCATGACTTTAAAGAAGACACTTCAAAGTTTTTCGCCCTCAAAGATTTATCAAAATCTATTAAAAATATAGCGGTTTGAAAATGGTCGCGAATTTCAAGTTTCATTTTTCTCCCACCTGTGTATGTTTGCACATTTTAACAACATTCTGGCCGTTAATACCCAATAAAATTAATTTCTAAAGATACATAATAAATACATATTAATCGTCGCAACCATTGCTTTAAAAACTACAAAAAATAGTTTTTATGTATTTGTTTTATGGTGGAAGCGCCGGGAACTTAAAATTAAAGTTTCTCGCTTAACCCGTGGTGAAACATGTCGGTATTATATTGATTGATTAAAACACTCGCTTTTGTTTTACTGTTTTTGTTATTTTTCTGTGCGACTAGTTTCGACCATTGGTCGTTCTTAAGGAGATATCTAAGAATTGACCAATAATCAAAACTAGTGTTTTAATCAATCAAAATAATTATTTTTTAAATTTGTAAACATATGCATATTGTAATATTCTACCTGAATCATCAATACTCCTGGTAACAAGTTAAAATCGTACCACTAGCACTAGCCAGGGAAGTAGTTGTTTCAATAAGTTATTTGTTTGTAGTCTTAGTAAGACTTAATTTTGCTTGCAGAGTTACGAACAGGTTGAATATTCATATATTCAGGCTACATTTCGTTTTATTGAATTTAAATTCAATTAGAGTAACCGTTGCAGCATAGTCATGCGTAAGTTATTCCTTCCCTTTTTAAATAATTTTCTAAAAATCAAATTAAAAGCGAAGCTATTGTTTGAGAAATAAATCTCGAAACGCTTGTGTAGATTGGCCAATAACTTTATTTGAAATTTAACTACAGTCATCTCAATTCATTCTCGAAATTTGTGTCGATTCAATAGCTCGTGAAAACAAATAAAATTTATCCGGCCAAATTATAACCTCTTGTGGTATTACCTCTGATAAAAAATTCCTGAAAATAAGGTCCTAGAAAAAGTCCTAATAAAAAGACGAGAAGAAAAGTACTGAAAAAGCCTTAAAAAGTCAGAATATAGACCTAAAAAAGTCTTGAATAAAGTCTGTGAAGTAGTCCCGAAAAAAAGTCCTGAAAAAAGTCCTAAAAAAAACATCGGAAAAATCAATTCCTGAAAGAAATTTCTGAAAAAATCCTGCAATTAGTCCTTAAGAAAGTCAATAAAAGACCTAAGAAAATTCCAGAAAATAGTAAAAAAAAACCTTAGAAGAGACGTGATAAAAGGCATTAAAAAAGTTTAGAACAAATAACCCTGATAAAAAATGCCAAGAAAGTTCCCAAACGTGTTTTTAAATAGTCTTGAAAAAAAAAAACAAAAAGGCCTGAAAAACGTCGTGAAAAAGGCCTCAAAAAAAAGTTCTGAAAATAAAGTCTTGAAAAAAGTCGTAACAAAAGATTTGAAAACATTGTCCTGCAAAAAAATCCCAGAGTCCTGCAAAAAGCCTTAGAAAAGACCTGAGAAAAGGCGTTAGGAAGTGTCAGAATAATAATCCGCATTAAAAATCCTGAAAAAAAGTCCCAAAAAACTTAAAAATAAAGTCTTGAAAAAAAATTCGGCGAAAGAAAAGTCCGGAAATAACGTCGTTACAAAACTGTCCTGAAAATAAAGTTTTGAAAAACAAAAGTTTTGAAAAAACTGTCTTGTAAAAAAACCCAAAAAGGGTCTTGTAGAAAGCCTTAAAAAATGTTCTGAAAAAACATCGTTAAAGAGTCTTGAAAATATAGTCTTGAAGAAAAGTCCTGCAAAATAAGTCCTGTAAAAAAGTTCTTAAAAAAGACCTGAAAGAAGACATGAAAAAATCTTGAAAAGAAGGTCCTACAAAAAAGACCTGATAAATGAATCCTAAAAAAGTTGTGAAAAAAGTCCTGAAACATTCCTGAAATTTTGATTTATACTATCATGGTATTTTTACTTTCTCCGTTACGAAGTACGAGAAAGTATTGTGATCGTGAAATTTTTTTCAAAATTTGTTATTACGGAAACATCCGTTTGGGGTCCCTAGATGCCATTTCAACAATTTCTGGATTTTTTTGTGTATATGTGTGCGTGTGCCTGTGTGTGTCTGTGTACGCTGTATCTCAAAAACTAATAGATAAATTTATATTAAACTTTGAACACACGTCTTATTTGATAATGCGAAGAACTGAAAAGCTTTTGGAAAAATTTCGTACACCGAAAGTGGGCGTTTACCTTAACTGTTTTTTGTTTTTTGTCAATATTTTCTTAAATATGAACAATATCACAAAAACATTTTCACAAATATTGAAGACAACGAACAAATACATCTTTTATTTGAAAATATTTTTCATAAAATCATTATTATTCGAGAAAAAATTTATTAATTTTTTTAAAATTATTGGTTTATAATTAGGAAATGATAATAGTTACAGCAAATTTATGTTAATAATAATTGTAGAGAATACCAAAATGAACAACTTATAAAGAATAAGTTTTTTTCGAAATCTCGTTTTTGAATTTGAAGTATAATTTATAATAATTTGGGATTTAAATTGAAAATAAAACATGAAAGCGTAAATATGAATGATACCATCAAGTCGGAGGAAGTAACATGATGGCCATATCACCATTTCTTCATTTTAAATCCCATTTTAAATGTACATCGAGCATTTTGTAGAATCGGATGAAACTGACGTTTAAAACGTCAAAATTATGGAAGATGATAATCACAAATTATACTTCAAACTATAATAGTTAGCTTACTCAAAAACCAAAGAAATTTCTAAAATAATATTATCAGAAAGTGCACAAAGTTGGTCTTTATTTAATAATTTACTCACCTTTCTCAGTTGAAACGTTTTTCTTTCTTAAAAAATGGATTAAAATGAATAATCAAATAAGAAGATAGAAGTCTCCTTTCTGGTATACACAATTTATTAATAATTATTAACAAATTGTAGTAGTAGTCAAGGTATGAGTGGAGAAAATGGACCAAATATAAAATTTAGTAGGGAATTTTTAGAATCTTTCTTGAACTTATAAGGCTTACGTAATTTAAAAAATACGCAAATTAGCTAAAACTGGACAAGTTGTTTGTACGATGGATTTTTTTCACCATTTTTACCGTAATCGCTAAAAATACTATAAAAATCACGGATTATTTTTGAGACAATTTTTACTTCGCAGGCCAGAATTGGTGATGAATTTTGACTCATCAACGAGTCATCATATTATTAATAAAAAGTGTACGGAACAAAGAAAATTGCGTTTTTATTTTACTGCTTCATGTAAGTAAAATCACGACGTCAGTGGCGGCTCGTGGAACATGTTGATGGTAGATGGTAGAGCCACTTATACAATATACCCCCCCCCCCGTTTTTTGAAGAAAGATAGAATGATTTATCTTTCTTGACCAAGAGTGTTTTAAAAATTAATTAAAAATTCTTGCTGAGCTTGAAACTAGAGGTAGTGCCATGGCTCCTTTGCTCTATATAACGAGCCGCCTCTGCACGATGTAGACGCCTCTAGCATCAAATTGTAAAACAAATAGGAATTTGCATTTTTATACGCACCTATTAACGCAAACGAATAAAAAAAAACTGGTAAGGACATTTAAACGGCAACAATTATCATTACTAAGCAAAACGAATAATCTTTACAACGCCAGTGCATGGTAATTAGAAGATAATTAGCAAAATAAACATATAACAGGTAGTTGACACGGTGATACAGCCGCATGTTAATTAAACATTAAGTCTGGCAAAATTAATTTGTTTGTTTTTGATTTAATTTGACGCACTTTGCACAATTAAAACGGTGATTAATTAAAAGGGGCATCGACTGTGAGGCTGCGCCTGCATTATAATTGTTCACAATGCCATGATGTATTCCACACACACACACACACATTCAGAGAGAGTGGAAATCAGATGGAAGAGCAATCGGGGTAACATTAATCTTCCTGATGGCTTGACACGTACATTTTCTTTGCCGTTTCTCAATTTGTCTGCGCGGTGTATTAGTTTTATTCGGTTTAAGCGAAACTTCGCCAGAATGGAAAATTGTTCTTGGGAGTCTGATCTGATTAGAGATTCAGGTTCGATCGTTTTCTTATTAGTGCACCAAGGGCAGTGGTAATTACATGATTTATTTAAAGCAGTATATTTGAGGGTATTTTTATCAAAATTATAAGGATTTATCGTAACACGAGGAGAATTTCTATTTTATAATTAAAATAAACGTATGTATGTTGATTCACTCTAGTGGTGGCTCGTGGATTTCCGTAGGTGAGGCAAAGGCAAAGATTCCGCTCGTGCTGCATTACTTACTCTTATAGAGGAAGCAAATATTCCGTTGCTTTTTCGGTCAAATTTTCTTCCGTTGCCCCACCGCCGAACATCCACGAGCCGCCGCTGATTCACTCACTGTTTTCTGTTACGAAACGCGACATTTTTGATTAATAATAATAATACTTTTATTAACAGGATTGACTCTGTACATTTAAAAATGAATCAACATATAAAATTGTGACATATTTGAGAGTCAGATTAACTGTCAAACGCTATTTAAATCGATTTCGATAAATTGAACTAGTAAGCTTCCGTCGGCACGATGCGGTAAGCTCCCGTCGTCGAGTAAACGGTATAAACAAACGTTGATTGACTTTTATAACACACACGTATTTAGTAATATGATATGATGTGAATGAAATAGAGATAATCAACAGTAATATAACGAGTGCCTATGATTTTGCCGGCAATTATTAGCGGCAGGATCACGATTGCTTGTGGTTTACCTTGAAATTCAAATAAATGCTTTTTTTAAATATTTTCCAATATTTATTGTATTTCCTAATTATTACTGTGCCTTTTGGCTTTCTGGTTGCCAAAAGAGTGCGTGAAACGTCACTTTCGTGTCGGTGAGTTTTTTCCCGGGTTTATTCGAATTTAAAAATTCAGCTTCGTGCGTTCGTATAGTAAATTTTGTAAAAAATCGTGTCGTACGGTACGTTCATCACTGATTACGTATGTATTAAATAAATAATGAAATTTGCATACACCAGAATTCGGTGTCATTTCAAGTTATTACATTCCATGAGACCGTTACCTTCGTTTTACATTGGCTGGCACATTGAATCGTTTATCTTGCTCGCACACGGAATGGATATGTCAGTCACGTCCTATATAAAATGCCCTTATCCCTTTTTGCCAAGTATAAATAATAAGGATGTATGCCAGGACAAATTGGCTCTGACAATGCATAGCGTTATTTTTTGCTTGTCCGATTGCCAGACGCTGAGCTATCGCCTCATCCTGGCCCTCCATCGCCTCCCACGATCCCCTAAAAAGTTTCCGATTCAGAGCGATAACATTGACGACATGCACAGTTAACTGTATTCAACTTTATGTAGTGATTTCTATCCATTCAGGCGTTTTTATCTTGCTGATTAAACATTATTCTTTACGACAAAATGTTACCTACACTGAAACGTTATTATGATTATTTTCGTCCGTAGACTAATCAAAGACTTTATTACATAACGATACACACCTTTAACTTACTGCAGATGATCTAAATAAAAACAAACACCAAAGTTTCGTAAGAAATAAGGCAGTACGATTTATTATAAATATACACTACAATTATAGCCGTCCCAAAATGCCGTGACACGTTGAGAAGTGAATATCTTAAATTTCAAGAGAGGGGACGCCGGAAACTTATAATTATTCAGCGAGTGCTGGTTGAACATAATCTAAATATAAACCCAGAATCGCGAAGTGATGATTCATCTTAAATTCGGTGATGCGGCCATACGTATATTTCTTATCGCGTTCTCTCTGAATACTCACTGCGTAAACTTTACCACCAGGTGTCACGACATTTTGGGACGGCTCCACCTTTTTGATTAAAATGCATTGTTGAGGAGGAGAATTCATCGAATTTACCATCTCCATAAGCGCTACAAATTTTTGTCGCAACACCAATCGAAGAAAGTTGTTATTTCAATAGATAATTTAAAAATTAAAATGCATTGTTGAGGAGAAGAAATCATCGAATTTACCATCTCCATAAGCGCTACATATTTCAATAGATCATTGATTTATTATTTACTGTAGTTGTTTAAGACTCTTGGATGTAAATAACGAAAAGCGTCGCATTCCTCATTTTAACTAATCGAAAAGTTAATTGAAATTCATGCGGTGTAGTATTACTAATTCCGCGCCGCTAATGCCTACTTACGGATACAATTTGTATTATCGTTTGAGGTCGGATGCGCACTCGGGTTTCCAATTAGGAAGCAATCTTCTTTCAAAAAGTACAAGTGAGTAGTGCCTAATCACGCCAATCAAAAAAACAAACTCTTGATTCCCGCAAACGGAATTATCTATTTGCAAAGTTCAGATGAGTTCGACTCGTCGCGGTAATCGCGTTACAAAAATGTTTCCTTCGTTCATTATATTCCGCGGAATTATATTCCAACTTCGGGACGAAACGGAATTAGCTCTGGGGGGCGAAAGTTCAGGATTGGATCCGGATTCTACAATTCGTATTGTTGATTATTTTACGAATAAATTATGTAGGATGAATTTGCCTTCATTTAACATTCAGAGGAATTACAGTTCTTATTAAATTTTGCGTCGTATATCATTTTTTTTTTATTTTTAAAACGAATCAATTTTTCTTGTTTAGACTCTTTAAAAAGTGATCTATATCCAACTCATGGAAAACAAAAAATATTGACTTTAAAAAAATTTCTAATTAATTTTCATTAACTTTAAATATCACCACAGCTCCAAGAAAATCCTCTCCACCTATTTAAGTAAAAAATAAGAAAGAAAAAAATAAAAAATAAAGGGGTTATATAAGAATAACAGATAATTGGTTAATTTCGGATAGATTTTGAAATGTTGAATAATGAATTTTTTACAATTTTTCATATTGCCAAATTCAATTTTCATTTCCTGCGTTCAAGTTTTGGTTGTTACTATTTTGTTTCCAGCTACGATATCTCAATTTTTTAAAGGAATGTCAAATAATAGATTTATTTTGGATGAATTTTCAAATTTTTAAGCTAATTCCAACAGATATGATTTTTTAAACAATTTTTCTTATCGCCGAATGCAATTTTCATTTCCTCCGTCCAAGTTTTAAGTCTTACTATTTTGTTTCCAGCTGTGATATGTCAATTATTTTAGTATATCACTAATAGGATTGTTCCAGAGGAATTATTAAACTATAGGGTGTCCCACGAAAAAGTTGCATTTTAAAATTGCTATAAAAAAAAACGGGTGGATATTTTTCAATTATTTCAAATAACCCTACAAGAAATAGTCTAATGGTTTTAAATCACAATTTCTTGGAGGCCATTCAATATCACAATTTCTTGAAATAATCGAATCTCCAAACTTTTCTCGCAATAATTCAATTGTTGCATTTGCTGTGTGGCACGTAGCCCCGTCTTGTTGAAACCAAATCTTATCAAGATCAACTTCTTCTAATTTCGGCCATAAAAAGTTAGTTAGCATCGATCTATACCGCTCTCTATTGACAGTAACGGTGTTACCAGCTTCATTTTGAAAGAAGTACGGACCGATGATTCCACCAGACCAAAAAACCACACCCAACTGTCAATTTAGGTGAATGTAATGGTTTTTCTTGAATAATTTATGGATTTTCTTCGCACCAGAATCGACAGTTTTGTTTATTTACCGCACCACTCAGATGAAAGTGATGATTTTCTTAAAAAAAATCGTTATCGTTTTCAAGTTGTTCCAAGGCAAAATCAGCAAATTCACGACGTTTACGGTAGTCCAATGGCTTCAGTTCTTGAGTGAGAACAATTTTATACCGATGCAAACCCAAATCCTTTTTCAAAATCCGCCAGGTAGTGGTTTGAAACAGTCCCAATTGTTGAGAACATCTTGGAATCGACAAATTGCGGTCTTCAGCAACACTTGCCTGAACGGCAGCAATATTTGCATTACTTCGACCGGTTCTTTGTCTTATTGGCACTTTAACATTATGTAAAGAAAATGTACGCTCAAAATTTTCAACAATTCGACGAATAGCGAGCACACTTGGACGATTATTACGACCATAAAATGGCAACAGCGCAGGAAAAGTTGCAATTGGAGAATTATTATTTTGATAATAAAACTGAATAATTTGTAAACGTTGTTCTTGCGTATATCTCTCCATGATGAAATTGTAAACACTACTGAATACAATGAAAAATAAATGACAGATCATGACATATTACAAATGGCCGAAACGTCACTTCAAAATCATATCATCCCTATTGGAAAACCTTTTAAATCCAAAAGAGCGCTCTCTCCTTAAAATGATTTTTTTCACGGTGTTTCGACAGTTTCTATTAGGTAAATATACTCCCAGAAAGGTACAGAAAAAATTAAATCAAATTTTTATTGCGGCCTTTTGGAGCCACAAATCAACTCGAAATTAAACAAAAAATATCAAGGTTTTGTTACAGTTTTTATTAGTTAAATATATTTCCAGAAAGGCGTTAAAAAATAAATTTATGACCAATTTTCGGGGGATGCGCCAAATATATTTCCAGAAAGGCATTAAAAAAATAAATTCATGATCTACTTTTGGTGGGTACGCTGGGAAAATCAGAGGTAAGTATGGAATATAGTCAGTAAAATCGAAATTAAATATTTTTGGAAAAAATCCTCGAACACGTCGATTTTCTTTTATAAAAATACACATTTTTGCATTTTGCATTGATTTTCAGTCGTCATTTGTTTTTGAGTAATGACGTCAGCCATTTTGTTTTGAAATAGCAACCTCCTATTTTTATCCTTGATTTTGAGAGATCTTTTCATTATCGAACTGGAAGTATAAAAATGTTGCCATGTTACATAAGAAATTTTTCGAGTAAATGACAATTGAAGGTGAGAACTCGATATTTTGAATTTTTTCAAAACTACCTTGTTCCAGCGCTTGTAGCAATCTTTCCAAACAACAATGATCTTGACCTTCCAAATAATACAAAATGGTTTCAGCAAAACGGCGCATTCCCCAACTAGGCGAGTTTTTTTTAAAAAAAATTTTTAAATTAAAAATTTTTTTTTAGTCGAACATGTAGAAATTCTTCTTGAATATTTTGAATATTTTCCAGGCTAATTCTGCGCATTTATCTCTATCCACCTATTCGCAATGCAATTGTCAAAAAAACGCGCATAGTGCGGGGTTGCACCATCTTGCTGAAACCATATTGTATGTATGGAAGGTCAAGATCATTTGTGTTTGGAAAAACGCGCTGGAACAAGATCATTTTGCAAAAACTCTAGATGTCAAGTTCTCACCTTCAATTGTCATTTACTCGAAAAATTTCTTATGTAAGATGGCAATATTTTTATACTGCCAGTTCGACAATGAAAAGATCTATCAAAATCAAGAACAAAAATAGGGGGTTGCCATTTAAAAACAAAATGGATGACGTCATTACTCAAAAACAAATGACGACTGAAAATCGATTTTCATGCAAAAAATATTTTATTTCGGTTTTACTGAATATATTCCATACTTTAGGCGCGCACTGTATAATATTTAATACATAGAACGTAAACTGCGTCTGTCCCGGTCGCCGATTATTTTGAGTTTTTTTCTTTAACGCAACATTTAAAGTATATAGTTTAAAATTAATAAAATGTAATTTTTATTTTTGTTGTTACTTATTATTAATAACCATTGCAACATAATTATTAATGCTTACAGTTAATGATTGCAGTAAAAATAAATAAAATATGTACTATTCAACTTAATTTAGATATTTACCATTGATATTGTTGAAATTGACGATTCATTATTGTCGGTGAATTTCTCCACTCATTGTCAGTAAAGGAATTTGTGCAACGTAAAGAAAATACATGTGTGAACACATGGTGGTGTTCATTAAAAAAAAACCTCAAGTGTGCCATGATTTTTAATTTTTTTTTAATTTAAGTTGGTAACACATATTGAGGTTATGTTACTTATGTTATGTTCCTTCCGATAAGTTCATTTGCTTTGACAAACGACGCGGAGAAATTGTATGTTCATTTTCCAAAATTTTTTGGGCTGTGTTAATAGTATCCTGAGTACGTTTGACTGGTCTCCCACTTGTCAATTCCCAACAGGTGTGCCAACTTAAGTTTTCATAAATAATAAATCATAGCACTCTTGAGGTTTTTTTTAATGAACATATGATGTCTATCGATAAAGCTAGATATGTTAATTTTTATTTTCTACATCATTGTATTCAGATTTAATATTCCAAAGGCACTCATATTTTAAATACTCGGAAACAAATAGTAATTAGTATTAATCCCATAAATCTAGTTGCCCTGTTGTGATCAATGTTTAGTCTTATTATAATTACTTTATATTTAAATTATTTCATCTTAAATTTAATTGGTTATTCTTGTTTATACATTTAAAAACTCACTTCTTAATTCAATTTGGTTATTGCTGTTAATATATTTTATTATTTAAAGTTTGTCTCTTTTGTTATTGATATTTTAAATATTTTATTATCGCGGATATTTTGTTTCAAATTTGTTCCCGGCACATCCACCATAATGCGACTCCATAAATAAAATCATTGTCTGTAAAGCGATTATTGCATCTGTAATAATAATAGTAATCATATTTATTCGTACTATTATTACACACGCCCAATTCTATATTTTATATTTTTAATTATTAATTATCTACTTTAAACATGTATTCACAAAATTAATTGACCGATGTGAAGATAGCCACGGATTTCCTGGCGCCTTCACCTCCAAATAAAAATTTCTTCAATATTAATGATTTATAATAAATCAAACGCTGAGAATGTAATTAACATTAGCCTATAGATGTACAGTCAATCCACAATTTTAATTATTTTTTCTCGAGTCCACGCGAACTCTCTTTATAAAATGACAAGAATTCAAAGTCCAAAATGGCACTGTTTGACGGGTTTAAAATTTAATTTTTTAAAATTGTTTTTAAAACTGTTTTATGATTTTTTTACTCGGGTCCACCCAAACGATATAGATAATATAGCAAACTTTCAAAGTCCAATTTGGCACTGTTTGACACGTTTCAAATTTGATTTTTTAACAACAACGTGTAGATAAGACTCCATTTAAACGATTTAAAGGATGCAATTTTGGCTAAAATTGTTTATAACTTTTTTATGATTTTTTTTTCTCGGGTCCACCCAAACTATACATATAATATAGCAAACTTTCGAAGTCCAATATGGCACTCTTTCACGCGTTTAAAATTTTATTTTTTAACAACAACATGTAGATAAGAGTCCACTTAAACGATTTGAAGGATGAAATTTTGGGTAAAATTGTTTATAACTTTTTTATGAATTTTTTTTCTCGGCTACACTCAAACCATAAAGATAATATAGCAAACTTTCAAAGTCCAATTTGGCACTGTTTGACGCGTTTAAAATTTGATTTTTTAACAACAACGTGTAGATAAAAGTCTACTTAAACGATTTGAAGGATGAAATTTTGGGTAAAATTGTTTATAACTTTTTTATTATTTTTTTTCTCGGGTCCACCCAAACTATATAGATAATATAGCAAACTTTCAAAGGCCAATATGGCACTGTTTGACGCGTTTAAAATTTAATTTTTTAACAACAACGTGTAGATAAGAGTCTACTTAAACGATTTGAAGGATGAAATTTTGGGTAAAATTATTTATAACTTTTTTATGAATTTTTTTTCTCGGGTCCACCCAAACCTATACATATAATATAGCAAACTTTCAAAGTCCAATATGGCACTGTTTGACGCGTTTCAAATTTAATTTTTTTAACAACAACGTGTAGATAAGAGTCTACTTAAACGATTTGAAGGATGAAATTTTGGGTAAAATTGTTTATAACTATTTTATGAATTTTTTTTCTCGGATCCACCCAAACTATACATATAATATAGCAAACTTTCAAAGTCCAATATGGCACTGTTTGACGCGTTTCAAATTTAATTTTTTTAACAACAACGTGTAGATAAGAGTCTACTTAAACGATTTGAAGGATGAAATTTTGGGTAAAATTGTTTATAACTTTTTTATGAATTTTTTTTCTCGGGTCCACCCAAACGATATAGATAATATAGCAAACTTTCAAAGTCCAATTTGGCACTGTTTGACGCGTTTCAAATTTAATTTTTTAACAACAACGTGTAGATAAGAGTCCACTTAAACGATTTGAAGGATGAAATTTTGGGTAAAATTGTTTACAACTTTGTTGCGAATTTTTTTTCTCGGGTCCACCCAAACTATATAGATAATATAGCAAACGTTCAAAGTCCAATTTGGCACTGTTTGACGCATTTCAAATTTAATTTTTTAACAACAACGGTTGTGGCTGAATGACCTACGATGTCTAAGCCAATGTCCCATATCATCCATAATTCCCCAACCCAAATTTCCGTCAATCATCCTTCCTTTTATTAAAAAAAAAAAAAAAACAACAACGTGTAGATAAGAGTCTACTTAAACGATTTGAAGGATGAAATTTTGGGTAAAATTGTTTATAACTTTTTTATGAATTTTTCTTCTCGGGTCCACCCAAACTTTCTTTGACGCGTTTAAAATTTGATTTTTTTAACAACAACGTGTAGATAAGAATCTACTTAAACGATTTGAAGGATGAAATTTAATCTATACACTAATGTTAATTACATCCTCAACGTTTGATTTATTATAAATCATTAATATTGAAGACATTTTTCTTTGGAGGTGGATGCGCCGGGAAATCCGTGGCTATCTTCACATCGGTAATTAATTGTCACTGTCAATTTGTTAATCGCCTGCAAACACAACTGAGATATACATTTTGAGTATTAAGAATCAATTTTTACTAGGTGTGGACAAAGTGTACTTCACAGTAGGTAAAGTTATTTTATTTTCTGTATTAATTTTGGTTTTATAAAAACCCATCATCAGCAGATGTTTTTCTGCCGGATACTCTCTGTATACACTTATTGAAACATATTTGGACATATATTATCGCAATCCCAATTGAAAGGTTTGCCATGTTTCTTCAAGAACCTTTTGATTAATTTTTGAATTAAAGTTTAGACATTATTGAATCCGATTACATATAAAATAGATTCTTCATTCTGCCTGACCTTGTACATTAGTTATACACTGATTTAACACATTAACCGCTTTGTTAGTCACCGGTGACTAACACTGAAGTATTCCAATGGGGCCGTGTCGGTCACCAATAACTGACAGCGTGTACCTAGTTAAATGAAATAAGCATATTCTTACTCATTTTATAAAATAAAACTTAAAAACAAAGAAAAGTTTTTTTGACATTTTACAAAAAACTTGTTGGCAGCCAATGTGTTAAAAAAGAAAATACATGAAATTTCTCCTAATACACATCGAACCCTCCGCGTGCATCGCCCGGCGTAAATAGCTTAATTAAGTCGACATTTTTAATTAGTCCTAAAGCCCGTTTTAATCCGCATAAAAGGAAATGCACGGGACGTGGGTATTTCGTTTAATTAAGCCGAATTCCATTTGTGTAATGCGTTTCGGGACGTCGGCGGCGTTTAAAAGAGTCTCTCTCTTGGCGTCCCATATAATATTCAAATTGCGGGACGGGACGGCGAAATGATGGGGATGAGGTGCTACTTTGTGCACGGGGGAGAAGCTGCTGCGGCCGTGTTTACAACGGAATGAATTATTTAATATTTGAATAACTTGGTGCGTACTCGCATTGTCTTGTATTTTATTTGAATTGCAAATTCGGACCGTAACCGCTACAAACCGGAACGATGGAACACTTCCTGATTCCTTCTCTTTGCTATTACAAACATATTGAAATTTGAACTCTATCGATACAATAATTATGTTCGCTTATTTAAGATGATAAAGCAAATACATTTTAATAGTTATAGTGAATAATGTACCATTTAAAATTGGGACCAAACCACACATTTAGTCCACCGCTGCCTTTAAAAAAATTAAGCTCAGCCTTGGAAGTCTTACTTACGAAGATGCTATGGTGATTATTAAAAAAAAAGGAAAAACTTCAATTGCTGGCAAAATTGTAATATATCGATAAAAAAATATCTGGTGATTATTAAAAAAATGGCAGAAGAACCTTATGTCAAAAGCCTGTTGCTGCCGCCACTGAGTGCACCCATACACAATGAATGGCTAATTCTTCAATTTGTTTAAACAAACCTTTATGACAGCCTGCCATTTTACGTGCTCCCTCGCTACTTAGACCAACACACTTCATCCAATCGATATCGTGAATTGGTAAGCTTAAAAATATCATCTGAGGTCCTTCTTGTCGGTAGCCTTTTACAAAACAAAAAAAATTCTTGTATGGTGTCTTCGTCAATATAACAAATTAGATTTGCATTATCCTCGATATCTGCTTTCATCTACTTGCAAGGAAAAGAACTTGCATTTTTTACTTTAGCAACTAGTTCTTCTAAATGTTTCGTGATATCGTCAATTCTCTGTTTAACCATATTATTTGATAATGGTATCGCAGAAAATGAACTTTTTTCCTTTATTCCGCAACAATTTTTAAAACGGAAAGTATTCGCTTTTCTCCAGCACTATGAGGATACCCAGTATCACCTATTAATTTGGAAATTTCAAAAGCTGTCAAAGTGAGGCTTTTATTTGGCTGGTGATAATTTTTTTTCGAAGCAATCAATTCCTTTTTTTATCAGCAAAAAAGTTAATTGGCTTATCTGAAGTGTTTCTAAATGTCGTTTCAACTTTGACGGTTTCATACTTTCATTTGAAAGTTGCCCATTGCAAATAACACATAGTGGCACATTGTTTTAACTGCCGCCAACAATGTAAATATTCGTCACAATATTTGCGAGTCCAATTAACTTTACGCTTGTTGTTTTGGCGCTGCATATCTCCTTTAGGGGCTTCAGGGAAAGTATCTTCATAAGCATGATGTTTAGCTTTGCTCGTACTTGGTTGATCATCATTTAAATTTCTGGTTTTGTCAATTAATCATTTATCCATTCCAGGTTGGAAACTTTTATAAAAAGATTTTTTTTAGTAAACATTAAATATTGTTTCCCCATCAGAATACCTACAGACCGGTTTCGACCTTCCAAGTCTCATCAGTGTAGTTAGTTGCTGATGGGGAAACGGAGATTACTATTGGAACATAAGTATTCCAAACACCGTTAAAGGTAGAAACGCCAAAGTGGAGCAATATATTCCGCCATTTTGCCGTTTCTAACATTCATGTCAGTAAATGTATCTTTGAATGACCTATAAGCTTCCTGAATTGGCACCTTGTGATTTTCATAACTTGTAAGTTCGCGTCTTGTTTATGCATTATTTGTGAATTTTGGTTTATTTATATTTTATGTACATGTTATGAAAATAAAGGCCTATTATTATTAATATTATTATTAAATTACAGAGAATCAGCCTCTTTGACAATTTACCTTTATCTCAACATCTGGACTACAAATGCACAATATTATTAAGGATTAGTTACATTTTTAATTAATTTTCCAAAATGGAATTAACAAAATTTTTAAATCCATTAAGTCTAGATTTAATAAAAATCAATTAAAAATTATTTATTGCTAAAATAAATGCACAATTAAAAATTTGGTCTATATTCATTTTTTACAAAATTATCTCCAAGGAATGTTTAAGATTCAACCTAAAAATTCACGTTCAAACACATTGCATTTTCAACTTTTCATTTTAAGTTTGGAGCGTTGCAGTTTTCTTTTATTCTAAAATTTGGCAATTGTTTTAACATGAAATTGAAAATACATTATTTATTAATATATCTTCAGGTTTTGAAATAAATTCCTTGTCTAATTATTTTTTTACAATTTTTTAAATCGTTGAATGCATTCTTTAACTTTTACATTTAAAGTTTAGAGCATTGCTGTTTTGTTTCGTTTCAAAATTCGGCAATTTTTTTAACGGAAAATTAAAAATACATGATTTTTTAAGATATATTCAGGTTTAGAAATAAATTCCTTGTTTGATTATTTTTTTACAATTTTTCAAATTGTTCAATGCATTTTTCAACTTTTACATTTTAAGTTTGTAACGTTGCTGTTTTTTTTCGTTCCAAAATTCGGCAAATGTTTTAACGGAAAATTAAAAATACATTATTTTTTAAGATATCTTCAGGTTTCGAAATAAATTCCTTGTCTAATTATTTTTTCACAATTTTTCAAATTGTTGAATGCATTTTTTAACTTTTACATTTTAAGTTTGGAGCATTGCTGTTTTCTTTCGTTTCAAAATTTGGCAATTGTTTTAACGGGAAATTAAAAATACATTATTTGTTAAGATACCTTCAGGTTTAGAAATAAATTCCTTGTCTGATTATTTTTTTACAATTTTTCAAATCGTTGAATGCATTTTTTAACTTTTACATTTTAAGTTTGGAGCGTTGCTGTTTTCTTTCGTTCCAAAATTTGACAATTGTTTTAACGGGACATTAAAAATACATTATTCATTAAGATATCTTGAGATTTTGAAATAAATTCCTTGTCTGATTATTTTTTTACAATTTTTCAAATCGTTGAATGCATTTTTTAACTTTTACATTTTAAGTTTGGAGCGTTGCTGTTTTCTTTCGTTCCAAAATTTGACAATTGTTTTAACGGGACATTAAAAATACATTATTCATTAAGATATCTTGAGATTTTGAAATAAATTCCTTGTCTGATTATTTTTTTACAATTTTTCAAATCGTTCAATGCATTTTTCAACTTTTACATTTTAAGTTTGGAGCGTTGCTGTTTTCTTTCGTTCCAAAATTTGACAATTGTTTTAACGGGACATTAAAAATACATTATTCATTAAGATATCTTGAGATTTTGAAATAAATTCCTTGTCTGATTATTTTTTTACAATTTTTCAAATCGTTCAATGCATTTTTCAACTTTTACATTTTAAGTTTGTAGCGTTGCTGTTTTTTTTCGTTCCAAAATTCGGCAAATGTTTTAACGGGAAATTAAAAATACATTATTTTTTAAGATATCTTCAGGTTTCGAAATAAATTCCTTGTCTGATTGTTTTTTTACAATTTTTCAAATCGTTGAATGCATTTTTCAACTGTTAGATTTTAAGTTTGGAGCGTTGCTGTTTTCTTTGGTTTCAAAATTTGGCAATTGTTTTAACGGGAAATTAAAAATACATTATTTGTTAAGATATCTTCAAGTTTAGAAATAAATTCCTTGTCTGATTATTTTTTTACAATTTTTCAAATTGTTGAATGCATTTTTTAACTTTTACATTTTCATTTTGGAGCGTTGCTGTTTCCTTTCGTTCCATAATTTGGCAATTGTTTTAACGGGAAATTACAAATATATTATTTTTTAAGATATCTTCAGGTTTAGAAATAAATTCCTTGTCTGATTATTTTTTTTGCAATTTTTCAAATTGTTGAATGCATTTTTTAACTTTTACATTTTAAGTTTGGAGCATTGCTGTTTCCTTTCGTTGCATAATTTGGCAATTGTTTTAACGGGAAATTACAAATACATTATTTTTTAAGATACCTTCAGGTTTTGAAATAAATTCCTTGTCTGATTATTTTTTTTACAATTTTTTAAATCGTTGAATGCATTTTTCAACTTTCCCATTTTAAGTTTGGAGCGTTGCTTTTTTTTTCGTTCCAAAATTCGGCAATTGTTTTAACAGGAAATTAAAAAAGACCTTGTCTGATTATTTTTTTACAATTTTTCAAATCGTTGAATGCATTTTTCAACATTCCATTTAAGTTTGGAGTGTTGCTGTTTTGTTTCGTGCTAAAATTTGGCAATTGTTTTAACGGAAAATTAGAAAGACATTATTCATTAAGGCATCTTAAGGTTTTGAAATAAATTCTTGGTCTAATTATTTTTTTCTTCCAACAGGAAATTAAAAATACATTTTCAGATTTTGAAATAAATTCCTTGACTGATTATTTTTTTTTTACAATTTTTCAAAACTTTGAATACTATTATTTTATTTTCAAAGATGGAGTAAATTGTACAGAATAAATAGAAATCCAAAATCGCGTGCAATTTACAATGTGCATATTTTAGATTCGTCCAGCAAATTCTGGAGAAAATCCATGCTTCTTAAATGATGATGCGCGGTACACCCTCTTGCGGTGAATCTAGGAAGTTGAAAATTAGTTCCAGCGTTATTTAAGGGCCGTTTAGTAACAAGGATTTTTTCCCGAAGCTGCAGGCCTTATAGTTTTCGAGATATCAATTACAATTTATTGCGTCACCCTGTTGCGAAACACCTGCGTCGCTCGCGAGGTGCGAAAACTCCCGACGCGAGGCCGAGCGTTGATTACACGACCAACGCGTGCTTCTAATTTGGGTTAGTGAACTCGGGTACGCGGGAATCGGCGTGCATTCTGCACGGTTCTCGAAGTTTTTAGTGTTTTTTTTGCGTTTATTTTAATCAAAAATTAGCCTAAAATATGCTAAAGTGTGTAGTGAATGGATGCAGGGCATCTACGATGGAAATAGCACATAGGTTAGTGTTAAATCTTACTTAAACCAACACTGCGCAGTAAATGTCGCGACGCCATCGGTCGCCTTGCTAAAAATCGCAAAGTAATATAGCGTTTGTTTTACGGGTAAACCGATTTACGGTAATTACAATCGCAATCGCAATCGCTAATAGAATTATTTAATACCGCAAAAAAGTGTTAGTTTTGAGAATTGCAAATTATTGCACAACCGTGATTTTGCTTTTTTTCGATCGGATACAACCGGATATGATCGTGCGAGACGAAATTTTATTATTATTAATTTCTCAATTACGCAGATTTTACACCTAGGCTTTATTATACAATCCAAAGAATTGAAAAGCGTTTGGTATTTTTTTAAAGAACGAAATTGGGTGTTGAACTAAACGCTTTTTTATTTTTTCGCGATATTTTTCTAAATATGAAAAATATCACAAATTTTTTTAAACAAAAAGTAATGATAACAAAATGCTGCAAATGTTTTGTTAATAAATGTTTTTTGTAAAATCTTTCGTTTTTAATAAAAAAATAAAAATCTATTTATTTTAAATTTCTCGGTCAGTTATTTTAATATTATGTAATAATAATAATAGTTACAACAAATGTATATAAGCAAATATTGTAGATAATAAAAAAATAAACAATTTATAAAGAATAAGTTTTTTTCGAAATCGCACTAGCTTTTGAGAAAAATGGGTGTTTACCTAAACAATTTTTTTGTTTTTTCGCGATATTTTTTTAAATATGAAAAATATCACAAATATCTTTAAACAAAAACTAATGACAACAAAATGCTGCAAATCTTTTGCTAATAAATGTTTTTCGTAAAATCTTTCGTTTTTAATAAAGAAATAAAAATCGATTTTTTTTTACTTTTTCGGTCTATAATTACGTAATAATAATAGTTACAAAAATGTATATAAGTAAATATTGTAGATAATTTCAAAATAAACAATTTATAACAAATGCGTTTTTTCAAAATCGCACTAGTTTTTGAGAAAAATGGGTGTTTACCTAAACGCTTTATTGTTTTGCGCGATATTTTTTTAAATATGAAAAATATCACAAAAATCTTTAAACAAAAACTTAAAATAATAAAACGCTGCAAATCTTTTGTTAATAAATGTTTTTCCTAAATTTTTTTGTTTTTAAGAAAAAAATAAAAATCGTTTTTTTTACTTTTTCGGTCTGTAATTATGTAATAATAATAGTTACAACAAATTGATATAAGCAAATATTATTGATAATACCATAATAAACAATTTATAAAGAATAAGCTTTTTTTAGAAAACTTGCGGAAGTCCTTTGGATTTTTTCTAAAAAAAATTAGTTATTAATAATAACCCCCCTTCTAATAACCCTTCGCCGTTTAAACCGGCCCTTAAATTCTTGTCCTGAAAGGGCCACTGTTGGGTGCTAGAGCTGCGGAAATTAGGGAATAACAAAGTATGAGTATAATAGGGCTATTGTGGCGAAACTCTCATATAAAACAAAAGTTTAACGCATCGTTCGACTGTACATTTATGAAATTAAAGTTTATTTTTGTGCTTAAAATAATGCCTAAGTTACACAAACGCTATAACTTAGGTATTAGTTGTCGATGTTAATTGGAATAATAATCTGCAATAAATAATTAGGTAAGTTTGAATTAAACAACTTTCGACGTTTTTTTACCACTATTTTTTTTTTATGGCCTCGGAAGCAAGTCCATATGGCCAGCTCAGGCTACCACTATTTAAAACGTCTAAAGTTGTTTAATTCAAAGTTACCTGACAATGGACTACCACATAGTAACGGTCGCAACCATCATCTTCATAATAAATAATTAATTAAACGAACTAATTTTTTATAATTTCTAGAAAAAAAAAATTCATCTTTAACAACGAATTAAAATCACACTTCTTCAATTCAAAGTGCATAAATAATTATCGCGAATTCCAATTAATATTTAAATAAATTTTTGCTGATTAACAGTAAAGTCTGTCCGCGTTTTAATCATTAATTTTTACATTGAAAAAACATTCCATTAAGAGAATTATTTCTATCCAATAGAGAGAAAAATTGGAGAAAGTTTAAAAATGGCCACATATAAAATTTAACTTTGTATATTTAAACCTGCGAGTAAAATAATTTTACTAACTTTCGAATAGGATCATAAAATTGACGAAGTTTTTTGTTGTTAGAAAATATTTATTGTTCACAAATTTACAGTCGAAGACTGAATACTTTTTCAAACTTTTTGGTTAAGGTGATATGGAAAGCTGTCATTTAAAAAAAAGTAATATTCAGGTTTATAATTCCATTAAAAACTGCTAGAACCTCCATGTTTGGGTTTAAAGATAAATCTTTGCGAACAAAAAAGCATTTCTTGATCATCTGTAACGTATTTGCTGACTCGAAGAGAAAATATGGAAACAGTACAAATCGATTTAAAATTTTAGATTATAATTCAAATAAAACTATAACCACCCCATTATTAAATTTTATAATTGCGATCAAAAAACAATTTCTTGAAAATCTACGACGAAAAAAAAATTTAAATAAATATAAAT
This sequence comes from Ocypus olens, assembly GCA_910593695.2. Lineage (NCBI taxonomy): Eukaryota > Metazoa > Arthropoda > Insecta > Coleoptera > Staphylinidae > Ocypus > Ocypus olens. Next base: position 50,247,794 of record OU343050.1, on the reverse strand, counting down.
CGTGCAGATAAAATGTTACAAAAGATTTATTTAATTTAGGAAACATGGTTTTTTCAAAATAATGTTGTTTTTTTTAAATCCAACAATTTTCTTAAGAGTTGCGAATTTTTTTAAATTCTAAGTTTGGAATGGTCGAATCTAAGTCGAAAAAAACATTAAACAAATATAAATCGCGCAGGTAAAATTCTACAAAATGTTTATTTAGTTTAGGAAACATCATTATTTCTAAATAATTGTGGTTTTTTAAAATCCAACTATTTTCTTGCGAGTTGCGAATTTTTTAAAATTCTAAATTTTGCATTGTCAAATCTACGACGAAAAAAATTGTAATAAATATAAATCGAGCGGGTAAAATTCTACAAAAGAATTATTTAGTTTAGGAAACATGGTTCTTTCAAAATAATGCTGCTTTTTAAAAATCCAACAATTTTCTTGAGAGTTGCGAATTTTTTAAAATTATAAATTTTGAATTGTCGAATCTACGACGAAAAAACTTGAAACAAATATAAATCGCGCAGGTAAGATTCTACAAAATGTTTATTTAGTTTAGGAAACATCATTATTTCTAAATAATTGTGGTTTTTTAAAATCCAACTATTTTCTTGCGAGTTGCGAATTTTTTAAAATTCTATATTTTGAATTGTCGAATCTACGACGCAAAAAACTTGAAACAAATATAAATCGTGCAGGTAAAATTCTACAAAATGTCTATTTAGTTTGGGAAACATCATTCTTTTAAGATACATGTGGTTTTTAAAAATCCAACAGTTTTTGTGCGAGTTGCGAATTTTTTAAAATTCTTTATTTTGAATTGTCGAATCTACGACGAAAAAAACTTAAAACAAATATAAATCATGCAGGTAAAATTCTATAAAATTTTTATTTAGTTTAGGAAACATCATTCTTTCAAAATAATTGTGGTTTTTAAAAATCCAACTATTTCCTTGCGAGTTGCGAATTTTTTAAAATTCTAAATTTTGAATTGTCGAAAAAAACACGAAACAAATATAAATCGTGCAGGTAAAATTCTACAAAATTTTTAATTAGTTTAGGAAACATGGTTCTTTCAAAATAATATTGTTTTTCAAAAATCCAACAATTTTCTTGAGAGTTGCGAATTTTTTAAAATTATAAATTTTTAATTGTCAAATCTACGACGAAAAAAAAAATGAAATAAATATAAATCGTGCAGGTAAAATTTTACAAAATGGTTATTTAGTTTGGGAAACATCATTCTTTCAAAATAATTGTGGTTTTTAAAAAACCAACAATTTTCGTGCGAGTTGCGAATTTTTTAAAATTCTAAATTTTTAATTGTCGAATCTACGACGAAAAAAAATTGAAATAAATATAAATCGTGCTCGTCAAATCCTACAAAAGATTTATTTAGTTTAGGAAACATGGTTCTTTCAAAATAATATTGTTTTTCAAAAATCCAACAATTTTCTTGATAGTTGCGAATTTTTTAAAATTATAAATTTTTAATTGTCAAATCTACGACGAAAAAAAAATGAAATAAATATAAATCGTGAGGGTAAAATTCTACAAAAGATTTATTTAGTTTAGGAAACATGGCTCTTTCAAAATAATGTTGTTTTTTAAAAACCCAACAATTTTCTTGAGAGTTGCGAATTGTTTAAAATTATAAATTTTTAACTGTCAAATCTACGCCGAAAAAAAAATTAAATAAATATAAATCGCGCAGGTAAAATTCTATAAAAATTTTATTTAGTTTAGGAAACATCATTCTTTCAAAATAATTGTGGTTTTTAAAAATCCAACAATTTTCGTGCGAGTTGCGAATTTTTTAAAATTCTAAATTTAGAATTGTCAAATCTACGACGAAAAAAAAAATAAATATAAATCGTGCGGGTAAAATTCCACAAAATGTTTATTTAGTTTAGGAAATATCTTTCTTTCAAAATAATTGTGGTTTTTAAAAATCCAACTATTTTCTTGCGTGTTACGAATTTTTTTAAATTCTAAATTTTGAATTGTCAAATCTACGACGAAAAAAAAATTGAAATAAATATAAATCGTCCAGGTAAAATTCTACAAAAGATTTATTTAGTTTAGGAAACATGGTTCTTTCAAAATAATGTTGTTTTTTAAAAATTCAACAATTTTCTTGAGAGTTGCGAATTTTTTAAATTATAAATTTTGAATTGTCGAATCTACGACGAAAACACTTGAAAAAATATAAATCGTGCAGGTAAAATTCTACAAAATGTTTATTTAGTTTGGGAAACATTATTCTTTCTAAATAATTGTGCTTTTTAAAAATCCAACTATTTTATTGCGTGTTGCGAATTTATTAAAATTCTAAAGTTTGAATTGGCAAATCTTCAGAAGATTTATTTAATTTAGGAAACATTAAAAAAAATTGAAATAATAATCTTGGTGACTCAGATAAATACAAAAGCATTTATCATCGACTTGAAATTTTCTAAATTTTAGCGCTTAAAATTATAAATACTCCATACATGGGTTTTAAGATAAATCCTTGTGAACAAAGGATCATTTCTTGAAAATGAAAATCTGTAATAATTTCCCCGACGTAGAAAAACATAGAAACAATTCAAATCGATTTAATAATTTCAAAATTTACTTAAAATTAATTGAGGTTTATAATTCCTTGAAAAATGATTACCACCCCTATTCATACATTTTGAGATAAATCCATGTCTTGGAAATCTGCAGTAATCTAAGTGATTCAAATAAATATATAAACAATTGCCATCGACTTGAAACTTTCCAAGTTTACTCAAAATTTATTCAGGATTATAATAATAAAAACTGCAAATACTCCATGCATGGATTTTAAGATAAATCCTTGCGAACAAATCATAATTTCTTGAAAATCTGTAATTAATTTTCCGACTCAAATAAACATAGAAACAATTCAAATCGACCTAAAACTTTCAAAATTGACTTAAAATTAATTAAGGGTTACAATTCTTTGTACAATTATTATCACCGCATTCATAAATTTTGAGATAAATCTATGCGATCAAAACACAATTTCTTGAAAAACTGCAATCATTTTGGCGACTGGAATAAATACAGAAACAATTGTTATCGACTTGAAACTTTCCAAATTTACTTAAAATTCATTAAGAGTTATAATTTCTTGTACAATTATTATCACCGCATTCATAAATTTTGAGATAAATCTATGTGATCAAAACACAATTTCTTGAAAATCTGCAATAATTTTGGCGACTGAAAAAATACAGAAACAAATGTTATCGACTTGAAACTTTCAAAATTTACTTAAAATTCATCAAGAGTTACAATTTCTTGTACAATTATTATCACCCCATTCATAAATTTTGAGATAAATCTATGTGATCAAAACACAATTTCTTGAAAATCTGCAATAATTTTGGCGACTGAAATAAATACAGAAACAATTGTTCTCGACTTGAAACTTTCAAAATTTACTTAAAATTCATTAAGAGTTATAATTTCTTGTACAATTATTATCATCCCATTAATACATTTTGAGATAAATTCATGCGATCAAAACACAATTTCTTGAAAATCTGCAATAATTTTGGTGACTGAAATAAATACAGAAACAATTGTTATCGACTTATAACTTTCCAAATTTACTTAAAATTCATTCAGAATTATAATTCCATGAAAAGTTTTAACAACCCGTCTGTAGATTTTCGGTTGCCAACAAGTTGGCAACTCGTGTGAAGTCCCAAATATTTTATTTGCTAAAATCAAATAATTTTAAGGTTAGAATAAAAGTTCGTCCTATAAAACGACGCGAAATATTTTCTTCTTTAATTTGATGCCATTGCATTTCCTTGCCATAGATGTGGGAGGCCGGTCCACTAGCCGCGTGCGTTACTAATGCGTAAGGTCCAGGGTTCGAATCCCGGCGAGGGCATGGGTGTTTGAGGATGTCTATTTTCATTTAATATAAATAACGTATTATAAATAATCGGTTGTAGCTGAATGAGCTACGCTGTCAAAGACAATGTCCCATATCATCCATAATTCCCCAACCCAAATTTCCGTCAATTATCCTTCCTTAAAAAAAAAAGATGTGAGAGGCAGGAATTTGCATAAACATGATATACAATGTAAATAGCCTATCTTCAGGTATGTATGATCTATAGAAAACTATACAAGATAAATAAATAAATAAATAAAACTTTATTGCTGTTTTAAGCTTCTAGGCAGGTCATACATAATAAATAATAAAGATAACTTAGTAAAATTAATTAATAGTTCAGCTAAATTAACTTCAAAATGACTGAGTGACTTGAACATCTTCAATCGTTTTTTTTTGAGAAACAGCGGTCACAGGCAGACACATAATGACATTTTTTTAAGGGGGCCGCGGTGGCCTAGTGACTAGAGCTCCTGCTCACGGGCCTCGTGGTCGTGGGTTCGAATCCCATCCGCGCGGTCACTTTTTTGGAACGAAATCTATGGATGTTTAGTGTATGTCCCTTTCAATTACTATAAATGGTTATTATACAAATTATCGGTTGTGGTCGAATGCCCTAGCTGGCTACGCAACTATCCCAAAATCATCCGCGCTTCCTCAACCCGAATTCCCGTCAACCATCCTTCCCTTAAAAAAAAACTTCACTTTCCACAAAGTTTTTTGTAAAAGTATTTTTTGTAAATTATAACTAGGGTCATTAATGTAGACAACCATCTATATTTTTTTAATTTTTTTATTTCAATGTGGCTTACGCCTGGCCTTGGTATCCATTACCATTTTCCATCAAACCAAGTTATAGTGATTTTTATTTTTATCCAAAACTTGCATATTACATTTATACTAGGAATCCGATAAGGAATAATACGTTTCTCGCCTAGGCCATCCAGATTCTTGTAGCACAAAAGTGATGAAGTGATAAATTTATGGTGGCTTAGTTAATTACAACATGGATTTTTTTTAACCTTCACTATATTAGAAACTATTCATAAGTGGAGAGTTAACACAATTTGTTATTTATTAATCGGTTGTTTTGCCATAACATTTAATATTATCTATTAAGATATTTATTTTTTTTACTACGTATGCAATAGGAGTATGCATCGTGCTATTTATGTTTCAGCAATCCTAGATAGAGCAAATATTATGGTTGGTAATTCCATAAATTATATTTATTTGCAATTATTATATTTAACTGGCGCATAGTATTATTTGAGCTATATAATTTACTGCGGTTTATTTGTTTATATTGTTAATACTTAGGTAAAGAATTTTTAGGTTCTAAGAAATCCAATATGTTAGATCTATGTATCCAATCACATTATAATAGAGATCCATGTTGCTGCAGTAAATATTTATTATTGTTTACAAACAGTTGAATTATTTGGCTCAATTCATAACGATTGTAGCAATGCTACTACGTTGTGCTATTTATCATTTTAGATTAGTGTAACCTTTGATGATGATGTAACGATCAAAACATGTCATAGAACTGCAAATAAAAACACGGAACACAAAAAAGTGCCTTTCTTCACCAAATTTAAGTTACTACTTACTAATACAGGGTGGCCCATCTATCAGTTGCTTTTTGAACTATCGATTATTTCGGCTTTGACAGCTCGAATGACTTTGCCAATGTGTCAAATATTTAGTAAAAGGTTTGCGGTTTACGAAATGGTTAAGTTTACGCTCGAAGAAAATTGGGAAATATTGAAAACTTACTTCCAAAATGGTGAGTCTTCAACCGAAACTGCAAGAAGAATGCGAACAAAATTCGGGAAAAATAAAGCGCCTTCCAGGCAGTTTGTGGATAATTTTGTGTTTTTTTTCCCGTGCTCGTCCAGTGCGCTCAATCGAAAATATTGCTGCTGTTGCCGAAAGTGTGAGTGACAATCCATCAACATCAACTCGACACCGCTCGCAGGAATTGAACATTTCTCGCACGTCCCTTCAAAGAATTTTGACGAAAGACCTCGGTTTGAAGCCGTACAAAATTCAATTGGTGCAAGAGCTGAAGCCGCACGACCATTCGATGCGATTTCGGTTCGGTCAATGGGCCGAAGAACGCTTGATGAAAGAAGAGCATTTTTATCGAAAAATCATCTCTTCAGATGAAACTCATTTCCACCTCGGTGGTTATGTCAATAAGGAAAACTGCCGCATTTGGGGCTCAGAAAATCCACACGTAATCATGGAAAAGTCACTGCACCCACGAGTGACTGTTTGGTGCGGTATGTGGTCCGACGACATCATTGGTCCGTTTTTCTTCGAAAACGAAGCAGCAGACGTCGTAACCGTCAATGGTGAGCGCTATCGCGGCATGTTGGAAATTTTTTTCTTTCCCCGAATGGAAGAGGAAGACATCGGCGGCATTTGGTTCCAGCAGGACGGCGCCAACGTTACAGTCGAACTTTTGCGCGGTACGTTCGAAAATCGCATAATTAGCCCAAACGGCGATGTCAACTGGCCGCCTCGCAGCTGCGATTTGACTATTTTTTGTAGGGTGCCGTCAAGAATAAGTGCTACGCCAAACATCCAGAGACGACTGACGACCTATAGCACGAGATTGAAGTCGCCATTGCAGCCATTGAGGGCCACACCATCGAAAATGTCATGAAAAATTGGGTCGACAGAATGGGCTACTGCAAAGCCAGTCGGGGCAGCCATATGAATGAAGTGGTCTTCCACTATTAAACCGCAATGTTGGGGCAATTCAATATAAAAAAAATAATTGAAAAATATCCACCCTTCTTTTTTTATAGCAATTTTAAAATGCAACTTTGTCGTGGGACACCCTATATTTTTACGACTAGCCGTTTTTAAAAAAAAAGTCTGATACGGTGGTCTGCAACATCTTCATTGCAGATACTTTAACAATATAAAACAAAATAATTACAATTTGCATTTTGAATAATTACGTTAGCACGTCGTATGTCTGGGCTATCGACCATCCCCGCCTCATTTTAGCAATATTATTCCTGTAATAAAATACTCTTCTCCGATCCGATGATTTGTGTCACCTCTGAGAAACAAAAACGACTTTTTTTCAGGCTCATAAAATTTATCACCTCCCCCACTATCCATAAAACATGAAATCCCTCTTTCCAAGTTACCGCCTAAACATACATTATTAATTTAAATAATCATTACACGCACGCAACATTTTCTCGTTGAGCGCGATTAACATTTCACGAAGCCATTAGGGCATTATTGTCATGCAGAATCTCGATTCGAACATTTGTATTCCCAGGCCTAACGCGTCCAGATTGGGAATCGATCCGATCCTGTTGTGACCAGCAGCGGTGTACAGCAGTATCTGGGTCCAGGTGACAAATTCAAATCGGGCAATGAATGAAAAAAGATATTTCCCTTTTATCAAGTTAAATCAATGACATCAGCCCATTTGAGCTTGTGCACGGTCGCCATGGCGACGCGATTCGCGCCCCCATTTCTAAGCCCTTGTTTAGAATTTCAGATTTTTCTCCGTCACCATCTATTAGTGGTTACAAATAGTCGTGTGACTTTTATAAATAGACTTGAGGGTAAAAGTTTTAATGAGAATTGTCGCGAACGTTACCAAGGGATAATCCCATCAATAAAATAAATTGAAATATTCACTTTTCTTTTAATTTTAATACAATACAATAGAATAATATTGGGAATAAATTTGTACTCCTGATATGGTTTTATAATTAAGCCACAGGCTACAAATTGACATTTGTTTTTGGAAGAGTAGTAATAAGATCTTTACAGTGATGTGTAGAAACTCCGAATCGAACCAATGGATTTTTCAAAAAATCATTTCCCGCTCATCAACGATCAGACCGACCTAATATTCTCCCCACTGTTCAATGCTTTGTAAAAATATATAAATGTACAATCGTAATGTAAATATTCATAGTTTGAAAATGACAAGCTGAAATTGTCGAAACTATAGTTACTACTCCAAGTTAATAAAGTGATACCAACAAAGTTATTCGTTTTATTTGAATTAATCATTTCAAATGCAATTTTTGAGCAAAAGTGACAGTGGGTATCTTTGGATAGTTTTTCAAGTTTTCGTCAAAAATTTCAAATCGCCAATTTGAATTGAATCGAACTAATTTGTATACAAGGAGCATAGATTTGCAAACCGCGTTCGATTTCGAGTCTTCGTATAGCCGCTACGCCCGTTCAAAGACTGAAAATACCAATATTTTCGAGAATTTTCCAACTGACATGTTAACTTTTTGCTATTTTAGCCAGCTGAAATTTTTTAACGAAAATCGATTTTTCACGTTCTTGTGATGAAAAAGAATGAACACTTTAATGGTCTACAACCAAAAGTGTGGTACGCGTACCCCCTGGAGCACGGGAAGATTTTGCTGGGGATACGTGCTCCAGCGGGCTTTGGCAGTGTTAACAGGCTTTTGGATGTGGAACCGCATCTCAGATTAAAATTAACAAACAGGGAACCAAATTATCATAATCTGTTGTCTCAGTCTCAACAATTTCATCCTTCTTATAGATTATAATTAATGTTATTTATAACAGTGGCGGCTCGTGGAACATGTTGGTGGTAAAGCCACTTATACAATTATACCCCCCCCCTCCTTTTTTGAAGAAAGAGAGAACGATTTATCTTCCTAAACCAAAGTAACTGGCAAAAAAGTTAGAATTAGTTAAAAATTCTTGCCGAGCTTGAAACCACAAGTAGTACCATGGCTCCTTGGATCTATATGCATTCAATACTCGAAGCGTAGATTTTGAATGTACGTAACGATCCGAGCGTAGCGTTAAGAAAATTTGTAAAAATTGCCATCGACTTGAAACTTTTCAAATGCACTTAAAATATTCATATTCATATTAAAAAATATTCTAAATTATGATTATGTAAAAATTCATTCAATGCTTTAACCGTGGATTTTGATTTTTCGTAACGAACCGAGCGCAGAGTTCAAAAAATTTGTAAAAATTTCCTGCTCTTGAAAAAAAATACAAAAACAATTGCCATCGACTTGAAACTTTTTAAATGCACTTAAAACACATTCTAAATTATGATTATGTAAAAATCCATTCAATGCTCCAACCGTAGATTTTGAATTTTCGTAATGAACCGAGCGTGGAGTAAGCAAAATTTCTAAACATTTCCTGCTGTTGAAAAAAACACAAAAACAATTGCCATCGACTTGAAACTTTTAAAATGCACTTAAAAACAATCTAAATTATGATTATGTAAAAATACATTCAATGCTCCAACCGTAGATTTTTAATTTTCGTAACGAACCGAGCGTAGAGTTAGGAAAATTTGTAAAAAATTCCTGCTGTTGAAAAAAAAAATATAAAAACAATTGCCATCGACTTGAAACTTTTCAAATGCATTTAAAACACATTCTAAATTATGATTATGTAAAAATTCATTCAATGCTCCAACCGTAGATTTTGAATTTTCGTAACGAACCGAGCGTGGAGTTAAGCAAAATTTGTAAACATTTCCTGCTGTTGAAAAAAAAACACAAAAACAATTGCCATCGACTTGAAACTTTTAAAATGCACTTAAAAACAATCTAAATTATGATTATGTAAAAATACATTCAATGATCCAACCGTAGATTTTGAATTTTCGTAACGAACCGAGCGTAGAGTTAAGAAAATTTGTAAAAATTTCCTGCTGTTGAAAAAAATATAAAAACAATTGCGATCGACTTGAAACTTTTCAAATGTACTTAAAACACATTCTTAATTATGATTATGTAAAAATCCATTCAATGATCCAACCGTAGATTTTGAATTTTCGTAACGAACCGAGCGTAGAGTTAAGAAAATTTGCAAAAATTTGCTGCAGTTGAAAAAAATATAAAAACAATTGCCATCGACTTAAAACTTTTCAAATATATTTAAAACTTATTCTAAATTATGATTATGTAAAAATCCATTCAATGCTCCAACCGTAGATTTTGAATTTTCGTAACGAACCGAGCGTAGAGTTAAGAAAATTTGTAAAAATTTCCTGCTGTTGAAAAAAATATAAAAACAATTGCGATCGACTTGAAACTTTTCAAATGTATTTAAAACACATTCTTAATTATGATTATGTAAAAATCCATTCAATGATCCAACCGTAGATTTTGAATTTTCGTAACGAACCGAGCGTAGAGTTAAGAAAATTTGCAAAAATTTGCTGCAGTTGAAAAAAATATAAAAACAATTGCCATCGACTTAAAACTTTTCAAATATATTTAAAACTTATTCTAAATTATGATTATGTAAAAATCCATTCAATGCTCTAACCGTAGATTTTGAATTTTCGTAACGAACCGAGCGTAGAGTTAAGAAAATTTGTAAACATTTCCTGTTGTTGAAAAAATTTTAAAACAATTGCCATCGACTTAAAACTTCTCAAATGCACTTAAAACATATTCTAAATTTTGATTCTGTAAAAATACATTAAATGATCTAACCGTAGATTTTGATTTTTCGTAACAAACTGAGCGTAGAGTTAAGAAAATGTATAAAAATTTCCTGCTGTTGAAAAAATATAAAAACAATTGCCATCGACTTGAAACTTTTCAAATGCACTTAAAACACATTCTAAATTATGATAATGTAAAAATCCATTCAGTGCTCCAACCGTAGATTATCAATTTTCGTAACGAACCGAGTGTAGAGTTAAGAAAATTTGTAAAAATTTCCTGCTGTTGAAAAAATACAAAAACAATTGCCATCGACTTAAAACTTCTCAAATGCACTTAAAACATATTCTAAATTTTGATTCTGTAAAAATACATTAAATGATCCAACCGTAGATTTTGATTTTTCGTAACGAACCGAGCGCAGAGTTAAGAAAATTTATAAAAATTTCTTGCTGTTGAAAAAAATACAAAAACAATTGCGATCGACTTGAAACTTTTCAAATGTACTTAAAACACATTCTTAATTATGATTATGTAAAAATCCATTCAATGATCCAACCGTAGATTTTGAATTTTCGTAACGAACCGAGCGTAGAGTTAAGAAAATTTGCAAAAATTTGCTGCAGTTGAAAAAAATATAAAAACAATTGCCATCGACTTAAAACTTTTCAAATATATTTAAAACTTATTCTAAATTATGATTATGTAAAAATCCATTCAATGCTCCAACCGTAGATTTTGAATTTTCGTAACGAACCGAGCGTAGAGTTAAGAAAATTTGTAAAAATTTCCTGCTGTTGAAAAAAATATAAGAACAATTGCCATCGACTTGAAACTTTTCAAATACACTTAAAACACATTCTAGATTATGATTATATCAAAGTCTGTTCAATGCTCCAACCGTAGATTTTGAATTTTCGTACGAACCCAGCGTAGATTTAACAAAATTTATAAAAAATTCCAGCAGTTGAAGAAAACTTAAAAACAATTGCCACCGACTTGAAACTTTTCAAATGCACTTAAAACACATTCTATATTATGCTTGAAACTATTTAACTAGCCGCCCCTGATTTATAATATACCTTTTATTTTTTATATTATATTTCATTTTTATTTCTCGTTTATTGTTTACTATTATTTTGTTGATGTACTGAGAAAGGAAAACTAAACATATTTTGATTATTGTTAAGGTATGTGCATTTTTTGTTTGACGAGAACAAAGGGTTTGTACCGCTGTAATTTTAACTTTCAATTTAAACACGTTTGACCTTGAACGTTTTCGGTGGGAACGACGGGTACTCAGTGTTACGAAAATTATAGAAGGGGTACATAAATGTCAAAAGTTTGAGAAACACTGGTCACAATGATTATTAAAAAAGTTGACTGTGTCTGATTTTTAATATTTTCGAGTTTTCTTTGGGAATGCGCCGAGGGCTACGAATAGCCATTTGTTTTTGCGCAAGTACATTTTTAACATTTTCAAGTTTTCTTTGGGAACGCGCCGAGGGCTACGAATAGGCATTTGTTTTTGCCCAAGTACATTTTCTGAAGGGTCTTCACAGTGACGTGTATAAACTTCCAACCGTACCATTGTTTTTTTTCAGATTATTTCAATTGCAATTTTTGAGCAAAAGTAGCATTTCGTAGTTTTTCATGTTTTCGTCAAAAATTTCAAATCGCCAATTTTAATTGAATCCGACTATTTTACACACAAGGAGCACTTACTTGCAAACCGCGTTCGATTTGGAGTCTTCGTTTAGCCGCTACGACCGACCGTTCAAAGTATCAATATCCTGCGTGGCATTAGCCAGAAAAGTTTTGTCAAATAAATGAAAAACTCTCAACTTGTCTCAATCTCTATATTAAGGGATATTAAATTCTAACTTGTGATTACAGTAAAACGATATCTCACTGATCCGAATCCGAATTCTCGAATTTACGAGTGCTCGAGGGGCGGCGTACGGAGATCCGTCTTTCCCTTCCCTTTTCCCTTCCTGGCTGTGTTTTAGGGGTAGCACGTGGCGGCAGTACGCAGGGGACGGGAAATCATGATGGGGTGAACAACCTTATTCTGGCTTGAAGGGCCTCGCCCGGCCCTTTTAAAATCGACTTCCACCGAAATATTTATGCCCCACTCTCCCTCTCTCTCTCTCCCCCGCCCGCGAATAAATCTACGGACGCGACGTGTGCGGCTTCTGGAAAATCTTGCCAATCCAATAGATATATCCACTCTTCCGCATTCATCTTTTATTTAAAGTGTACGCTATTCGATTTCATGAAATGATATTTCTATTTTGCGCTAATGATGGTAATTAAAAAAAAAATACCTTACTAAAGGGAAAATTTGCTGACAAAAAATAATAAGACCAATAAGAAATCCAGTGCGTCTATTGTACTAAAATTTATTCATGTAAACTGCGGTTCAATATTTAATCAAGATTATTAAATGTAATGTGAAAATCTGTGTAGAGTAAAAAATAGAGATATGACTTACACTAGACAAAATAAAGTGTCCTATTTTTTTTTGTCACCCATAAAAAAGATAGTAACAAAAATGGATTCAGTTTATATTAAAGTACTAAATATATTTAAATAAATAAATTTAATTCGGAACACCGAACATAGAAAAAAAAAAGATTTTCATATGATCTCCAATACTCAGATCGCGGTCGGATAAATCTTAAAATATGTCAATGTACGCCATCACCCACAAAAAAATTAGCAACAACTATAGATTCAGCATACATTAAACTACTATTTAAATAAATTTAATTTGGATCAACGAATTTCCATCCTAGAAAAAAAATTTATAAATCATCTCCAATACTCGGATCGCGGTCGGATAAATCTCAAAATATGTCAATGTACGCCATCACCCATAAAAAAGTTAGCAATAACTATAGATTCAGAATACATTAAACTACTATTTGAACAAATTTAATTTGGATCAACGAATTTCCATCCTAGAAAAAAAAAGAAAATTCGAAATCATCTCCAATACTCAGATCGCGGTCGGATAAATCTCAAAATATGTCAATGCACGCCATCACCCATAAAAAGTTAGCAATAATTATAGATTCAGCATACATTAAACTACTATTTAAACAAATTTAATTTGGATCAACGAATTTCCATCCTAGAAAAAAAAAGAAAATTCGAAATCATCTCCAATACTCAGATCGCGGTCGGATAAATCTCAAAGTATGTCAATGTACGCCATCACCCATAAAAAGTTAGCAATAATTATAGATTCAGCATACATTAAACTACTATTTAAACAAATTTAATTTGGATCAACGAATTTCCATCCTAGAAAAAGAAAAAAATTCTAAATCATCTCCAATACTCGGATCGCGGTCGGATAAATCTCAAAATATGTCAATGTACGCCATCACCCATAAAAAGTTAGCAACAACTATAGATTCAGCATACATTAAACTACTATTTAAACAAATTTAATTTGGATCAACGAATTTCCATCCTAGAAAAAAAAAATTATAAATCATCTCCAATACTCGGATCGCGGTCGGATAAATCTCAAAATATGTCAATGTACGCCATCACCCATAAAAAAGTTAGCAACAACTATAGATTCAGCATACGTTAAACTACTATTTAAACAAATTTAAATTGCATCAACGAATTTCCATCCTAGAAAAAAAAAAGATTTCCAAATCATCCCCAATACTCAGATCGCGGTCGGATAAATCTCAAAATATGTCAATGTGCGCTATCGCCCATAAAAAAGTTAGCGACAAATATGGATTGAGCATACATTAACTTACTATTTCAATTAATTCAATTTGGAACACCGAGCTTCCATCATAGAAAAAAATATTTCCAAATCATCTCCAATTTTCATCGCGGCCGAATAAATCTCAAAATTTGTCAACGTTTGCCATCACCCATAAAAAGTTAACAACAAATACGGATTCTGGAATGTGTTAATTGTTGATATGTCAAAATACAAAGAGAAAAACGTACAATTTATTAAACTCAACAAGCAATTGGCAAGTCTTCCAGCGCATTAAATACAAATTAAATATTTGAAAAAAAAAATTGAATAAACAACACGTTTTACTTTTAAATATTTTCCGCTTTTATGTTGCGTTCGTAATAAGTAATATGAGAAAGAAACGGTTGTTTGCTACGGAATTATAACCCTCCAAGTATCTGTTAAGACAGACGGTGTATCTAATTATAACTTTTTACTATGTTTATCAAAACTGGCAAACAACAAATAAAACACTTTATTATTAAAGATATATAAGTAGAAGCTTCGTCGAAGTATGAAAAATTTATAAAAAATCGTCAGTATTCGCTCACCAATGTACTTATCCGGCGAAACCGGAAGCATGGAAATATATATATACTTCAATTACCAAGCTTTTAACTAAATAAATGTAATTTTATATATTTGTTTTTTTTTTTTTTGTAAACAATTACAATTTCTAACGAATACATTTAAATTTGAATATTTACATTTCAATAACTCTGCATATGCAATTATATTTTATGTAGGGAAGCTTTTATTAAATGAAATTATTCAATTGAAAACTCTATTAAAAATATATTTAAATTCCAGTTAAATGTAATTAAATTTCATTTGACTTAAATACCTTACTGAATAAATTCATGAATATTTGAAGTAGTTTTCTTTTATATACGATGAATGCGTATTTCCAAGGAATGCAAATTATTTTTTTATAAGTTGTGTATATAATGAAGCCATTGCAGCCAGTGGCGGGTGGCGGCGTGATTCATGGTGGGCCATTAGAAGTAATTTTACTGCAATTTTTTTTAACAAAATATACAGGGTTACGTTAAGGCAAAGTTACGCATTTTAATGCTGAATCATTTGTTAAAAAGAAATTTATAATATTCCGACCACTTTCGGAGATATTCGGAGATATTCGTTGATATTCTATAAAAACCGAAAAAGTCAATTTTCGTTTTTTTTAATGATTTTATTACTGCCTATTTTGAAAAAGCAAGTCTTTCTTAGGATTCTTTTGTGAGCTCCAGAAAATAATTTTATTTTTCAAAGTGTGCCTTAACTTTGACAACAGATAAGTGTTTCTTAGCTTTGACATTACCTAAATTAGATTCAGTGCCCTTTTCTAAGGAAGGAAAACGCGATATGATTAATGTTTTCTACTGTCATTTATACACAAAAAATGCAGCGGAAATGATTTTCTACTTAATATCACTGTTAGTTACAATCACTGCTACTTAAAATCACTGGTATTTAAACTGTGACAAAATGTGACTGCTACTTAAAACATAATTGTAAGAAGACCGTACAAGGTGGCATTTTTAAATGTCTGCATGCAGTCATGTTGTTATTTTTTTTGTGTGTTCATAAAAACCCGAAAACAATATAAATTAAAAATGATAATTTTCACGAATAAATGGTTACCATAAAATAAAAAAAAATGATGCGTAGTTGATCTGTTTAGTTTTTATGAATGAAAATAGAATGAATCATGAATCCATGCAGAACATCTAATGACAAACATATCCCGCACTTCACGAAAACTGCGACCACTTCAATTTGCACTTTTTCTTGAACACAATACATTTTTAATGAAACAACTTGTAAACAGTTATAAAGTATTCAATCAATTTGACAGAAGCCAACAGATAAACAGCGCATATTTTTTTTAATATCATGGCAACCATTATTTTCTTGAAAATTATCATTTTTATTTTATTATTTTTTCGGGTTTCTATGAATGCAAAAAAATCAATAACAGCATGCCTGCATGCAGAAATGTATTTCTCATGTATTTTTTGATGGATATCAAATCAATCCTTTTCAGGAGATTCATTTCAAATAATTCATTTTTCAAATAATGTTAATAATGCAATTGTGCACATCGTGACCAAAATAAAATTGAAAAAAAAATACATTAAAGACATTAAAATTTTTGAATAAAAATTTATATTTGGAATATATTAGTGATTTTGTGTAACTTTTTTTAATAACTTTTTTCGATAAAACTGGCCTACTATGATTTCCCAATTTCTGTAAGCTCCAGGATTGCAGTAAAATTATATTGGAAATATAAAAATACCTCTTTTTAACACGTTGACTTCCACGACCTTGAAAACTGCATTAAACAACCACGAGAATTCTCGTAGTTGGCAGTCAACGTGTTAAGCTTAGTTTAATTATATTTTTTAAAATTTAAAATCTATCAGAAAATGCATAAGAAAAATACAGAGACGTGAAGATGAAAAGTGAAAACACACTTTATATGAACTAGCTAGTTTCATAAAGGAAACTTCACTGTATAAAAATTGTTTGTAAAGCATGAATGATTGTTATCCGATTTTGTGCTTTTTTTTGCTGTCAAAGTGACATTTCTAATAAATCTCGATCGTAATAACGTTACTTTGGGATATGTTTAAAGGATTCAATAGTGACTTGATTAATAAAAAAAACAGTTTAAAGTGATGAGTCCGATGACTTAGTAAACCCAAAATGACTCAAAATTCATTTTAATGTAAGATTCATTGCAAATATCTAAATATACATGTTAAAATAATATCACGAAACTAATTTTGAAATTGCAAACTTCATGAGCTAAAAAAAAAAAGAATTTACCAAACTGCGAAAATCTCCAAATGCTCCTTGTTCAGGTGCTCAAAAAATTAAAACAAAAATCTTCAAATATCCATATATCCAAGCCCCAAATTGATTTTGAATAAGCGATACTTCGGCCGCTGAGGATATTTTTTTATGGAATTTTGTCTGCGCGTTTTATTTTTTTCTGCGAAGTTTTCATTCAGGTGCTCAAAAAATGAAAACCAAAATTATCAAAAATCCATATCTCCATTATAAACTGCGGAATTTACAAAAACTCAATTGATTTTGAATATACAATACTTCGACAATTGAGGATATTTTTTTATGGAATTTTCTCTGCGCGTTTTATATTTTTTCTGCGATGTTTTCATTCAAGTGCTCAAAAAATAAAACAAAAATTTTCAAAAATCCATATCTCCATTATAAACTGTGGTATTTACAAAAACTCAATTGATTTTGAATATACGATACTTCGACCATTGAATATATTTTTTATGGAATTTTCTCTGCGCGTTTTATATTTTTTCTGCGATGTTTTCATTCAAGTGCTCAAAAAATAAAACAAAAATTTTCAAAAATCCATATCTCCATTAAAAATTGTTGAATTTACAAAAAACAAATTAATTTTGAATAAGCAATACTTCGACCATTGAGGATATTGTTTTAAGGAATTTTTTTCTATGCGTTTTAGATTTTTTTCTGCGATGTTTTCATTCAAGTGCTCAAAAAATTAAAACGATTAATCCATATCTCTATTGAAAATTGTTGAATTTACAAAAATCGAATTGATTTTGATTTGGCTATACTTTGGCCATTGAGGATGATTTTTTATGGAATTTTGTCTGCGCGTTTTATATTTTTTCTGCGATATTTTCATTCAAGTGCTTAAAAAATATAACTTAAATTTTCAAAAATTCATATCTCCATTAAAAATTGTTAAATTTACAAAAACCAAACTGATTTTGAATAAGCCATACTTCGACTATTTAGGATATTTTTTTAAGGATTTTTTTCTACGCGTTTTATATTTTTTTTCTGCGACGTTTTCATTCAAGTGCTAAAAAGTTAAAACGAAAATCTTCAAAAATCCATAATTCTATTGAAAATTGTTGGATTTACAAAAACCGAATTGATTTTGAATTAGCGATACTTTAAAATTATATATCTTTTTAAATATAACTTAAATTTTCAAAAATTCATATCTCCATTAAAAATTGTTAAATTTACAAAAACCAAACTGATTTTGAATAAGCCATACTTCGACTATTTAGGATATTTTTTTAAGGATTTTTTTCTACGCGTTTTATATTTTTTTTCTGCGACGTTTTCATTCAAGTGCTCAAAAAATTAAAACGAAAATTTTTAAAAATCCATATCTCTATAGGTTAATGATTTTATTTCAAAATAATCCTTCGAGAACAGAGCAAATAATCTTTCAAAAGAGGTAAAACCAAAATAGTAAGGCCAAAATAGGCCACATGCCTAAGACTCCAATTCTGTTTTTCTGCAGAATCTACATCTAGAATTTTGAACTGAATCAAGGATAGTCGTATATTTATTTGGTATAGCAGATAATATAGTCAAAATATGACCTTCAGTCACAGGTATAATATCAAAAGGAACAACTGGTGTACAAATATTAGCAGAATCATATTAAAAACATTTTTGAGAAACCATTAACAATTTCAGAAGGTGTTTACTAACAGTGATCACAGTCACAGTTTAAAATCACTGTTATTAGACAGTAGAAATCACGGGTAGCAACGTGATTCAAAAGTAGCAGTTTTGCCTATCTCTAGAATTTACATAATATGAGAAAAAAAAACAATAGATACAAAACCGCCAAAATATGAATAAAACTAGTTTAAAATGGATACTAGAAGAGTTAAATTCAACATTATTTTATATCTTATTAATTACTGTAAGTTTAAAAATGATCATAGCTTGATCGAAACTAAATTCCAGGAACCGAGGATACGCAAAATTACTTTTTTCGTAAATAGTGCTTAAATTGACTGGAAACGCCTAAAAATCGTTTAAATTTAATTTTTCTTCAAATTTTCTTTTGCTTTTTTCAAGCTAAGAGACAATTCTAAACACTATTTGTCCATAATTTTTAATTTTTTGATAACCTAAGTACACCTTAAAACCAGTTCAGAACTATTAGATTAAAATGTTGGGAGTAGTGTCAAGTTGGCACCCCATTTTTCAAAACATTCCAGTCATTTGCTAATGCAAAGAAAATGTTTGAATTTGTAATTTTAATTTATTTAATACCGACCAAATTACGGTTACTAACCACCATTCATTTCCCTAAATATTGATATTCTTTTGTTAAATAGAGCTTAAAATTTTAAACATTGGTGTTTTTTTTTCTTGTTAAAAATGGTATAAAAGATGAAAAGTATAAAACTTGTTCCATAGGTCGTTTTATTAAAATTAGAAACCCTCACTTGTTGCAGATGAATAAAATAAATTATATTCACCAATACGCCAAATTAATAGGCTCATCGCAGAATGCACGACATATTAGGTGGACGCGCCGGGTAACTCCCCGCTGTAAATCAATATATCATATAAAGCATGCGATGTAAATGATCATAATGAGTTAAACTCTTTTTAAAATTATAAATTGATTAATTTAGAAAGCTTGTATAGGTCTAAATCATGTTTATACTTAAAATTAAGATATCTAATTGTTAATAGAATGTCGACATAAAAATTAAAGGACATTTTTGGACATTTCGCGCAGACTTTTTTGAAATATTTTATCATCGTAGCATTGCCAAAGGCCGTATTTATCAGTACAATGAAAAACATTTTGGATACCTCACCTGAAACATCCCCATTTCACGAAAAACATGGACGACTACATAAACAAAATTTTATTTTTTTTTGGACATTTCGCGCAGACTTTTTTGAAATATTTTATCATGGTAGTATTGCCAAAGGCCGTATCTATCAATACAATTAAAAACATTTTGGATACCTCACCTGAAACATCCCCATTTCACGAAAATCATAGACGACTACATGAACAAAATTTTATTTTTTGGACATTTTGCGCATACTTTTTTGAAATATTTTATCATGGTAGTATTGCCAAAGGCCGTACCTATCAGTACAATGAAAAACATTTTGGATACCTCACCTGAAACATCCCCATTTCACGAAAAACATAGACGACTACATAAACAACATTTTGTTTTTTGGACATTTTGCGCAGACTTTTTTAAAATATTTTATCATGGTAGCATTGCCAAAGGGCGTACCTATCAGTACAATGAAAAACATTTTGGATACCTCACCTGAAACATCCCCATTTCACGAAAAACATAGACGGCTACATAAACAAAATTTTATTTTTTTGACATTTTGCGCAAACTTTTTAAAAATATTTTATCATGGTAGAATTGCCAAAGGCCGTACCTATCAGTACAATTAAAAACATTTTGGATACCTCACCTGAAACATCCCCATTTCACGAAAATCATAGACGACTACATGAACAAAATTTTATTTTTTGGACATTTTGCGCAGACTTTTTTGAAATATTTTATCATGGTAGCATTGCCAAAGGCCGTACTTATCAGTACAATGAACAACATTTTGGATACCTTACCTGAAACATCCTCATTTCACGAAAATCCTAGACGACTACATGAACAAAATTTTATTTTTTGGACATTTTGCGCAGACTTTTTTGAAATATTTTATCATGGTAGCATTGCCAAAGGTCGTACTTATCAGTACAATGAACAACATTTTGGATACCTCACCTGAAACATCCCCATTTCACGAAAATCATAGACGACTACATAAAATTTTATTTTTTGGACATCTAGCCGCAACGGTCAAAAAGGGTGTTTTTTCATTTTCGCGGAGGGTTGATTTGGGGGGTTTAAATGTTCAAAGACCGGTCCCTTTGGAGATTTCGAACGCCTGTTGAAAATTGCACCTTTCTACGTTTCTCCGTTTTCTCGTAATTAATGATTTTTGTCTTGCGTTTAGTAGTATATAGTAAATAGTGATTGTTACAATTAAATATAGATATCATAACTTTTTTTTAGGCAATTCTTAATGGGCTATCGACCGGAGGTTTCAATAATAAATATTAATCCTTCATTTCCGATAAAATTATTGATGCAATATTTTTAAATTACCAATTTGTAACGAATAAAACTGTAATATGTTTAAATCATTTATAATCGGTTGTATTTATAAGAACCGCTTAATAATTTTCCGTGATAAATTGCCACCGATCTATTACATAAACATGCAGTCTATTAATTTTCACCCAGCTCAGCACATACAGTACTGCCTGAAAAAAAGTTGGAAAGACTCCAATGAACCAAAACGCGATCAATAAAACGAAAAGTTCCTCTTACTTGGCTATAAACGACTTTACATAATAATGAACAGTAAATTGCAATTTAAATCCCTAACTCCATAAATCTGGGTTTAATTACAGTTTTAATACGCTTTTTAAGCGGTTTGTTGTATAATAATATTATATTATATAGGGTAACTCGGAGAGACGTGGGCGAAACTTGAGATGATGAAATAATTTAAAATATTAAACTGTAGTTATTAATTTCGTATTTTTTTTTGCAACGCCAAGAGACGAAGGTTAAAAATTTAAAGTTTCTTTAACAATAAAAAATATATTTACAATATGATTGTGATAAATTACCTGTTTTTGTAAAACTATGATTTTTTTTATTTTTGTTTGTTAAGGAAATTTTATTTGAAATTGTTTTAATCAATCAATCAATTTATTTTCACTTAGGCCACCATGATACATAAATGTACAATAATTTATTAATGTATATAGTATTTGCGGATGTGATCGTCATCTAGGCTTTCAATAATAAAACAATAAAAGGAAGGAAGTTACGAACAAATTAAAAATATAAATGAGTTTTAGAATAAATAAATAAATAGAATTTACATCATGCTTACATTTTGTACGCTGTATAAGACAGGATTTCAAGTTGTAAAATTCTAAAATCAATGGTCCAATATACATTATGAATAATGAAATGGCGCGTCGTAACTCATGATTGAAAATAGCAATAAATAAATTACAATACACAAAAATTACGTTTAAATAATTAATAAAAATAGTTCATTATTTAATTTTGAAGATAATTCCATGAGCGATCATCTTAGATTCTAATTGAAGTTTTCCTAATTAATTAAATCAACGCAAAATGCCAAAATCACATGTTTTTAATGTTCGAAAATAGAAAATCACGATAATGTTTCTTGGAATTACACAACTGCCAAACGCGGTGTTCGATTTTGAAAATATGGCAAAAGTGTAATTTTAAAACGGATTTAAAATCTCACGTTTTTTAAGTTCGAAAATTTTAAAATCGTGATTTTGATTTTTTTAAACTGTACAACTGCCGAACGCATTGTTCGATTTTTATGATTTAAACGTCAAAATATGGACATTTCAGTGCAAGTTTAGAACGGATTACGCAATTTTCTCTTTAAATTAACACAAAATCCAAAAATTTTAGTTTTTAAATTTCCAAGATTTCAAAATCGCGATGTTGATATTTGAAATTGCACGCCTGCCGAATGCGTCGTCCGATTTTGATGATTTAAACGTCAAAATATGGCAAATTTAGTGTAATGTTAAAACGGATTACAAAACATTTTCGTGAAACTAACACAAATTGCAAAAATCTCACGTTTTTAAGTTCGAAGATTGTAAAATCGTAATTTTGATTTTTGAAATTGCACACCTGCGGAACGCGTTGTCCGATTATGATGATTTAAACGTCAAAATATGGCGAATTTAGTGTTATTTTAAAACGGATTAATATATTTTCTCGTGAAATTAACGCAAAATGTAAAAATTGCAATTTTTTAAATTTCCAAAATTTAAAAAACGCGATTTTAATTTTGGAATTGTACACCTGCCGAATGTGTAGTCCGATTTGAATGATGTAAACGTCAAAATATGGTGAATTTCGTGTTATTTTAAAACGGATTACAATATTTTCTCGTGAAATTAACACGAAATGCAAAATTGCAGTTTTTAAATTTCCAGGATTTTAAAAACAATTTTTTTAAATCGCACACCCGCCTTACGCATTTTTCGATTTGGATGATTCAAATGTCAAAATATGGCAAATTTTGTGTAATTTTAGAACGGGTTACGAAATTTTCTCTTGACATTAACACAAAATGCAAAAATTGAGTTTTTAAAATTTCCAACATTTTAACATTTTTGAACTGAGGACGAGATTTGTAAAATTCTTTCGGCAAAGTCTTGTATTCATCTAAAAGATAGAACCAACAAATTAAATCTGTTGTTCAATTGTTTTTCGGGTGTCAGAGGATAACTCAACAACGGATGACCAAATTTGGCAAATTCTTCCAGCAAAGTGTTGTACTCGTTGAATAGATGCAGACAACGCACAACAAAATACATATGTTGTTCAATTGTTTTCTGATTTTTGAGGATAACTCTTGAACGGAAAGACAGATTTTGCAAATACTTCAGTAAGCAAAAATAAGTTTCAAATTGTTAAAGTATTGCACTCATTAAGGAGATGTAGATAAGGTTACAAAATACAATTCGTCGTTTAATTAAGAGATTTAATGCGGGCTATTTTTTCGTCTTTATTTATTTTTTTTAGTGCTTCTGCAACAAGTAAAGGTTTTCAATGATCGATTTTTCTTTCGTCAAAAAGAAGACGGTGAGATATATTGTGTATGCTAAGTGGCTCTACCATCAAAATTTTCCACGAGCCGCCACTGCATTCACCTACTGCTGATGAGTGAACAAACGTCTTATCTTCAAATTTTTTCGACTTACGAAAACTTATCTCAAAAACTCTGTCACAGTCGATTTTTTGCGGAAAACAAATGTGAATTTTTATGTTTTTAGGATGCCAGTAGAATTTCCCGCCATAATACACCTGAGATTTTAATAGTTGGCAGCAGCGACGGCTCGTGGATTTCCATAGGGAGGGCTAAGACAAAGATGTCGCTCGTGCTTCAAAGAGTTGCTGTTTTGGTCAAATTTTCTTCCGTTGCCTCACCGCCGAACATCCACGAGCCGCCGCTGGTTGGCAGCCATCTTGAGTTGAAATTCTCCTAGATTTAAATTTCACACCACTAAATTCCCCACAGACTTATCTCGCGTTGCCATTTTCATTTTCAATTTCAATTTATAAACGATTTAAAAAAAATCATATTTTTATTTTGCTTCTAAAACGGAGCCATTAACGCACTCATATGGGTTCGTTAACGGCTCGCGGAGTGCTTGACTAACTTAATTTTTCAAGATTGGCACCGTTGAAATTCAGAGCCGTAACCTGTGCTAAATTTTCGGCGAGATAGTTTTGAGGTTATGTGATGTGTGGAAATCGCAAACTAATTGCAAATTGAAACGTCAATTATTAGTGTTACCAACCACCATACAATTTTCTAAATATGTATGAGCGATTTTTTTAATTTCGAAATGGAATAAAAGGGGAAAAATTGAATAAATACTGTAAGAAACTCGTTCATAAGGCCTTTTTTCGTACTTGTCCATTAGAAAACTCTTCGCTACGCTCGTCGTTTTCTAAACTTGGACGCGTGCGAAAACATGGCGCTTATTGAACTCATTTTTTAATATACTATTTTTTATTGATCGATTAGACATTTGGCCACCATCACGCTGAAATAATAAATAATTAATGTTAACATAGTAGAATATTTTGCTACGCCATCTAGTCGTCCGAAGTACTGATGACGGCCAGTAGCCAGAAACCGGTCTGCAGTTGTCATTGATGGGGAAACAATAATTTATGCTTAATTAATGTTAATTTTTTTAATAATTTAAAAATCCGTCGCCAGAAAATCAGTTAGAAATTTGTTTCTATTTTGTAGTTACCTTTCTTATTTTAAAATTATTATTATGCGGGTTAAAATTGTGAATAACTTACATTTCTTTGAATTAAAATATTACATTTTTTTCAAAGCGATCTTTAATCCCTTTATGGCAATATTGCGTTGCGTAATCCAATTAAGAACATAGTCGAAAGGAAGGACACGGAAACCCAGTTTTATAGTGCAAACTGGAAACCCTATAAACGTCCGCAGTAATTCTTCAGGAAGTGTTCATTTATGGCCTTAATTATTCGCATTCGTTCGCTTCTCGTTAGTTGTTTTTTTGTCCATGTAATGCTGCCACGTCAGGAAAACTGGTTAGCTTGATATCGATTTTGTACGAGTCACCAATTGGACATCTTCCAAATACATTCCTTTTGGCCCGGATAAGAAATTTTTCTCGCGAAAACACACTTATCAACAATACCATTAGACATTGAATTTATGAGTGATGATTTTTAAATTAGGTAATTTATGTTATACCGTTAAAAAAACATGTTCACATATAGCGGTCAGCAGAAAAAAAAATCGAAATCTCATTATTTTTCGAGTAAATTGATGGTGAACATGATGTTATAGTTTTGACGTTTCAAACGTTAGTATCATCCGATCCATGTACATTTAAAATATCAGTTAAATTGAAAAGTATAGATACATATTTGTGTGGGCTCCTTCAACTTAGCCCCCCAAAGTTCGACTTTTTTTGAAAAAAATCTATTGTGCCAGAAAGGTTTTAGCTAGTGCCACCTAGCGCCACAAAAATTAGAGATAGCGCCCCTAAGGCGAGAGAGTTACGGGGGTTTGAAATTCCGGGGGGCCAAGTCGACAGTTGCCCCCCGAACTTTGATTTTTAAAGTTTTTTCACTTGATTCGGATTCTCCAGAGCTAGCGCCACCTAGCGCCACTAATTTAAAAGCAACAACCATAGAAAATAAAAAAAAACAGATTTTTAACGTAAGCCCCCGAAATCGGATTTTTTTACTGAAATTGGGTGGAAATAATAGCTTAGAGCTAGCGTCAACCGAATATGAAAAAAAATTCTCCCAAAAAAATCTGAATTTTAAATTAGATCAATCACAGCGGAAAAACTGTAAATTCACACCCGATGCATTTACCAAATAATTAATGTGCCCCAAATCCAAAATTCATGCATTCAACAAACTAATTAAATTTTCAATGGACAACGAGCACACCAACAAACTGTTCGATATCAATGACTAATGTGCAATGTCGCATAAGTTAATCAATAATTCATGTAATTACAACATCACGTCATGTTGCCTTATCCCAATGACAGCACACAGGCGTGCAAATATTCCGAGGAGTGAAACTATGCCAAGAATCGGTATATTTATCCACTACAAAAACAAACAAACAATGAAACTTTTATCTTTTCACAACAATAGATAAAGTGTACATGGAAGAGGAAGTGCTAATCCAAGTACATATATACACACACGCAGTGTGTAAAGATAAATAAGCTCGGAGCCAACGAAAATATCCATTTAAAAATCGATAGTGCATTGTGATGCAAAGTACTCTCTGGCGAAATTATATTTTCAATGGTGGACATTCCAGCAATTTGCATTCAACCCGGTTTCCATAGATCACCGCAAATGTCCACATAATTGTCCTCGTTGAATGGATGCTACGTGGAAGCGTTCCTAAATATACATGCAAGTAGGAGGATTCATGTGGAATGGAATTGCTTTGATTTTTATTTTCGGTCTACGAAATTTATTGTGAATTATCACGTAATGGACTTGAAAAATTAGTATGTGTGATGCTCTTGGCTGTTGTTCCATTCTACACGTACTTAAAGACGCCTGCACCTCGCGTTATTTTTATTTGATTTATTGTTTTATGTACTAAAAATATATTTACAAAAATAGTGTGTGTTGGTGTAAATTTTTAAAATCTAAGTTTTAAGCCGCAAACTAATCAATGCCGAATTCCAAAGAACATTTTAAACATTCAAGAATGATATGAGAATTTTTAAATGGCATATTTCATAAGAGTGAACACATGAAGCAATATAATGTCACACTTTTGACCGAGTTATCAATACTATTTTTCCTTCAATACTATAAAAAGCGTTTCATTATTTACTGAGAATGTTTGGTGACGTTTAAGATCAGTTTGTAATTTGTTGTAAGTCACAAATGCAACAAACAATTTTGAAGCATTCATGAGAAAATAATACAATTTGCAACAATGTCAGAATTTGCTTGATGGATGCAAACTGTTGATCGCGACCGGTTCTATCGTTTTTGTGAAAAGCGAAATGACTCTTTTTTGTGAGTCATGGAAAAGAGTAGACCCAAAATAGAAGACTCATGACTCTTTCAAAAACAGTGACGGGCAAAAAAAGTCCTCACATTCAGAACTGATCTGAACTCTCCTCCTCTTAAAAATATTGATGAGCGAAAATAAAACGAGTCACTCAACTATCTCTAGTGCCAATGCATGAGGGCGCCTAAATAACGGAGTGGCCAAACCGCCACCTATTTAAATATCATTGCGAAATTATTGGGCTTCGATACTCAGAAAAAAATAGTTACCTAGTTTTCCTAATAATCATCACAAAATCCAATAATGTCTATTTTCAGCATACAAAAATCAAAGAAGCGTTGATTTTTCAAATTCCAAAAATATTTATAAATAACTGGGCTCAGTGGCGGCTCGTGGAACATTTTGATGGTAGAGCCACTTAGTATATAATATTCTTTTTGAGAAAAAAAAAACGATTATTGTTACAAAATTATTCAGTAAATTAAATAAAGAGAAAAGTAGCCTTCAAATATAAATATTGAAGCAGTTCGTAATTCTACAAATATTAAGTCTTAAAAAGGCTAACAAACAAATAACGTATCGAAACAAGTCACTAGAAAAAAAAAATTAGTGTTACCTGAATATATTCGATGGACTTTACTGGAAGAATTTGACTTTGGTCGCCTGTTATCTTCTATAAACTAAAAACAAGGAATTCAATTCTTTGGTCCTCTATATATCTTTCGCATTAATGAAAGACTTTGCTGAAAGAGTCTTACAAATCCGATCATAGTTTTTTTTTACTTTGGCAGGTGCCCTTCAGTCACATCGGTAATGTATTGTTAATATTAAATGAAATAGACATCCACAAACACCCATGCCCTCGCTGGGATTCGAACCCTGGACCCTCCGCATTAGTACTGACGTGCTGACGCACGCGGCTAGTTGCCCGGCCGATCATAAGTTCAAAAGTTAAAAAAAAAAATTAAACAATTTGATTTTTTTAACCTACGTCTATTATATAAGAACAATACTTTGCTAACACTTAAAGAGTTATCCTCAATAATAATAAAATATTTTTTGATCTTATCTGTCCAATGAGCACAAAACTTTGCGGAAAGAATTTTCGAAATCTCTCCTCGCGTTTATGAATTGAACTATAAATTACATGTGTTGGGTCTTATCTGCGTCTATTCGATGGAAGAATTTGCCAAATTAGGTCATCCGTTCAAGAGTTATTCTTAAACAACATAAAAGTAATTAAAGACGAATTAATTTTTTGGTCCTATTTACATTTATCCGATGAGTACTTTATTGGTTCGAAAAAATATAAAAATAATTGCTATCCTCTTGATACTTCTCAAAATCACTTAATATTAATTCAAGAGTGATTTGGTAGAAAATTTCAATACATTCTATGTATTGCTTTGGCGATTTTTCGTGGAAATTTATGAAAAATTATAATCTTTTTTTTTGGCGCGAAAAAAATATAAAAACAATTGCCATCGACTTGAAACGTTCCAAAACAACTGACAACCCATGTGATTCTACATTTCCGTAAAAATGAGAAAAGCGTTGTTTCTAAATTTTAGAATATTTCAATCTGAACGCAGATAAAATTTAGAAAAAAATGCAGTAAATTCGTCAACGCGAAAAAAATATAAAAACAATTGCTATTCACTTAAAACTTTCTAAAACAACTGACAACACATGTGATTTTACATTTCCGTAAACATTAGAAATGCATTGTTTCTAAATTTTAGAATATTTCAATGTGAACGGAGATGAAATTTAAAAAAAATTGCAACAAATTCGTCGACGCGAAGAAAATTTAAAAACAATTGCCATCGACTTGAAACTTTCCAAAACAACTGTCAATACATGTGATTCTACATTTCCGTAAAAATTAGAAATGCATTGTTTCTAAATTTTAGAATATTTCAATGTGAACGGAGATGAAATTTAAAAAAAATTGCAACAAATTCGCCAACGCAAAAAAAATATAAAAACAATTGACATCCACTTGAAACTTTACAAAATCTCTCAATATTAATTCAAGAGTGATTTCGTAGAAAATTTAAATACATTCCGTCGATTGCTTTTGCGATTTTTCATTTTTTGTTGACGCGAAAAAAATATAAAAACAGCTGTAAAATACTTAAAACTTTCTAAATTTACTTAAAATATAATAATCTTAATAATCTTCCAAAAACTCAAAAAACTACATCACAGGTTTTCAATATAACCGACCGAGAACAGCGCTTTAGATTTTTTTTAATTTGCACGAGTGAAAAAAAAATTAAAAATAACTGCAACACAATTGAAATTTACCAAATTTACTCAAAATACACTAATCTTAAGAATCCTCAAAAAAACTCAAAAATTCCAATCACTGGTTTTCAAGATTTTAAGTTTCACTTCTTCCGAATGAAAAAAAAATATAAAAACAAGTGCAACACACTTGAAACTCTCCAAATTTACTCAAAATACATTAATCATAATAAGCTTCTAAAAAAACCATAATACCCCATCACAGGTTTTCAAGATAACCGACCGAGAACAGCCCTTAAGATTTTTTAAGTTTCACTTCTTCGGAGTGAAAGAAAAATACAAAAACAACTGTAACACACTTGAAACTTTTCAAATTTACTCAAAATACATTAATCTTAATAAACCTCCAAAAAACTCAAAATACCCCATCACTGGTTTTCAAGATAACAACACAAAACACAATTCCAAAAGAATTTTTTAAATTTGCATTTGTTCAAGAGATATATTCTCAAATAAATGCATTGCCATTTTTCTCGTCTCATGAAATTTTCGTTTTAACATTTAAAATGACAAATCAGTGTTTTTAGAATTAATAAAAAAATCTTTTTTCGTTTGAAATTATGGCTCCTTGGCTCTACATAACGAGCCGCCCCTGATTGGGCTTATTTTTTTAGAAGAAGCTAAGCACCATAATCAAAAATACTTTAAAATATTTAATATTAAACCTATGAATTGCCACTTTCAGCGCTTAAACATCGAAAATGCATGATTTAACAAAATCAATACGGAGAAATGATTTTTTTCTGAGTTGAAGGAGTGCTCGTAATGTTTTTTGACTTTTGTTTATGAAAGCACCTTTATTAGTGATAAGAATAAGCATTTTTATTTATTTATGGCACATTGCAAACTTAGAGAAAAAAAAAACTTTTTTGAAAAGGGGTGAAAAAATATAAAGGGTTAAAATTAAGAGTTGATTATTTTTGTGTTATTAATTTAGACCTTCCCTAATGGTATGGTTCACTTTTTTTCGAATTGCTTTTCTTTTCTCCGAGATATGAATTTTTAAAATCTATTGAAGGATCTATTGCTAACTTCACACCCGTAGAAACATTTGCAGTTGCATAAGAGGACGTCGTATCTCGTGGAGATTCATTCCAGGAAGTTTTGTGGACTTCTTGATAAAATTGCAATACAGACAAACCTATATGCGTGTCAGACACATCTACAGCAACCAGTACCGACATTAAAAAGTAAAAAGATGAGCAAATGTGCAGCACCAAAGTGAATGCTCCCCCAAGAAGGCATTCGATTCCGTTTGGGATCGAGGATGTATGTTTGAATCCCTTCCCTTTCTAATCCAATTTCTTGACTAATTCCTATCAAATAAAGTTAAATTTAGAAATAAGTTATCTTACTCCTTCCATCTCAGCCAAGGGTTTCCTCAAGGTTCTCCCCTCTGGCCTCTGCTCATATAACCCAGAGCCCTGCAGAAGCGGATTTTTGAAAGCTCGGCCCGGCCCGGGCCCGATGAAACGAAAATGTAATGTGGGCCCGGCCCGGCCTGGAGCTGATTATTCAAAGCCCGGCCCGGCCCGGCCCGACTCCGAAATAGATTGAATTAAATAAATAAAAATACTGGACCCATGTACTCCTTACAAATCTTAAAATACATTGAATTCATGTTAATAAAAATAACCTAATTTATTTCTTTGTGCACTTTTCGAATTATAATAAAATTAAATTTATCTAAGCCCGGCCCGGCCCGGAGTCTGAAAAATACGGCCCGGCCCGACGGCAAAGCCCGGCCCATGCAGGCCTCTGATATGACCTCTACAATGCCGACCCTAAATATTTAAACAGTTCGCAATATCTACTCCAATTTGCGACAATAACATGTAACTTTATTGAGAATTTTCTAACGAATTGATACGATATGTAATAATAAAGAAAAACTTTTTTTTACAATTTTGTATTAAAGTAAACGGTTTGACCGGACCTTTTGTCTTATTTGTCTGCGCTATGGTCCGGCCCTGTCCGACATCTTAAATTATAGAGTAGGGATGGATAGATAGATCTGTACATCACCTACATCAGCAGTAGAAATATAGAAATAATTTGGAGAGCAAAAAGCTTTTAACAATTAACCACAATTTTTTATGGCTTCCTCGCTTATTAAATTTATGAATAACGCAGCCAAGATAACATATCTCTCAGTTTATTGTAGATTTCCTGCGAATTTAATTCGTGCTCCTCCTATGACATAAGTGTATTCATCAAGCATTCACAACGAATTAAAAATATATGAACATACGACATACATTTCTCGCCAGTATGAAGTTTGCAGCATGTGGCGACATTTCATGCAAGTTGTACACTATACTTTACCTACGACAACTTTGTTTGCTTGTGATAGTTACCGGATATTTAAAAACGGACAGTGGACAATTCGTTCATCAGAGGCACCTGCTTAACGTTTGTGAAAACAAGTGTCCATCATAAACCAAGTGGCTACATTATTATTTATTGTTCATATCATTTCTTGATTAGAACATTCGTACATTCTTAGTGTTTAAAATTATGTAAATAGCATGGAGACAAACATTGAGCCTACGGCTCGTGTTGCAATTCACCCGAGTGGCAATGGCCAAATTGTTCACGAGTTTAATACTATACTTTTTCGCATCATATTAAATAATTACCTAAAGAGTTTTCTGTTTGTAGTAAATTATAACGAATCATTTTTCTATTTGGAAATTGCGGCAGTTCGCTGACAAAAAACGAATCGTAATCATAGTAACAACTAAACTGTTGGGCAATGAAACCGCTATCATTTGATTGGATGTCACCTGTTGAATAATGAAACCGCTATCATTTGATTGGACGTCACCTATTGTCACCTGTGGAGAAAATGATTCGGCCGAATAATGGACAACTTTGAACAATTGAACAACGTTTATATTATTTAATAAGATGCGAAAAACATCTTTAAATCTACTCCCATCATTTTGACACATGGCTGGTTAGGTTTTATATCTCGCGCCATTGGTCACGCGCAGCAGTGCGGGAATGATCAGCTGATCATTCTCGCACCGATAATCGACACCGGAATGAAAGGCGTGAGCGAGCAATGCACTATATATACCAATCTTGCACAAGCATGTAATGAGCGTATATCTTAATTGTCGTAGGTAAAAATTATTTAAAAATTTGAAATGTCTTAAGAATTTCTTGCATCGCGTTTTTCTCGGTTACTCAGAATCATCTGAAATGGAAGGAAAAGAAAAACATAAATTTAGCCATACTTGTTCCGGTTCCTCGACGGGAGGTGCAGTGAGTTCCTGGTAAGATTCCCCGCTTCCCCTCCGACTGGAAGCCCCGCAGATGGCCCTCCGGAAGGCGCGGGCGACCAGCGAACATAGTCCGCAGTGCCGGCCGCCCCTGCGCCTCCCAGCGCTCTCCACCGTTAGCTCCTCACCACTGCCATCCTTACAGCACGCCACTGCACTGCTTATTCCGGTGCCTCTATTATTCCCGCGCACTGCACTGTCCTTCGATAATCACACTTTCCGGGGAAAAACAAAGAAAAGAGAGAACAAAAATTAAAAACCTCCGACCGCCATAAAACCAACTTGTCTTCGGAATTAAAAGTCGCACATGGAACAACAACAACAGTGACCGTGTCCGGAGCGGGGGCGATCTATTACAATCGCTATTATCTAATCTGAAATATTGTAAACATACGAATGAATTGTTTTAACCATAGCGGTATTCAAGGTCCGCGTTCTGATATCAATAAACGTGCATCATTTTTTTTGCTCTTATCGGGTTAGTTGATAATTGAGTTTTATGGAAATGAAAATAAATATTCATGATTTCGTGCGATGTTTGGATTTACATGACATCTGCTACATAACTATAATTTAGAACTGGATATTTAATTAGTTCTATATGTATAATTTCTATTAATTATTTTACAAATACTCTAATGGGACTGCAATCAAATTTTTATTCATGTAAGAATTAGTTGCCTTCGCTAAAAAATATTGTCTTTGAATTTTGAAGCGTTTTGCAAAATTTGTCGGCCAAGAGTGTGCAGTGGAAGTCGAAAAGATATTTCAAATAAAAAAGAATAACTTTGTTGGTATCACTTTATTAACTTGGAGTAGTTAAATGTATAACAAAGTGAAAGCCTCCACTGGTACTTATTTGTTGGTATCACTTTATTAACTTGTAGTTACTATAGTTTATCACGAAGTGAAATCCTCCATAATTACTTATTGAAAAGATATTTCGTTAATACAGGATGTAGAGCCTTCCCAAAATCTGGTGTCACATTGCGCAGTAAACATCTCAAATTTCAAGAGAGAGGGCACTGGAAACTCATAATTATTGTGTGTCCTAATAGAAAATTTAAAATCTCTGCGACAACACATTCATAAATAGGAATTAATTTAAAGGCGAATATGCGAACCGCAACGCATCCATTTCATTTGTCTCTAATCAGATTAGAGCAACACGAAATGGACGAGCGCCGGGGTTCAAATGTTCGCCCACTAAATGAATTCCGGCCATAATTCGATTCTCTTTCTGGAAATGAAAAAAATATTAATTGACTTTTCGCGTATTCAATCGAATGACACTCGCTACATCACCGCAATTTAGAATCGAATATTTCATGCCTTTGAACGGGGCAACAGCGTGCCA
The DNA here is from genome assembly GCA_910593695.2 of Ocypus olens. NCBI lineage: Eukaryota > Metazoa > Arthropoda > Insecta > Coleoptera > Staphylinidae > Ocypus > Ocypus olens. The sequence goes on along the minus strand of OU343050.1, from coordinate 50,213,704 downwards.
GCGGGTAAAAAAAATTGTCATTTGCACATCAATCCACTTTTTCGTTACATGTAAATGAAAATTTGATTACATGATGTTCGGATTAAACGTCCTTATTAATTCAATCAACGCGATTTCCGAAACGGCTTGATCGTTATAATAAGAAAAATTGGTGGTAAAATGGTTATTTCTGGGTGAGAAAATAATGTAGGTTTTCGATTATACATAAATATCGAATATTTGTATTATGTAATTTATAACAGTCTCTTCTCGGAAGATTGTACTCACACTAAAAGCTGTAAGAAAAATCTGTTCATGGATTATCATAGATCGTGCTTGAATGCATGTTCTACAAATATTTTCATATATACAGGGTGTTCCATTTTTGAGTTAGACGCCAAAGTTGCATTTTTTTAAAATGGAACACCCAGTACTGTGTTCAATATTTAGATAGTTTTTAAAACATGCACTCAGACCCGATATATGATAGTCTTGCAACATATTTTTCTCAAAGCTTTTAGTGTGAGCACAATCTTTCGTGGATTGACTGTTGGAACACCCTGTATATATTTTAATTAACTTGTCGAATGTCTCAAATTAACAATGCGGTTGTTCTCTCAACTTGGACTACTGCGAAGAAACATGATTCAACTTATGTTTTAATGTACCCTTTTATGACAATTAACAGTCGTTGTGTAATAAGGCTGTAAAATTTAAATTTAAAGAGTAGGATACATTTTTCCATTACAATTTTCTTAAATTGCGAAACTCAGCATATAAAACACAGCTTATACCGTGTGTTTGAAATCAGGCGCGAACATGGGAACAACGTGAAAACCGCATTTTGCTCGCTTCCCGATTATTTTAGAGAAAACGTACGGAAGTAAGAAAATGTTCAGAATTTAAACATCCGCCAAATTACATTTAGAATTACCATCGATATTCTACCAGAGAGGAAAAAATGTAAAAATTAAATGGTGTTACAAAATAGTTATAGCTATGACATAGTCAACAACTAAAACTTGTAATTTTACTGTCAGTTTTGAAGTTTCATTCATCAATGCGTGTTGAAAAAAATCAGTGTTTAAGGCTTTATTATGACGGTAGTTAGTAGTGCCCGTGAAGTCCGTGATCTGTTCGGAGAATTATATCTGGAGAAACTAGTGCCTAGTCATAGGAATAAACAAAAAAAAAACAAAAAGTAAGCAACAATCAAAATTTATACGGATCTGCTTTCAAACCACATCAGAAAATATTTAATTTCAATGAAATAAAACGTGAACATAATTCATCAGCGACTAAAACTTATGTTGTGACTGCAGCTACGAATAACCCCAAAACAATAAAAAAAAAGTTACAAGGGACCATCAAAAATTTCAAATTGCCAATTATAATGAATCTGACTAATTTGCACCCAAGGAGCACGGACTACCGCCATTCAAAGCCTGAAAAATTGACTTTTTTTCTAAAATTTTCTGACATGCCAACATTTTTGATAGTTTAGCTAGCTGAAATTTAAAAACAGCAATCGATTTTTCTCGTTCTTCTCTTGGAATAGAGTGTGCGCTTTAATGGTCTAGGATGATAATTAAAGAATTTGTTTTTTTCTATTTTCGAGTTTTCTTTGCGAACATGCAACGGGCTTCAAGTAGAAATTTGTTCTTGCGCAAGTACATTTTCTGTTAGGTCTTAACGAGATCTTTACACTGACGTGTAAAAACTCCGAATCCAACCAGTGTTTTTTTTTTTGAGGAAATCATCATTTCAAATGCAAATTTTTGTGAAATATTTTCTCACCTTCACCTACCGAAGAGTCACTCGACTCTTTTTACTGCGGCAGCTCACAATAAAGAGTCATTTCGCCCACCTCTAGTAAAAACAGTTACAATTTTTTGTAATTAAATGCCAAACAAAGTTTATTTATAGTAATTTACGATACAAGTAACGTTATGAAGGTTTTTTAATTACGGAAGAAAAGTTTTTAAATTCTCGACATAAAAAATGCTTTCAAATTAGGGATAATGAGTTATTTCAATTTTTGGGATTGAGGGGTGCGGTGTTGAAAATTGCAACTCTGGATTATAATTTAACAGGATCACTGCGTTACGGGGCATTTGTGCCCGTCGCGGACTTCCGTATTTGGCGGAATGGAATTCAATCCAAGTTTTCAACGGGTAAAAGTTGTAATTTCGTCATACTTTGACGGAATTAAAAGTTTTTTGGTAGTGATCATATATTAATATTAATTTGTGGTACCAATTAACTACATTCGGTTAATAGTAACACGATTTTCAAAAAAAATGTACGGGGTTTATATGACCTGTACCACCTATTATAAAGTCACAGAAATCGTAGCCGCAGTGAACGTATTAAAACCAGCCTATCCGAACATTTTTAGACGTTTTTTTTTCAAAAATTTTATAAAATTTATCCGTTAGTTTCGGGAAGCATAATAAAACTTTGAATAAAAATTGATGATTGTCTTTAATTGTATGATGATTAGGATAAGACATTTTATTACAGGGATTAATCATATATTAGATCTGACAGTATAATTACAAGTTTTAGTTGTTCACTATGTCATGGCTACTTCTATTTTTACATGTATTCAAGATCATTTAATGTCCACTATTTCTTCTATCCGGTAGCACATCGATTGTAAATGTAATTAGGATTTGGTAGATTTTTAAGTTATGAACATATTTTTACTCTTGTATTTTTTTCTCTATAATAATCAGGGAAGCAGTAAAATGCATAGGTGTTAAATTCCTAGGTTCGCCCTTTAACATAAACCTATTATATAATCGGTTGGATTTGCTCAATAGCATCGACATACGTAATTTAATTTATAATATAACCCATAATTAAATGCAATCTTCAGTACAACTATTTTTTCTGTCTCGGCAGTGAAATGCGATTTGTATGCCGTTCTGGCACTCGTCTCTTCTTTTTCTCCACACGAAGGGACCAACATAAGATATGTAGTCTCTTCACTTTTCACCACATAACTTAGACCAGATATAGAAAAAAGGTCAAATTAATTAATCAGATGGGCACTGATAATGCATTTATTTGCCTTGGCTTATTTTAACCGCTTGCTTTACGACCCTTTCTGCAAAAAAATAGTCAATTTCGATCACAATATTTATTTGCCAGCAAAGTCAAAATGAATTAACTAGTGATAGTAAGGTAAGCGGTTAAACCTTCTCTTCGTATCTGGCCTATGACCATTTGTGTGGTCAAGAAGAGAAGATTTAAAATGAGCCATATCGGCAACAAAATTGCATTTTGCTGCTTTGGCTCATTTCAACTGTTCCCATATACACAGTGGGCCAAAAAACGGTATATTTTTGAAATATTAATATTTTCAATAATAATTAATGCATACAATATTGCTTTGAAAAACAAAATGTTTACACTTTCTAGTTTACAAAAATATTTAATTGCATTTTTTTAAAGTTCGAGGATATTTCACATTAATGAAGGCGCTGCAAAGACGGGAGTTTATAATGGACCGTCGTCGGCGTGGCGTGGCGTGGCATTTATAGGTACTAAAATTAGTGGGTCATGATTTGTTTTGGTTTTCTAATGAATCCTTTATAGACATTATCTGGTACTTCTATCAGTCATTTAAGTTTTTGGGACAAAAATATCCTGGAAGGATAGAAGTTCATGCATTAATTCAAGTCAAGAAGGTGCTTCGGGCACAAGTTCAAGTACTATTTTTTTAGAGCAAAAGTATCTTATCCATAAAAATTGGGCTTTCCACTGTTATATAAATTTTTTATTTCAAAAGGAAGAATGATTGATGGAAATTTTTAGGTTGGGGAATTATGGATGATATGGGACATTGGCTTAGACAGCGTAGGTCATTCAGCCACAACCGATTATTTGTAGATATTATTCATATATAAATGAAAATGGACAACCACAAACATCCATGCCCTCGTCGGGATTCGAACCCAGGACCCGTCGCATTAGTTCTGGCGCGCTAACGCACGTGGCTAGCGGGTCGGCCGTTATATTAATTATTTAAAAATATTAATAACTCGAGAAGATGCGATTATTTGTACCGTTTTTTTTTGCCCACTGTATATCCTTGATCCCTTCGTGTGGTGACTTGTAAATCGGATTATGATTACATTGATATAAGGCATATTTCTTTAATAATTACGATGTTTATTTATTTGTTGATTATAGTTAATTTCATCCTGAAAGGTATTCTCTCGGTATAACTTCTGATTTTAATAATCTCAATTTTTAATCGTTAAAAATACAATACTTTTCGTAATCTACTTAGAAAAATCTGAGGAAATAAACATAATGTCTATTAAAATAGAAACTACTTTCTGTCTAATGCCATGACGAATATTAAATAATATAACAAATATTTTAGTTAAAAACTAAATAAGGTTGAATGTTTTTATAATTGAACACTAGAGATGGGTGAAAATTTTGCAATGTCCTCCGTACTTCAGAAATTTCATGGCTTACAATGAGTCACAAAATATACACAGGAGTCACTTGACTCTCCATTCAATTATAAGAGTCGACTCTTTTAATCGACTCACCCATTGCACACAATAACTAAGTTTTAAGTCAGTACAAAAAATATTTGACTTTTAAATTATGTGACATCCATTTTTTCGTAGCAGAATGAAACGCTTTGCAAAAAGCTACCGAATACGTCATTGAAAATAAGATTTTCGTACGGCGAGCTGCAAAAAATATGATATTTATATATCAACATTATTCGAATTAATTTAAACTCCGAAAACCCCACATTTAAGTACAATGCGAATAAGTTAAAAAGTGCGTTCGTCTCAACAAGTTGGAGCAAAATTGGCCGCGTGGATTTCAATATGACGAGAAAACAAGATTGAAATACCAGAAGAAAGAACATTTGGAACGAAACCCGCGGTTTAGCAAGTTCAATGAGTTTTAACGAAGGAAATATCTTAGCTTCACGTCATTATGGGCTCAGAAAAAATAATTTTAGTATAACGTGGAGACAAGATCTAAATACCACACAATGATATTGCAGAAAAAAACATTTCGAACGAAACCCGCGGTTACGAGCTTAGCAAGATCAACGAGTTCTAACGAAGGAAATATCTTATCTTACCATCTTACATACATTTTTAGAGAAAATGACAATTGAATGCAATAACCCGATATTTAGAATTTTTTCAAAATGACCTTGTAGCCATTTTTCCAAACAACAATGCTCTTGACCTTTTATATAATACAATATGGTTTCAGCAAGACAGCACATCCCCGCACTAGGCGCGTTTTTTTTAAATCGAACATGTGCACTATCGGTTTCTTTTTATAAATCAGTGGTTCTTAAGTTACAGATAATTTTGGAAATAAATATGCATGCAACCCAATATCTCATGTTCGCTTAATGGAGAACCTCAGGCATTCGAGACGCATAAAGCGCCCACCCAACACGCAGATGAGGGAGGCCCAAGATCACCTCAGATGCCATTGTAGCGCAGCCACACTATATGCTTGATTTAGCAGTACCAAAAATGGCTGCGCTAAGAAACAAATTTTGATGACTAAAAATACACTTTTTCTAAAAATTGCTTTGGGAGTTCCACATTCCTAACAATAGATGCTTCAAATTTTGACAGATTAAACTTGAACAACGTATCTTTATGGCTGATTGAAGAAAATTGACCGAAATTTGCAGTACCAAAAATGGCTGCGTTCAGTGACCAAAAATGCACTTTTTCCAGAAATTGCTCGGGGAATTCCACATTCCTAACGACAGATGCTTCAAATTTTGACAGATTAAACTTGAACAACGTATCTTTATGGCTGATTGAAGAAAATTGACCGAAATTTGCAGTACCAAAAATGGCTGCGTTCAGTGACCAAAAATGCACTTTTTCCAGAAATTGCTCTGAGAATTCCACATTCCTAACGAGAGATACTTCTAATTTTGACAGTTTAAACTTAAACAACGTATCTTTATGGCTGATTGAAGAAAACTAACCGAAATTTGCAGTACCAAAAATGGCTGCGTTCAGTGACCAAAAATGCACTTTTTCCAGAAATTACTCTGGGAATTCCACAATCCTAACGACAGATGCTTCAAATTTTGACAGATTAAACTTGAACAACGTATCTTTATGGCTGATTGAAGAAAATTGACCAAAATTTGCAGTACCAAAAATGGCTGCGTTCAATGACCAAAAATGCACTTTTTCCAGAAATTGCTCTGAGAATTCCACATTCCTAACGAGAGATACTTCTAATTTTGACAGTTTAAACTTAAACAACGTATCTTTATGGCTGATTGAAGAAAACTAACCGAAATTTGCAGTACCAAAAATGGCTGCGTTCAGTGACCAAAAATGCACTTTTTCCAGAAATTGCTCTGAGAATTCCACATTCCTAACGACAGATGCTTCTAATTTTGACAGTTTAAACTTAAACAACGTATCTTTATGGCTGATTGAAGAAAACTAACCGAAATTTGCAGTACCAAAAATGGCTGCGTTCAGTGACCAAAAATGCACTTTTTCCAGAAATTACTCTGGGAATTCCACAATCCTAACGACAGATGCTTCTAATTTTGACAGTTTAAACTTAAACAACGTATCTTTATGGCTGATTGAAGAAAACTAACCGAAATTTGCAGTACCAAAAATGGCTGCGTTCAGTGACCAAAAATGCACTTTTTCCAGAAATTACTCTGGGAATTCCACAATCCTAACGACAGATGCTTCAAATTTTGACAGATTAAACTTGAACAACGTATCTTTATGGCTGATTGAAGAAAATTGACCGAAATTTGCAGTACCAAAAATGGCTGCGTTCAATGACCAAAAATGCACTTTTTCCAGAAATAGCTCTGAGAATTCCACATTCCTAACGAGAGATACTTCTAATTTTGACAGTTTAAACTTAAACAACGTATCTTTATGGCTGATTGAAGAAAACTAACCGAAATTTGCAGTACCAAAAATGGCTGCGTTCAGTGACCAAAAATGCACTTTTTCCAGAAATTACTCTGGGAATTCCACAATCCTAACGACAGATGCTTCAAATTTTGACAGATTAAACTTGAACAACGTATCTTTATGGCTGATTGAAGAAAACTAACCGAAATTTGCAGTACCAAAAATGGCTGCGTTCAGTGACCAAAAATGCACTTTTTCCAGAAATAGCTCTGAGAATTCCACATTCCTAACGAGAGATACTTCTAATTTTGACAGTTTAAACTTAAACAACGTATCTTTATGGCTGATTGAAGAAAACTAACCGAAATTTGCAGTACCAAAAATGGCTGCGTTCAGTGACCAAAAATGCACTTTTTCCAGAAATTACTCTGGGAATTCCACAATCCTAACGACAGATGCTTCAAATTTTGACAGATTAAACTTGAACAACGTATCTTTATGGCTGATTGAAGAAAATTGACCGAAATTTGCAGTACCAAAAATGGCTGCGTTCAATGACCAAAAATGCACTTTTTCCAGAAATAGCTCTGAGAATTCCACATTCCTAACGAGAGATACTTCTAATTTTGACAGTTTAAACTTAAACAACGTATCTTTATGGCTGATTGAAGAAAACTAACCGAAATTTGCAGTACCAAAAATGGCTGCGTTCAGTGACCAAAAATGCACTTTTTCCAGAAATTACTCTGGGAATTCCACAATCCTAACGACAGATGCTTCAAATTTTGACAGATTAAACTTGAACAACGTATCTTTATGGCTGATTGAAGAAAATTGACCGAAATTTGCAGTACCAAAAATGGCTGCGTTCAGTGACCAAAAATGCACTTTTTCCAGAAATTGCTCTGAGAATTCCACATTCCTAACGAGAGATACTTCTAATTTTGACAGTTTAAACTTAAACAACGTATCTTTATGGCTGATTGAAGAAAACTAACCGAAATTTGCAGTACCAAAAATGGCTGCGTTCAGTGACCAAAAATGCACTTTTTCCAGAAATTGCTCTGAGAATTCCACATTCCTAACGAGAGATACTTCTAATTTTGACAGTTTAAACTTAAACAACGTATCTTTATGGCTGATTGAAGAAAACTAACCGAAATTTGCAGTACCAAAAATGGCTGCGTTCAGTGACCAAAAATGCACTTTTTCCAGAAATTACTCTGGGAATTCCACAATCCTAACGACAGATGCTTCAAATTTTGACAGATTAAACTTGAACAACGTATCTTTATGGCTGATTGAAGAAAATTGACCAAAATTTGCAGTACCAAAAATGGCTGCGTTCAATGACCAAAAATGCACATTTTCCAGAAATTGCTCTGAGAATTCTACATTCCTAACGAGAGATACTTCTAATTTTGACAGTTTAAACTTAAACAACGTATCTTTATGGCTGATTGAAGAAAACTAACCGAAATTTGCAGTACCAAAAATGGCTGCGTTCAGTGACCAAAAATGCACTTTTTCCAGAAATTGCTCTGAGAATTCCACATTCCTAACGAGAGATACTTCTAATTTTGACAGTTTAAACTTAAACAACGTATCTTTATGGCTGATTGAAGAAAACTAACCGAAATTTGCAGTACCAAAAATGGCTGCGTTCAGTGACCAAAAATGCACTTTTTCCAGAAATTGCTCTGGGAATTCCACATTCCTAACGACAGATGCTTCAAATTTTGACAGATTAAACTTGAACAACGTATCTTTATGGCTGATTGAAGAAAATTGACCAAAATTTGCAGTACCAAAAATGGCTGCGTTCAATGACCAAAAATGCACTTTTTCCAGAAATTGCTCTGAGAATTCCACATTCCTAACGAGAGATACTTCTAATTTTGACAGTTTAAACTTAAACAACGTATCTTTATGGCTGATTGAAGAAAACTAACCGAAATTTGCAGTACCAAAAATGGCTGCGTTCAGTGACCAAAAATGCACTTTTTCCAGAAATTGCTCTGGGAATTCCACATTCCTAACGACAGATGCTTCAAATTTTGACAGATTAAACTTAAACAACGTATCTTTATGGCTGATTGAAGAAAACTAACCGAAATTTGCAGTACCAAAAATGGCTGCGTTCAGTGACCAAAAATGCACTTTTTCCAGAAATTGCTCTGAGAATTCCACATTCCTAACGAGAGATACTTCTAATTTTGACAGTTTAAACTTGAATAACGTATCGTTATGGCTGCTTGAAGACAATTGACCGAAATTTGCAGTACCATAAATGGCTGCGTTCAGTGACCAAAAATGCACTTTTTCCAGAAATTGCTCTGAGAATTCCACATTCCTAACGAGAGATACTTCTAATTTTGACAGTTTAAACTTGAATAACGTATCGTTATGGCTGCTTGAAGACAATTGACCGAAATTTGCAGTACCATAAATGGCTGCGTTCAGTGACCAAAAATGCACTTTTTCCAGAAATTGCTCTGGGAATTCCACATTCCTAACGACAGATGCTTCAAATTTTGACAGATTAAACTTGAACAACGTATCTTTATGGCTGATTGAAGAAAACTAACCGAAATTTGCAGTACCAAAAATGGCTGCGTTTAGTGACCAAAAATGCACTTTTTCCAGAAATTGCTCTGGGAATTCCACATTCCTAACGACAGATGCTTCAAATTTTGACAGATTAAACTTGAACAACGTATCTTTATGGCTGATTGAAGAAAATTGACCGAAATTTGCAGTACCAAAAATGGCTGCGTTCAGTGACCAAAAATGCACTTTTTCTAGAAATTTCTCTGGAAATTCAACATCCCTAACAATAGATGCTTCAAATTTTGACAGTTTAAACTAGAACAATGTGTCTTTCCAGTAGATTTAAGAAAATTGACCGAAATTTGCAGTAACAAAAATGTCTGCGCTAAAAGACAGATTTTGATGACCAAAAAATGCACTTTTTTTCAAGAAATTCCATATTCCTAACAATAGTTGCTTCAAATTACTGCCGTGCATATGTTTTGGTCAAATAAGGTTGGAGGTTCGATCCCTGCTGCGGACATGTTTAATACGAAGAATTTTCAAAAATTATTTGCCTGCAAATATTTAAATTATATTAAAATAGTAAAAGTATATACGCTTGAATTGCGGGTTGCTTGCCTTGTATTTGCTTCAATCAAAAAGGTTGGGTTTTAGGGCATTTTGTTGGATTTGCAGAACTTACTATTTTATTATATTATACAAGTGATTTTTTTTACTTCACTGTAACTTCTTTCGTCCTATTCGGACATTATCAAACATAATGACAATCGATGTTCTCACATTTTAGAGTTGCGATAACCATTGCCAATTTTAAAATTCTATTAAAACGCGACATGAAATTAGATGCATGTCGTGCACATTCGAGATTTTGAAGGCTTACATTTATTTCACAATAAAGTCTTCTTTAATTACAAATTTTTAATTGTAAAGTTGAAGCTGGTGGTCACTGGTGCAACTTCAAATTTTGGCCCACCAAAACAATTTTTCTTGGACAAAAGCGAGAGTAGATCAGCTGGGGCCCCTAGAATATCATATTTCAGCCTACGGTACTTAATATACAGGGTGTTGAATTGAAAAACGGGCCTCAGGGATTTACATGTAAAATTTTAAATGTATTAATATTGGCTCCCCTAATTATTTGACAGTATCGGTCTTCGCACATTATTTTTAAAGCTTTTTAAGCTGAATGATTTGGTACCTTACTCAATTGTTTCTGCAGAATATTTACCGAGATATTTGCAGAAAACTTTACTATTATTTTGAATTAAAAATAAAGGTTTGCCATGAAATCATAATGGCGGATAATTCATTTTGTTCTAAAAAATGACGTTTGCTGTCGCATTAGATTTACACGGCCGTGCATTCTACACGAGAAAAAGTATTTATAAGTAAATGGTTTTACTCAGGTACTATTTTAGAAGTGTACGTGATTTGTTCAGTGTTGAAATTACGGAGAAGGCAATACCCAGCAAAAGTACTATTCAATGAGTATAAAAATAATGTAAGTAGATTGATATTACAAAACAATTAAAGGAGCCAATTGTAACACATTTCAAATTTAGAGTAGAGTAGTAATTATTCATTGAGTAGTACTTTTGCTGGTTATTGCCTTCTCCGGAAATTTTTTCTTGTGTAGAAAGTGTAAATCGTAATGCGACAGCAAATGTCATTTTTTAGAACAAAATGAAATATCCGCTATTATGATTTCATGGCAAACCTTTGTTTTTAATTCAAAGTAGTTGTAAAGTTTTTTGCAAATATCTCGGTAAATATCTGCAGAAACTATTGAGTAAGGTACCAAATCATTCAGCTTAAAAAGCTTTAAAATAATGTAAGAAGACCGATACTGTCAAATAAATAGGCGAGCCAATATTATTAATATATTATTAATATATTAATAATAATGTATTAATATTAATACATTTCAAATTTTACATGTAAATCCCTATGGCCCGCTTTGCAATTCAACGGCCTGTATGTCAAAAATTGTAAAAATCAACTTTCTTAATGACCCTTCCAGAATATCAAGCTGGATCTATTTTTTCGTCAGGAGAACCAGACAAATGACCGCCGTGTGGATATTTGAGATAACTTTGGTAATAATAATAATAACAATGATAATAACTAACTAGTAATAATAATAACTTAATTTAAGTCACAAAAATAAATATCCAAGTTATACAAAACAAAGTTAAAAGTGTTTTATTATAGTATTCAAAATCTATAACGAAGTCGAAGCCTCCAGCATAAACAATAATAATAATAATAATATGTTTATTGATGTTAATGACAAGACGTCTTACAGTAGGAAAATTATCAAATCAGCAACGATTTATCTGTTTTATGGTTCATTTTACATTTAGTGTTTATAAAAATGTTCATCTCGTAACACTAGAAAAGTTTTGCACTGTTTTCTGGCTTTATCGTTTTAATAATAACATTAACAGTTTTTAAAATTAAATTAAAATAATTTTCAAGTTTGTCTTTCTACGTAGAAATAAATTATTTTAAACCAATGTTTTTATCTAGTAGTACTAGTAATAACATACAAATTTCTTTTGTATCATTCAATATCTGGCGTGGCATTAGCCAGGGAAGTAGTTATTTCAGTAAGTTATTTATTTATTTCTTAGTCATTTTGCAGTTACAAACAGATTTAATATTAAAAAATTGAGGCTATTTTTCTTTATTGAATTTATGATTTGTTGTTTACCAATCTAATCAATTCTTCCCCATTACTGGCGAAAATAATTTAAATTGTTATTGTTTTTTAACCATTTTAAAAATTGCCCAGCACGATGTCTCATTATGGCTTATGGTAAATGCGGTCCTGATTATATTTCGCATGTGCTTTTGTGCAAAATTCAAACTAAAACCGATACATTTATTTTCGAAAAAAAGTACGATGCTCTCTTATTATTATCAATTTGTTTGTACAGAATATTTGCATAAATTCTAATTTAACTTTTAAATATAAATTGCTTGTTTTTTTCATGCCAATTTATTTTCCTCAAATTTTGTTTACATCTGCGTTATTATTAAAAATAACCAATACAAACCTGATATCAACGTAATCAGAATATAGTGTACTATCCAAATTTGAGTGAATATACAGGGTGTTACACTTTACGCCGCACGAAGGGCCACTAGTGATTGATTGAAGCGAGAATGATAGCAGATAAATAATAACAGATCGTAAGCCGTTTCGGAAGTTATGCCCGTACCGGCGTATATTTAGACTTAAATGTAAATAGTTTATTGAAAAGGTCAGTTATGTGTGCGTAATATTATGTAAATGTGCGGGTGGTATTAGTCACGTGACATAGTATGCATACGTGCAAACATACGTTTCGGATGTATGCACACACTCGCAGACACATGTGTGCGAGTGTTTGGGTTGTGGGTTTAAAATAACTACTCAATGGGAAATGAACTAAATGTGTGTGTATGTATGGAAATGTGAATATGGGCACTGTTACAAACTGTCTCTCTCTCAGTGGTGATAAGTTAGCGTGACAACTCAATGCACAACGTTTGTTTATATCGCTTGCACAGGTATTATTATTATTGTTATTACATTGTTTAATAATTGGTGGTGGTAATAGTAAACACGCCGGTATTTTTTGTTGGGTGAAGGGACCGACCGACCGAGAAGCAAACGGTACAAAGATCTACTAGAGTAAAGAGCCCGGGCTGGCTGGTTACAAGGCTGCCTGCCTTGCTCCGGCTCGTCATGGTTTCTATTCAACAACGCACGCCCGTCCACGAACGCACACGGAAATTAACGAGCCGCTTATATTTTTTATATTATGTACAGTTGATAAATAACGGCCCTATTCTAGGGTCGTAGGTAGATACGGCCCTCCGTCCGTGCTAGGGTGGCTGATCCATCGATTCTTTATATCTCGCCGCATGCACACACCTCTTCCTTGCTGCACTGCCGGCACCAGCTCTCCACCTTCGTGCATATTCATACGACGTCATCGAGGAGGTCACAATACTGATAAACAATATTATATAACGATATGGCACCGATGCACATGTTGGCTCAATCGACTAGCCGTTATTCATCATACGTTCAACCTTTGCGGACATTCTAATCTGATGGAAATCGTTACAACATATTTATCACCTCACCTTAGTACACCACAAAAATAACATCCATTAACACTAGTATATTTTTATCTCGTGATCTTTTAAATGGGTTAGTGCATCTCGCCTACAACACATATTCAAACTATTGTGGAAATGGGAGAATTTTAATAGCAATATTGATTGTAATAATAATACCAAATATATGTTAGCGGTGTTTGGAATACTTATATTCCAATAGTAATTTCCGTTTCCTCATCAGCAACTTACAACACTGATGAGACCTGAAGGGTCGAAACCGGTGTGTAGGTGTTCTGATAGGGAAATTATATTTAATACCAAATATACTGGTTTGAATGAAAAATGCAACACCAAGAAAAACAGCCAGAATTTATTTAATTTTTCTACAATTGATGACTTTCGGTTTAAAAAGTAACTCATTAAAATTTCAATACAAAACTCCTTCGTCAAACCTCTTTTTAGGATGATTTTACGTACGAAAAATTGTGTTTTTATAAACATTAAACAATTTGGATTAGTTCTCTCGTGATAATAGTGCGAAGAACATCATTTAAAATACCCAGAGTTCGTAACCGTCGAAATTTTGTACAACTAAGTGATTTCGAGCGAGGTCGTATTATTGGAATGAGAGAGGGTGGTCTTTCGTTTAGAGAAATTGCCAATAGAATGAAACGTGACGCAACCACAGTAATGAGGTGCTGGCGAAGATGGTCTGAGGAAGGTTTTCATGGACGTCGGAGAGGATCTGGACCACAGCGAAGAACGACAGACCGCGAAGAACGCAGGTTGAGACTTTTGGCGATAAGAGAAAGATTATCCACTACGTGGGCCATTGGAAACACTTGAAGGGATACATTAAATGTTAGAATCTCAATGGCATCGATATATCATTGAATACGGAGTTTTGGAATGCGTAGTTATCGAATTCAGATTTTGTTTGTGGGTAGACGTGTCAGATGTTTCCGCGGGGAACGCAGAAATATGGACTTCACGCTTCCTCGGCATACTGCTCTCACGCACGGGTGATGATTTGGGGTGCCATCACGTATGGTGGTAGGTCCCCTCTAGTTTTTATTCCTGGCACCCTAAATGCTTGGTGCTACGTACAGACTATTCTAGAGCCCGTTGCACTGCCGTACTTACAAGGGTTGCAAAACCCTATCTTTCAGCAAGATAATGCAGCAAGGGTAACAATAGAGTGTTTAGAAGAAGCTAACGTTATAGTGCTTCCATGGCCTTCTCGTTCACCAGACCTTTCGCCCATCGAACATGTTTGGGATATGATAGGCGTCTGACTAGGAAATTTACCCCGTGCCCCAGACACTTTGGACGAACTTCGTTTGCGGATTCAGGAAGCTTGGGATGAGCTACCTCAAGAAGATATTGATCACCTCATTCAAAGCATGCCGAACCGCGTGAATGAGTGCATTAGAAACAACGGAGGACCGACTCATTATTAAAAAAAATGCTTGTGTAAGTAAGTTTTTCAACTGAAATTTTGATCGTTTACTTGAGACATTCAAACACAACTTCTATGAATATGTCATTAAAATCTGACCATAACTTCTTGGTGTTGCATTTTTCATTCAAAGGCTGACCTCTGGTCAAGTGCCTGTTGAGGCCATTTGTAAAAGTGCCTTAATAAATGTATTGCCTCTCTCTCTACCAAATATACCTGCTCTCAGTTTTCGAGAATTTTTGTACTTCTTAAAACTTTAAAAATACCCATCACTGTTTTTGTTCACAGATGATTTGAATAAATCAGTTTTTCAGAATTTTCTTTTTTTTAAACGCTATCCTTTCGCTACAAGTTTTAATTGTGTTTACTCCATATTTGCAGTAAATGGGCACAATGCAAGTCAATAAACTATAAAGATAATATTGCAACCGTTACTAGGTGAAGAAATTCAAAGAACATTGTAGAGCACTCAGACAACGGAAGTTCCCGAAGTGGTGATTGCGAGATGGCAAGTGTTGGAAAAATCTTCCAAGATGGACTTCATGTGTAAAATATTTTCCTTGAATGGCCCCTCTACAGGATGGTAGAAGCTAAAGCTCCAAGCCCCTGATGACATAAGGACAATATTTTAAAATCGGCATTTTCCACTAAGAAATTTGCGAAGAATATCATTACAGGTTTTCCGCCAATTTATACACCGCGTGTTTTAAGTTTAATAGATACGAATTGATGATGTGTGCGCACTCGAGTTGTTTACATCTCGAGAATGATGCAATATTTGTAATTTGTTGAGTCATGCATCGAACTGATTCCGAGAATTGCTGATCGGTCGACTTCAATCGTAAACAACTAAGGAGCGACAAATTGCTACAAACTTGAAATGTAAATTTACTCAAAATTCCTTCTGCTTTAAGATTCAGTTCAAACCTGCAAATATTTTTCACTAGATTTCAAAATAATCGCAAGAGGACTAAAGTTTTTATAAATAAAAATTGCGAATTTTCCGAGCGTTAAGAAAATATACAAAAACAGTTGCTAGAAACTTGAAACTGAAAAATATAATTTTTGACAGCTCAAACATTATATTTTTGACAGCTGAATAAAACAATTCTTATTAGCTGAAAATACCATTCTTGATAACAGCAACACACTATTATTGACAACTGTATCATAACATTATTGTCAGCTAAAAAATACAATTTTTGAAAACAAAAAATACAATTTTTGACAACAAAAAGTACAATTTTTGGCAACAAAAAGTACAATTTTTGAAAGCTGAAAAATGCCATTTTTGACAATTAAAAAAATATCAAAAAATGCTGCGTTTGATAGCTGAAAATTACCATTTTATAGGCGGGAAATACCTCGTTGTTCACAGCAGAAAAATATCATTTTTGACAGCTGAAAAATATCATTTTTGACAGTTGAATAATATACTTCTTAACAGCAATTAAATACAATTTTTAAATTACCATTATTGACAACTACAACAAACCAATATTGACAACTTTAACATACCATTATTGTCAGCTAAAAAATACTATTTTTGACAACAAAAAGTACAAGTTTTGACAGCTGAAAATGCCATTTTGACAATATAAAAAATGACCAAATATGCTGCCGTTGTAGCTGAAAAAATACGATTTTTATAGGTGAGAAATATTTTTTTTACAGCTGAAAAATATCATTTTCGACAGTTGAATAAATACATTTCTTAACAGCTGAAAACTACCATTTTTAACAGCTTAAAATACCGTTCTTGACAATTCCAACAAACCTTTATTGATAACTGTAACATACCATTATTGTTAGCAAATACAATTTTCGACAGCTGTAAAATGCCATTTTTGACAATTAAAGAATATCAAAAAATGCTGCTTTTAATAGCTGAAAAATACCATTTTTATAGGTAAGAAATTCCTTTTTGACAGCTGAAAAGTACAGTTTTTGACAACTGAAAAATATTATTCTTGACAACTGCAACAAACCATGCTAAAAAATACAATTTTTGATAACACAAAAAATACAAGTTTTGGCAGCTGAAAAATGCTTTTGACAGTTAAAAAAATGTCGAAAAATACCGCTTTTGATAGCTGAAAAATAACATTTTTATAGGTTGGAAATCGCATTTTTGACAACTGAAAAATATCATTTTTGACAGTTGAATAATACACTTCTTAACAGCTGAAAACTACTATTTTTAACAGCTGAAAAATACCATTTTTTACAGTTGAATAATACACTTCTTAACAGCTGAAAACCACTATTTTTAACAGCTGAAAAATACCATTGTTGACTACAAAAAGTCAATTGTTGACAGCTGAAAAATGCCATTTTTGACAATTAAAAAAAAGTTCTCAAAATTGATTAAGCTTTATGATTTAAATTAAATCTGCAAACATTCAAAATTAAACAAAAACAATCCAAACTTGATCTGGAAATATGAAAAATGCATTCAAAGTTTGGAAAATTTGTAAAAAATAATCCATCACGGAATTTGTTTTTAAAGCTCAGAGTCCATTAAACAGTTATTTATATCAAGACTAGGGATGGACGATATTTCACGTACCTGTGATTTTTCACTAGTATTAAAAAAATCACAGATCGTTACAGTTACTAATAGGCGAATTTCACTGCTACTTAAAATCACCGCCACTTAAAATCACTGCTACTTAAAATCACTGCTACTTAAAATCACTGCTACTTTAAATCACAGCTACTTTAAATCACTGCTACTTAAAATCACTGCTACTTTAAATCACAGCTACTTAAAATCACTGCTACTTAAACTGTGACTTAAACTGTGATTGCTCCCTAAAATCACAACAATCAATTTAAAAACAAATATATAAAAACAATTTCTACAAATGGTAAACCTAAAATGACTCAAAATTCATTTTAATTTAATTAATCAGTGCGAAAATATCTAAACATACATTTTGAAATAATACCACGAAACCAATTTTTAAATTGCAAACTTCATTAACTGAAAATTAAAAATTGTTCAGGTGCTCAAAAAATTAAAACAAAAATCTTCAAAAACCCATATCTCTAATGAAAATCGTTAAATTTACAAAAAGAAAATTGATTTTGAATAAGCGGTACCTCGACCATTGATGATGATTTTTTATGGAATTTTCCCTGCGTTTTTTATATTTATTCTACGATGTTTTTGTTCAGGTGCTCAGAAAATTAAAACAAACATTTTTAAAAATCCATATCTCTATTGAAGATTATTGAATTTACAAAAACCCAATTTGATTTTGAATAAACGATACTTCGGCCATTGAGGATGATTTTTTATGGATTTTTTCCTGCGTTTTTTATATTTGTTTTCTGCGATGTTTTTGTTCAGGTGCTCAAAAAATTAAAACAACAATTTTCAAAAATCCATATCTCTATTGAAATTTTATTGAATTTACAAAAACCAAATTAATTTTGAATAAGCGATACTTCGGCCATTGAGGATGATTTTTTATGAAATTTTCCCTGCGTTTCTTATATTTTTTCTGCGATGTTTTTATTAAATTGCTCAGAAAATTAAAACAAAAAATTTCAAAAATCCACATCTCTTTTGAAAATTATTGAATTTACAAAAACCAAATTGATTTTGAATAAGCGATACTTCAGCCATTGAGGATGATTTTTTATGGAATTTTTCCTGCATTTTTTATATTTTTTTCAGCTATGTTTTTGTTCAGGTGGTCAGAAAATTAAAACAAACATTTTCAAAAATCCACATCTCTATTGAAAATTATTGAATTTACAAAAACCAAATTGATTTTGAATAAGCGATACTTCGGCCATTAAGTATGATTTTTATGGAATTTTTCCTGCGTTTTTTATATTTTTTTCAGCTATGTTTTTGTTCAGGTGCTCAAAAATTTTAAATAACAATTTTCAAAAATCCATATCTCTGTTGAAAATTATTGAATTTACAAAAACCAAATTGATTTTGAATAAGCGATACTTCAGCCACTGAGGATGATTTTTTATGGAATTTTTCCTGCGTTTCTTATATTTTTCCGCGATGTTTTTATTAAAGTGCTCAGAAAATTAAAACAAAAAATTTCAAAAATCCCCATCTCTATTGAAAATGATTGAATTTACAAAAACCAAATTGATTTTGAATAAGCGATACTTCAGCCATTGAGGATGATTTTTTATGGAATTTTTCCTGCATTTATTATATTTTTTTCAGCTATGTTTTTGTTCAGGTGGTCAGAAAATTAAAACAAACATTTTCAAAAATCCACATCTCTATTGAAAATTATTGAATTTACAAAAACCAAATTGATTTTGAATAAGCGATACTTCGGCCATTAAGTATGATTTTTATGGAATTTTTCCTGCGTTTTTTATATTTTTTTCAGCTATGTTTTTTTCCTGCATTTATTATATTTTTTTCAGCTATGTTTTTGTTCAGGTGGTCAGAAAATTAAAACAAACATTTTCAAAAATCCACATCTCTATTGAAAATTATTGAATTTACAAAAACCAAATTGATTTTGAATAAGCGATACTTCGGCCATTAAGTATGATTTTTATGGAATTTTTCCTGCGTTTTTTATATTTTTTTCAGCTATGTTTTTGTTCAGGTGCCCAAAAATTTTAAATAACAATTTTCAAAAATCCATATCTCTGTTGAAAATTATTGAATTTACAAAAACCAAATTGATTTTGAATAAGCGATACTTCAGCCACTGAGGATGATTTTTTATGGAATTTTTCCTGCGTTTCTTATATTTTTCCGCGATGTTTTTATTAAAGTGCTCAGAAAATTAAAACAAAAAATTTCAAAAATCCCCATCTCTATTGAAAATGATTGAATTTACAAAAACCAAATTGATTCTGAATAAGCGATACTTCGACCATTAATGATGATTTTTATGGAATTTTTCCTGCGTTTTTTATATTTTTTCTGCGATGTTTTTGTTCAGGTGCTCAGAAAATTAAAACAAACATTTTCAAAAATCCACATCTCTATTGAAAATTATTGAATTTACAAAAACCAAATTGATTTTGAATAAGCGATACTTCAGCCATTGAGGATGATTTTTTATGGAATTTTTCCTGCGTTTTTTATATTTTTTTCTGCGATATTTTTGTTCAAGTGCTCAGAAAATTAAAACAAAAATTTTCAAAAATCCACATCTCTATTGAAAATTATTGAATTTACAAAAACTCAATTGATTTTGAATAACCGATACTTCAGCCATTGAGGATGATTTTTTATGGAATTTTTCCTGCGTTTTTTATATTGTTTTCAGCGATGCTTTTGTTCAGGTGCTCAAAAAATTTAAATAACAATTTTCAAAAATCCATATCTCTGTTGAAAATTATTGAATTTACAAAAACCAAAATGATTTTGAATAAGCGATACTTCGGCCATTGAGGATGATTTTTTATGGAATTTTTCCTGCTTTTTTTATATTTTTTTTCTACGATGTTTATGTTCAGGTGCTCAAAAAATTAGAACAAAATTTTTCAAAAATCCATATCTCTATTGAAAATAATTGAATTTACAAAAACCAAATTGATTTTGAATAAGCGATACTTCGGCCATTGAGGATGATTTTTTATGGAATTTTTCCTGCTTTTTTTATATTTTTTTTCTACGATGTTTATGTTCAGGTGCTCAAAAAATTAGAACAAAATTTTTCAAAAATCCATATCTCTATTGAAAATAATTGAATTTACAAAAACCAAATTGATTTTGAATAAGCGATACTTCGGCCATTGAGGATGATTTTGTATGGAATTTTTTCTGCTTTTTTTATATTTTTTTTCTGCGATGTTTTTGTTCAGGTGCTCAAAAAATTAGAACAAAATTTTTCAAAAATCCATATCTCTATTGAAAATAATTGAATTTACAAAAACCAAATTGATTTTGAATAAGCGATACTTCGGCCATTGAGGATGATTTTTTATGGAATTTTTTCTGCTTTTTTTATATTTTTTTTTCTGCGATATTTTTGTTCAGGTGCTCAAGAAATTAGAACAAAATTTTTCAAAAATTCATATCTCTATTGAAAATAATTGAATTTACAAAAACCAAATTGATTTTGAATAAACGATACTTCGGCCATTGAGGATCATTTTTTATGGATTTTTTTGCGTTTTTTATATTTTTTGTAGTCACAGTTTAAAATCACTGATATTAAAAAGTAGCAATCACAGGTAGCAACATGATTCAAAAGTAGCAGTTTTGCCCATCTCTAATCAAGATTCATGAGGATATATATTGTGGAAGTTGCGATGTCAACAAAATTTCTATAAATATATCATGTTCTTGTTCAATTTTGAAAATGATCCCTAAACTCCACGAAAAAAGTAGACGTCGCAGAACTATCACGATGCTCTAAAATGCTGCAGAAGTCTATGATTTGTTTCTAGGGCAACCAGCAACGACTCAATACATGGCTTCCATACAAATGAATACTTCAAGAAGTTCATAGCAACGCATCCTGAAGGAGGTTGCTATTTAATGCTATAAACCCAGGCCAGTCAACAGTTAAGAGAAACAGATTATAAGAAACGAATTCTATTCTGTAATTTTAGACTTTCTTGTAGCAATTAGTGATTTAGTTGTTACTTTCTCCGTTACTAAGTACGAGAAAGTATTGTGATCGTGATTTTTTTTTCAAAATTTTTTTACGGAAATATCCGTTTTGGGGTCCCTAGATGCCATTTCAATAATTTCTGGAATTTTTTTTTGTATCTGTGTGTGTGTGTCTGCGTGTGTGTATGTGTGCTGTGTGTGTTTGTCTGTGCGTGCTGTATCTCAAAAACTAATAGAGCAATTGATATGAAACTTTGAACATACGTCTTATTTGATAATCTGAAGAACTGAAAAGCTTTTGGTAAAATTTCGTACACCAGAAGTGGTTGTTTACCTTTTGTTTTTTGTCAATATTTTCTTAAATATGAAAAATATGGCAAAAACGTTTAAACAAACATTAAAGACAACAAAGAAATGAACACCTTTTGCTTGAAAACATTTTTCATAAAATCATTTTTATTCGAGAAAAAAATTATTTTTTTAAAATTTTTAGTTTTATAAAACGATAATAGTTACAGCAAATTTACGTTAATAATAATTGTAGAGAATGCTAAAATGAACAACTTATAAAGAATAAGTTTTTTTTTTAAATCGCTTTAGTTTTTGAGAAAATTTGAAGTATAATCTTTGATAATTTTGACGTTTTAAACGTCAGTTTCATCCGAGTTTATACAATGGTCGAAGTACATTTAAAATTGGATTTAAATTGAAAATAAACCATGAAAGCGTAAATATAAATGATACCATCAAGTCGGAGAAAGTAACATAATGGCCACTTCACCATTCTTGTAAGAAATTGGATGTTTCTGGTTCTTAATTTTAATTAGAAATCATTTGTATTAGGCCGGTACAAGCTATACGAATTGATAAATCATATTTTAAAATTGATTAAGTTTTCTGAAGTAAACCGGCAAATTTAGAAAAGGATGTAGCGCGGAATATCAATTGGAATAGACGGGAAAACTTATCAAATCAGGCTTCGCCGGGAATAAATCAAGGATGGAGCAATGGAGCAATGCCCCGTGCGGGAAAGCCGGCGCATCAGTGCGAGATATATCGCGGCCAATCGAATGCCGGAAAAGTTATGGTAATGGCATTTCAGATGAAAACGGGCATAATGTAGGCCCCACTATATATGTATGGAGATATAAGCGAAACCGAAAAATCCCTTCAAACATACACACAATGCATAACAACATCATTTACATCTATCACACTTCGTATAAGAAGGAATAGTATGTGACATTCGAAATTTTGAATTATAACAAATAGGAAAATTCTGCTTATAAAGGCTAAATTATAATATTATCTCTAATTAATACAAACGGTTAGAATTGTCAGTGTGTCAACGCTTATTAAAAAAAAACCTTTTAGCAGTGTTCACATTTATGTTTAACCGTCCGTGACGCGTTTGCAAATAAAACTCGGAAATGTAAAAAATCGAAAAAAACAATTTCTTTAATAATCATACTAGACCATTAAAGTGTAACATTCTTTTTCATCAGAAGAACCAGATAATCGATTGAAGTTTTAAAATGTCCGCTAGCTAAAATAGCAATAAAGTTGACATGTCAGTTTGAACAATTTAGAACTACTTTGAACGAACGTAGAGGCTAAATGAAGACTCCAAATCGAACGCGTTTTGCAAATCTGTTCTTCTGGGTCCGGCAGGGAGGTATGGAAGATTTGAACGGGGCGCCAAGCAAGGTGGGGTGAACCTAATGTTTTCGGAATAGGTCGTTTCTACTCGTCACGAGATGCCATTTTAGTTACCATGGAGCCGTGGTCTATTGAACATCGTGTGTTTGTTTATAACACTTTCATTGAAACGGGTCGTTCTGTCATTCAAACCCAGAGACGTTTTAACGTTGGCCGTCACGGTCGTGTTCCGAAGTGGGTGAATACCTTTCAAAGAACTGGATTTTTGAGACCTGGAACTGCGCGAGGAGGTGATCGAACGGTAAGGACCCCGGAAAACATTGAAAGGGTGCGTCGAGCAGTTGAAGCCAGCCCTCGTCGATCAGCCGTACGTCACGCTCGGGCTCTACGGATGACAGACCGCTCAGTTCGCCGAATTTTACACCTCGACTTGCATTTTCATCCGTATAAGATGATGGTTGTTCAAGAATTGCAGCAAAACGACTACGGCAGACGGATGAGGTTGGCAGAAGCGATGTTGGAAATCTTGACAGATGGCATTGTTTTGATAATGAGTGACGAAGCCCATTTTTATTTGTCAGGGGTGGTTAATAAACAAAACTTCCGCTATTGGGCCTCTGAAAATCCGCAACAGCTCCATGAACGACCTCTCCACAGCGAAAAGGTAACTGTTTGGTGTGGCATTAGTCGAAACTTCATTATTGGTCCGTACTTTTTTCGTGAACGCGGTCGGACCGTCACTGTCAGCACAGATCGTTACCTACAGATGTTGCGTGATTATTTTCTGCCAGAACTGAGAAGACGACGTATCAACCTGAATACTGTATGGTTTCAACAAGATGGGGCGACTTGCCATACATCAAGAGCAACAATGGGTTTTTTTTAAGGAACACATTCCCTGGACGTCTGTTTTCATTACGAGGAGGTGTGGAGTAGCCCCCTCGATCACCGGACCTCTCACCATGTGATTACTTTTTAAGGGGCTATCTCAAAGCACGAGTGTACATAAACAAACCACGTACACTCGAAGCCCTAAGTGAGACAATAACCCAAGAGATTCATGCAGTTCCACGTGAAATGCTTCGGAAGAGTATGCAGAACTTCTCACAACGTCTTCAGGAGTGTTTCGCCAAAAATGGACGGCACTTAACTGACGTTATTTTTCGTGCCTAATCAATTTTTGTTTCCTTACTCTTAACTGGTTTTGTAATGGCAACATCTAAGGTACACATTCAAAAAATAAAATTTGAATTTAGGTAAAAAATGAGTGAGTTACAGTTTTTTCAAATAAATCTTCCATACCTCCCTGCCCTGTATAAGGGGGGGGGGGGGGAAGCTCTATCTTGAGTGGTTAAGGTTTTTCATGTTGCCATTTTCTAAAAAAATGGTGATGTGGCCATCATGTTACTTTCTCCGACTTGATGGTATCATAGCCATTTATATTTACGTTTTCATGGTTTATTTTCAATTGAAATCATATTTCAAATGTTCATCGAGCGTTGTGTAAACTCGGATGAAACTGAAAAAATAATCTTTATTAGAAAAATGACACTCTACCCAAATAATTTTGGTTTTTTTAAATCCAATAATTTTCAAGCGAGTTACAGATTTTTGAAATTTTTGATTTTCACGGCGTCAAATTTGTACATTGGAGGAAGAAAAATTAAGAAAAAAATAGTAAACGTAACGGAAAAATTACACAAAAATTAATTTTTATTAGGAAAATGACACTCTACTCAAATAATTTTGGTTTTTGAAAATCCAATAATTTTCAAGCGAGTTACAGGTTTTTAAAATTTTTGATTTTCACGGCGGCAAACTTTCATATATTGTAGGAAGAAAAATTAAGAAAAAAACAAAAGGAATTAAAAAAAAAAACTTATTCTTTATAAGTTGTTCAGTTTAGCATTTTCTACAATTATTATTAACATAAATTTGCTGTAACTATTATCGTTTTATAATTATAAACCAAAAATGAAAATAAAATAATACATTTTTTTCTCGAATAAAAATGATTTTATGAAAAATGTTTTCAAGCAAAAGATGTTCATTTCTTTTTGTCTTCAAAGTTTGTTTAAATGTTTTTGTGATATTTTGCATATTCAAGAAAATATTGGCAAAGAACAAAAAACAGTTAAGGTAAACACCCACTTCCGGTGTACGAAATTTTACCAAAAGCTTTTCAGTTCTTCGGATTATGAGATAAGACGTATGTTCAAAGTTTCATATTAATTGCTCTATTAGTTTTTGAGATACAGCGCACACAGCCAGACACACACACACACACACACACACACACAGACACAATTTTTTTTTTCCAGAAATTGTTGAAATGGCAACTAGGGACGCCAAAACGGATATTTCCGTAAAAAAAAATTTTGAAAAAAAAATCACGATCACAATACTTTCTCGTACTTCGTAACGGAGAAAGTAAAAAGGGTCAACTTTATACATCTGTGCTCCTTGCGTGCAAATTGGTCGGATTCAATTAAAATTGGCGATTTTAAATTTGTTACTT
Source organism: Ocypus olens (assembly GCA_910593695.2). Classification (NCBI taxonomy): domain Eukaryota; kingdom Metazoa; phylum Arthropoda; class Insecta; order Coleoptera; family Staphylinidae; genus Ocypus; species Ocypus olens. Next base: position 50,187,947 of record OU343050.1, on the reverse strand, counting down.
TTGTCTGAGTGAATGTACCAAAAATATTTTCCTGTATACGGGGTGTTCTATTTTTGAATTGCATACCGAAGTTATTTTTAAATGAAACACGCAGTATTTTAGTCAATATTTAGATAGGCGAAATTTAAAAGCAACAAAATAAATATAAAAACTCTGAGAGTTGTTTAATTTGAAAATACTTGTAGCTGCTTCTGGGATAAATTTAGAAACAAATTTAAGACTGTAAACTGTTGCCACAAATACGCATTATTCTTCACTTGATTTCCTACATAATCGGCATATAAATATTCCCGTTCACCTTGCATCCAAACATTTCTCTCTAATGCCATCACAAAAATGTGTTCGTAACTGGTATTTGCGTCATAGGATTAATAATTAAAATAAATTGTATTTTTGTCACACACATCATAGAAACGTTGTTGTTATTATTAGATTGCATTTATATTATTTATCCACGTGTCGTGTAACGACATAATAACAAAGTGTGCATTAGCGCTATTTTTGTGTTGCAACAAAAATTTAAATGTTAATAGTCGTGCTTCTATAAATACGGTCGTATATTTTCCTTCTTGTATTTGTACACGAGTATTGATTTAATAAAGCATGTGCAAATATACTTTAGCATATAGTGAGCGTTATAAATATGTATCACATTAATATTTATAACGTTCCCTCCCGTCTGTGGTAAAAATATATTATACGGTTGTATTTATAAATTTTAATGACTCCGCTTCATTTCACCACTATTTATTAAATTAAGTTTTTTTTTTGTGAACTCGCAAAAATGTTATATTTAGTTGTGCATTACTTACAAGAGTATATCAATCAGGCTGTTAGAGTCTAAAGTTATTAGCAAATCATCTTAATCAATTTTAGATGATGATTAATCACCAACTCCAACAATGAATAAAACGTTACGTCCACGTTTCTAGACATTTTAAGTATTCGTTACGTTGTACAAGCTGGAAACATGAAGCACTATTTTTCAATTATATGAGTGGTCCGTTGATAGGTATGATGGATGACGACTCCAAATATTACACGAGGAAAAAATACATATATCCCTTTTGTACGAACCGTAAAAAACATTGTTCTGTCATGCTTTCTGCTCAAATTAAACTCCAAGACACGCAATCGTCCTTACAACAATAAAACCTCCCGCATATAGAAATATAAATGCAAATTTATATTCAGCACACATATAACAATAGCCGCATATACTACAGTGCGACGAAATAAATTGGGTTTTAATTCCATCCTACATTTAATATAACAAAAAATAAAGTTTTAATCCAACACTCATATACTTCATAAACTTCAATTAAACATTGTAAATAGAGAGACTTTTCAATAAAATGCACTTTGTTGATATCACACACGTGCATTTTATTGAACAGTTCCTGAATCAAAATGTATCACAAATTATATATTGATTAAAACACTTTAGTTTCACTGTAAAAACATTGTTTTAATCCATATAAGGTGTAAGCCACAGAATTGGTCATGCCTGAGAGAGACAGAGAAACATAGCAGTCATGCCTGAGATTAATTCATTTTTTAAATCTTCAATAGTCTCATGACGTAATAATATACGACATACCTCATTTATCTCACAGCCAACTCTGAAACAAAATTTTGTGGCTCACACGATATAATACAGAAATATTTCACCACGGGTTAAGTGATAATCTAATTAATCATATGTATCACATCAACCATAACATTGTAGATATTATAAATAGTTAAAAACAGCAGCGGCGGCTCGTGGGACATGTTGATGGTAGAGCCACTTTTACAATTTATTGAATCGGATGATACTGACGTTTGAAATGTCAAAATTATGAAAGATGGAAATGACAAATTATACAAATTAAATACCGGCAAAAAATAAAAAATTGCACATTAAAATCAATCACTCACGTTAAAAATCTAAAGTATAGACCAGTGGTTCCCAACCTTCTTTGCCCTACCGCCCTCTTTCCAGAAAAAATATTACTTAGCGCCCCCTGGAAATTACATATTTTTTAATTTTGATAGCAATTAATAGGAAATATATATGTATTATTGTTTCTACCTTTTTCGCAAAATATAGTAAAGAATTGTGTAAAATAGAAACATTGAACTTTGAAATTATGAAACTATTTATTGAATCATTTGCAGTTCTTCTTGTAACTGCGGAAATTCTTCTGTGTTTACACGCCATCAGCCCTGAATTGCTGCAGCACCCACCAGGGGGCGCCCACTTTGGGAATCACTGGTATAGACCAATAAAAAATACGCTCTTAATTAAAATAAGAAAAACTTAAATATACGACCAAACGATCGAAAATTTAGACAAATATCGAATATTCGCGGTTAAAAAAATGCAGGAAATTTCAACAAAAAAAAAAAAATTGGAACGAAGAAATAAAAAATACAGGCCATAGATCTAAAATATAGGCCAAAAAAATAAAAACTGCTGGTCTAAAATAAAAAAAAAATCAATCAAAAAAATTGAAAAATCAAGGAAAACGAAAATAATTCGCCATTTTCAGCCCCCAAAATAACTTTTTAGCTTAAAATAATTTGCCAACCAAAAACTCGAAATCCTCAGTTCCTGCAAGTCTTGAAAAAAAAATTAAATTTAATCGATTTTAGTCAAAAATTAACCAAAAAGTCAAAAAATCGCCCATAAAAAATAATAATTCAAGTTAAAAAATCTAAAATCAAGGGCAAGAAATCAAAAAAAGAAATCAAAAAAACTTGAAAAGATCGGCACAAAAATAAAAACAGTCGCGTATAAAAATCATTTAGGTTAAAGAAAACTAAAGTATAGGATAAAAAATTCGATCCTAAAAATCAAAATTGCGGACCAAAAAATCGAACATTTAAACTAACAAATCGAAAATTTAGAAAAAATATTTGGCTAAAGAATTAAAAATTTAGGCCAAAATATCAAAACCCGGGCTTAACGATAAAAAACGAAAACAAGAAGATTGAATAACTGGAACGAAGAAATGAAAAATACAGGCCATAGATCTAAAATATAGGCCAAAAAAATAAAAACTGCTGGTCTAAAATAAAAAAAAATCAATCAAAAAAATTGAAAAATCAAGGAAAACGAAAATAATTCGCCATTTTCAGCCCCCAAAATAACTTTTTACCTCAAAATAAGTTGCCGACCAGAAACTCGAAATCCTCAGTTCCTGCAAGTTTTGAAAGAAATTAAAAAAAAATTAAATTTGATCGATTTTAGTCAAAAATTAACCAAAAAGTAAAAAAATCGCCCATAAAAAATAATAATTCAAGTTAAAAAATCTAAAATCAAGGGCAAGAAATCAAAAACTATCAAAAAATCTTGAAAAGATCGGCACAAAAATAAAAACAGTCGCGTATAAAAATCATTTAGGTAAAAAAAATCTAAAGTATAGGATAAAAAATTCGATCCTAAAAATCAAAATTGCGAACAAAAAAATCGAAAATTTGAACAAACAAATCGAAAATTTAGAAAAAATTTTTGGCTGAAGAATTAAAAATTTAGGCCAAAATATCGAAAATTCAAGTACGAAAATTACCATTTTTAGCACTCGGGGTGATTAGCCCCAGAAAACTCAAAATTTGCTCTGTAGCGAAGGAAATTTGCACCCGACGATTTAAATTTTTTTTTTTAATTTATTACTTGAAGGTTTCGCTTCAAATAAACTTATTCAAAAATTGTGTATTTCTGAAAACAACGACATGCTCCTGCAGAAAACAAGGGAACAAACTCAAAATTTGCTCTGTAGTGAAGGGAATTTGCACTCAATGTTTTGAAAATTTGCAAAAAATTAATCACTTGTAGAATTAGCTCCAAAATTACTAAAACTATGCAGAAAGAGTGTACTTGTGATTACTTATAAAAGTAATTGCATTATCGCTACTGAAAACAACAGGAATTGACTCAAAACTGCACTATTGGGAACGGAAATTGCTGTCAATGTTTTGAAAAATCGTAAAAAAAATAATCACTTGCAGAATTAGATCTTAATTACGGTAAAAAACTAAAATATAAGCACAAAAAATCGAAAATTTAGACAATTATCGAAAATTCGCGGTTAAAAAAATTCAGTCCAAAAATCCGAAAATTTCAACAACAAAAAATCAAAAAGTTTAACCAAAATAAAGAATATTTCGGGCAAAGGCTCTAAAATTTGGAAAGAAGAAATGAAAAATACAGGTCAAATATCTCAAATATAGCCCAAAAAAATCAAAAATGCTGGTCTAAAAATAAAAAAATGCAAACCAAAAAATTGAAAAATCAAGGAAAACGAAAATAATTTGCCATTTTCAGCTCCCAAAATAACTCTTTAGCTCAAAATTAGTTGCCGACGAGAAACTCGAAAACGGTAGTCAAAAATTAACCAGAAAGTAAAAAATAATAATTCAAGTTAAAGAATCTAAAACGAAGGGCAATAAATCATAAACTGTACTTGAAAATATCAGCAAAAAAATTTGCCTATAAAAAGCAATCATTTAGGTTAAAAAAATCTAAAATGTAGGATAAAAAATTAAAACTCGATCCTAAAAATCAAAATTGCGGACCAAAAATTCGAAAATTTTAACAAAAAAATCAAAAATTTAGAAGAAAACTGTTTTATTTTGAAATTTGTAGACACATTATTCAAAATTTCAACCATTTGTTGCAATAAATGTGGAATTTCCATGCAAATTTCTGAAAAATGCGCCTTGTTGGTCATCAAAATTTTCTTTTTAGTGCAACCATTTTTGTTGTGGTAAACTTGGGATTATTTTCTTTGGAAATTTGTAAAGGCATATTATTCAAAATTACTCTGTCAAAATTTCAACCATCTGGTGCAATAATTGTAGAATTTACATTTCTGCATTTCTGAAAAATGCGCTTTTTTGGTCATCAAAATTTGCCTTTTAATGCAACCATTTTTGTTGTGGGGAACTTGTGATTAGTTTTTGTAGAAATTTGTAAAGGGACATTACTCAAAATTGGTCTGTCAAAATTTCAACCATCTGTCGAAAAAAATGTGGAATACTCAAGTGAATTTCGGAAAAATGCGTTTTTTTTGTCATCGAAATTTGCCTTTTAATGCAACCATTTTTGTTGTGGGGAACTTGCGATTATTTTCTTTGTAAATTTGTAAAGACACATTATTCCGAATTAGTCTGCCAAAATTTCAACCTTCAGTAGCAATGAATGTAGAATTGCTATGTGAATTTCTAAAAAATCCACTTTTTTTGATATCAAAATTTGCTTTTTTAGTGCAACCATTTTTATTGTAGTAAACTTGTGATTAGTTTTTGTAGAAATTTGTACATTATTCAAAATAGGTCTGTCAAAATTTCAACCATCTGTCGAAAGAAATGTGGAATACTCAAGTGAATTTCGGAAAAATGTGTTTCTATTTGTCATCAAAATTTGCCTTTTAATGCAACCATTTTTGTTGTGGTAAACTTGCGATTATTTTCTTTGTAAATTTGTGAAGACACATTATTCTGAATTAGTCTGTCAAAATTTCAACCATTTGTAGCAATAAATGTAGAATTTCTAAAAAATCCGCTTTTTTTGTTATCAAAATTTGCGTTTCTCGTGCAACCATTTTTGTTGTAGTAAACGTGCAATGATTTTTTTTTTAAGTTTGTAAAGACGCATTATTCAGAATTAGCCTGTCGAAGTTTCAACCATCTATTAAAATAAATGTGCAATCCCCACGTGAATTTTTGAAAAATGCGCCTTTTTGGTCATCAACATTTTCTTTTAGTACAACCAGTTTTGTTGTGGTAAAATTGTTTTCTTTGAAATTATTCAGAAATAGAAATTTTAACCATCTGTTGAAATTAATGTGGAATTTTCATGCGGTGTTACAGGTGTTGTTTAACATTTAAAAAGTTTTTTAAGAATTAGTTAAAAATCCTTGCTGAACTTGAGCCTACACGTGGTGGCTCTATATAACGAGCCGCCCCTGTCTAACAGAAACATATTTAGACATACTATATAACCAAATTACTTGATTAAAATATGATTTACTCCAGCTGAATATTCGTATATTCAAAATCTATTCGAAAAATTTCATTGACCAACTGTTATTCAGATTACTACGGCACGAGTACTGGTGAATTTTAATCTCTCGGATTGTAGCACGTACACATAAATAATTTATTGTCGGAATATATGTCGATCTCAAAGGTTTGCATACATTATCTACCATTCAAGGATTTCTTTTCAATTGGGTACATTCAATGGAGCGTAGATTGCCACATTAGTCGTTAGATGATAGAGGAGATTAACATATTTGATAATCATTGAAATATGGGCTGGCGTTTGCGTAAACAACAAATTGCCCGAATTAGATTTCTAATACAACAACAATAACAATAACGTGAGGTTTGGTAACCCAGAATTAAAATATGGAGGTTGTGTTTTGATGTATTATTATTAATTGCATCATTAGTTATGTTTATGTGTGGCAGTCGAGATTAATTCCTTAGATTTAGTTTAGTTTAGCTGTCAACTATTTAAGTGTGTGAATTTCGGATAGCTGGCTTTAGGATCAACTCTTGCGGGTGTGTGGTTTATTGCTTGACTTAACTCCTTCAATACTGTAGACCAGCGTTTCCCAAACTTTTTTGACCGTGGCCCGGTACAAGGTTTTAACATTTTTTGCGACCCACCTTAGATTTATTTACAAAATAAATTTTATTTCATACACAAAAATTGTAAAATAATTATATGTATAAGAAAAATATAAGTAATTAAAAAAATAACAATTATATTCATTTAAAACTTTAGTAAATTAAGTAAACTTTTTTTTTAATAAAAGGAAGGATGTTTGACGGAATTGCGGGTTAACCCATTGAATGCCGATGACGTCTAAAGGCGTCATGTATATTCTATGATAGGGCCTGATGGCTTTAGGCTTCATCAACATATACACGAATTGCATTTTCATTTTTCAAATCATTTTGACTTCAAAAGTTAGTTACAGTATGACTACACACTAAACACTGTTAGCAGTAAAAGGGTTCAGGAGAGTGAATGATTAAGGGAATTGGCGTAAGTGATTAGCTATTCGGAATTTGAAAATTCATTTTTATAATGAATGGGACAAATACTGAACAACCATGGACCCGGACGATAACTTCTCGTTAATAAAAGCTATCGCCCGAGCATGGGACTCGAACCCACGACGCCTCGCACCGAAAGCGGGAGCCAAACCGCTCCGCCACGGAGCGCCCCGAAGTGTTTTACATATTTTGTCCTTAGTGCGAAGGATGATGTTGTTTGTCATCACATAACAATTTCAAATTAGGAGAAAACGATGTTAATTTTATTCTCAAATTAAGTTCGACGTCCAATCTGTTTCGATACTTATTTTTAAGTACACCAAGGCTGAGAATGCAGCTTCACACGTATAAGTGGTGACAAATGGTTGGCAAATATGCAAGTTTTTCTTTATCTTAGCAAAGTTTAATAAGATTTGCTTCTAATTTCGAAAAACATCATCTTGATCAAATTTTTAGGCGATTTGAGCCATCTCTGCAGACTGGTATTCAAAATGCATTCGCCCCCACAAAATGACCATCGGCCCCCAAATACGGATTGCCAGATAAACGCCCAATTTAGGAGGAAACAAATATTTCGTTGCTGTTTCGATCAAATTTTCTTCCGTTGCACTTTCAAAAATATTTGAGTTGAAATTTCGGAAAAACCAGCTCACATTATTTTTTTATTATTTACTTGTTTTATTACAACAAATCTATAGAATGTGCTTGTAAAATTTAAAGATAATCCACTAAGTTATTTTCTAGGAAATTAAGAAAATCCAGGCGAATGCATGATTTTGCGTTTTCAAAAATGTTTGAGTCAAAATTTTGGAAAAACTAGTCCAAATTATTTTTTGATTATTTACTTCTTTTATTGCTAGAAATATACATAGTGTGCTTTTAAGGTTTAGAGATAATTCACTTTCTTGGAAAATAAGAAAATCTAGCTAAATGCATATTTTTCACTTTCAAAAATGTTTGAGCTGAAATTTTGAAAAAATAAGCTTAAACTATTTTGGGGTTATTTACTTGCTTTATTACTAAAAGTCTACAGAGTGTACTTTTACAATTTGAAGATAATCCTCTAAGGCATTGGTCTCCAAACTTTTTCCATCGCGGGCCATATATACAATTCTTCATAACCTACTAGGCCGAGATATAATCAATTTGATAACTAATTTCAAAATCTATAACAGAAAATCGTTGTAGAATTTTAAAATGTGACATTTGCGGAAAATGTAACGCTTGCCGCGGGCCGAACTCGATGAGGTCGCGGGCCGTATTTGGCCCGCGGGCCGTAGTTTGGAGACCCCTGCTCTAAGGGATTTTCTAGGAAATTAAGATCATCCCGGTGAATGCATCTTTTGCACTTTCAAAAATATTTGACTTGAAATTTCGGAATAACTAGCTGACATTATTTTTTTATTATTTATTTGTTTTATTACAACAAATCTATAGAATGTGCTTGTAAAATTTGAAGATAATCCACTAAGTTTGTTTTTAGGAAATTAAGAAAATCTAGACGAATGCTTGTTTGAGTCAAAATTTCGGAAAAAGTACCACAAATTAATTTTTTATTATTTACTTATTTTATTTCTAGAAGTATACCGAAAATGCTTTTAAAGTTTAAAGATAATCCACTAAGGGACTTTCTTCGAAATTAAGAAAATCTAGCATAATGCATATTTTTCACTTTAGAAAATGTTTGAGTTTAAATTTTGGAAAAATAAGCTCAAACTATTTTGGATTATTTACTCGTTTTATTACCAAACGTTTACAAAGTGTGCTTTTAGAATTTGAAGATAATTCACTAAGGGATTTTCTGGGAAATTAAGAACATCTAGGTGAATGCATAATTTTACACTTTCAAACATGTTTGAGTTGAAATTTCGGAAAAACTAGCTCACATTATTTTTTTATCATTTACTTGTTTTATTATTACGATTCTATAGAATGTGCTTGTAAAATTTGAAGATAATCCACTAAGTTCTTTTCTAGGAAATTAAGAACATCTAGACGAATGCATGATTTTGCGTTTTCAAAAATGTTGAAATTTCGGAATAACTTGAAACCGAAAATTCATGTTTTGAGTAAATTTAAGTAAAAAATGCCCTTTCAATGCACGTGTGATTATTTTAAAATTTGGGATGTTGGCCGATTTTATTATAGAAATGAAAATTAATCCGTTTTGAGTAAATTGGAATTTTTTGCAATTGGTTTTTATTTTCAAGGCAATTTGAAAATGTCCAACCTTAAAATCGAATTCAGTGTTTAAGGGTAAATATTTCAAAATTGTGGCTAAGAGCGTTGATAGATTTTAATAGAATCCATTTTGATTAAATTGGAAAAGGTTCGAGAAACTGTTTTTGTATTTTTTTTTTGTAGCTTGTAAAATGTTCAACCTCAGAATTGAACAGGAGTGTGATTATTTCGAAATCTAGGGTAGGAATGTTTGCAAATTTCTTATAGAAAAGTGAAGTTGCAATGCATTTTGAGTGAATTTAAAAATTTTAATTGGTTTCATATTTTTTGGCGATTTAGAAAATGCTTGACTTCAGGATGTTCAAGTGTGATTATTTCGAAATCTAGCTTAGTAACGTATGTAATTTTTTGCAGAAAAATAAGTGCAATATATTTTAAATGAATTTAAAAAAAATAAGAGGTTGTTTCAATGATTTTTTTTTCATTTTTTTGGCGGTTTTGGAAAATGTTCGACCTCGGAATGTTGAAATGTTAGTATTTTAAAATCTAAGGTAGGAATGCTTTCCAATTTTTATAGAACTATAGAGTGGAATCTATATCTAGCTCAGACGTTTTAAAACGTTTCTCTTTGAAAGCCTTCGTGAATTACAATATAAAAGGAGGTGTTTATTATCACATAATTTGGTAAAAAGTCTGTTATACGAAAAACTACAAATACATACTTTGCCACCGTTCCTAGTGACTAATTGTTATAAAACAGATAATATGTATTTATTTATATTTTTTGCGACCCGGCAAAATTCTTCTGCGACCCGGTGTCGGGTCGCGACCCACACTTTGGGAAACGCTACTGTAGACCATATTGCCCCAAGGAATGTTTGATATACAGTAAATTTATTTAGATCGCCTAGATTAGGAATAAACATACTTTTACATTGACGGACCAAATTGAAAGACATGAAAATTTGCATTATTCAATATATAGGTGTGTAAGCTGTGGATGATAAATCAATCGAATTTATGCATTCAATTTATTGAAAAATTGACACAGTGCACTTAGGCAAAACAATCACAAACGCACATTTACGCAACCTTGTCTGTCATTGTCGCTTGACAGGTATCGCATTGCTCGCTTAGCCGAAAATTGACTGTGGTCGGACCACGCATATCTATACCCGATGAGTTCGAGAAATATCTAAAGATGTCGCACTTTGTGATCAGACAGAGCGCTTCACCCTGTGTGAGAATTTTAAACATTCAAATTTAAACTGAGTTTTTATTTGTTAGAATCAATATCCATTTCATATTATTATATATATTCTTTAAAAAAGAGTAGTTTTAAATGTTTGAAGTGAAATATCTCAGACATAAATACACATAGACCTATTCCCGCCATCCTCTATATCAAATTCAACTTGCCTACAAAACTCTTTTGAATCACAAAATTTCTATGCTAATTTATTAAAGAAATTGGGAGCTTATAAGGACATTATGTTCAATGTACCCAAAGAGGACACCATCTCATATATCCATAATTTATCAGGGTTTTGCAAGCAAACAATAATTTACAAGGCAAAGATACATTTTTATTGATGTACTAATTTAATCGAAGAAACCTTGGCATGGGTTCCACTGATTGGATTGTGGGATAGGGCCCATAACCGAGTGGGGTAGAGCTCACCCGCCACCTGGCGTATCATCTTCAAGTTTACCTACAAAACCTTGTTGAAACGTATATTTTTTTGCCAGAAGTTGAGAGTTTAGAAACGAGAAGAAACGGTATTTAGTAGCAGTGACGGTTCGCGGGTTTTTTTTTCTGTTACGGCTGAGGAACAAGAGGTAGTAATACGGATAGGTAGGGTCAGTTGCAGAGACGGCTGGCTGCGTGACCGCACCTATCTGTATTACCACCTCTTGTTCCTCGGCCGTACCAGAAAAAACCCCGCGAACCGTCACTATTTAGCAGGCTATGTTTAATATAAATGGGTGAACACAATCCCACCCTCCAATTTATCAATTGTAAATAAAGATCTCACAGATGAAGGTGAATATATAAAACAAAATTAAAAGTACAAGGTGTTTCAGGGTTCCATTTACAGTTTCATCGATTAAAAAAAAATAAATAGACAAATATTTTTCAAAACTTTAATAATGAAATATGTTCATAAGGACTTTGATATCTAGGAAATTTCAACATCACATGCTGAATTATTTCTTGAGGGATAGTTGCCACCTCTCGCCGAATCGGCTCCTTCAGTTCTGGTACACTCCTCGGCTTGTTGATGTAAACTTTTGCTTTGATGTGCATCCCCAGAGAAAATGGGAAAGTCAGGGAACCGAGGGGGCTAGGCTTAAAAAAATAACATGTTCGGAAAAAAGGTGGGACACTTCAGTCATTAAAACTCTTAATGTGTGGACAGTTGCCCCATCTTGTTGGAACCATATTCTTTGCCTATATATGGCGTATATGTTTCAACGGAACGTTGAGCCCCTTGTGCTTCTTCATTTGGGGCCCCCTTGTCCTGAAGATGCTGACTCATTTCAATATGGTAGGCCTCGAAAGAACAGGCCATGACGCCTAACTGCAGCACATATGGACTCGTCTTTGACCTACCGCGACAGAATCGCCCTTCTTAAATATTTTCACAGCAAACGTAAGTTTCTCATCACTTCAACGATCCATTGCAACTGAGGAATACAATCAGAGCATCTCAATCTTTCTCAAAACAGCGCCCTCTTCAAACTATAAACTTTGATTCTCTTGTCATTATTTTGAAATCTAGTGAAAAATATTTACAGATTTGAACTCAATCTTAAAGCAGAAGTAATTTGGAGGAAATTGGCAAAGTTTCAAGTTTCTAGCTATTAATTTTGTATATTTTTTTAACGCTCGAGAAATTCGCAATTTTTTATTTATAAAAACTTTAGTTCTCTTGCAATTATTTTGAAATCTAGTAAAAAATGTTTACAGATTTGAACTTAATCTCTAAGCAGAAGTAATTTTGAGTAAATTTGCAAAGTTTCAAGTTTCTAGCGATTAATTTTGTATATTTTTTTAATTCTCGAGGAATTCGCAATTTTTTATTTATAAAAACTTTAGTTCTCTTGCGATTATTTTGAAATCTAGTGAAAAATATTTACAGATTTGAACTGAATCTTAAAGCATAAGTAATTTTGAGTAAATTTGGAAAGTTTCAAATTTTTAGCAAGTAATTTTGTATATTTTTTTAACGCTCGAGGAATTCGCAATTTTTTTTTTATAAAAACTTTAATTCTCTTGCAATTATTTTGAAATCTAGTGAAAAATGTTTGCAGATTTGAACTGAATCTTAAAGAAGAAGTAATTTAGAGGAAATTTGCAAAGTTTCAAGTTTTTAGCAATTAATTTTGCATATTTTTTAACTCTCGAGGAATTCGCAATTTTTAATTTATAAAAACTTTACTTCTCTTGCGATTATTTTGAAATCTAGTGAAAAATATTTGCAGATTTTAACTGAATCTTAAAGCAGAAGTCATTTTAAGTAAATTTGCAAAGTTTTATGTTTTTTAGCAATTAATTTTGTATATTTTTTTAACGCTCGAGGAATTCGCAATTTTTTATTTATAAAAAATTTAGTTCTCTTGCGATTATTTTGAAATCTGGTGAAAAATATTTGCAGATTTGAACTGAATCTTAAAGCAGAAGTAGTTTTGAGTAAATTTGCAAAGTTTCAAGTTTCTAGAAATTAATTTTGTATATTTTTTTAACACTCGAGAAATTGGCAATTTTTGATTTATAAAAACTTTAGATCTCTTGCGATTATTTTGAAATGTAGTGAAAACTTGTTGCAGATTTGAACTGAATCTTAAAGCAGAAGTAATTTTGAGTAAATTCGCAGTTTCAAGTTTTTAGCAATTAATTTTGTATATTTTTTTAACGCTCGAGGAATTCGCAATTTTTTAATTATAAAAACCTTAGTTCTCTTGCGATTATTTTGAAATCTGGTGAAAAATATTTGCAAATTTAAACTGTATCTTAAAGCAGAACTAATATTTTGAGTAAATTTGCAAAGTTTCAAGTTTTTAGCAATTAATTTTGTATTTTTTTTTAACGCTCGAGGAATTCGCAATTTTTTCTTTATAAAAACTTTAGTTCTCTTGCGATTATTTTGAAATCTAGTGAAAAATATTTACAGATTTGAATTGAATCTTTAAGCAGAAGTAATTTTGAGTAAATTTGCAAAGTTTCAAGTTTGTAGCAATTAATTTTGTATATTTTTTTAACGCTCGAGGAATTCGCATTTTTTGATTTATAAAAAATTTAATTCTCTTGCGATTATTTTAAAATCTGGTGAAAAATATTTACAGATTTGAACTGAATCTTAAAGCAGAAGTAATTTTGAGTAAATTTGCAAAGTTTCAAGTTTGTAGCAATTAATTTTGTATATTTTTTTAACGCTCGAGGAATTCGCAATTTTTGATTTATAAAAACTTTAGTTCTCTTGCGATTATTTTAAAATCAAGTGAAAAATATTTGCAGATTTGAACTGAATCTTAAAGCAGAAGTCATTTTGAGTAAATTTGCAGTTTCAAGTTTTTAGCAATTAATTTTGTAAATTTTTTTAACGCTTGAGGAATTAGCAATTTTTTATTTATAAAAACCTTAGTTCTCTTGCGATTATTTTGAAATCTGGTGAAAAATATTTGCAGATTTGAACTGAATCTTAAAGCAGAAGTAATTTTGAGTAAATTTGGAAAGTTTCAAGTTTTTAGCAAATAATTTTGTATATTTTTTTAACGCTCGAGGAATTCGCAATTTTTTTTTTATAAAAACTTTAATTCTCTTGCAATTATTTTGAAATCTAGTGAAAAATGTTTGCAGATTTGAACTGAATCTTAAAGCAGAAGTAATTTTTAGTAAATTTGCAAAAGTTTTAAGTTTTTAGCAATTAATTTTGTATATTTTTTACCGCTCGTGGAATTCGCAATTTTTGATTTATAAAAACTTTAGTTCTCTTGCGATTATTTTGAAATCTAGTGAAAAATATTTACAGATTTGAACTGAATCTTAAAGCAGAAGTAGTTTTGAGTAAATTTGCAAAGTTTCAAGTTTCTAGCAATTAATTTTGTATATTTTTTTAACACTCGAGGAATTCGCAATTTTTGATTTATAAAAACTTTAGTTCTCTTGCGATTATTTTGAAATCTAGTGAAAAATATTTGCAGATTTGAACTGCATCTTAAAGCAGAATTAATATTTCAAGTAAATTTGCAAAGTTTTAAGTTTTTAGCAATTAATTTTGTATATTTTTTTAACGCTGGAGGAATTCGCAATTTTTTATTTATAAAAAGTTTAGTTCTCTTGCGATTATTTTGAAATCTGGTGAAAAATATTTGCAGATTTGAACTGAATCTTAAAGCAGAATTAATATTTTGAGTAAATTTGCAAAGTTTCAAGTTTTTAGCAATTAATTTTGTATATTTTTTTAACGCTCGAGGAATTCGCATTTTTTGATTTATAAAAAATTTAATTCTCTTGCGATTATTTTAAAATCTGGTGAAAAATATTTACAGATTTGAACTGAATCTTAAAGCAGAAGTAATTCTGAGTAAATTTGCAAAGTTTCAAGTTTGTAGCAATTAATTTTGTATATTTTTTTAACGCTCGAGGAATTCGCATTTTTTGATTTATAAAAAATTTAATTCTCTTGCGATTATTTTAAAATCTGGTGAAAAATATTTACAGATTTGAACTGAATCTTAAAGCAGAAGTAATTTTAAGTAAATTTGCAAAGTTTCATGTTTTTAGCAATTAATTTTGTATATTTTTTTAATGCACGAGGAATTCGCAATTTTTGATTTATAAAAACTTTAGTTCTCTTGCGATCCAGGGAGCTGATTGCACCTACTTTCCGTCGTCTGTCAAGGTCGCAAAATGGTATCAATTATCACGGGCCGTTATTTTACAATTTGTTACCCGAAAGAGTGAAAACATTATCTATGGCTAAATTTAAGGCTGCAATTAAAGCTCACCTAATCACCGGTGCCTTTTACTCACACCAGGAATTCCTGTCTAGTAATTTAGTGTGTCTGTAAGCATGTGTGTGTATGTGTATATATATATTTATGTGCTTTTAAATTTTAACTATAATTTTTTAACATGTTTTGTGCTCGTGTCACAATTTTATCTTCATTTTAACTAACTGTTTTTTTTATTCTATTATATTTATACTTTTAAACATAATTTATTGTTAGTTATTGTTCTAACCGTATTGTTTATTTTTAATCCCTGTATGGTTGTATTTATTGTACGTGCGCATATGTGTTAGTTTTATTTAATCTAATTTATTATTTATCTCAATTTTAATTTCATTAAACTATTATATGACGAATGTAATCAATTGTTGTGCTGGCATGAATAAACTTACTATTACTATTACTATACTACTACTATTATTTTGAAATCTAGTGAAAAATATTTGCAGATTTGAACTGAATCTTAAAGCAGAAGTAATTTTAAGTAAATTTGTAAAGTTTTAAGTTTTTAGCAATTAATTTTGTATATTGTTAAACTTTAGTTCTCTTGCGATTATTTTGAAATCTGGTGAAAAATATTTTCAGATTTGAACTGAATCTTGAAGCAGAAGTAATTTTTAGTAAATTTGCAAAGTTTCAATTGTTTAGCAATTAATTTTGTATATTTTTTTAACTCTCGAGGAATTCGCAATTTTTGATTTATAAAAACTTTAGTTCTCTTGCGATTATTTTGAAATCTAGTGAAAAATATTTGCAGATTTGAACTTAATCTTGAAGCAGAAGTAATTTTGAGGAAATTTGCAAAGTTTCAAATTTTTAACAATTGTTTTTTAATATTTTTTTAACGCTCGAGAAATTCGCATGTAAGTGAAATTATTTATTATGCATTTTATTTAATTTGCTGAAAGAAAATCGTGTACCGAAATTAAAGAATAATTTTGGATTGTTTTCTTCATCATTTGGCGGATACGGTGAAACGATGTAATTTTTGTTTTTCTTTTACAGATTTTTTCCGGCCACCTGCACATTTCGAAATAGACGTTACAAGGTAATTACACATTTATCAAATTTTAATAGCCAATCGCCGCAGAGTTTTTAAACTGGAAAGTGCGTGGAGCTTCGTGATTGGCGATTAGACGCCCGAAGGCAAGTTTTTTTTTGCGATTTCGAATTCTTATCGGCTCGTCTAGCTCGCGCCCGAATGATAACACCAGTCTGCACGTCGCCGCCGCGAGAACGTGCTATTATTTTTCCGAAAATCTTTTCTCCGACATTTCGGCCGCAGAAAAAACCCGGGGGTTTGCGTCGCGAGCGCGTGTTGCTTCCCTTAAAACGAAGGGGAGTACGTGTGAATAAGTGAACACCATCAGTGATGGGTTAACAGGATTTAATACCGTTTTTTTTTTGGTATCAAACCCCGCAAATCCCTTAGATTGCAGTGCTAGTATAGGATTTTCCTTTCCATTCCATCCACCCATCGCGAAGGAAAGGGGCAAGAAGGGACGATCTTCACCTGACTTCATCTGACATCTTTAGCAAGTTAAGAAGAGGTAAGGTAGGTCCGAGAGTAAGCTGTGGACGCTTTTTTCTTTGATTATGTTCCTCTTAAGCAGAAGATTGCGGATCTGCGTATTGTGCCAAATATCTTTTCATTTTCTCCCGATCAAAAATAATTTTGCAGGTATGAATTATTTCCCTTATTGTACATGATTTTCTGAATGTTCTTTAATCTAATGTGTGATGCCGGATTTAATACTTGAAATTCTATTTGAAAATTGATTAATACATTTTTCGTGAAATTATTGTAAAACGCCCAAAATCGCACGTTTTTACAGTCCGAAAGTATTTTTTTTAATTGCACAGGGTGCTCGGAAAATTTAAGAAGCTTGTTAATTTATGGATGGACTATTGATTCAACACAATTCATTTATATTTGCAATTTGAATCACTTTTTAAGAAAGTTGTGATTTTTTTAAATTAAAGATGCAACAATATAAAACTTTTGGTGAGGTTTAACAATGTGGAAAAAATATACAGGGTGCTCGGATAATTCCAGAAGCTTGTTAATTTATAGATGGACTATTGATTCAACACAATTCATTAATATTTGCAATTTGAATCACTTTTTAAGAAAGTTGTGATTTTTTTAAATTAAAGATGCAACAATATAAAACCTTTGTTTGGTAAGGTTTAATGATGTGGAAAAAATATACAGGGTGCTCGAAAAATTCCAGAAGCTTGTTAATTTATAGATGGACTATTGATTCAACACAATTAATTTATATTTGCAATTTGAATCACTTTTTAAGAAAGTTGTGATTTTTTAAAATTACAGATGCAACAATATAAAACCTTTGGTAAGGTTTAATAATATGGAAAAAATATACAGGGTGCTCGGAAAATTTCAGAAGCTTGTTAATTTATAGATGGATTATTGATTCACCACAATTCATTTATATTTGCGATTTGAATCACTTTTTAAGAAAGTTCTGATTTTTTTAAATTAAAGATGCAACAATATAAAACCTTTGGTGAGATTTAACAATGTGGAAAAAATATACAGGGTGCTCGAAAAATTCCAGAAACTAGTTAATTTATAGATGGACTATTGATTCAACATAATTCATTTATATTTGCAATTTGAATCACTTTTTAAGAAAGTTGTGATTTTTTTAAATTAAAGATGCCACAATATAAAACCTTAGGTGAGGTTTAACAATGTGGAAAAAGTATACAGGGTGCTCGAAAAATTCCAGAAACTTGGTAATTTATAGATGGTCTATTGATTCAACACAATTCATTTATATTTGCAATTTGAATCACTTTTTAAGAAAGTTGTTATTTTTTTTAATTATAGATGCAACAATATAAAACCTTTGGTAAGGTTTAACAATGTGGAAAAAATATACAGGGTGCTCGAAAAATTTCAGAAACTTGTCAATTTATAGATCGACTATTGATTCAACACAATTCATTTATATTTGCAATTTAAATCACTTTTTAAGAAAGTTGTGATTTTTTTAAATTAAAGATGCAACAATATAAAACCTTTAGTAAGGTTTAATAATGCGAAAAAAATATACAGGGTGCTCGAAAAATTCCAGAAACTTTCTAATTTATAGATGGATGACTGATTTAACACAATTCATTTATATTTGCAATTTGAATTACTTTTTAAGAAAGTTGTGATTTTTTTTAAATTAAAGGTGCAACATAATAAAACCTTTGGTAAGGTTTAACAATGTGGAAGAAATATACAGGGTGCTCGAAATATTCCAGAAGCTTGTTAATTTATAGATGGACTATTAATTCAACACAATTCATTTATATTTGCAATTTGAATCACTTTTTAAGAATGTTGTGATTTTTTTAAATTAAGGTTGCAACAATATAAAACCTTTGGTAAGGTTTAATAATGTGGAAGAAATAAACAGGGTGCTCGGAAAATTCCGGAAGCTTGTTAATTCATTAAATTCATTTATATTTGCAATTTGAATCACTTTTTAAGAAAGTTGTGATTTTTTTAAATTAAAGATGCAACATTATAAAACCTTTGGTAAGGTTTAATAATGTGGAAAAAAATATACAGGGTGCTCTAAAAATTCCAGAAGCTTGTTAATTTACACATGGACTATTGATTCAACACAATTCATTTATATTTGCAATTTGAATCACTTTTTAAGAAAGTTTTGATTTTTTAAATTAAAGATGCAAAAAAGCAAAAACTCTTGTGAGGTTTAGAAATGTGGAAAGAATATACAGAATATTCAGAAAATTCTAAGAATTAACCAATTTACAGATGTATTATTGATTTAACACAATTTATTCGTTTTATTAATTACAATAACTTTTTAAGAAAGTAGTGATTTTTTCAAATTTAAGATATAAAAATGAAGGCAACAAAATTCCGTTTTTGATTTTAAAAAATGTCGAGCTGTTGAACACGTTTTTTGATTATGATGATTTATACGATAAAATGTAGAGAATGTAGTGTGTTTAAATAAAAATAATAAGATTCATGTCAATGAAAATTAGCAAAATCCCAAATTTTCCATGTTTAAAGTCGACAAAACCGTGTTTTTAAAAATGAAGTATTTAACGTGTTTTTGATTATGATGTTTTATATGTTAAAATGCAAAAAAAATAAATATTTTAAGATAAGTATTGAGAAATGTTCAATCTTGAGCAAATTGCAAAAATCCGAAATTCTCCAGATTCAAAGTCGCCAAAAAAACATTTTTGATATTGCCTCGTTATTTGCCCAAGATATGAAATTTTCTGAGTTTTTTTTTTGACTGGAAAATTTTCTAAGTTCACTGTCAACAAATCTTGTTAAATTGCTTAACTTCCAAACGCGTTAATTGAATTTGATGATTTAAATTACGAAATGTAGAGAATTTAGTGTGTTTGAAAAAGGGATTAAAAGAGTCAATCATAATTGCTAAAATCGGAAAATTGACCAAACTTTATAATAGTGCTAAGGTGAAAAAATATTTAAGCCAAAATTTAAAAAATGCGTCCTTTTTACTTTCTCCGTTACGAAGTACGAGAAAGTATTGTGATCGTGAAAATATGATTTAAATTGAAAATAAACCATGAAAGTGTAAATATAAATAACTATGATACTATTAAATCGAGGAGAGTAACATCATGGCCATTTTGTAGATTACATGTTTAGAATTCCTTATTTAATTTCAATTTATTGCTACAAAATAATGTAATAATCTTTTCCATATAAAAATATATAAACATATAAACAGGTAAATAAAAAAGTAAATATTACCCCAAGTATTATTGTAAACATGTTTCTTTTTTTAAATTCAACTGTTGATGCGTAGATGATATTTAACTTTTTTTGTTAAAGATGATTTTCTTTTAAATTCAACTTTTCTTTTATAAACAAATATTTCAAGTTCAAAGCCAAGAGTTCTGAAAAAACGCTTAATTTCCTTAGGCGTTAATGCCCTTTTGGTGGATCGAGTCGACACATTTTTTCTAACTCGGTACACTTTTCCAAAGTTGGACGTTTTCTTGCCCAAAAACGTGTTTTTTGTTCCGGTGTTGAGGGTTCGAAAAGGGATCATCCCTCAATCATCATCAATCTGAGTTTACTCCCTTAAAGTAGAGCCAAAATGGGATTTTTTCCTGAAATAATTATTCAATTTGGTCGAAAAGTTGTTGAGTTATGTGCGAAAAACTTTTGCACTTTTTTTCAAACACCCATAACTTGGTGCCAAATCGTAGTAGGAACTTCGTTCTTTGAGTTCTGCGTAGGGAATTGATCAAATTTTAATGCCTTTATGGTATATCGAGTCAACAAAAATTTTCCAATTCCGTACACATCGTCAAAGTTAGACATGGTTTCCTGAAAAAAACATTTTTTTTTCACAGGGGTGCTATAGGAGCGCGGAGGGGGTTACGCTTAAATTCGCATGCATGACTTTAAAGAAGACACTTCAAAGTTTTTCGCCCTCAAAGATTCATCAATATCGATTGATGGCGGTTTGAAAATGGTCGAAATTTCACGAATTTCAAGTGTAGAATAACGAAGTACAATTTAGATGAATCTGTAACACTGAAGATTTTACATATTTTTATACCCTGCAAAATATTGATAAATGTGAGAAATATTAGAAAATTAGTTCGGAGAAAGTTAGGACCAAAATCAGGACCGATAGAAGAAAATATACTGATTACACTCATGACGCAATAATAAAAATCGGGCAAAGCGATATCATTACAGTTGCAAAGTTTACGCTAGAGTAGATAAAAATAAATAGCCGTGAGATACGGACCTACCTCAATACCAATGAACTTAAATAGGTCCAAACAATAAAATATTGAACACTCTCTTCCGAGTATGTGTTATTTTAGAACAAAATACGTTCGCGTGACTCTAATTGCGAGAATATTTACAACCAAAATGGCATTTCGGATGCTCGTATACATCCGTGCGGACTGTTATTATTGCACGCCATCTATCCGATACGCCTCCAAAGCTACATTTTTCTATTTACACCGCGGAAGTGCACGAAAAGTGTAATAAATGGGTGCTTTGATGTTTTAAAAATAGAAATTTTCACACCGCGTAAAGGCCTCAAATATTTGCACAGTATTTGGAATAATTTTATGCGCCGGACGAGTACAGGAACAAAACAAACCGTGTGTAAATATTGCCGGGCATTAAAGCGCTCACTTCAATGTGACCGCGCATTTAAAACGCTAATTAATAAACCACCCTATCTTATTTGCCCGATAAATATTGTAACAATTCGTCCGTTTTATCTGCCATTGATGAAAACGCGCGGTATACAGTTTACACGAAACTGAAAGTGCGATATTTCCGTCCGTGTGATGAAATGGAAATTCTTGGCAGAAGCACTGAATACACTAAAACACGCATATAACACCGAGGCGTGAAATGGTCTCAATAAAATTGTCTGAGGGCGCAGGTGTCTGCGAGTATTGAGTTCTATTAGTGGAAATAGGTTGTAAAAAAGGCGCTGGCAATATTGCATCCTAAATCACAATAGTCCTTATTTATTTGGCCAATAAAAGCTTCAGCGCTTACCATATTTTATATCTGAATTAAATTATAGGATGTTGTATTTTATCTGTGTAGAACGTTGAGATCATCAGGTTTGAGGTTAGATCTTGGTGGCCAATTCGACTGCACCCAATGTTTCTCAAAAGCTCTGCTCTGGCGGTGTTTTGGTGTAGTGGGTAAGAGCGTTTGCATCTGCTTGCTAGAGCACGGTTTGTGTGATATTCCCCGTCGGGGCGAAAGATTGTTCGGATCGAGAAAAATTCGCTCGGGTACGTAGTTGGTGTGTAAGGACCAACGCCAGATGCAAAGTCGAAAAAATAAAAAAATAAAAGCTCGGCCAGTGTTGCCACACGTTCGAAAACGAATTACCGTACCCGCGTACTCTGAATTACCGTACTTATTAATAAATTACCGTACAAACATGTTAAATGTGATAATTTATTAGGGTGTGGACTACGAGAAATACACACTTATAATGCAAACTTACGATTTCAGAGGTGAAGCGAAGGTTTACTAATTTTTTTTTACCGAAAATATCACATAAAAAAACGTTTTTTCCTCTTTCAAAACCTCGTTCTATTGGATTATTTCGGGGATTTACACATTTTTCTACGAATTTGTTACATAAATCGACGCTAGATGGTCCTATCTGCTAATATAATGTTAACTATCAGGGCGAGAAAGATTTTAATACTTGCGGAGTAATTTTCGTTTTAGCGGCTGGCGGATTTTCCAATGGAATTGTGTTGGATAGTTAAGAAAACTCCCGTAATTAAATTTAAATTTGAACTTTATTTTCAAAATGTATATTTTACAACAGAAAAAGAACTAACATTAATTTAAAAAAAATAACTCACGGAAAAATTAATACATTTTCTAAAAATAAAGGTAGATGTTCTGTGAATATTCCAAAATATTTAAGGAACTCTTATCATATCAGACATTATTTTCTTTTCGATTTTAGTTTTATTAACTTGACATTGTAATATTTAAATTTAATTTTTAATGTAACTTTTAATTGACAAACACATCCGCAACAAATTTTTTGCATCTTATGTATGATTTGTATGCTGTGGCCGACGTGAAATAAATTAAATGAAATGAATGAAATGTTTAAGTGTTCAACAACTTAAAACATTAATTTTTAAAAATTCATAACTAACACAAATATTGACTAAGTTTCAAAAATCAAGATTAATTTTAAAGGTAAATGTATTATGATTGCATCAGAGTTTTTTCTATGGAATTCAATTATAGCGCTTTGTTTTTTTTTCTAGTTTTTCCTTGTTTAAAAATTCGTTTCTAAAAATTGAAAAAAGTGACACATTTTCAAAAATTAAGGTTAAGATACATTTGTTATTTATCCATGTTACAGTTTTCTTTCTAAACGCATCTTTGGCATATTTCTACACCCTGTTTAAGTTTTTTTTATATCTGTTATGACTTATATTTTTTTAAATTTATTGAAACCACTTATTTATATTATGTATATTGACCTGTATAAACCCAATGTTATTAGCACATTAAATAAATTAAATTAAATAGATGTTTTGTGAATATATGAAAAAAAAAAAAAAATTTTGTCTTTAAATATAAATTTTCAAAAATTAATCTCACGCAAAAATTGACACATTTTCAAAAGTCTAAGTTGATTCTAAATGCAGATGTTTTGTGAATATACTTACTTAAATTTTTGAGAAATTCTATCAGTTTTTTTTTGTTCGACAACTTAAAACGTTAATTTTCAAAAATTCATAGCTTACGGAAAAAGTGGCGCATTTTCAAAAATTACAGTAAGTTTTAAAGGCCTTTAAAGTTTTGTGAGTGTATTAAAAAATTGTTTTTTTTTCGAGTCTTCGACAACTTTAAATATTAATTTTCAAAAATTCATAACACGCATTTTCAAAACTCAAAGTTAATTTTAAAGGTAAATATATTATACGTTTTAAGGAATTCAATCATATCAGTATTTTTTTTATTTCTTCTTTGTTCAAATATTCGACAAATTAAAAAGCATCATTTTAAACATTTATCACTCTCGCATTTTCAAAAATTAAAGATAATTCAGATGTTTTGTGAATATACAATGTATTTTTTATTTTTGATAAATTCTAGCATATCATGTAATAAATCAAGTGTCGGAAATTACCATTTTTGGCTGCAAAAAATGACAACTTTTAACTGCCAAAAATACCAATTTTCAAGTGTCGGAAACGACGATTTTTAACTGCCAAAAATGACATTTTTTAACTGCCAAAACTGCCAAAAGGGCCAATTTTCAAGTGTCGGAATGGACGATTTTTAACTGCCAAAAATGACAATTTTCAACTGCCAAAAAAGCCAATTTTCAACTGCCAAAAACGCCAATTTTCAAGTGTCAGAACGACCATTTTTAACTGCCAAAAATGACAATTTTAACTGCCAAAAATGATAATTTTCAACTGGCAAAAAGGCTAATTTTCAACTGCAAAAAAGTCCAATTTTCAAGTGTCGGAAACGCCCATTTTAAGCTGCCAAAAATGAAAATTTTCAACTGCCAAAAGGGCCAATTTTCAACTGCCAAAAGGTCAATTTTCAAGTGTCGGAAACGACGAATTTTAACTGCCAAAAAATGACAATTCTTAACTGCCAAAAAGACGAATTTTCAAGTGTCAGTAACGACCATTTTTAACTGCCAAAAGTGACAATTTTTAACTGCCAAAAAATGGCAATTTTCAACTACTAAAATGACAATTTTCAACTGGCAAAAAAGCCAATTTTCAACTGCCAAAAACGCCAATTTTCAAGTGTCGGAAACGACCATTTTTAACTGGCAGAAATGACAATTTTCAACTGCCAAAAATGGCAATTTTAACTGCCAAAAATGACAATGTCAACTGCCAAAAAGGCCAATTTTTAACTCCAAAAAAGGCCCATTTCAAGTGTCGGAAACGACCATTTTAAGTTGACAAAAATGAAAATTTTCAACTGTCAAAAAAGCCAATTTTCAACTGCCAAAAGGCCAATTTTCAAGTATCGGAAACGACGATTTTTAACTGCCAAAAATGACAATTTTTAACTGCCAAAAATGACAATTGTTAACTGCCAAAAAGGCGAATTTTCAAGTGTCGGCAACGACCATTTTTAACTACCAAAAGTGATCATTTTTAACTGCCAAAAGTGACAATTTTTAACTGCCAAAAAATGACAATTTTCAACTGCTAAAAATGACAATTTTCAACTGGCAAAAAGGCCAATTTTCAACTGCCAAAAGGCTAATTTTCAAGTATCGGAAACGACGGTTTTTAACTGCCAAAAAGGCGAATTTTCAAGTGTCGGCAACGACCATTTTTAACTACCAAAAGTGACATTTTTAACTGCCAAAAGTGACAATTTTCAACTGCCAAAAAGGCCAATTTTCAACTGCCAAAAAGGCCAATTTCCAACTGCCAAAAAGGCCAATTTTCAAGAGTCGGAAAAGACCATTTTTAACTGCCAAAAATTACAATTTTCAACTGCCAAAAATGACAATTTTAACTGCCAAAAATGACAATGTCAACTGCCAAAAAGACCAATTTTCAACTGAAAAAAAGGCCCATTTTCAAGTGTCGGAAACGACCATTTTAAGCTGCCAAAAATGAAAATTTTCAACTGCCAAAAGGGCCAATTTTCAACTGCCAAAAGGCCAATTTTCAAGTATCGAAAACGACGATTTTTAACTGCTAAAAATGACAATTTTTAACTGCCAAAAAGGCGAATTTTCAAGTGTCGGCAACGACCATTTTTAACTGCCAAAAGTGACAATTTTTGACTGCCAAAAGTGACAATTTTTAACTGCCAAAAAATGACAATTTTCAACTGCTAAAAATGACAATTTTCAACTGGCAAAAAGGCCAATTTTCAACTGCCAAAAAGGCCAATATTCAAGTGTTGGAAACGAACATTTTAAGCTGACAAAAATGACAATTTTCAACCGTAAAGAAAGCAAATTTTCAAGTGTCGGCAACGACCATTTTTAACTGCCAAAAGTGACAATTTTTAACTGCCAAAAGTGACAATTTTTAACTGCCAAAAAATGACAATTTTCAACTGCTAAAAATGACAATTTTCAACTGGCAAAAAGGCCAATTTTCAACTGCCAAAAAGGCCAATTTTCAAGTGTCGGAAACGAACATTTTAAGCTGCCAAAAATGACAATTTTCAACTGCAAAAAAAGCAAATTTTCAAGTGTTGGCAACGACCATTTTTAACTGATAAAAATGACAATTTTTAACTGCCAAAAATGACAATTTCAACTGCCAAAATCGACAATTTAAAACTCAAAAAAGAACACATTTTCAAAAAATAAAGTTTTTTTTGAAGGTACATAATTATGTTATGATAGCATCAGACTTTTTAAAGAATTATTTTATTTTTCTATTTTTTCTTTGTTCAAATATTTTGACCAATTTTCAAAAATTCATAACACGCAGAAATTGGCAGAGTTAGTTAGTTTTAAAGGTAAATGTTTTGTAAAGATATCAACATTTTTGAGGAATTAGTATTAAATCAGTATTTATTTTTTAGCCAAAATATTAATTTTCAAAAATTAATAACTCGCGCAAAAATCGACTCAATTTCAAAAAGAAATATTATATTTTTGACATACTGAAAAATAATCGACATACCCCCACTGGAAACAAAATGTCAACACACGAAACTTGATTTTTAGAAAAAACTGAATTTACATCTTGCAATTTAAAATATTCTAAAAAAATAGTGACTGCCAGAATTAGCTTCAAATTTCCCAAATGCATCCAGAAATATTGTATTTTTGACATACTGGTAAATGATCGCCGTACCCCCACTGGAAACAAAATGTCAACGCTCGAAACTTGATTTTTTGAAAAAAACTGAATTTACATCTTGCAATTTAAAAAATTCTAAAAAAATAGTGACTGCCAGAATTAGCTTTAAATTTCCCAAATGCATCCAGAAATATTGTATTTTTGACATACTGGTAAATGATCGACGTACCGCCACTGGAAACAAAATGTCAACACTCGAAACTTGATTTTTAGAAAAAACTGAATTTACATCTTGCGATTTAAAAAATTCTAAAAAAATAGTGACTGCCAGAATTAGCTTCAAACTTCTCAAATGTATCCAGAAATATAGTATTTTTGACATACTGGAAAATGATCGACATACCCTCGCTGAAAACAAAATTTCAGCCATCGCAACTTGACTTTGAGAAAAAACAGAATTTGTATCTTGTGATTTAAAAAATTCTAAAAAAATAATGACTGCTAGAATTAGCTTCAAATTTGTCAAATGCATTCAGAGATATTCTGGAAATTGTTCGACATACCCCACAGTATTTTTTTACGGTAATCAAATTAGACAATTGTTTCATTTATGTACTCGATAGCACATGAGCAAAAATGTTTATTCCGTAATGAACTAATATTACTCATGATGTATGGCACACAAAAGATGAGACAGAATTTATTTGTCTCCAAATGCACGTTCAGAACGTGTGTAAAACACTATTTCATTAAAATTTTTTGCTAAGATCGAAACAAGAGGTAGTGCCATGGCTCCTTGGGTCTATATGACGAGCCGCCCCTGGTTCTGACGCATCGCTATCAGAATGCGAAGTTTATCATTTTTCAACACTTCAGAAAATCAAGCAAAATAACTATTCTTTTGTAAATTTGCTATTTGATATGGTAGATAATTGGATACCGGAACGGATACAATCGTCGTTTAAATATCTCGAATTAGATTCCTTTCATAAAGAAAAACATACTATGACGCTTAAGAACTAATGTAGTAGCAGCACAGATCAATAGTCGACTCCATTAATAGAGTCATTAATTAACACCTTCGAATCCCCGGATGAGTAAATTTAGAATGCTAATAAATATTTTTGAAACGCGTGGGTGTATGTGTGTGTGAGTGTAAGAGAGCTCTACTACTGCAAGCTTCGGAGCTTTGAGGGTGGCTTGGTAGGTGGGGTATTGATCCGGTCGCGGCACGGGACACGGGACGAAGGACGGAGCGAGCATCCTCCGGAGCTTCGGCGGCTTCGGGATTACCTACCTCCTACCTGGCTGCCCGCGAGGTGAGGAGAGGTGCGGTTATATTCCGGTCCTCGATTCTCGGTGCCCCGGTTGCCATAGACAACTCACTAATTAGGATTCTTATATAGAGGAGACATTGCATCATCATACGGGGATAATTGGGCTTCGGAATTGTCCGGCCCACATTCAATTCGGGTCGCTCCTTTTTTTTTAGTAGTCGAGGAAGAACATCCTCCCGAGGATTCTATTTAATGATGGGACACGTTTTTTTCAGACGAGTTTTAAATTGGATTTCAGCGAATTGATAGATGGATAAACAGATTTATTCAGATATAGATAATACAAGAACATGTTGTCTGTATTGGATCTTTCTAAAAGGGTCTTTATGTACCAGTCAATTGATTTTCCTGGAATTTTTATTTTGCAAAAAATACTATTTATTCATTAGGGTATATGTAATATGACATTACTGACCTTACAAAAGTTCGAAAGTTTCGCATTTTCCACCCTCATTTTCCGCCCGCATTTCATATGATTACTGACCGCTACTTTCCACCCTCATTTTAAGCCCGCATTTCATATCATTACAGACTGCTACTTTCCACCTTCATTTTCCGCCCGCATTTTATCAGTTTGATTTGATTTGATTTGTCGTTAATCCTATAACAAAACACTGCCAGCCAGATGAATCAAAAATTTATAGCGACAAAATTTACCAGAATTTTTATCATAAAAACTAATGGTACGCTTGTGAATAAAATAGTATATAAACTTCGGTGGAAAGTTTCAACTTCCTATTCTCTTGGCAGTAATGATATACATCCTACTTTCGTATACAATAAACTATTTACAATATATTATTAAATGTAAATGTTGAAGTTGAACCGACAAATTATATCCGGACTCTGGGCTAGCAACCACTGACCACGACACAAACTGGAAGCAAACAAATGCATTTCCATTTTACCTTTAGATGTGCAATATGGTAATTATAATGTATTTTCGCGAAAATTATTATTTATTTATTAAAGCTACAGTATTGCGTTTATCAGTATATACAGAAAATAGTGTAAAGGGTAATAAGATGGTCAAAAGTGCCCCCAAAGCAAATCAATAATCGCGATGACTGGATGAAAGATAATTAAAAATGCCGCTGATTGCTCGAAATTTCAGCCTCCTGAAGCAATTCGTTGTCGAGATATGACCGAAAACGTGAATTTTTCGTTTTATTTTTTTTCTCCTTTTCTATGGCACGAATCAAGCTGAAACTAAGTCTACCCAAAACAAAAAAAAAATTACATCTCGCAGTATTTTTTTCAATTTTTTTGGCGCAAAATTCAAATAAAAAAATTAAAGTTAAAGTTTTCAAAATTAATTTTTGCAGTGAAGGTATTCGAGGACTGTCTCAGTTTTTTTCTGTAAATGTGTTTTACTAAATTCTATAACATACATTTTTTTTCAGAATTTTAAACAGTGTGGAAGATAGTTAAAATAATTAAAAACCACTTTTACCACCTTAAAAATTTGAATTTCGTGCCAAAATTGTGACAAAAAAAGTAATTTTTGTGAAGTGTATCTCTCTAATTTAAGAAAAAAGATAATCATTTCACAAAAATAACTTTTTGTCACAATTTTGGCGCGAAATTCAAATTCTTAAGATGGTAAAAGTGGTTTTTAATTATTCTAACTATCGTCCACACTGTTTAAAATAATGTTCTCGGTCGGCTATCTTGAAAACTTGTGATGGGGTATTATGAGTTTTTTAGAGGCTTATTATGATTAATGTATTTTGAGTAAATTTGGAGAGTTTCAAGTGTGTTGCACTTGTTTTTATATATTTTTTTTCATTCGGAAGAACTGAAACTTAAAATCTTGAAAACCAGTGATTGGAATTTTTGAGTTTTTTGGAGGAATTTTAAGATTACTGCATTTTGAGTAAATTTGGAAAAAAAAATTTCACTCGTGCAAATTCTGAATCGCTGTTCTCGGTCGGTTGTCTTGAAAACCAGTGATGGAGTTTTTTGAGTTTTTGGAAAATTATTAAGATTATTGTATTTTAAGTAAATTTAGAAAGTTTTAAGTATTTTACAGCTGTTTTTGCATTTTTTTCGCATCAACAAAAAATGATTAAATAATTTTTCATAAATTTACAAGAAAAATCGCAAAATCAATCAAAGGAATGTATTTGAATTTCCTACCAAATAACTCTTGAATTAATATTGAGTGATTTTGTAAAGTTTCAAGTAGTTTCAAGTAATTGTTTTATGTTTTTCTCGCGTCGACGAATTTATTGCAATTTTTTTCTAAATTTTATCTGCGTTCAAATTGAAATATTCTAAAATTTAGAAACAATGCATTTCTAATTTTTACGGAAATGTAGAATCACATGTGTTGTCAGTTGTTTTGAAAAGTTTCAAGTCGATGGCAATTGTTTTTATATTTTTTTCGCGTCAACGAATTTACTGCATTTTTTTTTAATTTCATCTCCGTTCACATTAAAATATTCTAATATTTAGAAATAATGCATTTCTAATTTTTACGGAAATGTAGAATCACATGTGTTGTCAGCATTTTTGGAAAGTTTCAAGTCGATGGCAATTGTTTTTATATTTTTTTCGCGTCGACGAATTTACTGAATTTTTTTTTAAATTCATCTCCGTACACATTGAAATATTCTAAAATTTAGAAATAATGTATTTGTAATTTTTACGGAAATGTAGAATCACATGTGTTGTCAGTTGTTTTGGAAAG
Source organism: Ocypus olens (assembly GCA_910593695.2). NCBI lineage: Eukaryota > Metazoa > Arthropoda > Insecta > Coleoptera > Staphylinidae > Ocypus > Ocypus olens. The sequence goes on along the minus strand of OU343050.1, from coordinate 50,157,356 downwards.
TTTCAGGTCGATGGCAATTGTTTTTATATTTTTTTCGCGTCGACGAATTTAATGCATTTTTTTTAAATTTCATCTCCGTTCACATAGAAATATTCTAAAATTTAGAAACAATGCATTTCTAATTTTTATTGAAATGTAGAATCACATGTGTTGTGAGTTGTTTTGGAAAGTTTTAAATCGATGGCAATTGTTTTGATATTTTTTTCGCGTCGACGAATTTGCTGCATTTTTTTTTTTAATTTCATCTCCGTTCACATTAAAATATTCTAAAATTCAGAAACAATGCATTTCTAATTTTTACGGAAATGTAGAATCACATGTGTTGTCAGTTGTTTTGGGAAGTTTCAAGTCGATGGCAATTGTTTTTATATTTTTTTCGCGTCGACGAAATTGCTGCATTTTTTTCTAAATTTCATCTCCGTTCACATTAAATTATTCTAAAATTTAGAAACAATGCATTTCTAATTTTTACGGAAATGTAGAATCACATGTGTTGTCAGTTGTTTTGGGAAGTTTCAAGTCGATGGCAATTGTTTTTATATTTTTTTGCGTCGACGAATATACTGATTTTTTTTTTAATTTTATCTCCGTTCACATTAAAATATTTTAAAATTCAGAAACAATACATGTCTAATTTTTACGGAAATGTAGAATCGCATGTGTTGTCAGTTGTTTTGGAAAGTTTCAAGTCGATGGCAATTGTTTTTATATTTTTTTCGCGTCGATGAATTTGCTGCATTTTTTTTTAAATTTCATCTCCGTTCACATTAAAATATTCTAAAATTTAGAAACAATGCATTCCTAATTTTTACGGAAATGTAGAATCACATGTGTTGTCAGTTGTTTTGGAAAGTTTCAAGTCGATGGCAATTGTTTTTATATTTTTTTCGCGTCGATGAATTTACTGCATTTTTTTTTAAATTGCATCTCCGTTCACATTAAAATATTCTAAAATTTAGAAACAATGTATTTCTAATTTAGGATTATAAATTTTAAGAATGATGATGTAATTGTTTAGTTGTTATGATTGTACATTTATTAGTATAGTCTAATTCGGTTATAGTATTTTTTTTAGGGTTGTAATAATGTTTTCTTTTTGTATTTTTTCTTTTCCTTTTTGGAATGTATAGTTGTACTTTTCATATGTTAATTTTTGTAAAAAGGTGTTTACCGTTTACGTATAAATAAATAAATAAATATTTAAGCCATATTTAAAAATTCAAGTGGGAATGCAAAAATGAATTTACGCCTGTAGAAATTAAATGTACAGATTTTTTCATTCTCAAAGATTGGATTTTCTAGCCATTCTTCTTGAAATTTTTGGAGCTTCATGTCGAATTTTTCTTTTTCTTTGATAGCATTATTCTATGATGTGGAGGGTCTTTCTAGTTCGTCTGAAGATGCATCCTAATTCATGTTAAAGCAAATTGCAGGATTTGCTGTTGTCGCGCACTGTAAAAATATAAATTATTACCTAAAATATGAATTGATTATAAATAACTTTGACTCGCTTGTAAATTACTCGACTAGCGACTAGAATTAATTGTTATTTGGTAACTTAACTTACAAGATGAATTTACATTTGCACTCTGCATTATCCCATGAAATAACGATTAACACTTTTATAACCTTCGGGCATAAATTTTACGACTTACTTTAGGCAAATCCTTGGATTACAAGTCTTTTTCCGCTCTGGTGTCCTTAAATGCGGATTTCTGCCTTAATTACCTCTTTTTTATTGAATACACTTGTTGATAGAGTGCAGAACAAGTGTAAAAAAAATTAAAGAACCGGTCAAAACTAAAAATATCCCTAGATAATTAAGAAATTTCCCTTTTTCCCTTTCCTTAGTTGAGTAAAATATTCGTAGAACTGTAGAATAAAATCCTAATCTGGCATCACTGCTTGATAGTTTTTTCCTGTGTCCTCGCCTTAAGAATTGTAGACGTGGTGTCCCATCTCGTGGAACATCAACAGTATTGTTTTTTCTTTATCAATTTTTTTTTTTTTTTGTTTTTGTTTTTTTGGCATAGGTTTGACCATTCAGCCACTTTATCAATTTATTTTATTTTTTCGTAAATAAAGATCTAAGCTTGTATGACTTAAAATTATATAACGCTTCAGATTCTCCACACCACAGCAAACATAGTTGTATTTATTCTATTGACAAGTTCTTCCGCTCCAACAAATCAATTCGCTTGAGTTAATTTAATTCCGCCGTAATAAGATTATTTAACACATCAGTTGTACATAATAAACAAACACTAAATCGTGATGTTTGATTTGAATTGCAGGCCCAAATAATGTTTCCCGGTTTCACTGCGCAGATCCTACCGCCTCCGCACAAAACCGCAATATTCTCCAATTAACGGACAACTAAGATGAAAATAGATATTCCAAGGAAATTTTTATTAAATATCCGCCCAAGAAATGCATTTCCCTCTAGAGAGAATTAATGAGAATCTCCATTATTAAAATATATATCGTAATAAAGAAACATACGATTTGATTTTATTTGTTATTGCTTTATATAAGAGCATATTAAGTAACAGTATATTGCTTGAAATATTAAGAATAATAATACAGCACTGTTCTTTTATTATTATTCGTCGGTTAATACCTGTTAGGTTAAATGTAAAATATAAAATATTATTTTGGAGGTTGCTATAAATGATGTCACAGGTTTTACGTACGAGAAAGTACTGTACTTGTGATTTTTTCGATTTCGAAATTTCAGCAGAAATATTCATTTCGAGGTCCTTGAAACGATTCCGACCATTTTTGAACGATGTTTATGTGTCAGTCAGTCTGTCTGAGGATGCTAATAATAATACTTATAGCATGATGAAACTCCTCCCCACTAACAAATACTGTTACAAAAACCTCGAGGTAAAGAGAATAAAAAATAAAAATAATGGCAGTATTTGTATATTTACAATAAATATTTTCATTCTCATATTATCAGCTCGTAGAGCAAAAATTATATAGCGCGTGATTCTGTTTCCCGAATCATCAATCAATGCTAGTTTTGTATTCAATTCGAGTGCATAATATTAAATTCGATTTTGGAATGGAATGTCCGCGGCTGCAAATATGAACAAAACAAAATTCTGTGCTCATGCATGGGGGGGGGGGGGGCGGTTGATGTTCATTAAAATTATTGATTGCCGTTGTACGCACGAATACCCGAACGTAAAATACAGGTGCTGAGTGAGAGATTAATGGCCAAAAAGGGCTAAATTATATTTCACGAGCAAAAAAATGACAGAAGCTGTGTTTATGCAACACTGTAAACAAAAATATAACCTAAATAGAAATGAAGAATGTAAAATAATTTTAAGGTGTGAGCTACTGAATTTTGCCATGACTGAGAGAGAGAGAGAAACATACCAGTCATGTCTGAGATTTTTTTTAATTAAACGGAACGAATCTAGTCTTCTATGACGTATTATCAAATTAATTATCAAATTAAAATTGAGAGAATTGTGTTATTATATAATGGCTTTCATGAACATGATGGGCATATAACCCATCTGACAACTTTTGATTTTCTACAACTAACATTCGAAGACATGAACGGTTTAAAAAAATCAAAAGTTTTTGTTTGACCTCATTTACAAATGATTTTGATAGCCAAACATGTTATTCATAGTTCTATTAATAATATGAGATAACATTAGGACGACAATTTTTCTTTCATTTTGTTTAAATAATTTTTTGCCTGAAATTCGTAACATTCGAAGACATGAACGGTTTAAAAAAATCAAAAGTTTTTGTTTGACCTCATTTACAAATGATTTTGATGGCCAAACATGTTATTCATAGTTCTATTAATAATATGAGATAACATTAGGAGGACAATTTTTCTTTCATTTTGTTTAAATATTTTTTTTCCTGAAATTCGTAACATTCGAAGACATGAACAGTTTAAAAAAATCAAAAGTTTTTGTTTCACCTCATTTACAAATGATTTTGATGGCCAAACATGTTATTCATAGTTCTATTAATAATATGAGATTATTAGGATGACAATTTTTCATTAATTTTGTTTAAATAATTTTTTTCCTGAAATTCGTAACATTCGAAGACATGAACGGTTTAAAAAAATTTAAAGTTACTGTTTGACCTCATTTACAAATGATTTTGATGGCCAAAAATGTTCTTCATGGTTCTATTAACAATATTAGATAACATTAGGAGGACAATTTTTCTTTCATTTTGTTTAAATTTTTTTTTTCCTAAAATTCGTAACATTGGAAGACATGAACAGTTTAAAAAAATCAAAAGTTACTGTTTGACCTCATTTACAAATAATTTTGATGACCACAAATGTTCTTCATAGTTCTATTAACAATATTAGACAACAATTGGGAGACAATTTTCGTTCCATTTGGTTTCAATAATTTTTTTCCTGAAATGCGTAACATTCGACAACATGGACAACTTAAAAAAAACAAAAGTTACTGTTTGACCTCATTTAAAAATAATTTTGATGGTCATAAATGATCTTCGTTATCTAATTAACTATATTAAACAATAATTAAAGGAGTTTTTCTTTCATTTTCTTTTTTCGTGCATATTAGTTCCAATAGCCTGTAGGCTAAATATCCTAATTTTTAATATGCGACATTCGTAATTTATCTCATACCCATCTATAAATCAAAATTTTGTGGCTCACCCGATACTATATATTTATATGTTGAAATGTAATAAATTCAGTATTTTAAAAAAGTACTAAGAAATATTCATGGCGAGTCAAGTAAAATTGTCAAAATCGGAAGTTTCAAAGGCAACAAAATTACGTTTCTGATTTCTATAAGTTGCTGAGGTGTTGAACGTGATTTTTTTTATTATGATGATTTATATGCTAAAATGTTAAAAATTCATTGTTCAATATTAAGAAATATTCATGTCAAATCAATGAGCATTGCCAAAATCCCAAATTCTCCAAATTCAAAGTCATCAAAGTAGCGTTTTCGGCTTTGCAAAATTGCCTAATTTCAGAACTCGTTATTTTAATATTAATAAATGCCAAAATTCAGAGAATTTGGTGTATTTTAAAAATTCCGGGTTCGAAGGCAACAAATTTGCTTTTTGGATTTTTTTTTAAATTGCCAATTGTCTGCTTGCCTACATTTCTTGATTATGATAATTAATATGTTAAAATGTAGCAAATTTAGTATGTTTTAAAAAAGTATAAAGAAACATTCTAGTCAAAGCAACGAAAATTGCCAAAAATCTGTTCAGGGTCAACAAGATCGCTTAATTTCGTAATTTTTAACCGCGTTATTTAATTTTGATGGTTTAATTTCCAAAATGTAAGGAATTTTTTTAAATATTAAAATATGTTCATGTAATATCTGCGGCAAATTTGCAAGTTATTTTGATCTTTGAGCACAAGTTTAATAACATTTGGTTATAATTTCAGGAAACATAATCTTAAGTCACATTAATTAAATTTTTAGGCGATTTGAGCCAATGGCGGCTCGTGGAACATGTTGATGGTAGAGCCACTTATACAACATAACCCCTCCCCTCCCTTTTTAAGAAAGAAAGAACGATTTATCTTCCTTGGCCAAAGTAACTGGCGAAAGTGTTAAAATTTTCAAAAATTCACAACTCTCGACGAAATAATTAACGGATCTTTAAAAACTCTATTCAGTTTGATGAAACGATGATTTTCAAATCCAATTTAATTTTTGTAGAATTTAGTTGACACGTTTTATATTTTTTTTAAATTTTTTGCTCGAGTATTACACAATTCGAAAACTAAAATTTTCAAAAATTCACAACTCCCGAAATAATTGGTGGATTTTTAAAAACTGCACTTACTTTGATAAAGCAATGATTTGCAAATCTAGTTTAATTTTTGTAGAATTTAGTCGTCACATTTTATATATTTTTTTAATTTTTTTGCTCGAGTATTACACAATTCGAAAACTAAAATTTTCAAAAATTCACAACTCTCAAAATAATTAGCGGATTTTAAAAAAACTCTATTTAGTTTGATAAAACGATGATTTGCGGATTCAATTTAATTTTTGTAGAATTTAGTTGACACGTTTTATATTTTTTTTCTTTTTTTGCTCGAGTATTACACAATTCGAAAACTGAAATGTTCAAAAATTCACAACTCGGGAAATAATTGGTGGATTTTCAAAAACTGTACTTTGATAAAGCACTGATTTGTAAATCTAGTTTAATTTTTGTAGAATTTAGTCGTCACGTTTTATATATTTTTTTAAATTTTTTGATCGAGTATTACACAATTCGAAAACAAAAATTTTAGAAAATTCACAACTCTCGAAATAATTAGCGAATTTTTAAAAACTCTATTCAGTTTGATAAAACGATGATTTGCTGATCCAATTTAATTTATGTAGAATTTAGTTAATACGTTTTATATTTTTTTTAAATTTTTTGCTCGAGTATTACACAATTCGAAAACTAAAATTTTCAAAAATTCACAACTCCCGAAATAATTAGTGGATTTTCAAAAACTGCACTTAATTTGATAAAACAATGATTTGCAAATCTAGTTTAATTTTTGTAGAATTTAGTTAATACGTTTTATATTTTTTTAAAATTTTTTGCTCGAGTATTACACAATTCGAAAACTAAAATTTTCAAAAATTCTCAACTCCCAAAATAATCGGTGAATTTTCAAATACTCTATTTAGTTTGATAGAACGATGATTTGCAAATCCAAGTTTTTTTTTGTAGAATTTAGTCGCGTTTTATATTATTTTTATTGGAAATTGGACATCTAAAATTTTCAAAAATTCGATGAATTTTCAAAAACTGCACTTAATTTGATAAAACGATGATTTGCAAATGTATTTTAATTTTTGCAGAATTTTGTCGACACGTTTTATATTTTTTTTTATTTTTTTGCTCGAGGATTACACAATACGAAAATTGAAATTTTCAAAAATTCACAACTCGTGGATTTTCAAAACCTGAACTTAGTTTCAGTGGCAGCTCGTGGAACATGTTGATGGTAATGCCACTTATGAAATATAGCCCCCCCCCCCTCCTTCTCTGAAGAAAAAATAAACGATTTATTAACAAATATCCTTCTGCTGTTTTGGTCGAATTTTCTTCCGTAGCCTTCCGTAGTCCCGAATACGAGCCGCCGCTGCTGCAGACCAGAAAAAAAAAAGATAAATTTCTGATGTAGACAACTTAAACACCCAATGCGGATGTAAGAAGAACCGATTAAGTCCCGAGTTAACATGCACGGAATAACCTAGGAATAACTTATCACAGGGTGAAATTTATTTTATATTTACTCCGTACATGTGAAACTGGCCCTAAAAGTAAGAAACGTCTAGATGTCTACAATAATTATTTAATTTAATTTTTTTATTTTTGTATTTTCGTAATTAATTATTTAAACTTTGTTAATAAATTCGTTATCACGAATGATCATTAAAAGTAGGCAACGCTAATTTAAAATGGCGTTAATTAAGTTTAAAAACCGACGCTATGTGTTAAATTTAGTAGGTGGCTGACCCTACTCCAGCATATTTCAAAAGACTGTGGACAGGGACGGGAGGTTAATTGAGTAATAAATCACACGGCTGACTATGTAAAAATATTATTTTAAATGAAGTAAAAAGCCCATTTGCCAGGCGTGCAAACTCTATTAAAATACTTGGAGTTAGTTGCAACAACATATATTATGTAAAATTGCCTATGAAATTAAATTTTTTTTTTTGCTTCAAAAATAAAATAAATAAAATTTCGTTTGATAATGCAACTAAAAAAATCATATCAATCTTATTCTTCATTAAAGCAAATTAAATTGCATTTAGAAAATATTCGACTAATTTTATTTATTTGATCACATAAATTCTACATAGTCGGAATTTTATAAAAGAGCATACTAACTTTCTTTGGGAATGATTGATGCGAGCACATTTCTTTTAATGAAACTACGTCTTATAAATAATTACGACTAATTAAGGCAATAGCCCTAATTCAGGTAATAAACTTTTAAACGGAATAAAGCGCTTTAAGTTTAACTGTTAACGACAGTCGCTTATGAGTCAAGAAGATGAGAATTAGTGGCCTGGCCAAAACGCAATTCTCCCCACCACGCTCGAGGCTCACCACCAGTTTTCAGTGACACTGAATTATACAATTAAACTCGATTACGTTTTAAATATATCTTTACCGACATCCTGAGGTTCAGTGCTTTCATTTAAGCCACCACCCATGAAAATCCGGTTAGTTGTTTACATATATTATCAAACAGCGTTAGAATTTATATAAAAGGATTTAGCAGTTTACCGTTTTACGGTCTAAACGTTTTCAGCATTGATATTTGAAGGTACAACCTACGTAATCAGAAGATACTTAACCTTCACCTGGCACCATGGGGTATGTTCGAACCCTACGCTCTGTCTTGTCGATTTTCGATACCTAAATCTTAGAAATCGAAACTCGTAACGACATCTATCGGTAGTCAAGGGGTGCACTTTTATGCCTATGCCACTGGGATAGCGCTGCGACCGTTAGATCGTCTGCAGCAGTCATCAAAAGCAGTTTGGGGAGTGTGCAGTCAGAGAAAATACAAATGCGAAACTCGTTCGGCGAGGGAATGCTGCCGCATGTCGGTGCTTAGTTCGATCAAAACTTAGTTCGATCAGTCCTTGCTTAAAATCCATTTATGAGGTAATAAAAGGGTAACCCGATATAAGATGGTCAAAATGCCACCCAACATGGATTTTTAAATAAATTTGAAAATATCATTAGTTGTGACCTTAACCAAAGTAGTCGTAAGCCGTATATCAAAACAACCCCGACATGACCCGGGAAGACCCAAAATAAGATTTTTTCAAATATCATTTTTTTAACCACTAAAAAAAATCTGAAAAAATCACATATATTATTGATCAAAATACCAAATTAGATGAATTTTTCAAGGTCATTTTATATTTTTATAAATTTATCAACAATTAAAATAAATTTAGGATAGATTGAAATATACATTGTTATTCACGCTATACGGCACGGAATAGGGTGGCCAAAATACGTGGCTTTCAAAAAGTTTGAAAAAAGTTTAGGATATATAGGGGTCTCTTATGGTTACTCTTTAAAATTAATTTCATATTATACAGGGTGTTACAAACGCCCTAAAATATCAAAGTTGTGTTTTTTTTTAAATGGAACACCCTGTATTTTAATAAAACCTTTAATAAAATTATCGGATTAAAATCAAAATCTTGGATTTTATTGCAAAAATTTTGTGTTTAAGGTCCAAAACCATGAATTCTATGGTCTAAATTTGAGATTTTACATGACATTCCTAGATTATAATCCAAATTTTTGATTTTAGGACTCAAGAGTAACAAACTTGGATTTTATGGTCCAAATGCCAGATTTTAAATGCAATTGATCAATTGAATCCAAATATTGGATATTGGGTCTCAAGGTCTGCGTTTAGGGACCAAAAACTTGGATTTAAAGTTTCAAATTAGAAATTTTACATATAATTATCAAATTAAAATTCAAACTTTGGATTTTTCAACACAAAGTTTGCGTTTAAAAACCATGGATTCTATGGTCCAAATTCGACATGTTTATTGAAATTCTTGAATCCAAATTTTGAATTTTAAGTCTCAAATTCTACGTTTAGGGGCCAAAAACTTAGATTGAATATTTCAAATTTCGGATTTTAGATATAATTATCAAATTAAAATCCAAATTTTGAATTTTAGGTCACAAATTATGCGTTTAAGATTCAAAACCGTGGTTCAAATTGGAGAATTTTCATGAAATTCTTGGATTAGAATCCAGAATCAATACAAAGTATTGTACTCAGCAAATAGATTTTTTTCAGATTTTTGATCTGTATATTCGATTTTTTTGTCTAAATTTTTGAGTATTAGGCCCAAACATTATTAATTTTGGCCTAAATTTAATTGGTAAAATTTTCGACTGTTTGGTCCGCATTTTTTATTTTTCCAGACGAATTTTTAAATTTTTGACCTGTATTTTCGATATTTTTGGTCAACATATTTTATCTTTGTATTTTTAATTTTTTTTTTAAATATTCTAAATATTCTTTATTTTGAAATTTTAATTCTAGTTCCAAATTTTTGATTTGATTTTGATTAAAATTTCTATAACCTGAATTATTGATTTATTTGCGAGATTTTTTTAATTTTTTCCGGTATTTTCGAGTTTTGTTTGTTGAAATTTTCGATTTTTTAGCCTGCATTTGTTATCTTTAGGGCCGAATATTTTCTATGCAATGTCTAAATTTTTGACTTTCAGGCCTACATTACAAATGTGTATTATTATTTTTTTAATCTTTTGACCTAAATTTTTCTTTACTAACTTCTCGATTTTATTGTCAAAATTTTCGATTTTTTGGTCCGCATTTTTGATTTTTCGTTTAGTCTCCGTTTATTATCTTTAGGTCCGAGTTTTCGATGTTTTGTCTAAATTTTCGACTTTTTGGCCAATATTGTAGATTTTTATTTTCTTTTATCTTTTGCCCTAAAATTTTCTTTATTTGCCTGTTCAAATTGTTCTTTCCTTTCCTTTCCTTTTTATGCCAGAATTTTAGATATTTGGTCTAAATTTTGTATCGATTATTTTAGATTTAAAGTCTGTTTTTTATCCAATATTTTAGATTTTTTAACTTGGATTATTGATTTCATTCCGTCATTTTTTTATTTTTTGGCTATTATTTTCGAATTTCTGATTAGAAAATTATTTTTGGCAAATTATTTTGCTTTTGCGTAAGTTTTTAATTTTTTGTCTGCGTTTTTTATTTTTAGATCAGGATTCTTGATTCTTTGGCCCATATTTTACATTTCTGTATTTTTGATTTTTTTGTACCAATTCTTTTTATTTTTCATTATTTTGACCAAAATATTCGATTGGTTTGTAGAAATTTTCGATTTTTTGTCTGCATACGCCCGAGTTTTCGATGTTTTGTCTAAATTTTCACCTTTTTGGGCCCTACTTTTTTGGCCTATATTTTGTATTTTCGATTGTTTTGGTTTCAATTTTAGTCGACTTAAATTTTCGATTCGTTTGTTAAAAATCTTGATTTTTTGGTCTACCACTTTGATTTTTGGGTACGAATTTTAGAATTTAGGTCTTAATTTTTTATTTTTTTGTCCCATATTTTAGATTTATTTAACTTGAATTATTGATTTTATTGTGCGATTTTTTTTTTAATTTTAATTTTTGCTATTATTTTCGAATTTCTCGTTGGAACTTATTTTAAGCTGAAAAGAGTTATTTTTGGGGCCGAAAATGGCAAATGATTTTTCTTTTGCTTGTATTTTCAATTTTTTGGTCTGCATTGTTATTTTTAAACCAGGATTTTTTATTTTTTCGGCCGATATTTTAGATCTTTTTTGTTCCAAATTTTTGATTTTTTGGCCAAAATATTCGATTGGTCTAGGAAGATAAACGGTTCTTTGTTTCTTAAAAAAAAAGGGGGGGTATTATATAAGTGGCTCTACCATCAACATGTTCCACGAGCCGCCACTGGTAAAGATATAAGGCATTTGAAATTTAAAAAACTATCTAAACTCAACATAAACATACTGTTACTCTATTATTAATTTGATAAAATTTTGCTGCTCAATTGTTGATAAATATATACAAAATATCGTAAAAAGATTAGTTATTCAAATTTTTCAAGATGACGCACCAAACATTGAAAGAACATTGACTTTATATATAAATAAAATTTTCCGTTACTTAACCGGTTCGGGGCGGAAAAAAAATATTAAACCTAATAAAAACATGAATACCCTAAATAACCTTTTATTTGGGTAAAAAATATATGTGAATTTTTCAGATTATTATAATAATTTTTAGTGGTGAAAAAAATAAAATTTTATTTTTCGAGGGTTTCAAGGCCATATCTTGGCAAAAATGGGATTATTTACACAAAACTGAAATAAAATTATTAATACCAAAATATTACCAATAATTTTAAATAAAATTACTCTTTAATTGATAAATATATAAAAAATATCAATATAACGTAAAAATTTTAGTTATTCAAATTTTTGAAGATGACGCATCAAAAATTGGAAGATGAAAAAAACAACAGATATGGTGCCCGTCACTCGATCACTTAGGGGCGAGAAGGGAACTAGGCTTGTAAATTTTATTACCTAATAATTCTATTTTAAGCAGGGACTGGCCGGTTTCGACCGAACTAAGAACCGACATGCGGCAGCATTCAGATTGATCATATCGAGAAGATCTAGCAGATCGACCAGCTCGATTAACTCGAACAGCTGGATCAGCTCGAGCATATCGACCGACTCGAGGAGATTGACCAACTAGAACAGTTGGATCAGCTCGAGCAGATCGATCGATTCGAGCAGATCGGTCGACACGAGCAGAACGATCGACTCAACCAGATTGATCAACCAGAACAGTTATCAATTATCAGCTCGAGCAGATCAATCGACTCAAGCAGATCGATCTATTCAAGCAGATCAATCGATTCGTATGGTACAGTCAAATACTTATTGTAGAACACTGAAAGTATAGAATTTCTCATTCAAGAAGTTACGGAATTTTTACTTTAAACATCAATAGATCAATATAACTTCAGTTTTCAATAAGAACTTGATTTAGTGATGTAAATATTTATTATTATTTTTGGTTGCATATAATTATTTTTACTTTCTCCGTTAGGAAGTACGAGAAAATATTGTCGTGATTTTTTTTTCAAATTTTTTTTTTACGGAAATATCCGTTTTGGTGTCCCTAGATGCCATTTCAACAATTTCTGGAAAATTTGTTTTGTGTCTGTGTGTGTGTCTGCCTGTGTGTGTGTATCTGTGTGCCTCTGTGTGTGTATATCTGTCTATCTGTGTGCGCTGTATCTCAAAAACTAATAGAGCAATTGATATGAAACTTCGAACATCCATCTTATTTGATAATCTGAAGAACTCGAAAGCTTTTGGTAAAATTTCGTACAAGCGAAGTGGGCGTTTACCTTAACTGTTTTTTGTTTTTCGCCAATATTTTCTTAAATATAAAAATATCACAAAAACATTTACACAAACGTTGAAGACAACAAAGAAATAACATCTTTTGCTTGAAAACATTTTTCATTTTTGGTTTATAATTATAAAACGATAATAGTTACAGCAATTTATGTTAATAATAATTGTAGAGAATGCTAAAATGAACAACTTATAAAGAATAAGTTTTTCCAAATCCTTTTAGTTTTTGAGTAAACTGAGTTTTTGAATTTGAAGTATAATTTTTCATCTTTCATAATTTTGACGTTTCAAACGTCAGTTTCATCCGAGTTTACAGAACGCTCCATGTACATTTAAAATATGATTTCAATTGAAAATAAACCATGAAAACGTAAATATAAATGATACCATTAAGTCGGAGAAAGTAACATGATGGCCATATCACCATTTTTATATTAAGAAATTGCAATCTTTGTAGTATCATTTTCAAGCGAAGTAATTTTCTTCATAAATATTGTAGACCGGTTTTGTAAACTAGAATAAGAATCTCTATACTTAGGAAACAGTTTCCTCGTAAAAGTTATATACGTTCCTAATTATTTCTTACTGCACTTGAAAACCTCGCCTAACTGCATGCATACAAGTTTTAATATATGTACCAAGTTTCCGTACAATATTAATTGGGGAATACCACGAGGTAGACTTTATTACACACTCTTGGAAAATTAACACTTCACTTAATAAATATTTAAATTTGAACGTCTACATGCAATGCATGGTAAACTTTGTAATGCAGTCTTATTGATAGAATGTCCTGGATGTCGAAATGACTCATTGTAAGGAGGTCGACCTGAAAGAGTAGTCTCCACATGACTCACGACTCTTTTGAAAAAGTAAGAGCTACACCACCATTTTTTTTATATTTTACAAAATGATGAGAAAAAATTGGTCCTTGCATCTAACATCTAAACAGCCGAAGATCTAACATATCGGCAAAAAAAATCAAAAATCCTGGTTTCAAAATAGAAATGTAGACCAAAAAATTTAAAAAGTTACTATTAATACAAATCGTAATTAAATTAAGCACTAAAATGAGAAATACGATACTTTTCGTTTTCTATAATTTAACCCTTGGCACTCGAGGTATTTTTCGCTCGGGCGAACCAGCAACTCGAGACAAGTTGCTGGTTCACCTGAGACGAGTTGCTGGTTCGCCCGAGACGAGTTATAGGTACTTTAAAATCATTGGGTTAGGTTAGGTAGGTTTGGGTAAGGTTGAGTTGGGTGAGGTTAGGATGCATCACACCTCATGGGCGCCATAGCAGCGCCGCTCGAGTGCAAAGGGTTAAGAGTCTTTAAGAGAAATTAAGTCTAGGAGACCGTTCTGAACACTATTTGTTCATGAAAATTATTTGTAAGACTTACAGGAACCGAGACAAACAAAATTTCCTTTTTCGTGGATAGTTCATACATCGATCGGCTGGAAAAGCCGAAAAACGATTAAATTTAATTTTTCTTCAAAAATTTATTTTTGTTTTTTTTTAAGTCCAAGTGACCATTCTGAACACTATTTGTTTATAAAAATTATTTATGAGACTTACAGGAACTGAGATAAGCACATCGACTGGAAATGCCGAAAAACGATTAAATTTAATTTTAGTTTAAAACTGAACACCATTTGTTCATGAAAATTATTTGTGAGACTTACAGGAACCGACACAAGCAAAATTTCTTTTTACGTGGATCGTTCTTCCATCGGCTGGAAAAGCCGAAACACGATTAAATTTAATTTTTCTTCAAAAATTTATTTTTGTTTTTTTTTTCAAGTCTAGACCATTCTGAACACTTTTTGTTCATTAAAATTATTTGTGAGACTTACAGAAACCGAGACAAGCAAAATTTCTTTTTACGTGGATCGTTCTTCCATCGGCAGGAAAAGCCGAAAAACGATTAAATTTAATTTTTCTTCAAAATTTTATTTTTGTTTTTTTAAGTGCAAGTGACCATTCTGAATACTATTTGTTTATAAAAATTATTTATGAGACTTACAGGAACTGAGACAAGCACATCGACTGGAAATGCCGAAAAATGGTTAAATTTAATTTTATTTTAAAACTGTATTAGTCCAGTATTAGTCCAGGAACTGAACACCATTTGTTCATGAAAATTATTTGTGAGACTTACAGAAACCGAGACAAGCAAAATTTCTTTTTACGTGGATCGTTCTTCCATCGGCTGGAAAAGCCGAAAAACGATTAAATTAAATTTTACTTTAAAAATTTATTTTTGTTTTTTTTCAAGTGCAGAAGACCATTCTGAATTTATTTTTACGTGGATCGTTCTTCCATCGCCTGGAAAAGCCGAAAAACGATTAAATTTAATTTTTCTTCAAAAATTTATTTTTGTGTTTTTTTTCAAGTCTAGACCATTCTGAACACTTTTTGTTCATTAAAATTATTTGTGAGACTTACAGAAACCGAGACAAGCAAAATTTCTTTTTACGTGGATCGTTCTTCCATCGCCTGGAAAAGCCGAAAAACGATTAAATTTAATTTTTCTTCAAAAATTTATTTTTGTTTTTTTTTCAAGTCTAGACCATTCTGAACACTTTTTGTTCATTAAAATTATTTGTGAGACTTACAGGAACTGAGACAAGCAAAATTTCTTTTTACATGGATCGTTCTTCCATCGCCTGGAAAAGCCGAAAAACGATTAAATTTAATTTTTCTTCAAAAATTTATTTTTGTTTTTTTTTCAAGTCTAGACCATTCTGAACACTTTTTGTTCATTAAAATTATTTGTGAGACTTACAGAAACCGAGACAAGCAAAATTTCTTTTTACGTGGATCGTTCTTCCATCGGCTGGAAAAGCCGAAAAACCATTAAATTTAATTTTTCTTCAAAAATTTATTTTTGTTTTTTTTTCAAGTCTAGACCATTCTGAACACTTTTCGTTCATTAAAATTATTTGTGAGACTTACAGAAACCGAGACAAGCAAAATTTCTTTTTACATGGATCGTTCTTCCATCGGCTGGAAAAGCCGAAAAACGATTAAATTTAATTTTTCTTCAAAAATTTATTTTTGTTTTTTTAAGTCTAAGTGACCATTCTGAACACTATTTGTTTATAAAAATTATTTATGAGACTTACAGGAACTGAGACAAGCACATCGACTGGAAATGCCGAAAAACGATTAAATTTAATTTTATTTTAAAACTGAATTTTTTTTGCAAGTCCAGGAACTGAACACCATTTGTTCATGAAAATTATTTGTGAGACTTACAGGAACCGAGACAAAGCAAAATTTCTTTTTACGTGGATCGTTCTTCCATCGGCTGGAAAAGCCGAAAAACCATCAAATTTAATTTTTCTTCAAAAATTTATTTTTGTTTTTTTTTTCAAGTCTAGACCATTCTGAACACTTTTTGTTCATTAAAATTATTTGTGAGACTTACAGGAACCGAGACAAGCAAAATTTCTTTTTACATGGATCGTTCTTCCATCGGCTGAAAAAGCCGAAAAACGATTAAATTTAATTTTTCTTCAAAAATTTATTTTTGTTTTTTTAAGTCTAAGTGACCATTCTGAACACTATTTGTTTATAAAAATTATTTATGAGACATACAGGAACTGAGACAAGCACATCGACTGGAAAAGCCGAAAAACGATTAAATTTAATTTTACTTTAAAAATTTATTTTTGTTTTTTTTTCAAGTGCAGGAGACCATTCTGAATTTCTTTTTACGTGGATCGTTCTAATATTGGCTGGAAATGCCGAAAAACGATTAAATTTAATTTTTCTTAAAAAAATTATTTTTGTATTTTTTCAAGTCTGGAGACTCTAACAAACCATCTACCGAAACAACCACTTTCCTGGCTAGTACCACGACGAATATTGAACGATACAGTAGATAGTTTGTGTTTTGTGTTATTTTATTAAATTAAGCCCATTTCAACTCGTACCACCTTTTAGTAATTAAATTATTTCAATAATTGAAAATGTTTCTTTTTTTTAAATTTACTTCACTGCTGAATACTAGATATTAAAAATGCATTTCGCATCAAAACCGGGCTGTACGTGAATAAACAACGTCCAGCGGATTTAAAGCGCGCACAGAATCGAATCGTTTGATGTCGGAATAGTTTCAAATGTCAAGGATCTGATTTTGTTTCATGCCAAAGCAGATATTACATTCAAACACGGTGGGTTATCTCAGCGGCAACAATCCGATGTCTCTTTAAGCAAATAAAATTTAAGCATGCAACGGTAGAAAACGTTTCCGCGTCTTGCTAGAGCTTTAAGAAAATATTTGAAGGGAGTTATTTGCTTCGGCACACCCGACCGATTTATTATCGCCCTAAGATTCCTATTTCGAGCATTAAATTGTCAAAATGGATGCCAGGAAAGTGCTTGTTTTATGGCTCTGTTTTCGCCAAAGAGTTTTTCCAAAAAAAAATTAATCAGTTTTCTGCCTGTCATGTCGCTTTAGTAAATATTTATGCTTTACATCAGGAGTTGATTTGATTTGCAGCTTGCTGAACTTTACACCTTAACTAATTGCCAAGAATGACATATAAACCCAAACGACTAATTGCGATATCCGTATTATGCCTATAAAATTTGTTCCCGTAAAAATATTGGGGGTTAAAACTTTTCATTATTAATAGATAAGTTTTTATCTTTATTTTTCAATTATATAATGTACTACCCAAAATGATGCTATAGGATGATGGAGGTTCAATTTTAAAATATATATTATATTATAAAAACACTCACTTTGCGTAATGCGACATCTATATATCATTTACCCAAACTTAGCTGTTTTCGAGAAATCGTGTTTTTAATATCATTTTCCAATAAACGAGAACAAGTTTTAGTAAATAACAACTTAAAATCCTGTTTTAAAACGTTTAACTCCTGACAGTATTAAATTCGGTGAATAAAATATTCTAGCGAATCTGAAAGGGTATTGGGAAATATACTGGAAATTTCATGCTTTATTATTTCCTGCCACATTTTGTGGCCAATACACTATTTTTTTTTAATGACCCCACAGAAAAAAGTCAAGATTAGTCATTACACCCCTGCGTCCAATCCATTTACGAGGAAAAGTTTCCTCAGATATCCATGCAGCACCCATCCAAAATGTGGAAGAACCCCATCTTATTGAAACCATATTTGTTCTGGCGTTAAATTTCAATTAATATTGTTCGGGAATAATCGTCCCGTAATCGTACCAAACGGTTTTGACTTCAATATGGACTATTCATAACAGCCTAACATTGAGTTACGTGCTATAGTTACTCTATCTAGATGGTGTACTTGGTCAAGTAACCCCCGCGACCAATCTATCGTTCATGAAAATGTGCATGCAACCTTTGAAGTGAGCTGGTGCGCCATCATGTTGATACCACATTTGTTGACTATCGAGAAGCGGATTATGTTGTGTGTCGCTCGCTTGATAAATTAAATTCCTATTGTTTTTCTATTTCACAGAATATTAACGTGTATATTCTAGTTCCGCTAAATTTTGTGGTCTGTTGTCGTAGACGTTCGACCACATAAAAAGTAATCAAGGGGTGTAAGATCTGGGGATCTCGCGGGCCATTATATCAGTCCTCGCCTGCCAATCCACCTATTCGTAAAGAAATTGTCAAAAAACGCGCATGGTGCGGGCGTGCGCCGTCTTGCTAAAACCATATTGTACACTCACTCGATTTGTCAAACTGTCGTAACTTGGTTCAATTTGGTCGAAAATCGATGAATCTTTCAGCTTGGGAAAGATTCAAGTTTTATCTTTAAGAATGTGTAGTTGATTTTGAGCCCAAGCCACCCCCCCCCCCCTAACTACGCGATGGAAAAAATGTTTTTGATGTAAAAAATTGACAAGCTGTACCGTGCGCAAAAAAAATCGGCGGAAAATTTCAGCACAATGGCAGCAAAATTTAATCAATTTCCTCCAAATGCCTTAAAAATTCGAGTGGTTTCGATGATTTGGAGCAAAGTTATGAATTTTTGAAAAAAAAATGACAGAAAATTAAAACAAGTTGTAAAAATTTAACATTTTTTGTCAATCCAAAACACTTTTTGTAGGGGTTTTCAGGGGGTCACGAAAGTCGAAAACTTTTCAGATCGCAAAATTCCATCTAGTTTCGTGCAAAATTCGCCGTTATGGCCAAAAAGGCGCAAAATGTATATTTTTTTCAAAACTGCACAACTTCGCGTCAAATCATCGCATCGACTTGAATTTTGGAGGAAATTGGAGGAAAATTATTGAACTTTATTGCCATGCTGACCGATTGAGTCCACTATTTTTTTTGCACACGGTACAAGAAACCAAATTTACACATTTAAACTTCAAAAACATTTTTTTTTCCTTTAGGGGTGGCAGAGGGTGGAATCGTTTTAGCAACAAAATAATTCACATGACGTTGAAGAGAAAATTTGAAACTGTTCGGACTGCAAAAGTTCATCGATTTTGGTGCAAAATTACTCAAGCTATGGCCAAAAAATGAAAAATGTTATTTTTTTTCAAAAATTCATAACTTTGCTCCAAATCTTCGAAATGACTCGAATTTTTAAGGCATTTGAAGGAAATTGATTAAGATTTTCTGCCATTGTGGTAAAATTTCCCGCCTTTTTTTTTGCGCAC
Organism: Ocypus olens; assembly: GCA_910593695.2. NCBI lineage: Eukaryota > Metazoa > Arthropoda > Insecta > Coleoptera > Staphylinidae > Ocypus > Ocypus olens. Next base: position 50,137,725 of record OU343050.1, on the reverse strand, counting down.
GGTACAGCTTGTCAAAGTTGGACAATTTTTTACATAAAAAACATTTTTTTTCCATCAAGTTGTTAAGGGGGGTGGGTTGGACTTGGGGTCAAAATCAACTACACATTCTTAAAGATAAAACTTGAATCTTTCCTAAACTGAAAGATTCATCGATTTGGGGTCAAAATCAACTACACATTCTGAAAGATAAAAATTGAATCTTTCCTAAACTGGAAGATTCATCGATTTGGGGTCAAAATCAACTACACATTCTTAAAGATAAAACTTGAATCTTTCCTAAACTGAAAGATTCATCGATTTTCGACCAAATTGAACCAAGTTACGACGTTTTGAAAAATCGAGTTTTTTCGCGATTTTTCAAGTGGCGCTTTTTTTTTGACGCCGAGTGTATTATACGGGAGGTCAAGATTTTGCAAATTTGCTGCAAGTGCTGGAACAAGGTCATTTCGCAAAAATTCTAAATATCGTGTCATTTACTCGAAATAATTCTTATGTAAGATGGCAACATTTTTGTACTATCAGTTGTGCCAATGAAGATATCTCCAAAATCAAAATCAAGAAAAAAAATGATGATGTGGCCATCATGTTACTTTCTCCGACTTGATGGTATCATTTATATTTACGTTTTCATGGTTTATTTTCAATTGAAATCATATTTTAAATGTACATCGAGCGTTGTGTAAACTCGGATGAAACTGATGTTTAAAACGTCAAAATTATGAAAGATGGAAAAATTATACTTCAAATTCAAAAACTCAGTTTACTCAAAAACTAAAGGGATTTAAAAAAAAACTTATTCTTTATAAACATTTAAATTTCAGCCTGGAAAAAAATTATTTTCAAAATTTTGTAATAAATTTTTCTTATATTTCTACATCCCGATTTAAGCGTTTTACTACCTAAAATAATTTGTTTTATAAAAATTCGCATGTTATTAAAAAAAGTATTCTTTTTTTGAAGCTAAGACTAAGAAATTTAGAAAAAAATAAATTAAATATTTAATTTTTGAATTTTTTAAAGTATGAAGCGTATTATTGGGTTCATCTATTTTCAAAATAATTTTGGTTTATAAAAATCCGCCCATTATTAAAAAAAGTTGTAACGTTTTGAAACTGAGATTGCAAGTGTATGATAAGAATTTTAGAAAAAAACACAAAAAATTTAAAAATTAAATTTTTAAAACTTTTCAACTATGAAGCGTATTATGGGGTTCATCTACTATCAAAATAATTTTGGTTTATAAAAATTCGTACATTATTAAAAAAGTTATGACTTTGAATCTAAGACTGCACGCGCTTGCTAAGAATTTTCGAAAAAAAACACAAAAAATTTAAAAATTAAATTTTTGAAACTTCAACTATGAAGCGTATTATGGGATGCATCCACTTTCAAAATAATTTTGGTTTATAAAAATCCGTATGTTATTAAAAAAGTTATGACCTTTTGAATACAAGACTGCACGCGTTTGCTAAGAATTTTTGAAAAAAAAACAAAAATCTAAAAATTAAATTTTTGAAACTTTTAAACTATGGAGCGTATTATGAGGTTCATCAACTTTCAAAATAAATTTGGTATATAAAAATCCGTACATTATTAAAATAGTTGTGACGTTTTGAATCCAAGACTACATGTGTTTGCTGAGAATTTTTGAAAAAAACACAAAAAATTAAAAAATTTAATTTTTTAAACTTTTAAACTATGGAGCGTATTATGGGGTTCATCTACTTTCAAAATAATTTTGATTTATAAAAATCTGCACATTGTTAAAAAAGTTATGAACTTTCAAATCTAAGCAAACGCGTGCGCTAAGAATTAAAAAAAAAAACACAAAAAATTTCTAAAATTTTTAAACTATGGAACGTATTATGAGGTTCATTTACTTTCAAAATAATTTTTGTTTATAAAAATCCGTACATTATTAAAAAAGTTGTGACGTTTTGAATCCAAGACTGCACGCGCTTGCTAAGAATTTTCGAAAAAAACACAGAAAATTTAAAAATTAAATTTTTGAAACTTTTAAACATTGGAGCGCATTATGGGGTTCATCTGCTTTCAAAATAATTTTGGTTTATAAAAATCCGTACATTATTAAAATAGTTGTGACGTTTTGAATCCAAGACTGCATGTGTTTGCTGAGAATTTTTGAAAAAAACACAAAAAATTTAAAAATTACATTTTTAAAACTTTTATGCTATAAAGCGTATTATGGGGTGCATCTACTTTCAAAAAAAATTTGGTTTACAAACATCTGCACTGCATTCTCTACAATTATTATTAACATAAATTTGCTGTAACTATTATCGTTTTATAATTATAAACCAAAAATTAAAAAAAATAACAATAAATTTTTTTCTCGAATAAAAATTATTTTATGAAAAATGTTTTCAAGCAAAAGATGTTCATTTCTTTATTGTCTTCAAAGTTTGTTTAAATGTTTTTGTGATATTTTTAATATTTAAGAAAGAATTGGCAAAAAACAAAAAAACAGTTAAGGTAAACGCCCACTTCCGGTGTACGGAATTTTACCAAAAGCTTTTCAGTTCTTCAGATTATCAAATAAGACGTATCTTTAAACTTTCATATCAATTGCTCTATTAGTTTTTGAGATACAGTGCGCACAGACAGACACACAATATTTCCCAAAATATTTTATTTCGGTTTTACGCGGGAACATTGTTTTCCCGCACTTGGTTCATGAATAAAGTTAATCATTTGTACAGATATTTATATATACAAACATCTTTAATTGAAGACAAATTTACAATTTTTAGTGTTACTTTACATTATAATATCACAATACTTCAATCGACTATCGACCAGGAGGTCTTTCCGCCTTTTTATTATGCTATCTTCGGCTAGTTATAGGAGTTTTGTACAGATATTTATTTATGCATGTATAGAGAGATCATAGCAAATTTGAATTTTAAATTTAAAAAGTATTAAATAAATTATTATCACAATATGGCCACAATGATGTTATAATATTAATTCATATATATTTTTTTTTAATTCAGTGGTATTTTTAGTTATTATCAAATTTGTTTCATCTAGTAACACTAGATAAGTTTAGCACTGTGTGTCCTTGTCAAAATGTTTACTGTTTTTTTTCATTTTAATAATAACATTTACAGTTTAAAGTTTCACATTTCATTTTAGAATAATTTTCTAAGTTAGTCTTGTATGTAGAAATAAACGATCTTAAACCAATGTTATTATCTAGTAGTACTAGTAATAACATGCAAATTTCTTTTGTATCCGGCGTGGCACTAGCCAGGGAAGTAGTTGTTTCAATAAGTTATTTGTTTATAGTCTTAGTAAGACTTAATTTTTTGCTTGCAGATTAACGAACAGGTTGAATATTCATATATTCAGGCTACATTTCGTTTTCTTGTATTTATCTAATGCTTTCTGCAACAAGTAAAGTGGTTTCTAATTTGTTTGATGTTATAATATAGTTTTAAAAATAAAAAATATTTTAAATGTTAACAAATGTCTTTTCAAAAATTTGAAACAACTGCAAAATTTATAATTCTGGAGGATTTAGAAAATTATTTCCAAAGGCATATTTGTTAAAATAATGTCGCTCTCTTTAACGTGGTTTTAAAATAACTCAATGTCAAAATTAAGGTGAATTGAGATTTGTAAAGTCAAAAAAAATAAAAAAATATTTTTAGAATTTCAAATCTGGGAAGGTTTGCAAAGTACAAATATATTTTTACATCTTGAAATCGGAGACAGTTACGTGATAGTGCCATGAGTATAGAGAGTTAGCCGGTTCAGAGCCAGCAAGTCTTCTCCAAAGTTGCGGTTTCCAGTTTCCGGTTGCGGTTTCCGGTTGTGGTTTTACGGTTATTCCAAATCAGGTAGCTGTTACTAAAAACAGCTACCTATCTTAGAATAACAGCTACCTATCTTTAAGAAACAGCTACCTATCTTGGAATAATAGCTACCTGTTTTTTTAGTAACAGCTACCTGATTTGGAATAACAGCAACCGGAAACTGGAAACCGCAACTTCCGGGAAGACTTCCTGGCTCTGAATCGGCTAACTCTCTCTACTCATTTCTTAGTTGTTTTCTCCCACATCGTTGAGGTTGAGCCAATATACAAAGTAATTTTAAAATTTTAAAATGAACCTGTTCAGTAGCTTGTGATAATAATTGACTTCTTTCGATAGGTATAGGTACGTTTTTTTACAGAATCGTAAGCTGGATAAAATTGAAGCCTTTATATTCATCGCGTACAAAACACATATTTTTTGGCATCCGGGGAAATACCTGATCGAGTATTGCGTTTTTACTTCCATCCTTGATGTATATATTCACTTTTATATATATTTATTCGGTAGCCTCTATCGATCGCGGAATTTAGGAATTATTTGTTGCTCGTTGTTTACACAGGATATTTCCATTTATTAAATGTCAAATAAATTTTCGTTATATCTACAATATCCATTGTATCGCAACACACAGACATACGTGGAGGGAAAACTGAATTTACCTTGAAGGTAAATATAATAAGCCGTGTCTTGTAACAGCTTATTACATTCGTGAAAATATATTTGCTGGAATGTTTGGAAACTGGAGGGGGATTTATTTTTACATTCTTGAAATTGAGCCGAGCGCTATTACTTAACTGTAGACAGAATGTGACTGGGTCCCTCGAAAACAAAACAAGTATTGTTATTAGACTCGTATTCCTGAAAATTCGCTATTTAACTCCTGATCAAATAATTGTTTTGATGCTGGAAAGTAAACACCTTGAAAAACAAATAAAAAATTAGAATGCGTTAGTTTAATTTCACTGTAATTCGTTTCTCTTAATAAAAAAAAACAATTTGTTTCTATTATGACTTGTTCATGACAAACAAAATAAATGATTTGTGATCTAAGTAAGGCTTATATTTTAGGTAAATTCCTAGATAACAGGGGCGGCTCGTTATATAGAGCCAAGGAGCCATGGCACTACCTGTAGTTTCAAGCTCGGCAAACAATTTTAATTCATTCTTAAAACACCTTTTCGCCAGTTACTTTGGTCTATCAGATATTCTTTCTTTTTTCAAAAAAGGAGAGGGGTGGGGTATATTGTATAAGTGGCTCTACCATCAACATGTTCTACGAGCCACCACTGGTTATAACTGTTCATTGTTAAACATGCATTTTTTTATTTGCATTCAGAATTAAACATTTTCTAAAACAAATAGAAATTGTTTAAAAATTCTGAAATAATTCTACACAACTCCCACATTATAATATTTTAAGAATATAATCAAATTCTTAAATTTCAATTATTTTTTTAAGCGTTATAACTGTTCGTAGTTAAACATGCATTTTTTAATTGCGTTTAAAATTGAGCATTTTCTAAAATAAATAAGAAATAGTAGAAATTGTTTAAAAATTCTGAAATAATTCCATACAACTCCCAAATTATCACGTTTGAGTCTTTAATGGGTTATAACTATTCGTTGTTAAACATGCATTTTTTTTAATTGAGCATTTCCTAAAAACACTTTTTCGCCAGTGACTTTGGTCTAGGAAAATAAATCGTTCTTTATTCCTTAAAAAAGAAGTGGTGGGGGCAAGGGCGTTTCCAACCAACTAGTCTAGGGGGGGGGGGGGTAATAAAAAAAGATAAATAAACTGGCGCTTCCGCTTCTCACGCTTCCGCTAAAAACTATGTTTTCCTCGTTTTTTAGGCGTTTCCAGTCGATCTAAGCACTATTTACGACTAAAGTTATTTAGCATATCTTCGTTCCTGGAAGTCTCACAAAAAAATGTTATATGCAAAAAAAAAAAATCTTGAAAGCATCACCAGATTTTGAAAATTCTTGGTGCAATGTGTTGTTCACTCATCGAATTGATGCACATAAAAACAAAAAAATAAATTCGTCGTTCAATTGTTTGAAAGGATGGCCACATTTTAAAAATTCATCCAGCAAAGTGTTACCCGTCGTTCTTTTTTTGAGGATAACTCGTGTAACGGATAATCTGATTTTGAAAATTCTTCCGGCAAAGTATTGTGCTCACTGAATTGATGCAGATAAGATAAAACATTCGCGCGAATGACCAAAGATGTCGATGCGCCTTAAACCCAAAATTCATTCAGATAAAACATTCAATTCATCGTTCATTTTTTGCGGTTTTAAAAGCATAACTCTTGAACAAAATGGCGGATATTAAAAATTCTTTCAGAAAAGTGTCATTTTTGACGGTTGGAAATTGTGGTTTTTGGCAGTTGAAAATTGCCATTTTTAGCAGTTGACAATATAAGTTTTTGGTTATTGAAAATGATCAATTTTGGCATTTCAAAATTGTAGATTTTGGGGGTTGAAAATTGTCGTTTTTGATAGCTCAAAGTATTTTTGGCAGTTGAAAATAGCCCAAAAATTGTCATTTCTGCTAGTAAGCAGATGGTCATTGTAAGCAGATAAAAATTACAGTTTTTGACAGTTCAAACGGTAATTGATTGCAGTTGAAAATTTGTCATTTTCGACAGTTGGAAATTGTGGTTTTTGGCAGTTGAAAATTGCCATGTTTAGCAGTTGAAAATATAAGTTTTTGGTTATTGAAATTGATCAATTTTGGCATTTCAAGATTGTAGTTTTTGGAGGTCGAAAATTGTCATTTTTTGTGGCTCAAAATTATTATTTTTAACAGTTAAAAGTAGCCATCGTTATATTTGTAATTTTTGTCGCGATTTTGATATTTGAAATTGCACACCTGCCGAATGCGTCGTCCGATTTTGATGATTTAAACACGTCAAAATGTGGCAAATTTAGTGTAATGTTAAAACAGATTACAAAACATTTTCGTGAAATTAATACAAAATGCAAAAATGTCACTTTTTAAAATCGAAATTTCGATTTTTGAAATTGCACACCTGCCGAACGCGTTGTCCGATTATAATTATTTAAATTTCAAAATATGTCGAATTTAAAATGGATTCATATATTTTCTCGCGAAATTAACGCAAAATGTAAAAAATTGCAATTTTTTAAATTTCTGGAATTTAAAAAAACGCGATTTTAATTTTTGGAATTTTACACCTGCCGAATGCGTAGTCCGATTTTAATTATTTAAACGTCAAAATATGGCGAATTAAGTGTTATTTTAAAATGGATTCATATATTTTCTCGCGAAATTAACGCAAAATGTAAAAAATTGCAATTTTTTAAATTTCCAGAATTTAAAAAACGCGATTTTAATTTTAGCAATTTTACACCTGCCGAATGCGTACTCCGATTTTAATTATTTAAACGTTAAATTATGTCGAATTAAGTGTTATTTTAAAATGGATTCATATATTTACTCGCGAAATTAACGCAAAATGTAAAAAAAATTGCAATTTTTTAAATTTCCTGAATTTAAAAAAACGCGATTTTAATTTTTGGAATTTTACACCTGCCGAATGCGTACTCCGATTTTAATTATTTAAATGTCAAAATATGGCGAATTAAGTATTATTTTAAAATGGATTCATATATTTTCTCGCGAAATTAACGCAAAATGTAAAAAATTGCAATTTTTTAAATTTCCAGAATTCAAAAAAATGCGATTTTAATTTTAGCAATTTTACACCTGTCGAATGCGTACTCCGATTTTAATTATTTAAACGTCAAAATATGTCGAATTAAGTGTTATTTTAAAATGGATTCATATATTTTCTCGCGAAATTAACGCAAAATGTAAAAAATTGCAATTTTTTAAATTTTCAGAATTCAAAAAACGCGATTTTAATTTTTTGGAATTTTACACCTGCCGAATGCGCAGTCCGATTTTAATTATTTAAACGTCAAAATATGGCGAATTTACTGTTATTTTAAAACGGATTACAATATTTTCTCGTGAAGTTAACACGAAATGCAAAATTGCAGTTTTTAAATTTCCAAGATTTTGATTTTTTCTAAATTGCACTACTGCCGCACGCATTGTTCAATTGTGATGATTTAAACTTCAAAATATGGCAAATTTTATGTAATTTTATTACGGGTTACGAAATTTTCTCTTGACATTAACACAAAATGCAAAAATTGATTTTTTTAATTTTCAACATTTTAACTTTTGAACCGAGGACGAGATTTGTGAAATTCTTTCGGCAAAGTCTTATATTCATCCGGAAGATGTAGAAGAAATGCCTCGACTGATGGAAAAAGAATATTACTCAGTAGAGGATTATATCAATTTCAAATGATTTTGTTCTTATTTTCTGTGACGTATTCAATTAGCTGTAGAATTTGATTTTGTTGTGATGTACTTTGTTGAAATTTGTTATGTACTATATCTAAATTTGAATAAAATTAAAAAAAAGAATCAAAAAATTAAATTTGTTCAATTGTTTTTCGGGTTTCACAGGATAACTCTTCAACGTATGACCAAATTTGGCAAATTCTTCCAGCAAAGTGTTGTACTCGTCGAATGGATGCAGATAAGACTAAAAAATTAAATGTTTCCTTCAATTTATTTCTGGTTTTTGAACGAATGATCGAATTTGGGAAATTCTTCCAGCAAAGTCGAATAGATGCAGTTAAGACCAAAAAATTAAATTTGTCATTTAATTGTTTTCTGATCTTTAAGGACAACTCTTGAACGGATAAACATATATTGAAAAATCTTTCAACAAAGTATGTGTATATAAAAAAAATAATTGCTCAATAGTTCTATGGTTTTGGGAAGATAGCTCTTGAACAAAATGGTCGTTTTTAAAAATTCCTCCTGAAAAGTATTTCTACTCATCGAATAAATGTACAGGATCAAAAAAATCATTTATTTAAGATAACTTGTGAACGGATGAACAAATTTGGCAAATTCTTTTAGCAAAGTGTTGTACTCGCCGAATAGATTTTTAGAAATTTGTAGTTTTTTGAGGATAATTCTCAAACGAAAGGAAAGATTTTGCAAATTCTTTAAGATAAGATAAGAGTTGGTCTTTTGTATTGTATTTACAATGCGAGACACGTCAAAATAAAGAGTAACTTAGGTCAACTAACAAACCATTACCCAAAAATAAAGTAAATAAAATAACTTAAAAATAACTTACTACAACTCAACGTTTTAAATCTTCTAATTTTTAATTTTTTTCGGTAGTCATTAAAGAGATATAGATAAGATAAAAAATAATTTTTCGTTTTTTAACCAAAAATAAGTTTTAAATTCTTAAAGTATTACACTATACGCCACTATAGTGGCTTTCGCGGATGCGATTTTCAAATTGAACTCTGCCGTACAGAGAAACAGCCCCGTGCGGGCTATTTTTCGTTTTTTTTAGTGCTTCTTCTGATCGATTTTTCTTTCCTAAAAAATGAGACGGTGAGATATATTGTGTGTGCTAAGTGGCTCTACCGTCAAAATTTTCCTAGAGCCGCCACTGCTCTGGGCACAAGTTTAAATATTATTTTTTTAGAGCAAAAGTACTTCATCTTATCTGTAAAAATAGTCTTTTCACTGTTGTATTAATTATTTTAAAATACTAATAGCTCACGAAGATATAACTGTACCGTTTTTTTTTTGACCCACTGTGCATTGTTATATTATATGTTAAGTGGCTCTACCATCCAAATGTTCCACGAGCCGCCACTGCATACACCTGTTCCATGAAATCTCCCTATCCTTTTCCAATTTTATAAAGCGTTGGAAAAATTTACCGGTTATAGTATTTGTTTGGAATATGGAATATCGGTAATTTTTAACAATACAAATTGTTACGCGAAAAATTCTTAGGGGGGGTAATTACCCGATTACCCCTCCTTTGAAACCACCACTGAGTGGGGGTATGTTTTATAAGTGGCTCTACCATCAACATGTTCCACGAGCCGCCACTGCTAATGATGTAAAAATCGAAACTAGTCGGAATAAATAGGAAAAAATTGTGCCTCATTTCAACAACCTCTGATATTAAAAATGTTTCACAACGTGATAAACGAGAACCAAATTCAACAAATAAATTTAAGAAAGCCTCAGTTATTTGTTTGTAGTCTTACTTGTAAGACTTACTTTTTCAGAGTCGCGAGTAGGTTGAAAATTCAAACTATTTTTCGTCTTTATTACCTTTACTTATATTTTAGATTGGAACAACTTTCGAACTAGAAACCCTCAATTTTTTTATTTAAATTTAATTTCTTTACATTATTGATAGTATTCCTAAAGCATTTTACCTAATTGGCTATCGATCACAGGATCAGGAATGCCGTCTCTTTTTGTGCATTGAGCTCATGGTAGTCGCGGCCCTGATCTTCATATTAATAAAGCAAACTAAATAATATTATAGTACAATTCACAAGGCATTAATTGACCCTCACAATTTAACTCACGCACGCACGTTTCAACGGTTTTATTTCGTAGAAATTATTGGCATAGAATCGTTGCCTCGTGTGGTAATTCAATAAGAGGGGGCGCTATTGAATATTTTCTCTTGTCGGAATCCGCCTAATGAATAAACGTTCATATTTTAATATTATGTTGCCGGAGGGTGGATTCAGTCAGAATCAGGTACCCGGAGCCCGGAGTGCGGAGTGACCGCAAACAATACGTTCCCGGATTTAATTAGGGCGGAACAAGGACGCATTATTCGTACATATCGATTTCTGCTAATGTACTGATATTACTCTGGGCTATCAATTACTAATATTTAACAAGACTGGATTTAACTCGTTGATCTGGAACTCTGAGCATCGGGTAATTTGAAAAATTCGCAACATGGGTGTTTAATATAAATCTTAAGCCGTGGGTTTGTTTAATTCCACTAAAACTAAACTAAATATAATATTAAATAAAGACAAAACGTGGCCTGAATGTTCAACCTGTTCGTCAGTCTTACTAAGACTATAAATAAATAACTTATTGAAACAACTACTACCCTGGCTAATGCCACGCCGGATATTGAATGAAATATCTAATAAAATATGTCTTCGGATTGCATGAAATCGGATTTCCTTGCCATTTGATCTCTTTAATCTAATAACTGTACGACTACGGTCAGACGCTAGTAGAGATGGGGAAAACTGCTACTTTTGAATTACGTTGCTACCTGTGATTGCTACTTTCTAATATCAGTGATTTTAAACTGTGATCACGGTTAGTAAACGTCGCAACGAAAGATTATGTGCTTTATTCTCGAAGGATTATTTTTAAATAAAATCATTAACCAAAAGAGATATGGATTTTTGAAAATTTTCGTTTTAATTTTTTGAGCACTTTGCCGAAAACATTGCAAAAAAATATAAAAATGCAGGCAAACTTCTATATTAAATCATCCTCAATGGCCGAAGTATCGCTGATTCAAAATCAATTCGGTTTTTGTAAATCCAACAATTTTCAATCTCTATTGAATGGATTTTTGAAGAGTTTCGTTTTAATTTTTCGAGCACTTGAATGAAAACATCGCAGAAAAAATATAAAACGCGCAGACAAAATTCTATAAAAAATCATCCTTAATGGCCGAAGTATAGCTAATTCAAAATCTCTTTGGTTTTGTAAATTCAACAATTTTCAATGAAGATATGGATTTTTGAAGATTTTCGTTTTAATTTTTTGAGCACTTGAATGAAAACATTACAGAAAAAAATATGAAACTTGTAGAAAGAATACCTTAAAACAATATCCTCGATGGTCGAAGTATCGCTTATTCAAAATTAATTTGGTATTTGCAAATTCAACAATTTTTAATGGATATATGGATTTTTAAAAATTTTAGTTTAATTTTTTTGAGCACTTGAAGGAAAACATCGCAGAAAAAATATAAAACGAGCAGACAAACTTCTATAACAAATCATCCTCAATGGACGAAGTATAGCTAATTCAAAATCTCTTTGGTTTTGTAAATTCAACAATTTTCAATGAAGATATGGATTTTTGAAGATTTTCGTTTTAATGTTTTGAGCACTTGAATGAAAACATCACAGAAAAAAATATAAAACGCGTAGAAAAAAATCCTTAAAACAATATCCTCGTTTGTCGAAGCATCGCTTATTCAAAATTAATTTGGTATTTGCAAATTCAACAATTTTTAAAGGAGATATGGATTTTTGAAAATTTTAGTTTTAATTTTTTGAGCACTTGAATGAAAACATCGCAGAAAAAAATATAAAACGCGCAGACAAAATTCTATAAAAAATCATCCTCAATGGACGAAGTATAGCTAATTCCAAATTTCTTTGGTTTTTGTAAATTCAACAATTTCCAATAGAGATATGGATTTTTGAAGATTTTCGTTTTAATTTTTTGAGCATTTGAATGAAAACATCACAGAAAAAAATATAAAACGCGTAGAAAAATTTTCTTAAAACAATATCCTCAATGGTCGAAGTATCGCTTATTCAAAATTAATTTGGTATTTGCAAATTCAACAATTTTTAATGGAGATATGGATTTTTGAAAATTTTAGTTTTAATTTTTTGAGCACTTGAATGAATACATCGCAGAAAAAAATATAAAACGCGCAGACAAAATTCTATAAAAAATCATTCTCAATGGCCGAAGTACAGCTAATTAAAAATCTCTTTGGTTTTTGTAAATTCAACAATTTTCAATAGAGATATGGATTTTTGAAGATTTTCGTTTTAATTTTTTTAACACTTGAATGAAAACATCACAGAAAAAAAATATAAAACGCGTAGAAAAAATTCCTTAAAACAATATCCTCAATGGTCGAAGTATCGCTTATTCAAAATTAATTTCGTATTTGCAAATTCAATCATTTTTAATGGAACTATGGATTTTTGAAAATTCTAGTTTTATGTTTTTGAGCACGTGAATAAAAACATCGCTGAAAAAATATAAAACACGCAAACAAAATTCAATAAAAAAAACATCCTCAATGGCCGAAGTATAGCTAATTCAAAATCTCTTTGGTTTTTGTAAATTCAACAATTTTCAATAGAGATATGGATTTTTGAAGATTTTCGTTTTAATTTTTTGAGCACTTGAATGAAAACATCACAGAAAAAAATATAAAACGCGTAGAAAAAATTCCGTAAAACAATATCCTCAATGGTCGAGTTACCGCTTATTTTGCTATTGTAAAGTTTCAAGGAATTACGTTTTACATTTTTGTCGAATTTTGTGGTTAGAAACACTTTGTGTGGAGTTAATTGTAGGTCGTTGTGGGGTCTTGATAACTAAAATATTTTTAAAAACTCCACGAATTTTGAAAGAAAATTGATTGATTAATAATTTTTGTTATTGAAAAGTTCCAAGGAGTTATGTTTGATATTTTTGACGAATTTCTTAATTTAGTCTTTGAAAACGTGTAGAGTTAGATTTAGAACGTTGTGGCGGTCTTGATAACGAAAGTATTTTTAAAAGCTTTACGAAGTTTGAAAGAAAATTGATTCATAAATAATGTTTGGTATTGCAAAGTTCCAAAGAATTACGTTTTATATTTTTGGCGAATTTTTTAATCTTGTGATTGAAAACGCGTAATGTTATGTGCGGAGTTAACTTTAGAACTTGATAATGTAAATATTTTTTTTTTAATGTCACGAATTTGAAAATAAAATTGATTCATAAATAATGTTTGTTATGAAAAAGTCAACGGAAAAATTGTGACGAATTTTTTAATTTCGTGGTTGAAAAGGCGTAGTGTTTTATGTGAAGTTAACTTAAGAAAGTTGTAGTTGTCTTGATAACGTGAATATTTTTAAAACTTTGACGAATTTTGAAAGTGTATTAATGCGTAAATAATATTTGTTATTAAAAAGTTCCAAGGCATTACGTTTTATATTTTTCTTAAATTTTTGAATTTCGTGGTTAAAAACGCGAAATGTTCTGAACGGAGTTAACTTTAGAATGTTGTGGTGGTCTTGATAACGTAAATATTTTTAAAACTTTGACGAATTTTGAAAGTGTATTCATGCGTAAATAATATTTGTTATTGAAAAGTTTCCAGGAATTACGTTTTATATTTTTCACAATTTTTTTAATTTCGAGGTTGTTCAACGCGGAGGTAACTTTAAAACATTACAGTGGCCTTGATAACGTAAATATTTTTAAAACTTTGACGAATTCTGAAAGTGTATTAATGTATAAATAATGTTTGTTATTGAAAAGTCCCATGGAATTACATTTTATATTTTTGACGAATTTTTGAATTTCGTTGTTGAAAATTCTTAGTGTTTTATGCGGAGTTAACTTTAGAACGTTGTAGTAGCCTTGATAACGTGAATATTTTTAAAACTTTGACTAATTTTGAAAGTGTATTCATGCGTAAATAATATTTGTTATTGAAAAGTTTCAAGGAATTATGTTTTATATTTTTCACGAATTTTTGAATTTCGTAGTTGTTCAACGCGGAGTTAACTTTAGAACGTTATGGTGGCGTTGATAACGTAAATATTTTTAAAACTTTGACGAATCTGAAAGTGTATTAATGTATAAATAATGTTTGTTATTGAAAAGTTTAAAGGAATTACTTTTTATATTTTTCATGAATTTTTGAATTTCGTAGTTGTTCAACGCGGAGTTAATTTTAGAACGTTATGGTGGCCTTGATAACGTAAATATTTTGAAAACTTTGACGAATTCTGAAAGTGTATTAATGTATAAATAATGTTTGTTATTGAAAAGTTTCAAGAAATTACGTTTTATATTTTTCACGAATTTTTGAATTTCGTGGTTGTTCAACGCGGAGTTAACTTTAGAACGTTATGGTGGCCTTGATAACGTAAATATTTTGAAAACTTTGACGAATTCTGAAAGTGTATTAATGTATAAATAATGTTTGTTATTGAAAAGTTTCAAGAAATTACGTTTTATATTTTTCACGAATTTTTGAATTTCGTAGTTGTTCAACGCGAAGTCAACTTTAGAACGTTATGGTGGCCTTGATAACGTAAATATTTTGAAAACTTTGACGAATTCTGAAAGTGTATTAATGTATAAATAATGTTTGTTATTGAAAAGTTTCAAGAAATTACGTTTTATATTTTTGACGAATTTTTGAATTTCGTAGTTGTTCAACGCGGAGTTAACTTTAGAACGTTACGGTGGCCTTGATAACGTAAATATTTTGAAAACTTTGACGAATTTTGAAAGTGTATTAATGTATAAATAATGTTTGTTATTGAAAAGTTTCAAGAAATTACGTTTTATATTTTTGACGAATTTTTGAATTACATGGTTGTTCAACGCGGAGTTAACTTTAGAACGTTATGGTGGCCTTGATAACGTAAATATTTTTTAAAACTTTGACGAATCTGAAAGTGTATTAATGTATAAATAATGTTTGTTATTGAAAAGTTTCAAGGAATTACGTTTTATATTTTTGACGAATTTTTGAATTTCGTGGTTGTTCAACGCGGAGTTAACTTTAGAACGTTATGGTGGCCTTGATAACGTAAATATTTTGAAAACTTTGACGAATTCTGAAAGTGTATTAATGTATAAATAATGTTTGTTATTGAAAAGTTTCAAGAAATTACGTTTTATATTTTTCACGAATTTTTGAATTTCATGGTTATTCAACGCGGAGTTAACTTTAGAACGTTATGGTGGCCTTGATAGCGTAAATATTTTGAAAACTTTGACGAATTCTGAAAGTGTATTAATGTATAAATAATGTTTGTTATTGAAAAGTTTCAAGAAATTACGTTTTATATTTTTGGCGAATTTTTGAATTTCGTGGTTGTTCAACGCGGAGTTAACTTTAGAACGTTATGGTGGCCTTGATAACGTAAATATTTTGAAAACTTTGACGAATTCTGAAAGTGTATTAATGTATAAATAATGTTTGTTATTGAAAAGTTTAAAGGAATTACGTTTTATATTTTTTACGAATTTTTGAATTTCGTGGTTGTTCAACGCGGAGTTAATTTTAGAACGTTATGGTGGCCTTGATAACGTAAATATTTTTAAAACTTTGACGAATCTGAAAGTGTATTATTGTATAAATAATGTTTGTTATTGAAAAGTTTAAAGGAATTACTTTTTATATTTTTCATGAATTTTTGAATTTCGTAGTTGTTCAACGCGGAGTTAATTTTAGAACGTTATGGTGGCTTTGATAACGTAAATATTTTGAAAACTTTGACGAATCTGAAAGTGTATTAATGTATAAATAATGTTTGTTATTGAAAAGTTTCAAGGAATTACGTTTTATATCTTGACGAATTTTTGAATGTCGTGGACAAAAATTCTTAGTGTCCCGCGTAGAGTTAACTTTAGAACGTTGTCGTGGCCTTGATAAAGTGAATGTTTTAAAAAATGTTATGAATTTTAAAAGAAAATTGATTCATAAATAATGTTTGTTATGTAAAGTTCCAAGGAATAACGTTTTATATTTTTGAAGAATTTTTGAATTTTGTTGTTGAAAACATAACTTTTGAACGTTGATAACGAACATATTTTTGAAAACTTGAATTATGGAAGAAGATTGAAAAATAACTAATGTTTGTTTTGAAAAGTTCCAACGCATTATGTTTTATATTTCTGAGGAATTAAAAATTTTGAAAAAATTACAAATCATAGGTAGTTGTACATACACTCTACTAACCCTGAATTTGAAAATGACTGTAAAGCTACGCACACACTTGTCGGAATGAGACGAACGGCACGCACCGGCTAATATTGCTTAACACAGTTGTAAACGAGTCAACGCACATTTATCGGTACGGCACGGAACGGAAGTGAAAAAACTCGATTTTTCAAACCGTCGAAACTTGGTTCAATTTGGTCGAAAATCGATAAATCTTTCAGTTTGGGAAAAATTACTCAAGTTATGGCCAAAAAAGTGAAAAATGTCATTTTTTTCAAAAATTCGTAACTTTGCTCCAAATCATCGAAACGACTCGAATTTTTAAGGCATTTGAAGGAAATTGATTAAATTGGTGAAATTTCCCGCCGATTTTTTTTGCGCACGGTACAGCTTGTCAAAGTTGGACAATTTTTTACATGAAAAACATTTTTTTCCATCCCGTTGTTACTGGTGGGTTGGACTTGGGGTCAAAATCAACTACACATTCTTAAAGATAAAACTTGAATCTTTCTCAAACTGAAAGATTGATCGATTTTCGACCAAATTGAACCAAGTTACGACGGTTTGAAAAATCGAGTTTTTTGCGATTTTTCGAGTGGTGCTTTTTTTTGACGCCGAGTGCATTTCTGCAAAATGAAAGTGGTTTTTTTATCATATTTTATTAATAATGTTTCCAAAATCCTAAATAAGATTTTGTTACCTCACCATTAATACACGACAAAGGGGCTTTTAACGAGGATTACAATTCCATAGACGTGCAACTATTTACATGTAAACGGGGGCGCAATTAATTACAAATGCGCTGATTTCCGCGGCAAAAACTGAACGCAGCGGATTGAAATTGATTAAGGGAAAGAGGAAGCCGTTTCATTGGCCCCGGTGAGAGTTTAATTACATCAACCATTAACATCTAATTAGCGTGTTTCAGTTTAAAGGCTATTATCCTTAAATGGCGCACTGAAGAATCGCACTCCTTTCTAACCCGCCCCGATTTCCGGTATAATCAACTTACTGAAAATACCGTCAGCGTCGGGGTAATCCAATGAGGGATGCTGCAGAGCGTGGAATGTCCGATACGTTAATGATGAAATGGGGTGCGAACAGTTGACCCATCAATGAATGGGGTTCGAACGACCGCACCTCGCAGCTTCGCCAGTTACATTCATTTTTAATAAATGATGCGTGTATAAATTTTGTTCATGTAATCGCTTAACTTAAAGAAAATTGATTTAATTTAATATCTTTTGCTGGCAGAATATTCAAGTTAAATTAAAAACTCGAAATCGGCAATGACTTGATGATGCAATATTTGTTAATAGTGCCGAGTAAAAATCCATACATTCAAAATCTGTTGGGGTTTTTTTCACTAAAAATTTACCATATTATTATTTAGTCGATTAGGCGTTTATCGCCATGTGTGCATCTCACTCTGACTGAATGGGTTATATCCCTCATAGTGAATCCTTTTCCCCATCAACGACTCCATTGCACTGATGAGGACTAACAGTCCAAAACCGGTCTGTAGTTGGTTGTTTGATTGATTGCTTGCAATATTATTATTGTTTTTTTAAACACGAATAAATATAAAGAAACAGAAAAATGAGAAAACACCAGAAAATACAAAATATACGATCAGTAAATGTACAGTCAGAGAAAATACAAATGCGAAACATGATCAGCGAGGGAATGCTGCCGCATGTCGGTTCTTAGTTCGGTCGAAACCGGTCAGTCCCTGCTTAAAATAGAATTATTAGGTAATCAAATTTACACGCCCAGTTCCCTTCTCGGCCCTAAGTGATCGAGTGACGAACTCCATATCTGTGATTTTTTTCAACTTCCAATTTTTGGTGCGTCATTTTGAAAAATTTGAATAACTAAAATTTTTACGTTATATTGATATTTTTTATATATTTATCAATTAAAGAGTAATTTTACTGAAAATTATTGGTAATATTTTGGTATTAATAATTTTATTTCAGTTTCGTGTAAATAATCCCATTTTTACCAAGATATGACCTTGAAACCCTCGAAAAATAAGATTTTATTTTTTTAACCACTAAAAATTATTATAATAATCTGAAAAATTCACATATATTTTTTACCCAAATAAAAGGTTATTTAGGGTATTCATGTTTTTATTAGGTTTAACCATTTTTTTTCGCCCCGAACCGATCAAGTGACGGAAAATTTTATTTATATATACAGTCAATGTTCTTTCAATGTTTGGTGCGTCATCTTGAAAAATTTGAATAACTAATCTTTTTACGATATTTTGTATATATTTATCAACAATTGAGCAGCAAAATTTTATCAAATTAATAATAGAGTAACAGTATGTTTATGTTGAGTTTAGATTATTTTTTTTAAATTTCAAATACCTTATATCTTTACCAGTGGCGGCTCGTGGAATATGTTGATGGTAGAGCCACTTATATAATACCCCCCCCCCCTTTTTGTTGAAGAAACAAAGAACCGTTTATCTTCCTAGACCAATCGAATATTTTGGGCAAAAAATCAAAAATTTTGAACAAAAAAGATCTAAAATATCGGCTGAAAAAATAAAAAAATCCTGGTTTAAAAATAAAAATGCAGACGAAAAAATTGTAAATACAAGCAAAAGAAAAATTATTTGCCATTTTCAGCCCCAAATATAACTCTTTTTAGCTTAAAATAAGTTCCAACGAGAAATTAGAAAATAAAGCAAAAATTAAAATTAAAAAAAAATCGCACAATAAAATCAATAATTCAAGTTAAGAAAATCTAAAATATAAGACAAAAAAATAAAAAATTAAAACCTAAAATCTAAAATTCGTACCCAAAAAGTGGTAGACCAAAAAATCAAGATTTTTAACAAACCAATCGAAAATTTAAGTCGACTAAAATTGAAACCAAAACAATCGAAAATACAAAATATAGGCCAAAAAAGTAAGGCCTAAAAAGGTGAAAATTTAGACAAAACATCGAAAACTCAGGCGTATGCAGACAAAAAATCGAAAATTTCTTCAAACCAATCAAATATTTTGGTCAAAATAATGAAAAATAAAAAGAATTGGAACAAAAAAAATCGAAAATACAGAAATGGAAAATATGGGCCAAAGAATCAAGAATCCTGATCTAAAAATAAAAAACGCAGACAAAAAATTAAAAACTTAGGTAGAAGCAAAATAATTTGCCAAAAATAAGTTTCTGATCAGAAATTCGAAAATAATAGCCAAAAAATTTAAAAAAAAAATCACGGAATGAAATCAATAATCCAAGTTAAAAAAATCTAAAATATTGGATAAAAAACAGATTTTAAATCTAAAATATTCGATACAAAATTTAGACCAAAAATAAAAATGGTGGACCAAGGAAAGAAAAATTTTAACAGGCAAATAAAGAAAATTTTAGGGCAAAGGATAAAAGAAAATAAAAATCTACAATGTTGGCCAAAAAGTCGAAAATTTAGACAAAACTTCGAAAACTCAGACCTAAAGATAATAAACGCAGACTAAATGAAAAATCAAAAATGCGGACCAAAAAATGAATAATTTTGACAATAAAATAGAGAAGTTAGTAAAGAAATATTTAGGTCAAAAGATTAAAAAAATAATAATACAAATTTGTAATGTGGGCCAGAAAGTCGAAAATTTAGACATTATATAGAAAATTCGGCCTTAAAGATAACAAATGCAGGCAAAAAAATCGAAAATTTCAACAAACAAAACTCGAAAATACCAGAAAAAATTTAAAAAATCTCGCATATAAATGAATAATTCAGGTTATAGATATTTTAATCAAAATCAAATCAAAAATTTGGAACTGGAATTAAAATTTCGGCCCGAAAAATAAAAAATGCGGACCAAAGAATCAAAAATTTGAACAATTAAATCGAAAATTTAGGTCAAAATAAAGAATATTTAGAATATTTAAAAAAAATAAAAAATACAAAGATCAAATATTTTGACCAAAAATATCGAAAATACAGGTCAAAAATTTAAAAATTCGTCTGGAAAAATAAAAAATGGTAATGTGGCCATCATGTTACTTTCTCCGACTTGATGGTATCATTTATATATACGCTTTCATGGTTTATTTTCAATTTAAATCATATTTTAAATATACATCGAGCGTTGCGTAAACTCGGATGAAACTGACGTTTAAAACGTCAAAATTATGAAAGATGGGAAAATTATACTTCAAATTCAAAAACTCAGTTTACTCAAAAACTAAAGGAATTTCGAAAAAAAAACTTATTTTTTATAAATTGTTCAGTTTAGCATTCTCTACAATTATTATTCACATAAATTTGCTGTAACTATTATCGTTTTATAATTATAAACCAAAAATTAAAAAAAAAATAATAATTTTTTTTCTCAAATAAAAATGATTTATGAAAAATGTTTTTAAGCAAAAGATGTTCATTTCTTTGTTGTCTTCAAAGTTTGTTTAAATGTTTTTGTGATATTTTTCATATTTAAGAAAATATTGGCAAAAAACAAAAAACAGTTAAGGTAAACGCCCACTTCCGGTGTACGAAATTTTACCAAAAGCTTTTCAGTTCTTCAGATTATCAAATAAGACGGATATTCAAAGTTTCATATCAACTGCTCTATTAGTTTTTGAGATACAGCGCGCACAGACAGACACACACACACACACAGAGACACAAATTTTTTTTTTCTAGAAATTGTTGAAATGGCATCTAGGGACCCCAAAACGGATATTTCCGTAAAAAAAAAATTTGAAAAAAATCACGATCACAATACTTTCTCGTACTTCGTAACGGAGAAAGTAAAAATGCGGACCAAAAAGTCGAAAATTTTACCAATTAAATTTAAGCCAAAATAAATAATGTTTGGGCCTAATAATCAAAAATTTAGACAAAAAAATCGAATATACAGGTCAAAAATCTAAAAAAAATCTATTTGCTGAGTACAATACTTTGTACTGATTTTGGATTCTAATCCAAGAATTTCATGAAAATTCTCCAATTTGAACCACGGTTTTGAATCTTAAACGCACAATATGTGACCTAAAATTAAAAATTTGGATTTTAATTTGATAATTATATCTAAAATCCGAAATTTGAAATATTCAATCTAATTTTTTGGCCCCTAAACGTAGAGTTTGAGACTTAAAATTCAAAATTTGGATTCTAATACAAGAATTTCAATAAACACAATTTTTTAAACGCAAACTTTTTGTTGAAAAATCCAAAGTTTGGATTTTAATTTGATAATTATATGTAAAATTTCTAATTTGAAACTTTAAAGCCAAGTTTCTGGTCCCTAAGCGCAGAACTTGAGACCCAATATCCAATATTTGGATTCAATTGATCAATTGCATTTAAAATCTGGCATTTGGAACATAAAATCCACGTTTTTGACTCTCAAACGCAGAATGTGAGTCCTAAAATCAAAAATTTGGATTATAATCTAGGAATGTCATGTAAAATCTCAAATTTGGACCATAGAATTCATGGTTTTGGACCTTAAACACAAAATTTTTGCAATAAAATCCAAGATTTTGATTTTAATCCGATAAGGTTTTATTAAAATACAGGGTGTTCCATTAAAAAAAAAACACACAACTTTGATATTTTAGGGCGGTTGGAACACCCTGTATAATATGAAATTAATTTTAAAGAGTAACCATAATAGACCCCTATATATCCTAAAAGTCAAACTTTTTGGAAGCCACGTATTTTGGCCACACTATTCCGTGCCGTATAGCGTGAATAACCCTATATATTTCAATCTATCCTAAATTTATTTCAATTGCTGATGAATTTATAAAAATATAAAATGACCTTGAAAAATTCATCTAATTTGGTATTTTGATCAATAATATATGTGATTTTTCAGATTTTTTTTAGTGGTTAAAAAAATTATATTTGAAAAAATCTTATTTTGGGGCTTCCCGGGTCATGTCGGGGTTTTTTTGATATACGGCTTACTACTATTTTGGTTAAGGTCACGACTAATGATATTTTCATACTTATTTAAAAATCCGTGTCGAGTGGCATTTTGACCATCTTATATCGGGATACCCTTTTATTACCTCATAAATGGATTTTAAGCAGGGACTGACTGATTTCAACCGAACTAAGCACCGACATGCGGCAGCATTCCCTTGCCGAGCGATTTTCGCATTTGTATTTTCTCTGACTGTACATCACGGCAGGGGTGGATCCAAAAGTTTTCTCGGCGTGGTGGGGGGACTGGAAACAAACATTGAAAAGAATTAAATGAAAAATTGATTAGGGGCCGCGGTGGTTTAGTGGGTAGAGGTCCGGCCTCTGGACCCCGTTGGTGCGGGTTTAAGTCCCGTCCGGACGGTCACTTTTTCAACACGAAAAATGGCCGTACGGGTCCCTGGGTGTCTAGTGTTTGTCCCCATTTCATTTAAATATGAATTATTATTATAAATTGGTTGTGGCTGAATGCCCTAGCTGGCTAAGCCAAGTCCCCATCATCCTCGATTCCCTAACCCAAACTCCTGTCAATCATCTTTCCTTTTTTATCCTAAAAAAAAAATAAAAAAAATAGATTAACACAAAATAAACATTTATTTTTGAAATTCTGATTTAAACAAATATTAATAATAATAATAATTATTATACTGATTATTAATTCAGTAGGGTGTATTAGACACAGATTGAACATGTCAAAAGAAACAGATTTATGCTTTATGCTCGGGAATGGGGGGATTACCACTATTGCTCCTATTTCGACCCCCTTAGGTCCACCAGTGCATCATGTATGAACTAATTTCTAGGATGCGCGTTGTGACACAAGAAATAATTAACAATGAGAACACCAAAAAAGTGAAAGCAATAAAATTTAAGAGTCAAAAACTAAAATTCACAGCTGGAAAACTGAAGGATAGAATGAAAGACATGAAGAAAAGATAAATACAAGAAAACGAAATGTAGCCTGAATATATGAATATTCAACCTGTTCGTTAATCTGCAAGCAAAAAATTAAGTCTTACTAAGACTATAGTCTTAACGAACAGGTTGAATATTCATATATTCAGGCTACATTTCGTTTTCTTGTATTTATCTAATGCTTTCTGCAACAAAGAAGTTGTTTCTAATTTGTTTATGAAGAAAAGAGTTTAGAGGCCTAAATTAGCGGTGAC
Source organism: Ocypus olens (assembly GCA_910593695.2). Taxonomy (NCBI): domain Eukaryota; kingdom Metazoa; phylum Arthropoda; class Insecta; order Coleoptera; family Staphylinidae; genus Ocypus; species Ocypus olens. The sequence goes on along the minus strand of OU343050.1, from coordinate 50,114,138 downwards.
AGGACTCCAATACAAATTACTCTCAAGTCATATTCTATTCGAAAATGTAAAAATATACAGGGTGTTCCATTTAAAAAAACTGCCGACGACGTCATATCTCGAAAAATTGGGTATCTGTAGAAAATCAAAATACGTCACTGAATAGAATAAATAAAACTGTACACATTTCTTTTTAAAGTAATAAGAAAACAACAGACGTTTAGGCAGAAATCAGGTGCCCAACCCTGTATGTATTTCGAATGCCAATAGACAATTTTTTATTATTATATCAGGTCAAGAGTTAGGAAAATGTCTGCTTATTATGCGGTCAACAAAAGTGTTACGTAACAATCGCTTAACTGGTGTATAAATATGGGAAGGTGTACCATCCTGCATATAAATTGTGTTATTGATGTTGTGATTTCATAAATTTAGTATAACAACATTCTGCACCTTGTGAAATCGTAACTGTTATTTGATTCTCTTCAAAGTACGTTACGAAGTAAAAAACAAATTTTTACAGAGATCTGTTTTGAGGTGCCCAGATTTTTGGAAAAAAAAATTGTGCCTGCGTATGTGTTTTCTATCTGTACGCACTGTATGTCAGAAACTAATACAGGAATTAGCTTGAAAGCTTTTTGTATAATAAGTGGGTGTGTTTTTTTAGATATTTATCTTACAAGGGGAGGATCAGATGTGTGAGTCACCGATTTCATCCATCTTTGGCACACGTGTAGGTCATAACTAGGAGTATAACAGGTGCAAGTAATAGGGCGCACTATTCAGCAGTTTTCGAGAAAAAATGGTTTTTTAAATTGTTATTCATTCGTATGTTTATATACCTTTTGCGTTAACAAATATATACCGACCATTTAGCGCATCGATTAAACCTCAGATTCGTAGTCGGAAGGTCGAAGGATCGAACCCCTTGTTGAAGTTGGGTTCATTCATTTTCTTTTTATAGTTTTTATAAATCCATGTGTATTTAAATATCTTAATTTTAGAATCAATCAATTTTTTTCTCGAAAACGGCTGAATAGTGGGCCTTATTACTTGCACCTGTTGCACTCCTAGTCATGACCTACACGTGTGCCAAAGATGGATGAAATCGGTGACTCACACATCTGATCCTGTCCTTGTTAGTATGAAAAATATTATAAAACAATTAAACAAATATTGTAGGGATCCTTTGTTTGAAAATATTTTTCATAAAATCATAGTTTTTTGAAAAAAAAAAATATTGCAGATTTGTATTCTATGCTAAAAGTATTAGGTTTTTATCCGAAAAAAAAAAAAATCGATGAGCGACAGATGGCGCTATATTCGGCAAAAACATTTATTGAATTATATTTATTTCTCGCATCAAATGATGGATTACGACATTTTTTACGTAGTCATCTCTTAAATACGACGTTGATTGAAGTCATTCGTAATTTTATGGTCAGAAATAAGCAAAAAAAAAAATTCTTTGTAAAAAAAAATCGTACAATCGAATAAAAATCAATTTGATTATCAAATTCCATTCTATTATTTTCTATTGTGGTAGTGAATGTATGCTTGTAACGACAAACAGGATTTTTTTAATTGAAAAAAAAAGAAAAAAGAAATTTTTTTTGCTAATCGAAATTTTTTTTTCGAATAAAAACCTAATATATTTTAGAATAGAAGCCAAATCTGCAATAAAAAATAGGGGTACTTATTTAAATTTTCAAAGTTAGCCGCACACCGCCCATGGGGGAGGGATGCTGGTTTAAATTTCACACCACATGATAGAGTTTTAAAAAAAATTTAGACGTATTTTTTTGTATGTCAATCCGATTTTTATTTCGCGAGATATTTGGGGTGTACGGGTGGTCTAAAACACCCGGTATATCAAAGGAGAGAAATACGTGATTTTTCCCGTGGTGCAAATCTGTATCCCGAGGGCGAAAGTATATATATATATATATACTGGGTGTTTCAAACCACCCGTACACCCCAAATATCTTGCGAAATACTAATCGGATTGACATACAAAAAAATACGTCTAAATTTTTTTTTGAGCTCTATCATGTGGTGTAAAATTTAAACCACCACCCCTCCCCCGTGGGGCGGGGTGGGGGTTAACTTTGAAATCTTAAGTAGGTACCCCTATTTTTTATAGTAGATTTGGCTTCTACTCTAAAATATATAAGGTTTTTATTCTAAACATTTTTTTCAATTAGCAAAAACATTTTTTTTTAAATATTTTTTTTTTAATTAAAAAAATCCTGTTTGTCGTTACAAACATTCATACATTACCACAATAGAAAAGAATAGAATGGAATTTGATGATCAAATTGATTTTTATTCAATAAAATAGAAACAACCTTACTTGTTGCAGAAAGCATTAAATAAATTCAAAAAACGAAATATAGCCTGAATATATAAATATTCAACCTGTTCGTAACTCTGCCAGCAAAATTAAGTCTTACTAAGACTATAAACTGCGTCTGCAGATGGCTATTTACTTAATTTTTACATATTTTTGGGTTCAGTTTTATAATTTAAAGTTTTCAAATTCAATTTAGTTTTATTTTTCAAGTTAGTCCTGTGTGTAGAAATAAGGGTTCTTAAACCAATGTTATTTCACTTAGTACTTAGTACTAGTAATAACGCAAATTTCTTTTGTATCATTCAATATCCGGCGTGGCACTAGCCAGGGAAGTAGTTGTTTCAATAAGTTATTTGTTTATAGTCTTAGTAAGACTTAATTTTGCTTGCAGAGTTACGAACAGGTTGAATATTTATATATTCAGGCTATATTTCGTTTTTTGAATTTATTGAATTGATTTTTATTCGTTTCTACGATTTTTTTTACAAAGAATTTGTATTTTTTTGCTTATTTCTGACATAAAATAACGAATGACTTCAATCAACGCCTTATTTAAGAGATAACTACGTAAAAAATGTCGTAATCTATCATTCGATGCGAGAAATAAATATAATTCAATAAATGTTTTTGCCGAATATAGCGCCATCTGTCGCTCATCGAAAAAATTTTTTCGGATAAAAACCTAATATTTTTTAGCATAGAATCCAAAACTGCAATACAAAATAGGGGTTCCTATTTAAGATTTCAAAGTTACCCCCCTCCCCGACCCAGGGGGAGGGGGGGCGGTTCACATTTCACACCACATAATAAGGCTAAAAAAACATTTTTGGTCATATTTTTTTTATCTCAATCCGATTCGTATTTCAGGAGATATTTGGGGTGAACGGGTGGTCTGAAACACCCTATATATCTACTATTTTTTTCACAAACGGGATATTTTCAGAATAAAACGTTCGTTCCTAAAACCCAACCTAGGAAAAAATTCTGTCACGACAGTTAAAATAAAAAGAAATGTTACTTCTTTCACGATTTTGAGGGCTGAGAAATCGAGTTTCTCTCCCGTCTGTGAAAAAAATTATAACTCACCATTCTCTGCTCTCAAATTTTAACGTTTTGTAAAATCATTGAATTTTTCTTTTGATTTTTACGTTTTCCAAATTTTTCTCGTTTCCACCGCCACTGTTCAATAAAAGCCAACATCTTAAAAAATAAATTAGGTAAAGTCGTCAGTATTGTTCTGACTCTCGTGAAGTGAGGACGCGTTTATCTGGAGAGCGATTTGAGTGCGACTTTTAATAGAATACCATACTAATATAGTAAGAAGTTATCTCGCGAAGGAGAAGAATGGACGAGGATACAGGGGGCGATCACTCGCCCCCACGTGAATCCACAGATACTAATATAAACGACATTATGATCACCAACGAACCGAATAACAGCGATTCTAATATGGTGGACATGACCGCCGATCAGCTGACGCTTACGGTTCATTTACCTGCTCCGCAGATAAGCGAGCCCGACGCGAATCTAAAAACATACATTGATTTAAAATTGACATACGATCATTCGAGCGCAGGCCCATTTGTAGTGCACATAGAACATAAAATAAAGCAGTTGAGGAAAATTCATCCCATGAAAGTTGGCTTTTATTTGAAATCGCTAAATAATATTAAAAATCACATATTAACAGTTAAAGATATTGGAATAAATAAAATAAAAGTTGTTTTAAATAATTACGTCGCTGCTAACAGTTTAGTAAATAACCAAAAACTGTTAGAACAAAATTTAATTGCATATGTACCGAGATATTGCGTGGAAACACGCGGTATTGTGAAAGGAGTTGATACGACTTTTGATGACGAATTTCTTTTAAGCGAAATTGAATCATATATTCCAGTCAAGGGCGTCAGACGTATGTACAGGCGAATCGAAGAAAACGGTACATCTACTAAAACACCAAGGCAAATGATTGTTGTAAATTTTAAGGGCAAACAGATCCCTAATTATATACATATAAATTATGTAGAGTTCGAGGTGGAACAATATATTGCACCGGTTGTTCAGTGCACCAAATGCCTGCAATTCGGGCACACGGCACATCAATGCAATTCAAATAAAACCATTTGTAAAAAATGCAGCGGTGAACACCCTCCAAATGAATCATGCCTTATCCCACCCAAATGTATCCACTGCTCAACAACAGAACACTCTTCCTGGTCAAGAGATTGCCCAAAATATATCAAACAAAGAGAAATTAAAAAAATTATGGCAGTACATGGAGTCTCCTTTAAGGAAGCTGAATCATTCTCCAATGGTAAATCATTCTCTAAAGTCACCACTAGTAACCGCTTTGCATCATTAAGCGATGTAAATGAATTTCCTAGCCTACCGAAAACTCCTCAAACTAGTGGAAATAATACTAGTAGATACATCCCCCCCATACATAACAAAATAAATATTCGTAAGCCTCTGAAAACCGTATTCCGTAGTGATAACAATAATAGCAATAAGTCAACAGTACCGAAGAAAAGAAAAGCTTCTTCCCCAACAGAAACTCCTACAAATCTGTGCTATGCAGACCATCCTTCGTCAACATTTTCGTTTACGAAATCTCAGGATACTCTAAATACAGAACTTTTGAACCCCATAAATTCTCAAGACAAATTTTTACAATTCACTAAGCAGTTCTTTATGGAATTAAATACTTTCATAAAATCTTTAACAAAAACGGACTCGGGCGGTCCGGAAACTAGAGATACAATTAAAGAATTACAAAATTTTATAACAGGATATTCAGATAATTTCTTACATACTGTAAACAATCCACCAAAATGACTCAAAAAAATATAAAAATTCTACAATGGAATTCCAGGTCAATTAATGCTAATAGAAATAATTTTATCATAAAACTACATGAACATGACTATGACATAGCCATTGTTTCTGAAACATGGCTAAAACCCACACAAAAACTCAATATTAAGAACTATAACTGTGTTCGCAAGGATAGATCGAACGGTAAGGGCGGAGGGGTATTAATACTCATAAAAAATAACTTACAATTTTCTGAATTAAAATTACATTCCCAACCTTTTAAAAATATCGAAATTTGTGGAATAGAGATTCAAACCAAAGACACGCCCATAAAAGTAATATCTGCATACAAAGCCCCAAATATCAATTTATCAAAAACTCAGTGGTCGAATATATTCAACCATCTACCGACACCAGTAATTTTTGGAGGAGATATGAACGGACATCATCCGTTATGGGGATCCACACAGACAAATTCAACCGGGAAAAATATTGTAGATGCGTTAACCGAACATGAACTAATAGTAGTAAACAATGGAGAGGCAACTAGATTTACATCGCCGCAACAAGGACCGTCTGCTATTGATATCACACTTATGTCACCAAATTTAGCTACAAAAACCAATTGGGAAGTTCATGATGATGGGCTAGGATCTGACCATCTACCCATCAACATAATAGTTCAGCTGGAGCCTCAGTACGTCCATAAGAAATGCACCACAAGAATATGGAATACAAAGAAAGCTAATTGGCTGGAATATGAAGAAGCAACAAGATTGAATCATCTGAACAGCTCAGATAAAGAACTGGAACAAATATTAGTAAAAAGCGCCAATGAAAGTATTCCGGTGATCAAGTATTCTACCGATAAAAGAACCCCACGACCACCCTGGTGGGATCTGGAATGTGAAACATTAGAAAAAGAAAAAAGAATACAACTAAACAAGTATAAACGTAATAAATTAATGGATGATTACATACAATGTAAGAAATTGGAGGCTAGGATAAAAAGGATACACAAAAATAAAGCAAGAAATTCATGGAAAATATTCTGTGAAAGTATTAATAAAACAACGCCGATTCAACAAGTGTGGACAATGACGAAGAAGCTATCAAACTCAAAACCAACAATAAGAAGACCGGTACCGGATGAATTATATGAGAATTTCATACAAAAGATGGCTCCGCCATCGGTAAGCTATAATCAAAGCAGCATTAGCTGTTCGGACAATACAAATCATCCAATAAACAACACAATTACTCTCAAAGAACTTGAATGGGCATTAAATAGAACTGAAAATACAGCACCAGGTATAGATGGAATTACCTATGATCTCATAAAACATAGCGATATAACATTTAAAACATGTATGGTAGACGAATTCAATAAATACCTAGCCAACGGCTGTGCAAATAATAATTTTAAGAAAATTGTTCTACATCCAATATTAAAATCTGGGAAAGATGGCAAGTTAACAGCATCATACAGATTAATATCCCTTTTATCTTGCATATTTAAAACCTTTGAAAGAATTATTAAGACCCGATTAGAATGGTGGATAGAACAAAACGACATTTTACCAAAGAACCAGTTCGGATTTAGAAGGAACAAAGGCACCATCGATGCTTTAACAACTCTAACAACAGCTATTCAAAACACATTTACTGAAAATGAGTATCATGGTTGTATCTTTCTAGATTTAGAAGGGGCCTATGATGCGGTGATACTAGACCAACTAGAAAACATACTGATTAACATAGGAATCCCATGTAAAAATGCAAGGAATATTATAGACCTCTATCGGGATAGACAAATATATATTATTGACAATAATAACACCATAGTAGGACCTAGGCACACTTCAAAAGGCCTTCCGCAAGGGTCTGTTCTCGCCCCATTACTTTTTAATTTATACACATTCTCTGTTCATAGCAGCATTCCTTATAATGTTATACAATATGCCGATGATATTTGTATTCACTTCCGTGCAAAATCAGTAAACATAATATATAAAGAAGCAAAAAATTGCGTGAGAAAATTTATAGACTGGGCAACAACATCTGGTTTCGCAATAGTACCGGAGAAAACGGCAATGATCATTTTTTCTCGGCATAGACCTGATAAGCGAAAACTACTTAAAATTGACAATATCAGCATTAACATTACAAAGAATTACAAATATTTGGGACTGGTTTTGGACAGCAAGCTAAATTGGAGACTACACATAGAGTATATAATAAATAGGACGGAAAAGGGATTTAATATATTAAAAACTGTACGAAGAACTTGGTGGGGAGCCGATCCCAAAATGATGATTATGTTTTATAAAGCGTATATCCGCTCGATTATTGACTATGGATGCACTCTGTATGGTTCTGCGTGTAAAACCTATTTAAACAAAATAGAATGTATCCAAAATAGAGCTCTAAGAATGGCAATCGGTGCAATGCAATCGTCACCATTAGAAGCTGTTCTGGCTGAGACAAAGGAGAAACCACTTCGATATCGAAGAGAATACCTTTCGTTAAAATATTTAACCAAAATTCACTCACTGGAAATCAATCATCTTATAGAAGACATCCATAAATTGGTAACTTCAAACTTTACTACCAAATATTGGGCGAAAAAAATGGACCCTCCGCTGGTAAATGCAGCGGCAGTCCTAAGTAATCTTCGACCATTACCTCACTCCATATTTACTTTAGATTATGAGCACATTTATACACCAACAAAGGTAATAGTACCCAAATACAAAGACGATACAAACTCAAACAAGGTAATAGTACAAAATTACATACTCAAAATGCCAAATCATCAAACCATCTATACCGACGGATCCAAGACTAACAATGGAGTTGGTTGCAGTGTATATATGCCAAGAGATAATGAATATAAAACATACAAGTTGAACAACAACACATCGATTTTCAATGCGGAAGGATACGCAATGATAAAAGCTATCGAATGGGCAGCGGAAAATAGGGAAAACATTATCCTGTTAACAGATTCACTAACTATTTTGCAGTGCCTAAAACAAATATCTTTAAAAACATTAAAACATCGAACGATCGCTTCAATAATCACTACATTAAACAAACTAAATATTTTAAATCTGGAGTGTGTCTTTGTATGGGTTAAAGGGCATGCGAATATCAAAGGTAACCTAGTAGCAGACCAATATGCCAAGGAAGCTATAAATAAGATAACAACAGATGTTAGCGATATTACAGAAGAAGATTTGAATACAACTTTCCGGGAGAAAATTCAACAACAATGGGAGGCTGACTGGAGGCAACTAAATAAAAGGCACAGCAGTCACTACTTTAAAATTCACCCAGTATTACCAAAACACCTCAATCATATTTTCGATGACCACGTCAGCAGATATTACTCAACTTCAATAACACGCTTAAAAATAAATCACGGTTCATTTCCGGCACATTTAAATAAAATTAAGATTAAGGACGATCCCCGGTGTGAATGTGGCATGCACGGGGATATGAATCATATATTATTTGAGTGTGATATAACTAATATTGACAGGGACTTGTTTATGGCAAATTTAAAGAATTTTGGTATACAAATGCCACTAAATATTACACATCTGCTGGCTCATAATGATTCAAGAGTTAACCTGGAAATAGTAAACTTTTTAAAAAAGAACAAATTAAACATTTAGATAATATAATAGAATTATAACAATTGATATAATTCTGATATATGATATATTAACACAAACGGTGGTGGCAGATGACCTCGCAGTCGACGCCAAAAAAAAAAAAAAAAAAAAAAAAAAAAGGTAAAGTCGTAAAAATAAATGAACAATAAAGTTTTATGCTTAATATAATTTTCATAAAGATTGACCTTTTTAGCAATATTTTTGCATATTTTCCTGGGAGCTTGTAAGGTTGGCCGAGCTGTATTTTTTTGATGCCCGTTAGAAATAATATTCATGAATAAATATGCAAATTAAATAGACACCATACTTTTATTGAAATAGTGTATTCTTTATTTACATATTGCATTGTACTGTCAGGGATTGTACGGAAAAATTATATAAATGAAAGCGCGCGGTGCAATTAATTAAAATTGGGCTTTGGTGGAATTCCTGCAATTTAACTCTATTGGCCCTTATTCCGGATTTATTCTGCGAGCAGCAATAAAGAGTTGAATTTGTTATTGCAACCGAAAATAAAATTCAAGTTTTACGATATCCTGCCGCGAAATGTACTGGAGTGCAGAGGAATTTAAACCGATACACCTTCTCTGATATTTTAGGCTAGATTTACTTGAATTATAGACATTGGTCAGTTGGTCAATTCTGAAGAAATTAATAATATTAGAAAACGCTACAAATAATAAAAAATAATGCAAATATAAAAAGACATTTTTTTAGCTGGAAAACCAATTTTATGCAACTTTTCATTAAAAATTTTGACTTTCAACCGACGCCATTTTGTCTCCTCCGGAGATTTTTTTATAATTCTTGCAGAATATTGAAGATTGGTCACTTCTTCGGTGATTTCGACAGTTACAGCCAGCTGCAATGGCAGATACATTTTTCTTCAGCTGGAGAACCATTTTTGTGCAGTTTTGTATGAAAAATGTTGAATTTGAACCGCCGCCATTTTGTCTCCACCAGAGATTTATTTATGATTTTTGCAAAATATTGAAGACCGGTCACGTGTAAGGCGATTTTGACAGTTACAGCCAGCTGCAATGACAGTTTTTTTTCAGCTGGGACACCTATTTTATGCAATTTTTTATTAAAAATTTTAACTTTCAATCGACGCCATTTTTTTAATAAATTTTGCAAAATATTACAGACTGTTATTTTCTCAAGTGATTTTGATAGTTACAGTTAGCTGCAATGACGGATACATTTTTTTTTTCAGCTAAAAAAACGTCTGTGTAGATTTTTGTTTTGTTTTATAGCTACATATGTCTGAAATATTTCCTCAAAAAGGGGCGGCCCGTTGGTGTAGTGGGTAGAGGCGAGCGCTTGTGCCTCTGCTGCACCGCGGCCGTGTGGGTTCGATTCCCATCCCAGGCGGAAGATTTTTCGGCGATCGAGAAGTATTCGCTTGGGTCCGTGGTTGTTGTATACGTCTTACATTATTCATTTGTTCATTTACTTTCATTATTCATACAAAATAAAAATATAAAAATAGCCGTGTGTGACTGAATGGCGAAAGCCCAAGTCAAAAAAAAAAAATCCTCAAAAATTTATTCAAATTCGTTACGGGGGTTTTGAGAAAATTAAGAAAGTCTAGTCCAAAGTTTACATTTCCAAAGCAGAGATTTCCGAAAAAAACTAGTGATAACGTCTTTTTGAGTTTTTCTTTTTTTATAACATATGTCTAGAATATTTCCTGATAAATTTATTAAAATTCATTATTTTTAAAACAGTACCCACAGTAAAATTCATACAAGGAAGCGACACCTATTCACATATACAAAGTATTCACTTATACGAAGAATGTTCTTCTTCGTGTAAGTGAGGTTCCACTGTAATACATTCGTGTGTGATATTACAACAAATCAATGACTCCATGTCTTCATATTCTTCATGCAAACAAACTGTGTAAAATCCATTTAAAAGAAATCCAATTACTAAACTGCACCCTTGACGGATATCTTTCATATTACCTCAATGGTAATAAGATTTTGCTTTACAATGATAACAATCCTTTAACGTACGTACCGCAATCACTAAAGTAATCCCTTCCATGCACAGGTATATTCAGCCAGATATTCTTTGAAAGTGAGCTCGAGAGGGCTTATTATTTTTTCAAGAAGGGCCCATCATCTGAAATTTAAAATGTGGGATGGCTTTACGGTAAACAAAGAAAGGGTAAAATAAAAGTCGTCTGTTCCCCCCCATATTACGTTCGGAGTGTGAATGTATCACGGCCGAAAGCATGAATTATGTAAGATCTGGGAACGGTTCCCGCGGATGGTGAGTTAACAAAAATCCTCGGGGATTCATTTTTTAAAGACGCCGGGACGTAATGTTTTGTAATGTGGCCCGCTGAATTTTTTTTGTTGAATTCATAATGCGCCATAAAAAGGACTTTAATAAAAATGTGTACGTATTTATTGGATTCTTGAGCAGTAAGAATATTTCATGAATTTAAATTTGATATTGAGTCTTTTTTTAATAATCGCGGTCATTTACAGAGCGGCCGTTTTTTGAGATTAATGGGCATCTTAACACTTTACAGCAAAGACGCAATTATGCGCCTTCTATAATATTGTCGACTAACGGACTCGTCCACTTCTGCTTCATTTTTTCTATATTAAGGGGGTAAGTGCCGCGTCGAAAATATATGCATTTTTGATGGTCAGCATATACGTAATTCTGAAGTTAATATCAAATATTAAGAAATGATATTTTGCAAACTTAGAGAGAAAGGGTTAAACTATTCGTCTATAGAATTAGATTTTTTTTAATCATCAGACAAACCGCATAATTTATCCTGAAAATTACCAATAATGGATAGATATCTGAAGCTTTTCTCTGCAAACAACTAAAATTGTAATGCTACAGAAAAATAGTTTATACCTTTGAAAACAATATGTACGTAATAAAATTGTCATTAGTTATCAAATAAAGTCGTAAAAACGTAAGAGCTGCACCTTTACAAACACGAATTTGCTTCATTTTCGCCATTGTAATGAACGCCACCTGCATGAAATATTTTGTATCAACCCTGGAGGCGTGTACAAACAAATTTACGTACTCGGTAAAATTTCAGGCCCAAGATTGTGGCAATTATCATTTTCTATTAGACCATTCTGGCGCGAGGCACTTACCCCCTTAAACACAGCAATATACACTCTCGGGGTGCATAAATGAAAAATCAAATTTGATGAGAAATTTGGGTCAGAATAGTAGAGGTGACAATAAAGATGGTTGCAGGTCGATGGACTGATTTCTCTTATGCCCACTTGCACCACGTAGATTAACTTTAATCAGTGGTTAGTACTTCTTTAAAACACGACAATTTTATTAGCAAATTGTTTACACAATAATATTGATCAAAGAGAGATATTTGGAATATCTTACAAATTTATAACACTTTTATAATCCTGAATTTTGACTTAATCAGATGTTTAACCGTGATAAACTTTTTAACCACGAAGTACAGTCAGAGAAAATACAAATGCGAAACTCGCTCGGTAAGGGAATGCTGCCGCATGTCGGTTCTTAGTTCGGTCGAAACCGGTCAGTCCCTGCTTAAAATAGAATTATTAGGTAATAAAATTTACAAGCCTAGTTCCCTAGTGATCAAGTGACGGACTCCATATCTGTGATTTTTTTCATCTTCCAATTTTTGGTGCGTCATTTTGAAAAATTTGAATAACTAAAATTTTTACGTTATATTGATATTTTTTATATATTTATCAATTAAAGAGTAATTTTATTTAAAATTATTGATAATATTTTGGTATTAATAATTTTATTTCAGTTTCGTGTAAATAATCCCATTTTTGCCAAGATATGACCTTGAAACCCTCGAAAAATAAGATTTTATTTTTTTTACCACTAAAAATTATTATAATAATCTGAAAAATTCACATATATTTTTTACCCAAACAAAAAGTTATTTAGGGTATTCATGTTTTTATTAGGTTTAACCGTTTTTTTTCACCCCGAACCGATCAAGTGACGGAAAATTTTATTTATATATATAGTCAATGTTCTTTCAATGTTTGGTGCGTCATCTTGAAAAATTTGAATAACTAATCTTTTTACGATATTTTGTATATATTTATCAACAATTGAGCAGCAAAATTTTATCAAATTAATAATAGAGTAACAGTATGTTTATGTTGAGTTTAGATTATTTTTTTTAAATTTCAAATACCTTATATCTTTACCAGCGGCGGCTCGTGGAACATGTTGATGGTAGAGCCACTTATATAATACCCCCCCCCCCCCCTTTTTTGAAGAAACAAAGAACCGTTTATCTTCCTAGACCAATCGAATATTTTGGCCAAAAAATCAAAAATTTGGAACAAAAAAGATCTAAAATATCGGCCGAAAAAATAAAAAATCCTGGTTTAAAAATAACAATGCAGACCAAAAAATTGAAAATACAAGCAAAAGAAAAATCATTTGCCATTTTCGGCCCCAAAAATAACTCTTTTTAGCTTAAAATAAGTTCTAACGAGAAATTCGAAAATATTAGCAAAAATTAAAATTAAAAAAAAAATCGCACAATAAAATCAATAATTCAAGTTAAGAAAATCTAAAATATGGGACAAAAAAATAAAAAATTAAGACCTAAAATCTAAAATTCGTACCCAAAAATCAAAGTGGTAGACCAAAAAAATCAAGATTTTTAACAAACGAATCGAAAATTTAAGTCGACTAAAATTGAAACCAAAACAATCGAAAATACAAAATATAGGCCAAAAAAGTAGGGCCTAATAAGGTGAAAATTTAGACAAAACATCGAAAACTCGGGCGTATGCAGACAAAAAATCGAAAATTTCTACAAACCAATCGAATATTTTGGTCAAAATAATGAAAAATAAAAAGAATTGTAACAAAAAAATCGAAAATACAGAAATGTAAAATATGGGCCAAAGAATCAAGAATCCTGATCTAAAAATAAAAATGGTGATGTGGCCATCATGTTACTTTCTCCGACTAGATGGTATCATTTATATTTACGTTTTCATGGTTTATTTTCCATTTAAATCATATTTTAAATGTACATCTGGCGTTGTGTAAACTCGGATGAAACTGACGTTTAAAACGTCAAAATTATGAAAGATTATACTTCAAATACAAAAACTCAGTTTACTCAAAAACCAAAGGGATTTCGAAAAAAACTTATTCTTTATAAGTTGTTCATTTTAGCATTATCTACAATTTATTTAACATAAATTTGCTGTAACTATTATCGTTTTATAATTATAAACCAAAAATTTAAAAATTAAATTTTTTTCTCGAATAAAAATGATTTTATGAAAAATGTTTTCAATAAAAAGATGTTCATTTCTTTGTTGTCCTCAAATTTTGTTTAAATGTTTTTGTGATATTTTTCATATTTAAGAAAATATTGGCAAAAAACAAAAAACAGTTAAGGTAAATGTCCACTTCCAGTGTACAAAATTTTACCAAAAGCATTTCAGTTCTTCAGATTATCAAATAAGACGATGTTCAAAGTTTCATATCAATTGCTCTATTAGTTTTTGAGATACAGCGCGCACAGACAGACACACACACACACAAAAAAAAAATCCAGAAATTGTTGAAACGGTATCTAGGGACCCCAAAACGGATATATCCGTAAAAAAAATTTTGAAAAAAAATCACGATCACAATACTTTCTCGTACTTCGTAACGGACAAAGTAAAAAACGCAGACAAAAAATTAAAAACTTAGGTAGAAGCAAAATAATTTGTCAAAAATAATTTTCTGATCAGAAATTCGAAAATAATAGCCAAAAAATAAAAAAAAATCACGGAATGAAATCAATAATCCAAGTTAAAAAATTTAAAATATTGGATAAAAAACAGACTTTAAATCTAAAATATTCTATGCAAAATTTAGACCAAATATCTAAAATTCTGGCAAATATAATCTAATAACAGAATTTTAGGTTATAAGTCAAAAGTCAACTGACGTGTACAGTCAGAGAAAACATAAATGCGAAACCCGCTCGGCGAGGGAATGCTGCCGCATGTCGGTACTTAGTTCGGACAAAGCAGTCCCTGCTTAAAATCCATTTATGACGTAATACAAGGGTATCCCAATATAAGATGGTCAAAATGCCACCCGACACAGATTTTTAAATAAATATGAAAATATCATTAGTTGTGACCTTAACCAAAGTAGTCGTAAGCCGTATATCAAAAAAACTCTGACATGACCCGGGAAGCCCCAAAATAAGATTTTTTCAAATATAATTTTTTTAACCACTAAAAAAAAATCTGAAAAAATCACATATATTATTGATCAAAATACCAAATTAGATGAATTTTTCAAGGTCATTTTATATTTTTATAAATTTATCAACAATTGAAATACATTTAGGATAGATTGAAATATATAGAGTTATTCACGCTATACGGCACGGAATAGTGTGGACAAAATACGTGGCTTTCAAAAAGTTTGACTTTTATGTATATAGGGGTCTATTATGGTTACTCTTAAAAATTAATTTCATATTATACAGGGTGTTCCAAACGCCCTAAATATCAAAGTTGTGTTGTTTTTTTAAATGGAACACCCAGTATTTTAATAAAACCTTTAATAAAATAATCGGATTAAAATCAAAATCTTGGATTTTACTGCAAAAATTTTGTGTTCAAGTTCCAAAACCATGAATTCTATGGTCCAAATTTGAGATTTTACATGACATTCCTAGATTCTAATCTAAATTTTTGGTTTTAGGACTCAAATTCTGCGTTTAGGAGTTTGGATTTTATGTTCCAAATGCCAGATTTTAAATGCAATTGATCAATTGAATCCAAATATTGGATTTTGGGTCTCAAGTTCTGCGTTTAGGGACCAGAAACTTGGATTTAAAGTTTCAAATTGGAAATTTTACATATAATTATTAATTAAAATCCAAACTTTGGATTTTTCAACACAAAGTTTGCGTTTAAAAACCGTGGATTCTATGGTCCAAATTCGAGATGTTGACGGCTCTGATTAAAATTCAGAGCCGTCAACCTGTGTCAACCTTGAAAAATTAAATTATCAAAGCACTCGGCGAGCCTTTAACGCACCCATATGAGTGCGTTAATGACTTCGTTTTAGACGCAAAAATTAGAAGTTATAATTGAAATTGTAAACCCTCGATTGTTGTAGATGCATTAAACATTCTTAAACATTTAGACATTATAATTTAAATTGTAAACGCTTGTTGCAGATGCATTAAATATTGAATAAAAATGAAATTTAGCCTGAATATATGAATATTTAACTTCTTCGGTAAGTATGCAAGAGGAACAAGTTGAATATTCATAAATACAAGTTATATTAAAGTTTTAGACATAAAATTCTTAAAAAAATGCCGGAAGCCGTTACTTCGTGATGCATCGTTTTGGTCATATTTTTAGCCACGGAAACTGTATCTCGAAATCGAATTTAATATATAACCAGCAATTGCGCACTCGGATTGAGCACAAAACTCAAGGAGTGACGGACTCCATATCTGTGATTTTTTTCATCTTCCAATTTTTGGTGCGTCATTTTGAAAAATTTGAATAACTAAAATTTTTACGTTATATTGATATTTTTTATATATTTATCAATTAAAGAGTAATTTTATTTAAAATTATTGGTAATATTTTGGTATTAATAATTTTATTTCAGTTTCGTGTAAATAATCCCATTTTTGCCAAGATATGACCTTGAAACCCTCGAAAAATAAGATTTTATTTTTTTTACCACTAAAAATTATTATAATAATCTGAAAAATTCACATATATTTTTTACCCAAACAAAAAGTTATTTAGGGTATTCATGTTTTTATTAGGTTTAACCATTTTTTTTCACCCCGAACCGATCAAGTGACGGAAAATTTTATTTATATATATAGTCAATGTTCTTTCAATGTTTGGTGCGTCATCTTGAAAAATTTGAATAACTAATCTTTTTACGATATTTTGTATATATTTATCAACAATTGAGCAGCAAAATTTTATCAAATTAATAATAGAGTAACAGTATGTTTATGTTGAGTTTAGATTATTTTTTTTAAATTTCAAATACCTTATATCTTTACCAGCGGCGGCTCGTGGAACATGTTGATGGTAGAGCCACTTATATAATACCCCCCCCCCTTTGTTTTGAAGAAACAAAGAACCGTTTATCTTCCTAGACCAATCGAATATTTTGGCCAAAAAATCAAAAATTTGGAACAAAAAAGATCTAAAATATCGGCCGAAAAAATAAAAAATCCTGGTTTAAAAATAAAAATGCAGACCAAAAAATTGAAAATACAAGCAAAAGAAAAATCATTTGCCATTTTCAGCCCCAAATATAACTCTTTATAGCTTAAAATAAGTTCTAACGAGAAATTCGAAAATATTAGCAAAAATTAAAATTTAAAAAAAAATCGCACAATAAAATCAATAATTCAAGTTAAGAAAATTTAAAATATGGGACAAAAAAATAAAAAATTAAGACCTAAAATCTAAAATTCGGTATTTGGTAGACCAAAAAATCAAGATTTTTAACAAACGAATCGAAAATTTAAGCCAACTAAAATTAAAACCAAAACAATCGAAAATACAAAATATAGGCCAAAAAAGTAGGGCCTAAAAAGGTGAAAATTTAGACAAAACATCGAAAACTCGGGCGTATGCAGACAAAAAATCGAAAATTTCTACAAACCAATCGAATATTTTGGTCAAAATAATGAAAAATAAAAAGAATTGGAACAAAAAAATCGAAAATACAGAAATATAAAATATGGGCCAAAGAATCAAGAATCTTGATCTAAAAATAAAAAACGCAGACAAAAAATTAAAAACTTAGGTAGGAGCAAAATAATTTGCCAAAAATAATTTTCTGATCAGAAATTCGAAAATAATAGCCAAAAACTAAAAAAAAAAATCACGGAATGAAATCAATAAAAATATTATCCCTAGAATTGAAAAATGACAAAAAATACAGGGTGTTCCATTAAAAAAAAACATAACTTTGATGTGTATCTTTTTAATGGGACACCCTGTATAACTGGTAATAATTTTAAATTGTGCATACAACGATTCCACATCTATCCATTTGAAAAGAATAACACGAAGTTGCATGGTTTTCCATAAAACGACCGTGTCATATGTGGTGCCCCACCCTGTATAGCGTCGAATGTCATTTGTTTTGTCTTTTTTGTATATTTAAGATCAAGCACCAACTTTTATAAAGAATAAGATTTTCTGAGAAAATAATAATAAAAAAGTTTCCCATATGTTGCATACTTACGTGGACACGTTGTATATTATTTATCAAAATACCAAATTAGATGAATTTTTCAAGGTCATTTTATAGTTAGTTAGTTACTAAACCTTTATTAAAACCTGGTTTTATACAGGGTTTTAAAGGGCAATTGACTAAAGTCTTTCAGCCGGTTTTCAGATTAATTCGAATAGTAATCATTCGATTATTGAAACCATTCGATTATGCCCATCACTAATCAAAATACCAAATTAGATGAATTTTTCAAGGTACTTTTATATTTTTATAAATTTATCAACAATTGAAATAAATTTAGGATGGATCGAAATATATAGAGTTATT
The DNA here is from genome assembly GCA_910593695.2 of Ocypus olens. Taxonomy (NCBI): domain Eukaryota; kingdom Metazoa; phylum Arthropoda; class Insecta; order Coleoptera; family Staphylinidae; genus Ocypus; species Ocypus olens. The sequence continues at coordinate 50,095,727 of OU343050.1, read as the reverse complement.
CACGCTATACGGCACGGAATAGTGTGGCCAAAATACGTGGCTTTCAAAAAGTTTGACTTTTAGGATATACAGGGTGTCAATTTGAAAACTTTCAATGCGAATATCTGTGAAAATAAAAGAGTTATAAAAACGCAATTTGGTACAAATATTATACAGGTAGGGGGAACTAGAACCACCATATTTTGGTTATGGGGTGAGTGATCCTTTGGGCCCCATTCACCCTAACCCCAAAATTTTAAATGGCATCACCCTTTTTGTGATTCCTTAAATTGAACGTTTTTTTGAGTAGTATTCACCAGCACAAGAATTTTTTTTTAAATTTAATACAGGGCCGAACAAAAAAGTATAATTAAAATAAAATAAATTCTATTAATTGCTATTTTATTTAATTGGATTCTTATAATTCATTCCATTTTGGGCTATAAAAAAGGATAATAAAATTTTTTGCTCCAAATACTCGAAGCTGTGGGTCAGGTTTCAACAAATAACAATCACCTATTTCAGTCAGGTGTCTAAATCGCAATTCTTTCAGCCATACTGTAAACCATGTCTAATACCGGATAAAAAAGAAAATTAAATAGTGAATTCGTCTGAAATTATTTCACTTCGATCGTTTTTGAATTTGACGTACAATCTAACACACCTGACTCCAATAGGTGATTGTTATTTGTTGAAACCTGACCCACTGGTTCGAGTATTTGGAGAAAAAAAAATTAATTCTTTTTTGTAGCCCAAAATGGAATGAATTATAAAAATCCAATTAAATAAAATAGCAATTTATAGAATTTATTTTATTTTAATTATACTTTTTTGTTCGGCCCTGTATTAAATTTAAAAAAAAATTCTTGTACAGGTGAATACTATTCGAAAAAACGTTTAATTTAAGGGATCACAAAAGGGGTGATGCCATTTAAAATTTTGGGGTTAGGGTGAATGGGGCCCAAGGGGTCACTCACCCCATAACCAAAATATGGTGGTTCTAGTTCCCCCTGCCTGTATAACCATTGTACCAAATTGCGCTTTTCTAACGCCTTTATTTTCAGAGATATTCGCATTGAAAGTTTTCAAATTGACACCCTGTATAGGGGTCTATTATGGTTACTCTTAAAAATTAATTTCATGTTATACAGGGTGTTCCAAACGCCCTAAAATATCAAAGTTGTGTTTTTTTTAAATGGAACACCCAGTATTTTAATAAAACCTTTAATAAAATCTTGGATTTTATTGCAAAAATTTTTTGTTTAAGGTCCAAAACCATGAATTCTATGGTCCAAATTTGAGATTTTACATGACATTCCTAGATTCTAATCTAAATTTTTGATTTTAGGACTCAAATTCTGCGTTTAGGAGTTTGGATTTTATGTTCCAAATGCCAGATTTTAAATGCAATTGATCAATTGAATCCAAATATTGGATTTTGGGTCTCAAGTTCTGCGTTTAGGGACCAGAAACTTGGATTTAAAGTTTCAAATTGGAAATTTTACATATAATTATTAAATTAAAATCCTAACTTTGGATTTTTCAACACAAAGTTTGCGTTTAAAAACCATGGATTCTATGGTCCAGATTCGAGATGTTGACGGCTCTGATTAAAATTCAGAGCCGTCAACCTGTGTCAACCTTGAAAAATTAAATTATCAAAGATATAGATATAGATATAGATATAGATAGATATATAGATATTTATTCGTGTTAAAAGCAAAGCTGTACACAAGTCACACATGAAATAACATAATAAAATTATAGATTTGACATTTAAGAAAATCACAATATAAACAATGATAATAAAATGCAGTATAACCTTTATATTAATAAGTCATCACTCAAGAAATCTTCGGTGGAATAATAAGCTTTTATACCCAGTAATTGTTTCACCTGGGTTTTGAACTTTTTATAATTTAGTGATTTTATTTTAGTGGGCAACTTATTAAAAAATAGTGGACCATAGTAGTTTACACTATTTCTTGTCCTATAAATACGAGTGTATTGAACCTTTATCGTTTCAGATACTCTAGTATTATGGTTATGCTCCTGGTTTCTTATCGTGTATAAATATAAGTGACTTTTCACATATAAAACACTTTTTAAAATATATAGTGACGGCACAGTTAAAATTTTAATATTCCTAAAATGATTTTGAACATCCTGTCGAAACCCTAGTTGTAATAACGCCCTAATGCATTTCCTCTGCAGACCAAATACACGTTTAATGTGTGGGGTGTGACCCCAGTGTAAAATTGAGTAGCTGACTTGAGATTCTACTAGTGAATAATAACAATTTACCATAGTTGATAAAGTGTTTACTTTAACTAAGCTTCGAATTAAGTACACATATTTCGAAATATTTTTACTTACTCGTTCTAATTGATTTACCCATGATAAGCGTGAGTCCAAGACAACACCTAGGAACCCGGTTTCCAGATCACCCATCTCATTTGTATGATCTTTGAGCGTAAAGACAACTCTTGAGGTTTTCTCTTCATTAAGCAACAGCTTGTTACTGTTTAGCCATTCTTTGGTCTTTGATTGTGTATCCCCTAAACTATCCATCAGCGTGGAGAGATGATTTTTGGTTTGACAGCATGTCGTATCATCTGCATACAGGGTATATTTGGAATTAGAATCGCAGTTTGTTAGGTCGTTTATAAAAATTAAAAACAACAACGGGCCTAAAACAGACCCCTGTGGAATTCCACTTGTTGTGTAATCAGATCCCGATTCTGACCCCTCATATAATGTCTTTTGTTCTCTACCTGATAAATAAGATCTTAATAAATTAATCGATTCTATATTAATTCCGTAATACGGAAGCTTGCTTAGAAACAATTCGTGGGACACGCAATCGAAGGCTTTGGATAAGTCATAGAATACGCACCCCACATATTCATTTCGTTCAAATCCACTAAGGATATAAGCACTCGGCGAGCCTTTAACGCACGCATATGAGTGCGTTAATGACTTCGTTTTAGACGCAAATTAGAAGTTATAATTGAAATTGTAAACCCTCGATTGTTGTAGATGCATTAAACATTCTTAAACATTTAGACATTATAATTTAAATTGTAAACGCTCATTTGTTGCAGATGCGTTAAATATTGAATAAAAATGAAATTTAGCCTGAATATATGAATATTTAACATCTTCGGTAAGTATGCAAGAGGAACAAGTTGAATATTCATAAATACAAGTTATATTAAAGTTTTAGACATAAAATTCTTTACATCCGCTGGGAAAATGGTTTAAAAAAATGCCGGAAGCCGTTACTTCGTGATGCATCGTTTTGGTCATATTTTTAGCCACGGAAACTGTATCTCGAAATCGAATTTAATATATAACCAGCAATTGCGCACTCGGATTGAGCACAAAACTAGCATTGATTGATGACCGTTGGAACAGAAACAGACACAAAGTGATTTCACCGCACGAGCTTCTACGGGGATTGTGCGATGGAGAATGGAAATAATGATTTTATTTATATAAAAAACTGCACGCCAGGATTTATAATAATTTTGCCTTCAATGTTTAAAAAGGTTGCCCATCCCTGCTCTGGGGCAGGACTGATAGAAAAACAACATTATAAAGCCTAAATCTCTTGCTTTAAAATACCTCATTATTACTTAGTAGGAAAATTGCTAATTCGTATTACCATTAATAATAATATTATTACTTACAACATCTTACAATAATAACTATTATTATTTCTCATTGTTTTCCTTCGCATCCCTTTAAGCCATAAGCTGAATTTTTACACAGTAACAGTATAAAACAAGATTCTGCACGTCACAGCGCTTAGTTTAATGTAGGTGGAAACTGACAATAGTAAATCAGTCTCTGTGCAAAAATAAATGTAGTCTGCAAAAAATGATAATATTTATTTTGGCGCACACCCATCTTTTTATTTCAAACCTGCAACTGACCGCAGTATTAAAAGTTTCTTGTTTCATTTAATTCGCAAATTAGTCTGGCTGAAATTTGTGGTAGGGTATTAAATTTATGCGGGCTTCTCATGTACGGCACGTCAAGTCTATTCAGTTAACTTGACCCTGATGAGTAGATCAAAGGATTTAGCCGATCTTTTCTGGCACGTCACCGTGAAAGCCGATATCCTGCCGACAGTTCCCGCGCCCTGATTTTTGAGCCTAACCAACCGTCGATGCGAAATCTTGAATTATTTCGTCGAATTTTATATATATTTCACGGGATCAAAAGATTTCCACGGCGCGGCGCCTCTCCGCGTTCTGTAAGATTTCGTTTTATGTCGCCAACGGCAAAAATAATGGAACATTTTATTTTATTCAATATAATTATCAAAAATGTAATTTTCTCCATATAACGTTATATAATGTTTTCCGTTGCTCGTTGGTTAATGGCTAACTTTAATGTACCCAAATGTATCATAATTACCCCTATTAATGAACGATTTTTCATTAATAAACGATTTTTCACTAATGAACGATTTCTAGGGCCACGGTGGTCTAGTGGGTAGAGGTCCGGCCTCTGGATCCCGCTGGTGCCGGTTCGAGTCCCGTCCGGGCGGTCACTTTTTTTACTTTTTTAGCACGAAAAATGGCCGTGCGGGTCCTTGGATATATTTAGTCTTTGTCCTCATTTCACTTAAATGAATTATTAAATACTATACATCGATTGTAGCTGAATGCCCTTGCTGGCTAAGCCAATTTGCTATCATCCTCGATTCCCTAACTCGAATTCCTATCAATCATATTTCCTAAAAAAAAAACGATTTATAGTTAAGCATTAAATAAATAATTCATGAGTGACCAATTACTCATAATTACTGGAAATGTAACTGATAATAGCGAAAAAACGATCTATAATTTGTTTCACATGTAAATGCAAAAGTATATCAATTCTCTGCGTTGAAAACAAATTAGCGGTGAACCGCCTTCGATTTTGTTATACAATAATGTCAAAGTGTGAAACGTCAAATTTATAAAAAAACGCGTGTATCGAGTGAATGTCTGCTACTATGGATAGTGTCGAGTTTAAATTAACACCGCCAAAAGTACTAGCCATTCCAAATAAAGCAACATTAAATTTGCTTCCGGAAAAGAGTACACATCTTTACGAAAAAACTTACGTAGAATTTATTTCTTGGTGCGAGGAGTAACAGGTAAGACGTCATCTGTGCTATTCGCATGTTTTGCCGACATTGCTGCAAAGGGCTTAATAGCAAGTTTATTTGTTTGTTTTGTTTGGATTTTCTCCAATCTAACTTCTAATGTTGATCTAAGTTACGATCAACGGAAAAATCTTGTAACAAACTCATGTGTTAATTGGCGATTAATGATCTCAACAATTAACGCACTCGCGCAAGCGTTCGTGCGTGAAAATGTCTCGATCATTAATCGCTATCATTAACACACTTGTTGGTTAAATAACTATTAATGCATTTACAACAATTTCAGTTATGATGTCTAAATGTTTAAGAAAAAAAAAACAAACAGAGCTACTTACACCCTCATCCTGTCTCATTGTTTTAAAGACAAAGGCATCAGTAGTGTTACACAGAATACTAAAATGCAACCAATTTCTATATTAAAATTCTCGGAATACAAAGCATTTACCGTAATATTTTATGAAATATTAAGATACACACAAAGGGCAAATCTCTTATAAAACCTCTCGCGTTATAACTAGATGGGTAACAAAGTTTTATATATAAATAAATTGCGTTTGATCCGCTGGTAACAAGCAACAATTTACGCGGCTCCAAAGCCGACTGTTATCTTTGATCGTTAACCGAAGTTTCCTCTTTGCATAAACGAAAATATTTTCCCAGGGCATTGTTTTCCGCGAAAGGATCTTTTTGAGCATCGCATTTGATTCACTCAAGTATAATTCCGAGGAACAAAGTTACCTGCGAGTTGAAAAGACATCCATCTTTCTCAAGGGGGAATGTATGTTTGCTCGCCTTCGCGATTTAAATTTTAAAACTTGTGCTCATATCATTTGGATTTCCCGAACTGAATAAATACATTATCCCCCTCGTGACATTGGAAGGTCTTCTCTTATGGAGATGACTATTTTGGCTGGGTTAATTAACGCCGCCACTTTAACGCCTCTTTTTGGTGTCTGAGCCAAGAGCCATTAATAAGTTCGGGATGTAAACATTTGTACTGAATTAGCGAACGGCTATTTACAATCAGGCCGCAGCTGTGAATAAAAGTCAGGACGCAATTGCTTGCTTCAAACAATTTATCATTAGTCAGGTGCACTCTTTAGAAATAAATAAAGAATCGGGTTTAAATATAAAAATATATGTATAAGTCAGTGGCGGCTCGTGAAACATGTTAATGGTAGAGCAACTTATACAATATACTCCCCTTCCCCCTCCTTCTTTGAAGACAGAAAGAACGATTTATCTTCCTAGACCAAATTCTTGCTGAGATTGAAACTGCAGGTAGTGCCATGGCTCCTTGACTCTATATAACGAGCCGCCCATGATTCGACAGAAAAATATACTACTTTCGACAGCTGAAAAATTCAATTTTTGACAATTCAAAAATGTCGAAAAAACATTTTTTTTTAGCTGAAACATAGCATATTTGGTAGCTGAAGAATACCATTTTCTACAACTGTAAAATACAACTTGAGACAGCTGAAAAATACTATTTTCAACAGCTGGGGATTACCATTCTTGACAGCTGAAAAATACCATTCCCGACAGCTAAAACATACCGTTATCGGCAGCTAAAAAATACAATTTTTGACAACAAAAAAATTCGATTTTTGACAACAAAATATACAAGTTTTGACAGCTCAAAAATGCCGTTTTGGACAGATAAAAAATGTCAAAATCCTGCTTTTGATAGCTGAAAGATACCATTTATATAGGTGGGAAATACCATTTTTGGCAGCTGAAAAATATCATTTTTAACAGCTGATAAATTACATTTTTGACATCTATTATTGACAACTGTATCATAGCATTATTGTCAGCTAAAAAATACAGTTTTTGAAAGCTGAAAAATGCCCTTCTTGACAATTAAAAATATGTCGAAAAATGCTGCTTTTGATTGCTGAAAAATACCATTTTTATAAGTGGGAAATACAATTGTTGACAGCTGAAAAATATTATTTTTGACAGCTGAAAAATATTATTCTTGACAGCTGAAAAATATTATTTTTGACAGCTGGAAAACATCGTTTTTGACAGCTGACAAATATCATTTTTGACAGTTGAAAAATATCATTTTTGACAGCTGAAAGATATCATTTTTGACAGCTAAAATATCATTTTTGACAGCTGAAGAATATCATTTTTGACAGCTAAAAATATCATTTTTGACAGCTAAAAATATCATTTTTGACAGCTAAAAATATCATTTTTGACAGCTGAAAAATATTATTTTTGACAACTGAAAAATATTATTTTTGACAACTGAAAAATATTATTTTTGACAACTGAAAAATATTATTTTTGACAACTGAAAAATATTATTTTTAACAGTTGAAAAATATTATTTTTGACAACTGAAAAATATCGTTTTTGACAGCTGAAAAATATTATTTTTGACAGCTGAAGAATATCATTTTTGACAGCTAAAAATATCATTTTTGACAGCTGAAGAATATCATTTTTGACAGCTAAAAATATCATTTTTGACAGCTGAAAAATATTATTTTTGACAACTGAAAAATATTATTTTTGACAACTGAAAAATATTGTTTTTAACAGCTAAAAAATATTATTTTTGACAGCGGAAAAATATCGTTTTTGATAGCTGAAAAATATTATTTTTGACAGCTGAAAAATATTATTTTTAACAGCTGAAAAATATAATTTTTGATAGCTGAAAAATATCATTTTTGACAAATGAAAAATATTATTGACAACTGAAAAATATTATTTTTAACAGCTAAAGAATATTATTTTTGACAGCTGAAAAATATCGTTTTAAACAGCTGAAAAATATAATTTTTGACAGCTGAAAAATATCATTTTTGACAGCTGAAAAAAATCATTTTTGACAGCTAAAAATATAATTTTTGACAGCTGAAGAATTTAATTTTTGACAGCTGAAACATACCATTCTAAACAACAAATTATTATTGACAACTGTGACATACCATTATTGTCAGCTAAAAAATACAATTTTTTACTACAAAAAGTACGTAAGTTTTTTACAGCTCAAAAATGCCATTTTGACAATACAAAAATGACTAAAAATGCTGCCTTTGATAGCTGAAAAATACCATTTTTATAAGTGAGAAATACCTTTTTTACCAGCTGAAAATGACATTTTTGACAACTGAAAAATATCGTTGACAACTGCAATAAACCATTATTGACAACTATAACATACCATTATTGTCAGCTAGAAAATACCATTTTCGACAACACAAAAATATGATATTTGACAGCTGTAAAATGCCATTTTTGACAATTAAAAAATATCAAAAAATGCTACTTTTAATAACTGAATAGTACCATTTTTATAGGTGAGAAGTACCTTTTTTTCAGCTGAATAGTACGATTTTTGATAACTGAAAAATATTATTTTTAACAGTTAATAATACTCTTCTTAACAGCTGAAAAATACCATTTTTAACAGCTGAAAAATACCATTCTTGACAACTGAAACAAACCATTATTGACAACTGTAAAAAAACATTATTGTTAGCGAAAAAATACAATTTTTGACTACACAAAATGTACAATTTTCAACATTTGAAAAATAAGATTGTTGACAACTGCAACAAATAATTTTTGACGAGTGCAACATATCATTATTACCTGCTAAAAAATACAATTTTTGACTACAAAAAGACAATTTTTGAAAACATTTTAATAAGCGAGAAATACCTTTTTGACATTAAAAAAACATTTTTAGAGAACTGAAAATATCAATTTTTGACATTTGAATAATACACTTCTTAACAGCTGAAAAATACCATTTTTAAGAGATGAAAAATGCCACTCTTGACAATTACAACAAACTAATATTAACAACTGTAACAAACCATTATTGTCAGCTAAAAAAATATATTTTTTGACAACAAAAAATACAATTTTTGACAGCAAAAATACAATTTTTGACAGCTGAAAAAATGCCATTTTTGACAAATAAAAAATGTCGAAAAATACCTTTTTTGATAGATGAAAAATACCATTTTAATAGGTGAGAAATACCTTTTTTGACAGCTGAAAAATAACATTTTTGACAATTGAAAAATAAAATTTTCGACAGTTGAATAATACATTTCTTAACAGCTGAAAACGACCATTTTTAATAGCTGAAACATACCATTCTTGACAACTGCAACAGGCCATTATTGTTAACTAAAAATACAATTTTCTACAACAAAAAGTATAATTTTTGGCAGCTAAAAAATGTCATTTTTGACAATTAAAAAATCGAAAAATGCTGCTTTTGACAGCTGAATCAATTATTAACAGGTGAAAATGCCCTTCTTGACAACTGCAATAAACCATTATTGACAATTGCAACACACCATTATTGTCAGCTATAAAATACAATTTTTGACAGAAAAAGAAAGAATGAACTATTTATCTTCCTAGACCAAAGTAATTGGCGAAAAGGTGTTTTAAGAATTAATTAAAAATTCTTGCCGAGTTTGAAACTGCAGGTAGTGTCGTGGCTCCTTGGCTCTATATAACGAGCCGCCAACACCACGTAGGTATGAAAATAAATATTTCAAAATGTTTATGACAGGAAATCATAATAAGAAGTTATTCACGAACGGCCTCTCCATTCGGCTAACCTGACAGTCTGATGTTCGATCTCTTCATCCCCTAATTTTTCGAGGACGATGATGGCCGTGCAGTTATAATAACATCAGTTCGTTATGTTCAAATGCTTTAAACGTTCCTCATTCAGAACTTCGGAGATTTCCTGTGGGTAACACCACTTATTTCCAACAAGATGGAGTAACTAGTCACACAGCAAGGGTTAAAATTTTGGCCTCTCAGCGGGCATATATTCATTCCAAAATTTGCTGCATCATAAAACTCCTAAAGTCATCATCTCAAAGTGCCCTCTAAGTTATGCGAATCTTATGCGTAAGTTGTATATCGAGTTTTAATCTCGGGAGAGAATGCTGTTTTTCCCTCGGTGCGTTGTATCCCGAGTGTGAAAGCCTGAGGGATACAAATTTGCACCTCAGGAAAAATCATGCATTTCTCTCGCTTGATATATAATCTACTATTTTGTCTTCAAAATTTTGAAAACTCGTAAACTAAGTTCGTTGTATTTTTAAAACCTGAAATAGTTCAGTAAAGTTGCTTTTAATTGATTTCACGTTGCACGCTGGAATATATAAATTAATCCTTAGCTAATGAGCTAGTTTATAATTGTCGCTTTACTATCTTATGGTGGATGCGCCGGACATTTCATATTTTTATTGTCGCAAATCAATCTTACGGGAATATTTTTTGTTGTCACGAGTAGGGTGACATTCGTTAGTTGTTATTAACCAATTGTTTTTACCAAGTTTTGTAAAATGATTGTCTTTAGAAACATTTTTTCAATTTACGCTGCTCAAGTTAAAAAAATCAAACATTCATTGTTTGCTTGACAATCGTTGTATTTTTGCCCCTTTAAAAAATACATACATGTTTGAAAGAACGTGAATTATTTTTCCGCTACCGACAACGTAAAAAAAAGCATTGCATCCATGGTTACAGGTGCTGTAAGTGGCTGATAACATTCGTGGTGTTTGTTGTCCTTGACGATGGAACTTAATTTATTACTTACGGACCTAGGAAAATAATAAACAGAAACGTAACGCTCCAACATATAGGCGAGCAACACATTTTCGTCTATACCTATAGCATCGGCATCCTTTTTACATAACCACTGCTTAAAAGAGTCGTAACAGGGCACATACCTGTTTCGATTTTTTCGGTAACAGGTTCTAACACGTAATATTCGCAGCTTCGTTTGCATCCATGCCCGCAAAAACTGTCACTGGATTGACACAAACAAACAAAATGCGACATTGTTTTCTCAGTTGCTGGGTTGCCATATGACGCAGCCCAAATGTTACGAGCTGTATTTTAGAATATTTTCTGATTTTTCTGAGTATTATATTTCCGGTAGCGGAAAAAATTAATAACCAACACGGAACGTAATGACAATTAACATTTTAAGCAGGCGAAGAGCCTCGGCTGCACCTCGGCTCGTATTCGCCTACCTCAAATGTTAATACGTCCTTACGTTCCTTGTTGCTTAATAGTTATTTATTTAATTGTCATTACGTTCCGTGTTGCTTATTATTTTTTTTCCGCTACCGGAAATATAATACTTAAAAAATACCAGAAAATATTCTAAAATATGGATTGTAACATTTGGGATTAAAATTTTTATAGTCACCTGTGCGTTCTATGGCAACCCAGCAACCGATAAAACAATGTCGAATTTTGTTTGTTTGTGTCAATCCAGTGAAACTTTCTACGGGCATGGATATTGACGATGCTGCGAATATTGCGTTTCTTTTATTTTATTATTTTCCTAGGTCCGTAAGTGAAAAATTAAGTTCCGTCGTCAAGGATAACAAACACCACGAATGCTATCAGCCAATTACGGTACCTGTAACTATGGATGCAATGTTTAGTTACGTTGTCGGTAGCGGAAAAATAACTATTATTTTATCCTATAATGTTAACATGCCAATAACTGCTTGGCAACGAGTAACGTTAAGGTACAGTCAGAGAAAATACAAATGCGAAACCCGCTCGGCGAGGGAATGCTGCCGCATGTCGGTGCTTAGTTCGGTCGAAACCAGTCAGTCCCTGCTTTAAATCCATTTATGAGGTAATAAAAGGGTATCCCGATATAAGATGGTCAAAATGCCACCCGACACAGATTTTTAAATAAATATGAAAATATCATTAGTTGTGCCCTTAACCAAAGTAGTCGTAAGCCGTATATCAAAAAAAAAAAACCGACATGACCCAGAAAGCCCCAAAATAAGATTTTTTCAAATATAATTTTTTTAACCTCTAAAAAAAATCTGAAAAAATCACATATATTTTTGATCAAAATACCAAATTAGATGAATTTTTCAAGGTCATTTTATATTTTTATAAATTTATCAACAATTGAAATAAATTTAGGAGAGATTGAAATATATAGGGTTATTCACGCTATACGGCACGGAATAGTGTGGTCAAAATATGTGGCTTTCAAAAAGTTTGACTTTTAGGATATATAGGGGTCTATTATGGTTACTCTTTAAAATGAATTTCATATTATACAGGGTGTTCCAAACGCCGTAAAATATCAAAGTTGTGTTTTTTTTTTATAATGGAACACCCTGTATTTCAATAAAACCTTTAATAAACATATCGGATTAAAATCAAAATCTTGGATTTTATTGCAAAAATTTTGTGTTTAAGGTCCAAAACCATGAATTCAATGGTCCAAATTTGAGATTTTACATGACATTCCTAGATTATAATCTAAATTTTTGATTTTAGGACTTAAATTCTGTGTTTAGGAGTCAAAAACTTGGATTTTATGTTCCAAATGCCAGATTTTAAATGCAATTGATCAATTGAATCCGAATATTGTATTTCGGGTCTCAGGTTCTGCGTTTAGGGGCCAGAAACTTGGATTTAAAGTTTCAAATTGGAAATTTTACATATAATTATCAAATTAAAATCCAAACTTTGGATTTTTCAACACAAAGTTTGCGTTTAAAAACCATGGATTCTATGGTTCAAATTCGAGATGTTTATTGAAATTCTTGTATTAGAATCCAAATTTTGAATTTTAAGTCTTAAATTCTACGTTTAGGGGCAAAAACTTTGATTGAATATTTCAAATTTCGGATTTTAGATAAAATTATCAAATTAAAATCCAAATTTTTAATTTTAGGTCACAAATTATGCGTTTAAGATCCAAAACCGTGGTTCAAATTGAAGATTTTTCCTGAAATTCTTGGATTAGAATCCAGAATCAGTACAATGTATTGTACTCAGCAAATAGATTTTTTTTAGATTTTTGACCTGTATATTCGATTTTTTTTGTTTAAATTTTTGATTATAAGGCCCAAACATTATTTATTTTGGCCTAAATTTAATTGGTAAAATTTTCGACTGTTTGGTCCGCATTTTTGATTTTTCTAGACGAATTTTTAAATTTTTGACCTGTATTTTCGATATTTTTGGTCAAAATATTTTATCTTTGTATTTTTTATTTTTTTTAAATATTCTAAATATTCTTCATTTTGACCTAAATTTTCGATTTAATTGTTCAAATTTTTGATTCTTTGGTCCGCATTTTTTATTTTTCGGGCCGAAATTTTAATTCTAGTTTCAAATCTTGGATTTGATTTTGATTAAAATATCTATAACCTGAATTATTGATTTATATGCGAGATTTTTTAAAATTTTTCCGGTATTTTCGAGTTTTGTTTGTTGAAATTTTCGATTTTTTAGCCTGCATTTGTTATCTTCAGGGCCGAATTTTCTATGCAATGTCTAAATTTTCGACTTTCTGGCCTACATTACAAATTTGTATTATTATTTTTTTAATCTTTTGACCTAAATTTTTCTTTACTAACTTCTCGATTTTAATGTCAAAATTTTCGATTTTTAGGTCGAGTTTTCAATGTTTTGTCTAAATTTTCGACTTTTTGGCCAACATTGTAAATTTTTTTCTTTTATCTTTTGCCCTAAAATTTTCTTTATTTACCTGTTACAATTTTTCTTTCCTTGGTCCATCATTTTTATTTTAATATAGATAATTTAATTTTAGATATTTGGTCTAAATTTTATATAGAATATTTTAGATTTAAAGTCTGTTTTTTATCCAATATTTTAGATTTTTTAACTTGGATTATTGATTTCATTCCGTGATTTTTTTTTATTTTTTGGCTATTATTTTCGAATTTCTATCAGAAAATTATTTTTGGCAAATTATTTTGCTTCTACCTAAGTTTTTAATTTGTTGTCTGCGTTTTTTATTTTTAGATCAGGATTCTTGATTCTTTGGCCCATATTTTACATTTCTGTATTTTCGATTTTTTTGTTCCAATTCTGTTTATTTTTCATTATTTTGACCAAAATATTCGATTGGTTTGTAGAAATTTTCGATTTTTTGTCTGCATACGCCCGAGTTTTCGATGTTTTGTCTAAATTTTCACCTTATTAGGCCCTTCTTTTTTGGCCTATATTTTGTATTTTCGATTGTTTTGGTTTCAATTTTAGTCGACTTAAATTTTCGATTCGTTTGTTAAAAATCTTGATTTTTTGGTCTACCACTTTAATTTTTGGGTACGAATTTTAGATTTTAGGTCTTAATTTTTTTTTTTATCCCATATTTTAGATTTTCTTAACTTGAATTATTGATTTTATTGTGCGATTTTTTTAAAATTTTAATTTTTGCTATTATTTTCGAATTTCTTGTTGGAACTTATGTTAAGCTTCAAAGAGTTATATTTGGCGCTGAAAATGGCAAATGATTTTTCTTTTGCTTGTATTTTCAATTTTTAGTTCTGCATTTTTATTTTTAAACCAGGATTTTTTATTTTTTCGGCCGATATTTTAGATCTTTTTTGTTCCAAATTTTTAATTTTTTGGCCAAAATATTCGATTGGTCTAGGAAGATAAATGGTTCTTTGTTTCTTAAAAAAAAGGGGGGGTGGTATTATATAAGTGGCTCTACCATCAACATGTTCCACGAGCCGCCACTGGTAAAGATATAAGGTATTTGAAATTAAAAAAAAAGAATCTAAACTCAACATAAACATACTGTTACTCTATTATTAATTTGATAAAATTTTGCTGCTCAATTGTTGATAAATATATACAAAATATCGTAAAAAGATTAGTTATTCAAATTTTTCAAGATGACGCACCAAACATTGAAAAAACATTGACTAAATAAAATTTTCCGTCACTTGATCGGTTCGGGGCGAAAAAAAATGGTTAAACCTAATAAAAACATGAATACCCTAAATAACCTTTTATTTGGGTGAAAAATATATGTGAATTTTTCAGATTATTATAATAATTTTTAGTGGTTAAAAAAATAAAATCTTATTTTTCGAGGGTTTCAAGGTCATATCTTGGCAAAAATGGGATTATTTACACGAAACTGAAATAAAACATTACCAATAATTTTAAATAAAATTACTCTTTAATTGATAAATATATAAAAAATATCAATATAACGTAAAAATTTTAGTTTCAAATTTTTCAAAATGACGCACCAAAAATTGGAAGATGAAAAAAATCACTGATATGGAGTCCGTCACTCGATCACTTAGGGGCGAAAAGGAACTAGGCGTGTAAATTTGATTACCTAATAATTCTATTTTAAGCAGGGACTGACCGGTTTCGACCGAACTAAGAACCGACATGCGGCAGCATTCCCTCGTTGAGCAAGTTTCGCATTTGTATTTTCTCTGACTGTACCTTTAACAACACTAGTGTTGTTATATTTATCTTAACGCAATTCGTTGCTATGGAGATATTGGCATACAAACATGATTTCGTTTTTTGACGGTTTTCATGAAACATTTATTTTTTAATTAAAAAAACGGAAATAGGATAAAATAAACCATGTTACGGCACACGTCATTTGCTGTTACATTACTCCATAATTTAATTATATTTATTGCTGGAAAATTTTACGGCGTGATTTAACAATTTTTTTATCCGTCTGAAGTCACGGAGAATTTTTAAATCTGCATATGCATTTACATCGGTAATGACCCTGATGACGTTACACAATATCGATTCCTGCTATAATTAGTACAGATTTATAAATAAATAAAGTACTACGTCGAGTGGTTTATAAAAATAGGTCTAAAATAAATACGCTTCAAGATAATGTAATTGCTGTACTATAACATCTATCGTTGATGACTTCATTAATATCAACGGCCTTACGATTTCGTGTAAAACATGTTATGTACATGACACAGGTTATGTATGTACTTAATGTTTTACGATTTTCGCTACCTCGGGATTCATTGCTATTTTCGCTTCCTCGTACATGGTGGTTTATAAGCCCATATCAAAACATCATTATTTTGCGCCGGTTGTAAAAACCTTTATCACAAACGAAATATAATATTTTTGTAGCGGATGTTAAAATACGTGGACGTGTTATAAAATAAAACGTGATGTTTTCGTAATTTGATTAAAATTTCCATTTAGTGGGGCCTGACACGACACAATCTACGATCATCATAGCGTGTATATAGCAATGTCAACGAGAGCCGGAAATAATGACTCATTTTGTTTTTGGGAAATGTGCTTTAATCACATCACTCTCCGAATTATATTTGTTTGAAAGAAATAACAGTATTGCAGGTACTTTGTGTTTACGAATCAATGGAGCATTAGGAAACGTAAGTTGACTTCAAGTATAGGCGCCATCTAGCATGTACAAGTAACATAACATGTATTTTGGAGTTACAAAAAAAAGTGAAAGGGATTTCAGTCGTAGAAAAAGTTATCTGTACAACGCAAGTGGATATGATCCCCATATCTCACTCAACGTTGGGCCCAAACTTGCTTTCGTGAGATATGGGACGATATTACACGGACCTGTGATTTTTCAATGGTATTGAAAAATCACAGGTCGTTACTGTTACAAATAGGCGAATTTCAATGCTACTTAAAATCACCGCTACTTAAAATCATTGCTGCTTAAAATCACTGTTACTTAAAATCACTGCTACTTTAAGTCACAGCTACTTAAAATCACTGCTATTTAAACTGTGACCTAAACTGTGATTACTCCTTAAAATCACAACTGTTCCCTAAAAACGTGATTGTAAGAAGACAATGGAGAAAAGCATTTCTAAATATTATTTTATATTCAATATTGTTTACTCCCATTTACTCTTATGCTCATGTTCAAATTACGATTTTCATCAACTGAAAAACAAATATATAAAAACAATTTCCACAAATGGTAAACCCAAAATGACCCAAAATTCATTTTAATTTAAGATTCAGTACGAATATCTAAACACACATTTTGAAATAATACCACGAAACTAATTTTTAAATTGCAAACTTCATTAACTGAAAATTAAAAATTAAAACAATTCACCAAACTGCGAAAATCTCAAAATGCTCCTCCTTGTTCAGGTGCTCAAAAAATTAAAACAAACATTTTCAAAAATCCATATCTCTATTGAAAATTGTTGAATTTACAAAACCCAAATTGATTCTGAATAAGTTACACTTCGACCATTAAGGATGATTTTTTATGGAATTTTTTCTGCGTTTTTTATATTTTTTTCTGCGATGTTTTTGTTCAGGTGCTCAGATAATTAAAACAACAATTTTAAAAAATCCATATCTCTTTTAAAAATGATTGCATTTACAAAAACCAAATTGATTTCGAGTAAGCGATATTTCGGATATTGAGGATGATTTTTTATGGAATTTTTCCTGCGATTTTTATATTTTTTTCTGCGATGTTTTTTTTTCAGGTGCTCAAAAAATTAAAACAACAATTTTCAAAAATCCATATCTCTATTGAAAATTGTTGAATTTACAAAACCCAAATTAATTCTGAATAAGTGATATTTCGACCATTGAGGATGATATTTTAAGAAATTTTTTTGCGTTTTTTTATCATTTTTTCTGCGATGTTTGTGTTCAGGTGCTCAAAAAATTAAAACAACAATTTTCAAAAATCCATATCTCTATTGAAAATTGTTGAATTTACAAAACCCAAATTAATTCTGAATAAGTGATATTTCGACCATTGAGGATGATATTTTAAGAAATTTTTTTGCGTTTTTTTATCATTTTTTCTGCGATGTTTTTGTTCAGGTGCTCCGAAAATTAAAACAAAATTTTTCAAAAATCCATATTTCTATTGAAAATTATTGAATTTACAAAAACCAAATTGATTTTACATAAGCGATACTTCGGCCATTGAGGATGATTTTTTAAGAAATTTTTCGTGCGTTTTTTATATTTTTTTCTGCGATGTTTTTGTTCAGGTGCTCAGAAAATTAAAACAACAATTTTCAAAAATCCATATCTCTATTGAAAATTACAAAAACCAAATTTATTCTGAATAAGCGATACCTCGACCATTGAGAATGATTTTTTATGGAATTTTTCCTGCGTTTTTTATATTTTGTTTTGCGATATTTTTGTTCGGTTGCTCAGAAAATCAAAACAACAATTTTTAAAAATACATATTTCTATTGAAAATTATTGTATTTACAAAAACCAAATTGATTTTGAATAAGCGATACTTCGGCCATTGAGGATGATTTTTTATGGAATTGTTCCTGCGTGTTTTATATTTTTTTCGGCGGTGTTTTTGTTCAGGTGCTCAAAAAATGAAAACAACAATTTTCAAAAATCCATATCTCTATTGAAAATTGTTGAATTTACAAAAACCAAATTGATTCTGAATAAGCGATACTTCTACCATGGAGGATGATTTTTTATGGACTTTTTCCTGCGTTTTTTATATTTTTTTCTGCGATGTTTTTGTTCAGATGCTCAAAAAATTAAAACAAAAATTTTCAAAAATCCATATCTCTATTGAAAATTGTTGAATTTACAAAAACCAAATTGATTTTGAATAAGCGATACTTCGATAATTGAGGATGATTTTTAATGAAATTTTTCCTGCTTGTTTTATTTCTTTTTCTGCGATGTTTTTGTTCAGGTGCTCAAAAAATTAAAGCAAAATTTTTCAAAAATCCAAATCTTTATTGAAAATTATTGAATTTACAAAAACCAAATTGATTTTGAATAAGCGAAACTTCGACCATTGAGGATGATTTTTTATGGATTTTTTTCTGCGTTTTTTATATTTTTTTCTGCGATGTTTTTGTTCAGGTGCTCAAAAAATTAAAACAACAATTTTCAAAAATCCATATCTCTATTGAAAATTATTGAATTTACAAAAACCAAATTGGTTTTGAATACGCGATACTTCGGCCATTGAGGATAATTTTTTTTTGAACTTTTCCTATTTTTTTTTAATTTTTTTTGCGATGTTTTTGTTCTGGTGCTTAAAAAATTAAAACAAAAATTTTCAAAAATCCATATCTCCATTGAAAATTGTTGAATTTACAAAAACCAAATTGATTTTGAATAAGCGATACTTCGGACATTGAGAATGATTTCTTATGGAATTTTTTTAAATATTAGGCTAATCACCTACGCCAATAAAAACAATTAAAAAATAGTAATTAATAGTAACACAAATAGCAATTCAATTCATGTTTAAAAATTTTAATTGTAACGAAGTTTCCTCCATTATAATTTAAATTGTTAAATATGAATAGCGTGTAATGGTTTTTAGGTTTCTACGATAAACATGTAGTTTTAGGGTCCTGAATTATTTATTATTTTGTATCAGGCCCTCTTGGCATCCGTCCAAGAA
This sequence comes from Ocypus olens, assembly GCA_910593695.2. Classification (NCBI taxonomy): domain Eukaryota; kingdom Metazoa; phylum Arthropoda; class Insecta; order Coleoptera; family Staphylinidae; genus Ocypus; species Ocypus olens. The sequence goes on along the minus strand of OU343050.1, from coordinate 50,076,360 downwards.
TTCCCATTTGAAACTATGCCATATCTACCACGGAGTTATCGCTTTGTGCCGTTTGGAAGTCATGCCTTTGGAACTGGACAACCGTAAATTATGATGATAAATAGTTTTCAATACAAACATTATTTTATTTCCCGTGTCATGTTACGTATACAGAGTTTCTGAATTAAATTTCCCATCAATGGCATCTTCTTTAATAATAAGCGATAAATGGGTTAACTTGATTCATGTCGACTTTTTTTAGAAATGAATACAATTTTATCAAAAATTAAATTAGTGCTTCATATAACCGTAAATTTTAACTTAACTTAACGACCATAAATAAATTTGAGAAACTCACTTGTTGCAGATGCATCTTTCGTCTTTACTACATATCTCCTACATCTTTAAGTATAAGCGCAATGTTATACAACTTTAGTTTTTAAAAGGTAACTTATGTTTTTCTTAAGTTTTTGAATTAGCAGGTTTTCCCTGTTGAGAATATTATTATTTTTGAAAAAAGGCGATGTAGCGAAGGAGAAAAAATCGATGTAAAATGTCGATCTTTTTTTTATAAACTTCGATGAATATAATGAAGAGAGTCATTCTTCGTTACCGAGTCGACGTTTACGGTTTTACAACGTTTTAATAAGGGCCTGTCCCATCACACATTTATGGTTTTAGAACGTTTTAATAAGGGCTTATCCCATCGCACCGTTCGCACACCAATGAACTTCTTAAGCAAGTCAGAGTAAAAGTTGTAAACATCACTGTATGTACTGCACCTTTTCATTATTTATATATGATTACACAAGAACGCTTTATATTCAGGGAAAAGTTAATTTATAATGAATGTAAGATGGAGCCCATGTATCCCGAGAAACGGCAATAAAAGGCTTCGAGTATGACTGGCAGCAGTAAACAAGCCAGTTTATCTGTCATTCAACGTCGACTTTTAGTGAGCGAAATCCCAGCGGATGAACGCTCAAAGTACGTCCATTAATCAATCGCAGCTTCCTTTTTAAAAACGATGAAACGTTGTCAAAGGAGTTCGACTCTATTTGTTAAAACAGGCGAATCGAAACTTTTGCACTGCAACAGGAAGAGGAGAAACGTCCAAAGATTCCTTTGCGGATCGATACACACCACTATTACAGGGGTTGGGACATCTCCGCGGGAAGTTGTTTGCATTCGACAACTGCCCCGACAAATTGTCATCAAATAAATATCGAAAAGTTCATCATTGCGCCGCCGGTAACTTCTGCAAAGCAAACTTTCCCGGGGTCGGTCTTAATGAAGAACTCTCGAGTTCGCCGGGGTGGGTATCTTCCGTGCTACTCATTAGTTAATCATGATTTTAAATATTTGCCGAGCTTCTACGGACGGAGATATGGAATGTCCTAAGTCAATTAATGTTCGACTGAATTTTAAATTGCTCCATTGAAACTGTTTGTCATTGATTTACCTGTCTATTTATGGAAATGTACCCGTAATATAGAGTTATTAGCGAGAGTTATAGTTCTTTCTTAATCTTACTATTACATTATTGCATATTTAGGTACTAATAATACCTTAGGGCAGTGGTCGGCAAAGTGCGGCTCTTTGGCTCCTTAAGTGCGGCTGTGGCACAAATATCCACGGAAGGCGCAATCATATTTTCGTTTAAAAAAAAACTTGGTAAGAAAAAAATTACATCTTACACAACACAAGTGGTCTGCTTTGAATGACCTGGAGAAAGAAGACATGATCATTTTCAACGCTTGGAATAGTATTCGTAACTCTTACGATCAGCTGGAAAAGCTCGCGTTTGCTGTTCTTTCCCTTTTCGATTTTACATATACAAGGTGTCTAAAAAAGACACCACCAAAATGATATGGTGTATTCCTGAGACAAAAAAGAGCAAATTAACTAAATTTATCTATATGAAAAATTACATACTTTCCAAGATACAGCAAGTCAAAGTTTAAGATTTTTAAAACGTTTTAATCTATATCTCGAAAATGGCAGATGAGAATGATTTGTTTATTTTTTTCTGACAACTACATTAGGTGTACTACATTGTTTAAAAATTTCAAGAAATTTCTTTAAGTACAAAGGTGCTCCAGAGGACATACTATTTACATTATTACATAGAACTTTTTTGTTCTTCACATTTTTTACGATTTAATATTTTTTTCAATGCAACTCATCACTTTTAAAGAATTTATAACTCTTAAATTTTTTTTGTTTACGCCTTATTTATAACAATAAAAAATAAAAAAGAACTTATTGCGAACAATATTTTTCAAGCATGAACATTATCAAGAGTAAATTGATGAGAACTTGGAATCATGCCTAAAATTAAAAACAACAACATACAAACCTGACTTACTCAAACTTTCAAATTTAGTTTTATTCAGTGTACTACTTACTTAGTGTAATAAAAGTTTACTAAACAAGCAGATTTGGCTCCCAATTTTTTTTTAATTGTTGTAATTTTCATATTTCCCTCTTTGACTAATAAGTTTGCCGACCACTGCCCTAGGGCTAACTTTAAAAAGGCCTGCTAATTATGTCACAACTCTATACTCTTGTTTATCCAACAATAAAATCACGTTTAGCTAGCCAGGGTCGGATGCGAAACAAAACAAAAATACAATTTTTTTTTGAAATTTAATAAAACGAAATATAGCCTGAATATGGGAATATTCAACCTGTTCGTAACTCTGCAAAGCAAAATTAAGTCTTACTAAGGCTATAAACAAATAATATTCAGGCTATATTTCGTTTTATTAAATTTATTTCATGCTTCTGCAACAAGTGACGTTGCCTCAAATTTATTTAAAAATAGAAAATATTACCAGGAATGTACAGTCAGAGAAAATACAAATGCGAAACTTGCTCAGCGAGGGAATGCTGCCGCATGTCGGTTCTTAGTTCGGTCGAAACCGGTCAGTCCCTGCTTAAAATAGAATTATTAGGTTATAAAATTTACACACCTAGTTCCCTTCTCGCCCCTGAGTGATCGAGTGACGGACTCCATATCTGTGATTTTTTTCATCTTCCAATTTTTGGTGCGTCATTTTGAAAAATTTGCAAATTTTTACGTTATATTGATATTTTTTATATATTTATCAATTAAAGAGTAATTTTATTTAAAATTATTGGTAATATTTTGGTATTAATAATTTTATTTCAGTTTCGTGTAAATAATCTCATTTTTGCCAAGATATGACCTTGAAACCCTCGAAAAATAAGATTTTATTTTTTTAACTACTAAAAATTATTATAATAATCTGAAAAAATTAAATATATTTTTTACCCAAATAAAAGGTTATTTAGGGTATTCATGTTTTTATTAGGTTGAACCATTTTTTTCCGCCCCGAACCGATCAAGTGACGGAAAATTTTATTTATATACCGGGTGTGGCACTTAAGACGCCTCGGACCATAGCTCCTTTACGATAAAAGCTATCGAAAAAAATCTAAGAACAAAGTGGTGCATAGTTACCGTCGCTATGTTTTAAAAATATTTCTAATCATCAGTGGCGTGCCGTACTCCAGTGGCGTACCAAACTTATGTTTTTTTAAATAGAATGCCCTATTTTTTATTGCATATTTGGAAAGTGCTCGACGAGTACTTATTTTTTTATCTAACATGTTATACCCTTCACTTTAGCGGTTTCGCTGTTATAACCCCTTCTTTCAAAATTGCGCCCCATTTTTGAGATTTTTTTGTAGAGAAACTAATTGACGCCGGCGCCTAAATTTTGAATTGAGGTACAGGTTAAGACCTCGTATACCTTCACATAATTTTTTTTCGGGTAATTTATGGAAAAAAAATAATTTTTGATTGATCTTCGTATGTTGTCATTTTTTCCGAAAATTTCAAATGGCACCCCCCTAAAAAAATTACGGCGTTGTACAGCCAAAACTCTAAATTTTTCATTGGTGTAAAAAAAATTACACATTGCATAACAAAATTTCGGAGAAAAAAGGAATTTCATCGCAAATGTCGGGAAACGTTTTCCGTTCCCAAGTGTGCCATGAGAAAACAAAAGATTGGTAATTGTCAAAGTACCAAAACAAATACACAAATACGGTCAACATAATAGTATGTACCTATTTATTCAACATGATATGAAAAATGCAGATTAAGAAAATTTAACAACTTAAACTAAATGTTCGAAATGACGACCTTCCTGCTGGAGGCATAACCGCAACTTCTGGTGATACACCGCAGTTCATTATTTTCGGTAATAACTGCCTTCTTTCTAACTCTCCTTGGCCGTTTCACACTTCCCGTAGTAGTAAATCTCTCCAACACTTTTTGAAACGCACGTTCATTTGGATGTGCCCTGTGCGGATATCTCGCAGCGTACACTCGTGATGCCAAGAAACAATTCTTGTTACATTCTCCAAGAATAAATATCATGTCAACCATTTCCTCTTGAGTTCGGAACATTTTTAGAACGTTTATCAAAAATGACTTATGGCTGCTACTGACGTCTAATAATTTACTTTGACAATTACCAATCTTTTGTTTTCTCATGGCTCACTTGGGAACGGAAAACGTTTCCCGACATTTGCGACGAAATTCCTTTTTTCTCCGAAATGTTGTTATGCAATGTGTATTTTTTTTACACCAATGAAAAATTTAGAGTTTTGGCTGTACAACGCCGTAATTTTTTTAGGGGGGAGCCATTTGAAATTTTCGGAAAAAATGACAACATGCGAAGATCAATCAAAAATTATTTTTTTGCCATAAATTACCCGAAAAAAAATTATGTGAAGGTATACGAGGTCTTAACCTGTACCTCAATTCAAAATTTAGGCGCCGGCGTCAATTAGTTTCTCTATAAAAAAATCTCAAAAATGGGGCGCAATTTTGAAAGAAGGGGTTATAACAGCGAAACCGCTAAAGTGAAGGGTATAACATGTTAGATAAAAAAATAAGTACTCGTCGAGCACTTTCCAAATATGCAATAAAAAATAGGGCATTCCATTTAAAAAAACATAAGTTTGGTACGCCACTGGAGTACGGCACGCCACTGATGATTAGAAATATTTTTAAAACATAGCGACGGTAACTATGCACCACTTTGTTCTTAGATTTTTTTCGATAGCTTTTATCGTAAAGGAGCTATGGTCCGAGGCGTCTTAAGTGCCACACCCGGTATATAGTCAATGTTCTTTCAATGTTTGGTGCGTCATCTTGAAAAATTTGAATAACTAATCTTTTTACGATATTTTGTATATATTTATCAACAATTGAGCAGCAAAACTTTATCAAATTAATAATAGAGTAACACTATGTTTATGTTGAGTTTAGATTTTTTTTTTTTAATTTCAAATATCTTATATCTTTACCAGTGGCGGCTCGTGGAACATGTTGATGGTAGAGCCACTTATAAATTACCCCCCCCCCCGTTTTTGAAGAAACAAAGAACCGTTTATCTTCCTAGACCAATCGAATATTTTGGCCAAAAAATCAAAAATTTGGAACAAAAAAGATCTAAAATATCGGCCGAAAAAATTAAAAATCCTGGTTTAAAAATAAAAATGCAGACCAAAAAATTGAAAATACAGGCAAAAGAAAAATCATTTGCCATTTTCAGCCCCAAATATAACTCTTTTTAGCTTAAAATAAGTTCCAACGAGAAATTCGAAAATAATAGCAAAACTGAAAATTAAAAAAAAAATTGTACAATAAAATCAATCATTCAAGTTAAGAAAATCTAAAATATGGGACAAAAAAATAAAAAATTAAGACCGAAAATCTAAAATTCGTACCCAAAAATCAAAGTGGTAGACCAAAAAATCAAGATTTTTAACAAACGAATCGAAAATTTAAGTCGACTAAAAATGAAACCAAAACAATCGAAAATACAAAATATAGGCCAAAAAAGTAGGGCCTAAAAACGTGAAAATTTAGACAAAACATCGAAAACTCGGGCGTATGCGGACAAAAAATCGAAAATTTCTACAAACCAATCGAATATTTTGGTCAAAATAATGAAAAATAAAAAGAATTGGAACAAAAAAATCGAAAATACAGAAATGTAAAATATAGGCCAAATAATCAAGAATCCTGATCTAAAAATAAAAAACGAAGACAAAAAATTAAAAACTTAGGTAGAAGCAAAATAATTTGCCAAAAATAAGTTTCTGATCAGAAATTCGAAAATAATAACCAAAAAATAAAAAAAATCACGAAATGAAATCAATAATCCAAGTTAAAAAATCTAAAATATTGGATAAAAAACAGACTTTAAATCTAAAATATTCGATACAAAATTTAGACCAAATATCTAAAATTCTGGCATAAAAATAAAAATGGTGGACCAAGGAACAGGCAAATAAAGAAAATTTTAGGGCAAAAGATAAAAGAAAATAAAAATCTACAATGTTGGCCAAAAAGTCGAAAATTTAGACAAAGCATCAAAAACTCGGATCTAAAGATAATAAACGCAGACTAAACGAAAAATAAAAAATGCGGACCAAAAAATCGAAAATGTTGACAATCAAATCGAGAAGTTAGTAAAGAAAAATTTAGATCAAAAGATTTAAAAAATAATAATACAAATTTCTAATGTAGGCCAGAAAGTCGAAAATTTAGACATTGCATAGAAAATTCGACCGTAAAGATAATAAATGCAGGCTAAAAAATTGAAAATTTCAACAAACGAAACTCGAAAATACCGGAAAAAAATTTAAAAAATCTCGCATATAAATCAATAATTCAGGTTATAGATATTTTAATCAAAATCAAATCAAAAATTTGGAACTGGAGTTAAAATTTCGGCCCGAAAAATAAAAAATGCGGACAAAAGAATCAAAAATTTGAACAATTAAATCGAAAATTTAGGTCAATATAAAGAATATTTAGAATATTTAAAAAAAATAAAAAATACAAAGATAAAATATTTTGACCAAAAATATCGAAAATAAAGGTCAAATATTTAAAAATTCGTCCGGAAAAATAAAAAATGCTTTATCCCTAAATAATGAAAACTATTTACTTGTCACAACTTATAGGTAGAGAAAATCAACTTCATAATGTTTTAGTGCATGTCATAATGATAACTTATATGAAAAAGTGAAAAAAATGTTTTTTTTTTTAGGTTTTCACTAAAATTTTGGTAGCAGAAGTTGTCAGACCATTCATCGACGACATCATGTTTCTTTGTTTTCACTGTAACTTTTTTTTACTTCAAGTGTTTGTGTTGTCTCGGCCAAAACTTCTAATCCTTGCATACTCATTTCCCATATTTCGCCTTTTCAAGGCCAGGTATCTTTAGTTATTTTTTGGAATTCAGTTGAGGTGCTTGCCAAGTTATTATCAAGCAAAGGCTTATTAACTGTAATGAATTTCAACTATCAATTGAAAAACTCCATTAAACGCATCCCCGCGTTCTTTTGCTAAAATATGAACCGCTATCTGAACAGCTGAAGTCACCACTCTCAGAAGCACAAGCATTGCTTCCCAGTTCTCAAGTATTGAGCAATACCAACGCACTCAGCTTAAAATTCTGAGAGGAAGGGCTATAGAATTTTTAAAAATCAAGTATAATACACCTAAGAATTTAATATACAAATTCTAAAATGAGATTATTTTGTGAATTATTTTCAATTTGCGTTATTAAAAATTCTCAATCTTCTCCTGGTAGGCACTGGTTAATCATTATAACTTTTCTTGATCTACTTCTAAATTGACAAACTTGACTCCTGACACTGACAGTGTCATTTTAATCCCTGTATTAGTTTTTGATAGACATCGCCTTCAGACGGACACACAGACTCAGGCTCACGGACACACAGACTCCTAGACACACAGCCACACAGACACACAGACACACACACAGACACACAGACACACACACAGACACACAGACACACACACAGACACACAGACACACAGACACACAGAAACACAGACACACAGTCACACAGACACACAGATACACAGACACACAGACAAACAGATACAAAGGCACACAGACACACAGACACACAGCACACAGACACACAGCACACAGACACACAGACCCATAGACCCTTAGACCCACAGACCCACAGACCCACAGACCTAAACCTGTGCGTTAAGGGGTTAATATAAATTTGATGTAACGACTTATCATTTCATAATTTTAGACCAATAATGACAAACATTTTCATCGATTTTTTTTTAGTTGTTTTATAAATAAAAATTTAAACAAGATGTTAATTTCCTTGTTAACTACAATATTTATTTAAATGTTTTTGTAATATTTGTATATTTAAACAATTATCGGAAAAAAAATAAAATAAATGGTAAAGGTAAACACCCATTTCCAGTATACAAAATTTTTTGAGTTGTGCGGATTTTCAATTATGTTCAAAGTTTCATGTTAATATCTGTATTACTTTTTTGAGATAGAGCGCACACTGACACGCACATGGATACACACGCACATGCACACGCACACACACACGTGTGAATTTTTTTTTCACAATCACAATACTTTCCCATACGTCATAGCGGCTAAACTAAAAATAACATGAATACATAATTATTCAACTCTGCAAAATAAAGCCTTAAACAGTTTTGCAGAGTTAAGTTCTGTATATGAATTGTGATTTAAGTACAATTAATTCACACATCATACATGTGTAATTTCTGATATCCCTGATTATTATTGTAAATCTCGTAAATGTTTCGTTAATGTAGTCGGAGCAGTAATTTGAAATTATCTTCTATATTGTGGTATTATTGCGGCTGCAATGTCCAAGATATATATTATGGGTCATTGTCTCGTGATTTAAATGGTGAAACGTATATCAGTGTAGGGCAAAGGTTGAACGCCACGAATTACAAACCGCAAAACACGGACGTGCTGAATTCTCTAATTTATTTTAGTTATTTCCTTAATTTGGTCGGCGCACATATATGAACGTTCTGCTGTTTCATCAGTTTTATTCAAGTGAGTGTGTCTGTCAGGAAATGTTTACCCACTTCCATGCAAAGCAATTTCAGGGCAAGCCATTTGCTTGGATCATGTTTAATAATTACGAAAATGTATGTCATATAATAAAATCTTAAATAGCAACGCTACTATGTAATAAACAGATAGCTTTGACTGTAAATGTCCGACGTATTCATTTTTTTAAATAAAGGATGGCCGATGGCAATTCGGATTGGGGAGTTTATTCGATCTAATGGAAATATTTTTATCATAAGCGAATGTTTTCTTGTCGCTAATATTGTGGCATTCGTTAAATGTTTTTCGAAGTGTACGGACAAATTAAATCAAGGCTGGCTAGAAAATCGTTGCATTTCAAAAATTAAGGCTGTTCGTCCCGCAACTAATACATAATTGCGTCCTTATTTTTCAAGTAAAACTGATTTGGTTTAACGGATTTTATTACTAAAGAATCAATATGTGTCTCTATAGTAAAAGATTTTAGATTTTCAGCGTTTATTTAAATTTTATTTAATCTTGAAAATACCTATTTTTAAACAGTAAATTACGCATTAATAAAAAATATAATTCTTTAGAAACAAACATTCATCCTTTATGTAACCCTGTGTTAAATATTCTTACATTATTTTTATCGATCACGCCACAATCAGTTATGAACCAAGTGCCAAAAACGCTTCATTTTTTCGAGCCTTAAGGGGATACCACCTTTTTTCGTCGGAGCCGATTTTTAATTTTCGGATAAAATGCTCTACACGTCATCATTTGTGTGGTAAAAATTATTGGAGCTCGAAATATCTCTGTCTGGTCCATTAGAAAATAAATATGTCTATCCTTCAAGTGCACCCATATGAAATTGTATAGGCCCCAACATGTGCATCACATCCATTCTTCATCTGTGCAATCGAGGAACCGACCGAACGCTTATCGCCAGCTTGTTTACATTATTAAAATTTATGGCTTTCATACAAGAGTCGGACCTTTTTCACGCTGAATAGTTAAAAGTTATAAAATACTAACGGGATTTTCTTCCTTCCGATATTTCCGAAAATCGGAAATGGAGAAACCGACGTCCCTCATACAATGGTTAACCTTTTTACATGTTATGCCCTCTTGAAAAATGTGCTTTCAGTTAGTCATGCCCCAAGTCGTAATACCGTTTTTGCTATTCCACGAAATTATATTACAACCCATTTTTCGCGGTACTCATTACACCCCTACCCTAGAAGTTCAGTAAATTTACTTACAAAATTTTGAATAGTCTGTTTTGAGTATTTGAGGTGCTAGTTTAGCCGAGATAAAGAAATTGTGTTTTAGTGTTATTTTTATTATTTACAATTATATTTCGTAAAATATTGTACAATATATTAAACTTTTTCAAGTGATAAGTTTTGGTGTTCGAACATTTTGTTATCAGAATGGATATTGCACGAGGAAATAAGACTGGGCTGCGCTTATCTGCAAAGCGCAAGAAATGTAAAAATCTCACAATTTGGCAAAAGCAAGTTAAAATTTGTATTTGGCGAAAGTAAGTTAAAATTTGTACGATATACTGTTCAACATAATCACTTTATATATTTTTTTCCAAAAGTATACTGCGTTATATCATTAAAAACTAAATTAAAATTAATTTAAAAGCGGGCAGCGTTGTCCCAAAATAACTAAAAGTCTTGGATGATAAGTTTGAGTCATAAAAAATTAGTCTAAGAATGTTTTTTGTTCACGAAAATGTTATAATGTGCTCATTGTTTAATTGTATGGGCAGCATTAATGGGGTACATTTAACACTCAATTTCTTAAACACGCATTTGCGTGTTTAATATGGTTATTAAACACGCTAATTTGCGCATTAATTCACAGAACGCGATTTATGATAATATTTTGTTTACCCTGTTTAATACTGATTTTATTTTTTTTCAATTGTAATTGTAATTACAACCTTAATTTCGATTTTGTTTTTGTTTTTTTTTTAATTTTGATTTTGATTTTAATTTTCGTATAGTGTATAGTGTACAACTCGCATATAATGGCTATTAATCACGAGAACGATGTTTGCGGAACGAGCCGTAGGCGAGTGGAGCTAATCATTATATGCTCGTTGTACAATATACTATTACAGATTTCAACGACGCATTTAATTAAATAAAAATTGTTACCGTTTTGAGGATAAATATATTTTTTTAGGAAATTGAAGTTACTTATCTTATACAATTGATTACCCAAAACAACCAATGCTTTTGAGGGTTGCGATAATGGTATAAATATTAAACAAATTGTGTCAATCGTTATCCAATCTCTTCTTCAAAATCCATTACAGATTATGTAAAACAATATTGCCGTTTTCGGTTGCATTGGTTTTAAAAGCGAAAAGGGGAATTAATGTAAATTTTTGATTCGCCCTGTTCTTAAAACGAATTTAAAATGATACACTGTGTAGGTAGATCATAAATGTTAATTTATAATAAAAACAATATTATTTCTACATAATCTCAAGTGGATTTTGCCAAAAATATACTGAGTGTCCCACCAGCTGTATGTCAAGCGTTGGCAAAAGAAAGAAAATGAAATTTTAAAACGAAAATGTCATATAAACGGTTATTTCCGATTTCTTTTAATTTACGAACAGTCCATTTGTTTAAAAATGTGGCCATCATGTTACTTTCTCCGACTTGATGGCAGCATTTATATTTACGCTTTCGTGGTTTATTTTCTAAAGTGTGCATTGAACGGATCAAACTTAACGCTTAAAACGTCAAAATTATGAAAGATGGAAAAACTATACTTCAAATTCAAAAACTCAGTTTACTCAAAAACTAAAGAGATTTTGAAAAAACGTATTCTTCATAAATTGTTCATTTTGGCATTCTCTACAATTATTATTAACATCAATTTGCTGTAACTATTAGCGTTTCAAATTATATACCAAAAATGAAGAAAAAATTAATAAATTTTCTCGAATAACAATGATTTTATGAAAATTATTTTCAAACCAAAGATGTTCATTTCTTTGTTGTCTTCAATATCTGCGCTTAAATATTTTTGTGATATTTTTCATATTTAAGAAAATATCGGAAAAAAACAAAAAAACAGTTAAGGTAAACACCCACTTCCGGTGTACGAAATTTTACCAAAAGCTTTTCAGTTCTTCGGATTATCGAATAAGACTTATGTTCAAAGTTTCATATCAATTGGCCTATTAGTTTTGAAAATACAGCGCGCACTGACACAAATGGCGAATATTTCCGTAAAAAAAAATTTTGAAAAAAAATCACGATCACAATACTTTCTCGTACTTCGTAACAGAGAAAGTAAAAATGAGTATTTAACCATTCAATCACTTCCATATGTCAAAGTTTGTCATAGAGTTAGCGGGACACTCGGTATTGGATAGCTTACCGGTTAGAACACTAATAAGAAATAACCATATTATCGCTAAAGCCCTTCCTCATTTAGAATTGATAACCTGAGGCACAATTTTTACTTTCTCCGTTACGAAGTACGAGAAAGTATTGTGATCGTGATTTTTTTCCAAAATTTTTTTTTACGGAAATAACCGTTTTGGGGTCCCTAGATGCCATTTCAACAATTACAGGAAAAATTTTGTGTGTGTGTGTGTCTGTGTGTGTGTGTGTGTGTGTGTGTGTCTGTGTGTGTGTGTGTGTGTGTGTGTGTGTGTGTGTGTGTGTGTGTGTGTGTGTGTGTGTGTGTGTGTGTGTGTGTGTGTGTGTGTGTGTGTGTGTGTGTGTGTGTGTGTGTGTGTGTGTGTGTGTGTGTGTGTGTGTGTCTGTGTGTGTGTGTGTCTGTCTGTGTGTGTGTGTGTGTGTGTCTGTGTGTGTGTGTCTGTGCGCGCTGTATCTCAAAAACTAATAGAGCAATTGATATGAAACTTTGAACATCCGTCTTATTTGATAATCTGAAGAATTGAAAAGCTTTTGGTAAAATTTCGTACACCGGAAGTGGACGTTTACCTTAACTGTTTTTTGTTTTTTGCCAATATTTTCTTAAATATGAAAAATATCACAAAAACATTTAAACTAACTTTGAAGACTACAAGGAAATTAACATCATTTGCTTGAAAACATTTTTCATAAAATCATTTTTATTCGAGAAAAAAATTAATTATTATTTTTTTAATTTTTGGTTTATAATTATAAAACGATAATAGTTACAGCGAATTTATGTAAATAATAATTGTAGAGAATGTTAAAATGAACAACTTATAAAGAATAAGTTTTTTTTGAAATCCCTTTAGTTTTTGAGTAAACCGAGTTTTTGAATTTGAAGTATACTTTTTCGATCTTTCATAATTTTGACGTTTTAAACGTCAGTTTCATCCGAGTTTACACAACGATCGATGTACATTTAAAATATGATTTCAATTGAAAATAAACCATGAAAGTGTAAATATAAATGATGATACCATCGGAGAAAGTAACATGATGGCCACATCACAATTTTTTTATTTCGACTAGTTTCGATTTATCTAGGAATAAAATTTTAAATGTGTTAATATTGGCTCCTCTAATTATTTGACAATATCGGTCTTCCTGTACTAAAATTGTACATTCAGGTAATTAGGTCGGTCATTATTGGGGAACTCCAAATGTCGTGGTTTTCTTTTACGATGTGCAATTTTCCCAATAGTAATTTTAATAGGAATTACACTTTTGAATGAAGTCCTCCACTTATCTCCAGAACCCGTAAAAAAGTTTGTTATCTTTAGAATACCATAAGTCAAGTAACACGTCTCAAATCTCGAATGCAATCGGATACCAGGCTGAAGAGAGAGGAGCGCGCTCGAGCGCTAGAAAAGGAACAGAGAAATAGGCGGCTGCCGGATAATACGACGAAAATGAAAATTAGTGTTTTAAATTAATTAAATACGACAAAATGAACAAGTATATTTTTATACTTCAACCTCTATATTAATCACAAAATTCTTCATTAGCCATTCTAATATTTAAAAATGTTAAAATGGATTTGAAATGCGGTTAAAATGGCTTCATATTGAACATCTTTGTAATTATTTTTACACTATTTTCGAGAAAAATAAATAATAACAAGGCTAGCAACATTCTTAGGCTTTCTTGTGTTAAAATTTCAGCAATATATTAAAAATATTGTAATTGTAAGATGTTATGAGCCGACGTACAAATATCACTTCTTTTTTCAGCGAGTGATTCCCCCTTAAACTGATTTTGAAACACAAAGTTTGACATCTGAGAAGACCAACAGTTATGAAAAGGAATCTATCGCGGATCACAATTTAAACAAGCAGCCTTTGCCCACCTGTTACCTAGTCCAACAAAAGAAACTAGCATTTATAGAGATAAATGTTCACCCACAAACATAGTAAATGCCTTAAGTAGACTTATTCCGATATTCCCATAAATATTCCCGATAAACAACAATACCTTCCACGTCGTTAATAATGGAGAAAAAATTGGTTACATAAGCAATTACAATAGGTAAACAAAACAAACGTTACGAATAACACAAACCGGCATAAATCACGATTTTTCCGAGTCAATTCGCCACGGTCACGCAGTCTATTTACAAAACGCAACTGGTAACAAATGGCAATAAACAAATTTAATTCCCCTCGTTTGTTTCCTCCTGCGCTGTAGGCAACAAACAAAGTAATAAAATGCATTGCGGCAATTACAATCTTTGGCATTAAATACGGTTTTAATTATCGCTATTGTGCATTGTGTGTATTATAGTTTTAGTGCAGCTGCAATTTGCTTGTTTACATGTCGCACGCAAATAAGCGGCTATTAAAATGTCGCATGGATTGATGCACAAACTCGCATACTTAATTTAAACGAATCAGCCGTCACTTTTTTCATTTAATTTTGCTGTTTTCTTTTTCGAGACGCAGATGGAAATGCGGGGATTTTGTTTCTATGGCGCTCGCGAAGTCACCAGGATGAAAAATACGGATTATAACGCGTCGTGTTGGAGAATTATTTTACGTGTTTTGTAATCATCTTTTACTTTTTTTTTTATAATATTGTGCAATCCTATACAAAACAACATTCGTGATTAAATTGGTATAATAAATTACCCGACAGAATTAAGATCCCATGTTTTCAAGGACCGCTCACGGGGTGAGTCATGGTACGGCCGAGGTAGTAGAAGTAGTAATGCCTCTCGCGCCGGCAGCTTTTCTTATCTGAGTAAAATTGGAATTTTAACAAAGAAACATAGAAATAAGATAAGAGATTTGGAACGTGTTTTATAAAAAAACAGCAATTAAGGTTTTTAAATGTATTGGAATTTATAATAATCTAATTCAAATTTCGATTACTTACTTTCTCTATACAATTTTGTGAACGTGGAAATTTTTTTTCAGAGTGTTATCTCTTTTGCTATCTTAAATTAAAACAGTGAACAGAAGCCTTATTCGACAATCCGCAGAATTGAAAAACTTCAGACGCTGAAATAAAATGTAGAATTGAAAATACACGCAGCGCATTCATGAAGTTTAAAAAGTCCTTACCAACCTTAAGCTACGATTCATCAAATGTTGTATAGGTATAGTCAGTACTCCTCTATGGTAAGGAAGGATGGACTTTAAAAACAGCATCAATGAACAAAATTGAAGCCTTCGAGATGTGGCTATAGCGAAAAATACTTGGACAGCAAGAATTGCAAACGAGTTAACAGAGGGCGCGAACTATTAGTTACAATAAAAAAGAGGAAAACTGCGTCCCTGTTTTTCACGCTTTATGAATTCGCAATTTTTATTCATTTATAAGGCGCTTATAATTGAACAATAAATGCTTATAATTCCGCTCTCTAGTCATTAGTAATCCCATCGCGATTGATTCCATAAGCAATTTAACATACAAATGTATTCTTTTTATAAGGGATCAATAAGCAATTACCAATAAGCGTTTGATGCCACCCAGATTACCCAATCAATTTACGTGAAAATGTTAAATCGTATTTCTTTTTCTTTTTTCGACGGGAGAAGAGGTGGATTGCGGAGTGGTGAATAATTGATGATATCGGTTCGGGGTGTCGATATTGGCAATAGCCATTACCAATCGGGTATTGACGATTACCAATCATTCGGGAACAGGGCAGCAGGATCCCGCAGGAAGTGCGCCGACGGGCGGCCGACACCGGAGCTGTAGGGGTGGGTATATTGATCGCAGCGCGCCCTCTCGGTCAGGTATTGAACCGGCGTGAACGGTGCACCCTCTGATTATCATCCCCCGCCGTCTGCGAGCTCCTGGTATATTATATTGGAAATTGCTCTAATACCCTTTATACCCCTCGTGCTGGCCATAAACACATACAATGCTATAAATATATGATGGGATACTTCTTGTAAAACTATTCTTTGTTGACAATAATGTTTGAATAAGAGTGCATACTAAAACGTACTATAATAAATAATTAACATTTTATTTATTTAAATTTTTAACTCTTTTATTGGTTTTTGTAGCTGTACGTGTATTTGTTAAAATAATCTTAATTGGTTTGTTACTTATTGGTAAACTCTGTAACTAAGATTACTAGTATTATTTAACTTAAAATCAGAAAGTCGAACGTGAACCGAACCCTAAACCAAAAACCGAATTTTTTACCAGAACCGGAACGTAAAATTGCTCAATTTAAAAACCGGAACGAAATTTGAATATCGGTTAATTTCGTTTAGAACGCAAAAAATAACGGTAAATAAAAATTGCATTCGAATATTTGAAAAAATTGTGAAAAAATGATCAATTAAGAAATTTTCTTCAAAACCTTAAAATCCACAAAAGAATATATTTTTGATTTCACATAAAAATAATTGTCATATGATTAATTAGTTTCTCACTTAACCCGTGGTGAAACATCTCTATATTATATTGATTCCTTAAAATACTTGGTTTAGTTTCACTGTTTTTATTACTATTTTCATTTAAAAATAATAAAAACAGTGAAACTAAACCAGGTGTCTTCATCAGTCAATACAATTGTCATATCCTAGGTGGAAGCAAAATGAACAATCCAAACTTGATCGTGGAAAAGGAAAATTGCATTCAACGATTTAAAAGATTATAAAAGAATAATTAATTTAAGAATTTCTCCCAAAAGCTAAAAAGGATGCACACAAAATAAAATTAATTGCCATATCTTGGATGTAAACAAAACGGCTACATTTCAATCCTGAACTGGAAACACGAAAACTGCATTCAACGATTTAAAAAATTGTAAAAGATGGTGATGTGGCCATCATGTTACTTTCTCCGACTTTATATTTACGTTTTCATGGGTTTATTTTCAATTGAAATCATATTTTAAATGTACATCGAGCGTTGCGTAAACTCGGATGAAACTGACGTTTAAAACGTCAAAATCATGAAAGATGGAAAAATTATACTTCAAATTTAAAAACTAGGTTTACTCGAAAACTAACGAGATTTCGAAAAAAAACTTATTCTTTAGAAGCTGTTCATTATTCACATAAAATTGCTGTAACTATTGTCGTTTCATAATTATAAACCAAAAATTTCAAAAAAATTAATAAATTTTTTTCTCGAATAGCAATGATTTTATGAAAAATATTTTCAAGCAAAAGCTATTCATTTCTTTGTTGTCTTTGATGTTTGTTTAAATGTTTTTGTGATATTTTTTATATTTAAGAAAATATTGACAAAAAACAAAAAACTGTTAAGGTAAACACCCACTTCCGGTGTACGAAATTTTACCAAAAGCTTTTCAGTTCTTCGGATTATCAAATAAGACGTATGTTTAAAGTTTCATATCAATTGCTCTATTGGTTTTTGAGATACAGCGCACACAGACAGACACACACACACACAGACACACACACACACACACAGACACAAAATTTTTTTTTCCAGAAATTGTTGAAATGGCATCTAGGGACCCCAAAACGGATATTTCCGTAAAAAAAATTTTTGAAAAAACATTAATATTAATTAATATTTCCATTATTTTTTATTTTGACATAGGTTGTTGTATATCGTTGAAAAGAGAAAAAAAAGTCTATTTATGCGTGTAAAAATCAAATAAGGCGGCCATTTGAAATAAGAAAGTTGGTATTAATATCTCGGAAACCGCCATCTTGAATTTTATTTTGACTTGATTTCTATATTTGCCTAATTAAACCAAGTAACTTTTATTTAAAACTTTTTTTCGCATCTTTAATAATTATTGAGATATTTGATTTTTTTGAAAATCGCGATTTTCAGTTTTTTTTAAATATTTTCTAAACTGCTCGGAATTTTGAAAATTTCTCAACATAATCTGAATCAGCATAGAAAACTGCACAACATTGCCCATTTAACCAGATCTCTAGCTTTAAGAATAAGAAAGATACCCATGCAATCCTACTCTATTTAGGACACCCTGTATATTATTAATCAATGGAGGAATTCTCTACAAAAAGCTCAAAATCCGTAAAAAAAAATACTTTACATAAAAGCAATTATCATATGCTAGATGGAAACAAAATGGCAACAACTTAAACGAAGGAAAACGAAAAATGTAATGAACAACTGTAAAAATTGTAAAAAATTAATTAATCCAGCTATTCGCCCAAAAGGTTAAAATCAATAAAGACAGCAATTCATTTCTGATTTCCCAGAAGAGCAATTGTCATATTCTAGTTGTTTCAAACTACTAAACTTGATTGAACTGGAAACACCAAAAATGCATTAAAAGATTTGAAAAATCGTGAAAAATTCATTATTGTAAAATTTTAATTCAAAAACTGAAAATCCATAAATAATTATACATTCCGGTTGCATGTTAAAACAATTGCCATAATCAGGTTATGGACAAAAGGGTAACAATTCATAATAGATCTAGTAAAGCGAATATGGCATTCAAAGATTAAAAAAAAAATTGTAAGAAAGAGCTAAAATACATAAAAATAATACGTTTATGATTTCACGTAAAAACAATCGCCAGAATCTAGCTGTGTACAAAATCACAACATTCCGAACTTGATGTGGGATAATTAAAAATGAATTCAATGATATTAAAAAGTGTAAAAAAATTATTATTGCCGAAATTTGTTTCAAAAGCTCAACATTCATAAAAACAATATATTTCTTATTTCGCTTTAAAATAATTGCTATAATCTAGGTGTGTACAAGATAACATTCCAAACTTGATAACGAAAAATGAAGTCGACGATAAAAAGTGTAAAAAAATTATCAAAGTATCAGCTACACAAGTTACCGCAGAAATATTTTTTTTGGTGCTAAATCTTTTATTGACATAAATATACAGTGCGCACCTAAAGTATGGAATATATTCAGTAAAACCGAAATAAAATATTTTTGGAAAAAATTCTCGAACACGTCGATTTTGTTTTTTTAAAAATACTCATTTTTGCATGAAAGTCGATTTTCAGTCGTCGTTTGTTTTTGAGTAATGACGTCATCCATTTTGTTTCTAAATGACAACCCTCTATTTTTGTTCTTGATTTTGAGAGATCTTTTCATTGTCGAACTGGCAGTATAAAAATATTGCCATCTTACATCAGAAATTTTTCGAGTAAATGACAATTGAAGGTGAGAACTTGACATCTAGAGTTGTTGCAAAATGACCCTGTTCCAAACAAAAATGATCTTGACCTTCCATACATACAATATGGTTTCAGCAAGATGGTGCAACCCCGCACTATGCGCGTTTTTTAGACAATTGCATTACGAAGAGGTGGATTGGCAGGTGAGGACCGATAGAATAGCCTGCGAAAGAGATAAATGCGCAGAATTAGCCTGGAAAATATTCAAAATGTTCAAGAAGAATTTCTACATGTTCGATTAAAAAAAATTAAATAAAAAAAACGCGCATAGTGAGGGAATGCGCCGTCTTGCTGAAACCATATTGTATTATATAAAAGGTCAAGATTATTGTTGTTTGGAAAAATTGCTACAAGCGCCGGAACAAGGTCATTTTGAAAAAATTCTAAATCTCGGGTTCTCACCTACAATTGTCATTTACTCGAAAAATGTCTTATGTAAGATGGCAACATTTTTATACTTCCAGTTCGACAATGAAAAGATCTCTCAAAATCAAGAATAAAAATAGGGGGTTGCCATTTAAAAACAAAATGGCTGACGTCATTACTCAAAAACAAATGACGACTGAAAATCGACTTTCATGCAAAAATGTGTATTTTTATAAAAGAAAATCGACATGTTTGAGGATTTTTTCCAAAAGTATTTTATTTTGATTTTACTGACTATATTCCATACTTTAGGCGCGCACTGTATAAAAGAATGAAGCCATCAGAACAAAATTTGGAGGACATATTAATGTGCGATTAAATATGAATTTTTAATTTTATTTTCATTTTAAATGCTCAATATAATTTTTCACCTGAATTTTTCTAAGAAAAAAAGTTGGTCTTTACTTTTGTTATTTATTATTTTGATAATGAATACGCTCTCAATTGGAATAACTCAGATTATTGTTCATAGTAATTACAATGCGTGAATTGATATCTGACTAGCAAAATTATTCTCACCATAACAAGACATTTGTCAAACTCATGGCAAGGGTTTTTTTTAAATGGTACATTGTTCAACTTATTTTTATTATTTCTGAGGTGAATTCTGGTACAAACGTAAATTAAATGGATGATTCATTTATAATTTTCAATTCTCTAAAAAATATTCCTTTGCGATTTTTCTCTAAAATTAATAGGGAGAAAATAATTACACATATTTAATTTTACATGTTAAATCCCTATGTTCGCCCCTTATCCCAGTTTATATGAATTATTTTTGTATTTTCCTCCTAATTTAAGTTTAATTTTGATTATGAAAAATGTTCTTGTATTTCTTAAAAATGTTCTTAAATTGTATTTTGCTTTCGTTTTTAACAATAAAACAATCATTTTTTTTAAATCCTATTTTTAGAAATGCATTAAAAAACAAAGTGCAATTCTTTGTTATCTTCAACACTTACTAAACAATATCTTTTTTGAACTTTTGCAGAAAATGTTGAATGTTAGCTCTCAATATAACGTACAAATACAGGGTGTCCACGGAAGATAGTGCCCACACTAAAAGCTTTAAGAAAAATCTGTTGATGGATTATCATAGATCGTGTCTTAATGCATGGCCGAAAAATATTTTCGTATATACAGCGTGTTTCATTTTTGAGTTACACACCAAAGTTTTTTTTTTTACTTAAGCTGAGCCATTCAGTCACACACGGCTGTTAACACACCAAAGTTGTATTTTTAAAAATGAAACACCCAGTATGGCATTTTGTTTAATATTTCGGAAGACCAATTTAAAAGCAAAACAAAATAAAAAAGGTTCTAGGATGTTTTGACTGCCAACTGTCTAGTTATTTTATATGAAAACACATTAAAGTTTAATAAGTCTCACCTCCACCATTTTTGAAAGAAAAATTGTATTTTTTTAAATGCAACACATATTATTTTGTTTAATATTTCGAAAGATCATTTTAAAAGCTCAGCAAATTGAAATAAGATTCTACGCTAAATTGTCTAGTTATTTACTCTTTTATATGAAAGCACATTCAAGTTTAAAAAATCTCACCTCCGCCATTTTGAAAGAATTAATTTTTGTTATTCGGTTAGAAAATTTTCTATTGCTTCATTAAAGGGTTGTCATTTTGTAGCGTTATTGTGATCCATTAATACAGAGTGTTCCAAAACGTAAAATATACATTTTCTCACTTTTTTTAAATTGGGACAACCTATATATTTTTATGGCATTGAATTCATTTTTCTATAAGCTTTTATTTAACACCCAGCTTGTATGGGTATAGCATTATTACAGTTATTGTGTTATATTTTTTAAGTAAACAATTTCTGTAAAAATCACACCTTTTTTATTCATAATAAAATCAAACCAAATAAAAAATTAACTACCCTTAGTAGTTTTATTGTGATGGGATGGAAGACTTCTTTTATTTTAAACGTTTAGTCGCATTCCGGAAATATGTTTTTCTGCAGCCGTCCCGAAAATAAAACTTTAGGTATGATTTATTCAATCGAAAGTACCATTTTACACAAAGCGTACCGAAAGTTGTTATTTTCGGTGCGATTTTGTTTCACATTCGAAACGATTTCGAATTCGCTTATATATGTAGGTGGCCTTGATAAAAACATCTTTGTATTTAATTATGACAGCGCTTGTCATATAACATTCGTATATGTTTTTGCTTTTTTAACAAATAAAAAACGGCTGCAGAAAAAATATTGTACGTAACTCGTTCCAAAAGTGATTTTACGGGACTCGCAATATCACTTTCGGAACTTGTTACGTAAATTACTATTTTTTTTTTCTAAAGAAAACCAAATTAATGTGATCTATGCCCGAGGAGAGGTGGATATAAATGTTTTGCTGGCCTCTAGAATTTATGGTCAACTCTACCCAAATAAAGACATCCTCATGTTAAGTCATTTCAAGAACTAAAAGACAGATTTGAAGCAAGTGCTCCGTAAGTTATTAACAAACATGTTGTGTTGGACCTGCGGATAACGAAGAAAACGAATTATATATTTTGGTAAAGGTACAAAAAAAATGCACCGGTTTCATCCATACCATGATTTTGCAAAACGTGTAACGTTTTCTAAAAATATCTTTGAGAGGATCAACCAGGATTGGATTTTTTACGAAAAGGTGATAAAGGTACCTACAAATATAATGGTTCTGAGGAAAAAGTCATGTAAACGTACGTTACGTTTTTTCGAGATTTTTTTATAAAGAAATGGAAAGGTTGATTGAATTATCACCAAGTATATGTCAAAATATAACTTGTAAGGAATATCTACAATTTTTCTCGGACTAAAATATTTCAAAATGGCGGCACCACAGCTGCTGGAATTCGGCACCTCAAATTTGCACCGTGCAGCCTACAGGTCTCAAATCCCAACTAAAATAAAAAAAATAAATTCACATCGTTAAAATACGTTAATACTACCGTGGACAAAAAAAATGACACCCCTAATTTTATTAATGTAAATATGACTTTTCATTTGACAAACCGGCAAATGTCAATCTAAGCTCTGGCACAAAATCAAAGCATGTTGGGAGGCAATACCTTTTTAGATTTACTGTATTGCTAGTTATAACGAAATTTAACATGTAGGTTTCACTTCTAAAGGTATGTGTTCTGTGGTTATAACTGTCACTGTCAAATATTAAGGTTACATAAGTCAAATTCACAACACTAAAAAATAAGAAATAATAGACACATGACAAATTAGGGGTGTCATTTTTTTTGTCCACGGTAGTATGCTTTGCACGACGCCGAGAAAAGAATAGATAAAAGAAAATACAAAATTGTGATGTGGCCATTATGTTACTTTCTCCGACTTGATGGAATCATTTATATTTACACTTTCATGGTTTATTTTAAATTTAAATCATATTTTAAATGTACATCGAGCGTTTTGTAGACTCGGACAAAACTGACGTTTGAAACGTCAAAATTATGAAAGATGGAAAAATTATACTTCGAATTCAAACACTTAGTTTACTCAAAAACTAAAGATATTTAAAAAAAAAACAAATTCTTTATAAGTTGTTTATGTTGGCATTATCTACAATTATTATTAGAATAAATTTGCTGTAACTGTTATTGTTTCATAGTTATAAATCAAAAATGAAAAAAAAATGTTTCTCGAAAACCAATGCTTTTATCAAAATCTTTTCAGTTTTTTGGATTATCAAATAAGACTTATGTTTAAAGTTTCATATCACAGACACACAACCACAAACATTTTTTTTTTAGAAATTGTTGAAATGCCATCTAGGGACCCCAAAAAAAAATTTAAAAAAATTTCACGATCACAATACTTTCTCGTACTTCGTAACGGAGAAAGTAAAAATGCAGGTCGTTTGAATAAAAAAATCAAAAAAAACCTTGTTTCTGTATAAACAATCGGCAAAAAAACGATAATAAATTTTATTTATTTTTTTTAAACACGGACGTCATGCAATGGCCAGTGAGTTGAAGAATATTTATGGAATGTTTCATCAAAATCGGTTTAAAATTCATTGAGCTACAGCACGGCACGCGAAATTTTACGTTTTGGTAAAAACGCCTTTAAAGTTTTCGATACAGAAAAGTAGTGGTTGATGCATGACACCTATATATGCTACAGAAATATCGATACTTCAAATTCGGATCTGAACATTTAGGAGCGTATTCTCTAAGTGTTAAACTAATTTTCTAATTAAGAAAAAAACATGTCAAAATAATTCAAATTACATGACTCCCCTCCCCCCTTAATCGCCATAACTTAAATCAACACTGGCTTAGAGAATTTGATCACCAAAATCGATGATCTCTAATTGTTTTGAGAAGAATTATCGGTCCTTTCCTTTTCGACGATTATTTAAACAGCTTGCAATATAGTCGATTTCTTCAAGAAGAATTATTATTGGAGTATGTAAACTAAGCCACAAGAAAAATTGTGCGGCTGCAGTAAGATGGCTCCCCTGCTAAATTTCATCATACTGTTCGACAATTCTTGGGTAACACTTTCTGATTGGTGGATTGGATTTACTTAGCCACCGAAGTCTCCGGATATAATCTCAGTAGATGTTTTCTGTGAGGGCTTGTTAAAAATACAACGTTTCGAACCCGGATGACCATCCCCAATGACATGGAGAGAATAACTTAATTCCATCACTGTGAAAACGCCAAAAGCAATAGCTTTTTTTATTCGCAGACTAAATTTTTGTATGGAGAGAGCCGGCAGGATTTTCGTACATTTGTTCTAGAATTAACTTTCCAAACAACTTATTTTAAATTGTTTATTACATGTTGCTTAAAACATTTATGGTAAAAACTCGAATGTATCTAGCGCCAAACGGCACTTTAAATTTGTTTGAAATTTTAAAACTCGCGTATCTGTGGACATGGATTGATTAAAAAATGTATAATTTCTATATTTCCAAAGGGCACTATAAACAAATTATTTTAAATTGCTTATTACATGTTGCTTAATACATTTATGTTGAAAACACGAACTTATCTAGCGCCAAACGGCACTTTAAGAATTTTTGAAATTTGAATACTCGCCTATCTGTGGACAATGATCTATTAAAACATTAATTACTTAGTTATTTCCAAAGACATCCACAACTAAATTATTTTAAGTTACCTTATTCATGTTGCTTGTCGTGTTTATGTTTAAAAATCGAATGTGTGTAGCGCCAAATGCCACTTACAATTTTTTGAGGTTTTATTTTTCCCGATTTCTTGGTCGATTTTTTAAAAATCATTACTTAGTTGTTTTTAAAGGGCACTATAAATAAATTAGTTTAAATTGTTCGATAGTTGTTGCTTGTGGTATTTATGTGAAATTTGTTTATGCAAGTAGCGCCAAACGGCATGTTATATTTTTTTTACTGTGGTGTGCAATTGTTGAAAATAAAGAATAATTTTAAAAATTAATTCCATCCCGAGTTTTGACGAAAAATTCAAACGAATTATTTTTAATTGTTAGTAGAATATCCCTTAATATGTTTGTGTAAACATTTGGATCGGGGTTACACCCTAACGGCTGTAATGAATATTTCATTGAGATTGGTCACAATTCGGGTGATGGTGGAGGCGCCAAAATCCATGGCCAACTTCTCGTCGGTCTGTAGATTTATTTAATCATCATGATTAAAACTCTCTGCACTTATGTTATCCATTCATGTAAATTACATGCAAATGTACAATAGTTATATTTTTTTATTTCCCACCATTTAAATCCCATTCGCATTGTTAGCTAAACAATCTGAGCACAAATAACATGTCTGCAACTGTAATTATTCGGCTAAAGCTTATTCCACGCACGTAGAACGCGCCCGAAGTAAAATTAATTATCGTCAACAACAGATTAAAGGGCAATTAAATAGAGCGGGAATTCTGTAAATTTCGATAAGTACCTCTCCAATTAAGGGCCAATGCGGGTTTCCAATAGCGTTATCGTATATTGATTCACCTTTGGCCTTTACCTCCATGTATGTAATATGTAAACACACTCACACACACATACACACATACACGGGATAGGTAAAGCTCAACAAATGGGCTCAACGTTTGCAAATGCTAAACTAGATTTTCAAACGGACATTTAATTTTAGTTCGTTCCCTAAATTCGAGTCCTTTGATGTGGATTTGTGCGTTGTGGAAACATGCAGCAATTGCATTATCATGGATTTTGCGATTTTAACTTTATGAACGATAAATATACCTATTGTTCAAAACATCGGTTACATGAATTAAAAGTAATATTTAATAAAGTCTAGTAGATAAACCGCATTAAATCTAATATATAAAATTTTCGTGTCACAGTGTTTGTAACAAAACTCCTCCGAAACGGCTTGACCGATTTTTATAAAATTTTGTGTGTATATTGAGCAGGTCTGAGAATAGGACGTAAACTATTTTTAATACCCGTAAATGATAAGAGTGGTCCACCGCAAATTTTTTATTTTTAGTTTTTGGACAAATTTTTTTTTTTTTTTTTTATGATTCGGCATTAAAAAATACATACAACCCTAAATTTTCACACTTCTACCACCGACCACTATTTTTTAATAGCGATTTTAGTACTTTAATAATTTTCTACTCTCGGCGATCGACCGCTCGATCAGTTATTCCTTTTCCATTGTTTGCGCCGACGGTTATTAATGGGTTTTAATGGGCTTACCCTGTAGATTCGTATCGATAAATGTAAATAAATAAGTAGCTAAAATTATTTAAAAAAAATATAAACAAAATATTAACAGCAAATGCTGCACTGAGCTCAATTGCAACACTTGCAATGCGATGAACAATTAAGTCGGCTTTAAATACATAAATTGGTGATAACGATTGATTTATAATACGCGCGCCATCTCTTGGTGGTTGGAATGTCGCTCGCGGTGGTGTTACGAATTAAAATATTCTGCGGAAGATTCTGTGCGCGGTTAAGAATTTTTTTAATAATTTTGCCATTTAGTTCAAATTCGTTGATTATTAAAAAAAATTATGAATTTTTGAAGCAATAATTGCATGTTAGATCGATCATGAATTTCAAAAATTAAAAAAAAAATATTTCAACTGGCGATACATGTTTTTATTAGTAACAATACACTTCTTACATTCTTTAGCTTTAATAATTTTGTTATTTAGTTCAAATCCGTTGATTATTAAAAAAGTTATTAATTTTTGAAGCAATAATTGCACGTTAAAGCGATTATGAATTTCAAAAATTCTAAAAAAATATTTCAACTCGCGATACATGTTTTTATTAGTAACAATACACTTCTTACATTCTTTAACTTTAATGATTTTGTTATTTAGTTCAAATCCGTTGATTATTAAAAAGTTATGAATTTTTGAAGCAATAATTGCACGTTAAAGCGATCATGAATTTTAAAAATTCTAAAAAAAATATTTCAACTGCCGATACATGTTTTTATTAGTAACAATACACTTCTTACATTCTTTAGCTTTAATAATTTTGTTATTTAGTTCAAATCCGTTGATTATTAAAAAAGTTATGAATTTTTGAAGCAATAATTGCACGTTAAAGCGATCATGAATTTTAAAAATTCTAAAAAAAATATTTCAACTGCCGATACATGTTTTTATTAGTAACAATACACTTCTTACATTCTTTAGCTTTAATAATTTTGTTATTTAGTTCAAATCCGTTGATTATTAAAAAAGTTATGAATTTTTGAAGCAATAATTGCACGTTAAAGCGATCATGAATTTTAAAAATTCTAAAAAAAATATTTCAACTGCCGATACATGTTTTTATTAGCAACAATACACTTCTTACATTCTTTAACTTTAATAATTTTGTTATTTAGTTCAAATCCGTTGATTATTAAAAAAGCTATGAATTTTTGAAGCAATAATTGCACGTTAAAGCGATTATGAATTTCAAAAATTCTAAAAAAATATTTCAACTCGCGATACATGTTTTTATTAGTAACAATACACTTCTTACATTCTTTAACTTTCATAATTTTCTTATTTAGTTCAAATCCGTTGATTATTAAAAAAGTTATGAATTTTTGAAGCAATAATTGCACGTTAAAGCGATTATGAATTTCAAAAATTCTAAAAAAATATTTCAACTCGCGATACATGTTTTTATTAGTAACAATACACTTCTTACATTCTTTAACTTTAGTGATTTTGTTATTTAGTTCAAATCCGTTGATTATTAAAAAGTTACGAATTTTTGAAGCAATAATTGCACGTTAAAGCGATCATGAATTTTAAAAATTCTAAAAAAAATATTTCAACTGGCGATACATGTTTTTATTAGTAACAATACACTTTTTACATTCTTTAGCTTTAATAATTTTGTTATTTAGTTCAAATCCGTTGATTATTAAAAAAGTTATGAATTTTTGAAGCAATAATTGCACGTTAAAGCGTTTATGAATTTCAAAAATTCTAAAAAAATATTTCAACTCGCGATACATGTTTTTATTAGTAACAATACACTTCTTACATTCTTTAACTTTAATGATTTTGTTATTTAGTTCAAATCCGTTGATTATTAAAAAAGTTATGAATTTTTGAAGCAATAATTGCACGTTAAAGCGATTATGAATTTCAAAAATTCTAAAAAAATATTTCAACTCGCGATACATGTTTTTATTAGTAACAATACACTTCTTACATTCTTTAACTTTAATGATTTTGTTATTTAGTTCAAATCCGTTGATTATTAAAAAGTTATGAATTTTTGAAGCAATAATTGCACGTTAAAGCGATCATGAATTTTAAAAATTCTAAAAAAAATATTTCAACTGCCGATACATGTTTTTATTAGTAACAATACACTTCTTACATTCTTTAACTTTAATAATTTTGTTATTTAGTTCAAATCCGTTGATTATTAAAAAAGTTATGAATTTTTGAAGCAATAATTGCACGTTAAAGCGATTATGAATTTCAAAAATTCTAAAAAAATATTTCAACTCGCGATACATGTTTTTATTAGTAACAATACACTTCTTTACATTCTTTAACTTTAATAATTTTGTTATTTAGTTCAAATCCGTTGATTATTAAAAAAATTATGAATTTTTGAAGCAATAATTGCACGTTAAAGCGATCATGAATTTTAAAAATTCTAAAAAAAATATTTCAACTACCGATACATGTTTTGATTAGTAACAATACACTTCTTACATTCTTTAGCTTTAATAATTTTGTTATTTAGTTCAAATCCGCTGATTATTAAAAAAGTTATAAATTTTTGAAGCAATAAGCAAGCCTAAACCGTTTTGGGCCATTATCGTCACCACTTTATTTGCTCAATTTCAATGGGCCACACACGGACGACGGCGCAGCGCAGCGGAGTTGTCGTCTGTCACCAGTTATCTGCCTTAATATATATACGGACCATTCGCGGTCGACGGCGCAGCGTAGCGGAGCCGTAGTTCGTCACCCTTGCTTAATTTTTAAGGTTTACGCACCAGTTTATTTGCTTAATTTCAATGGGCCACACACGGACGTCGTCAGTCACCAGTTATCTGCCTTACTATATATAAATATATATGAACCATGCACGGACGACAGCGCAACGCAGCGGAGCCGTCGTTCGTCACCAGTTACCTTGCTTGATTTTAAAGGACTACGCACGGACGACAATAATAATACAATACAATAATAAACACTATGTTTTTGAATATTTTTTTTTAATGAATTATACCAATTCGAATTCAATATTCATAGTTTAGACAGGACAACGTCTGTCGGGTCAGCTAGTTAAGTAA
Organism: Ocypus olens; assembly: GCA_910593695.2. NCBI lineage: Eukaryota > Metazoa > Arthropoda > Insecta > Coleoptera > Staphylinidae > Ocypus > Ocypus olens. The sequence goes on along the minus strand of OU343050.1, from coordinate 50,046,701 downwards.
TAAAAGAATCAACACTAATTTATTGTTGGAACTCAGAGAGGCGGAATTTTCTGTAAACACAATAAAATAATCGGAATTATCTACATAATTGCAATGGAAAATCTTGATGCACATTATAATTAATTGAAATTCAATTATCAGCTGGTTACATCGGAATTAATAATTACTGCGGATTAATGTTTAAAGCAGATTCAATGGATTTAGTGGAATTGATTAATTTTTAAAATATCCACGCACGCATTGTGTTGCCCGTTTATTTGAAAATATTAATAATAGAATTAGGTGAATTTTCCTTGGAAAAGGCATTACGCTTAAGCTAAACACGTAATAACGTAATAGCGAAGATTCCATCTCTTGAATGGGAAGTCGACGCGATGGGGAATTACGGAAAATTCCCGTAGGATCCGGAGCAAATTGTTTGCAGACTATTTCCATTTCAAATTTCGTTTCGATTGAAATTTACTATCTCGTTTTTGTTCTTCCGCATAAAATAAATGCACATGAAGTATTGTATTGAGGTCCCGTTTCGCTTGTTTTGAAAATTGCTTCCTCCTGTTTAGCGTTCTCCCTCAGATGTTGGAGATGATATAAAATGTAATATTTGTAGATAATAGTATTTTCTTTATAATCAATAGCCTGTGAAGGCTGAAAGACCTCCGGCCAATTGCCTGTTGAAGTCATTTGTAAAAGGGTCTCAATAAATGTATTCTATCTCAAAAGACTGTTTAAGTCCAACGAAGGAGGATTATAAATTATATAAAGTTCATTCATCGCTTAATTGCAACCAAGTTAGATCCTGTGAAAAATCAGAAATATTTTTGGCGGTTTTTACAAAACTCCAAAACTCAGGAAGATTATCAAAGTTGATCTATCCTGTGAAAAATCAGAAATATTTTTGGCGGTTTCTAGAAAACTCCAAAACTCAGAAAGATTATCAAAACTAATTAATTATAACCTCTTAAGAGCCAGACTGTCGACAATTTTTCTTAGTCATAATTGAGTTAAGGACGTCATCAAATTTTGCATTCGTCTGTTTGATCATTTTAATTGTAAGGTGGCAAAGGTTTAATCCAGAACCTAGAATATATCTCAGTCATAAAAAATTGTAAATCAGATTGCCGAACAAAACCTCTGCAAAATTATATTTTAACATTTAACATTGTACACGAGTTGTGAGACAAAAATTGTTAATTTTATTAAACAGACTGATCGTTAAACACTCAAATAAACTAAATTTATTTATGAGAGAGAACTCACGTATTTAATAATAAATCTCTGTAATTACATACTCGTTATAACATATAAATAATAGGAGTAACATATTTAGGATTATAAATGTACAATTTTAAATGTAGATTTAACGTCGCTTTGATTAATGCTCGCTAATTCATTACGAGTTGCAAGTTCTCTCCCCATCGCTTTGTCATAATTTTTAATCCTCGCCTTATACACATTTTCCATTCAGCTAGACAGAACTTTTCGCATTATACTCCGGACTAATTAATTCAGTATGATGAACCACTATTTGGGTTCGGATGCCCGTTTTCAATTATGCCGGCTCGCAAATGGAAATGCTACAATAAGGATAGGCTTGTTAATTTATTTAAATTGAATGTGAACGGCATGAATTATTATGTTTTTTTTTATGACTGAGCAATTATTTATTTTCCGATTTTCAGCGTTTTTAAGTCCCCTCGTACGAAAAAGCGTTTGTTTTGTATGAAACTCTAAGTTTGGTTCGGATGGAAATCAATAGTAGTAAACCGACCAACCCATGAATGTATCAAATGTTTTTCTTGGAAATAAATAAATTGAATTGAATTGAAATATTGATGCTTGAAATTAAATACTTGAATACTTATTATCTGTATAAGGTCATTTTGAAATCATCTTCTTGTAGTGGAAGAAATATGGTTCCCCAATTGTTATTTAATATGGTTAATAGATATTTAATGGCCATCAAAATCATTTGTAAATGAGGTCAAACAGTAACTTTTGATTTTTCCAATTTGACTATGTCTTCGAATGTTGCGCATTTCGGGAAACAATTATTTAAACGAAGTGAAAGAAAAAATGTTTTCCAATTGTTATCTAATATTGTTAATTAACTGAACTATAAAGAACATTTGTGGCTGTTTAAATCATTCGTGAATTAAGTCAAATAATAACTTTAGATTTTTTCATTTGAACGTGTCTTCGAATGCTAGGCATTTCAGAAAAAAATATTTAAACGAAGTGGAAGAAAAATGATCCTGCAATTGTTATCTAATATTGTTAATAGGACTATGAAGAACCTTTGTTGTTGGTAAAATCATTTGTAAATGAGGTCAAGCAGTAACTTTTGATTTTTGAAAGTTGACCAAATCTTCGAATATACCGTATTTCTGGAAAAATATATTTAAAGAAAATGAGAGAAAAATGGCTATTTAATATCATTAATAGAACCACTAAAAACATTCATTGCCATCAAAATCATTTGTAAATGCAGTCAAACAGTAACTTTTGATTTTTTTAATTTGCTCACATCTTCGAATATTTCGCATTTCAGGAAATAATTATTTAAACAAAGTGGAAGAAAAGTGGTTCTCCAATTATTACCTTATATAGTTAATTTAACTATGAAGAACATTTTTTGCCCTCAAAATCATTTGTTAATGAGATCAAACAGTAACTTTTGATTTCTTTTTAAGTTGACCAAGTCTTCGAATGTACCGCATTTCTAGAAATAGTTATTTAAATGAAGTGGAAGAAAAATGATCCTGCAATTGTTATCTAATATTGTTAATAGAACTATGAAGAACATTAGTTGTTGGCAAAATCATTTTTAATGAGTTGACCAAGTCTTCGAATATACCGCATTTCTGGAAAAATATATTTAAACAAATTAAAAAAAATGGTCCTCAAATTGCTATTTAATATTATTAATAGAACCACAAAGAACATTAATGGCCATCAAAATAATTTGTAAATGCAGTCAAACAGTAACTTTTATTTTTTTAATTTGCTCACATCTTCGAATGTTTCGCATTTCAGGAAATAATTATTTAAACAAAGTGGAAAAAAATTTCCTCCAATTATTATTTAATATTGTTAACAAAACTATGAAGAACATTTTTGGCCATCAAAATCATTTGTAAATACGGTCAAACCGTAACTTTTGATTTTTTTTAAATTTCACAATGTCTTCGAATGTTACGCATTTCAGGAAAAAATTATTTAAACAAAGTGGACGAAAAATGGTCCTCCAATTGTTATTTAATATTGTTAACAGAACTATGAAGAACATTTTTGACCATCAAAATCATTTGTAAATACGGTCAAACCGTAACTTTTGATTTTTTTTCCAATTTGGTCATATCTTCGAATGTTTGGCATTTAAACAAATAATTATTTAAACAAAATGAAAGAAAAGTGGTTCTCTAATTGTTACCTTATACTGTTAATAGAACTATGAAGAACATTTGTTGCCCTTAAAATAATTTGTAAATGGGATCAAACAATAACTTTTGATTTTTTTAAGTTGACTAAGTCTTCGAATGTACCGCATTTCTGGAAATAGTTATTTAAACAAAGTGGAAGAAAAGAGGTTCTCTTATTATTACCTTATACTGTTAATAGAATTATGAAGAACATTTTTTTTCTTGAAAATCATTTTTAATTTGACAATATCTTTAAATGTTACGAATTTAAGGTAAAAATTATTTAAACAAAGTGGACGTAAAATGTTCAATTGTTATGCAATATTACTAACAGAACTCTGAAGAACGGTTTTGGGCATCAAAGTCATTTGTAAATGCGGTCAAACAGTAACTTTTGATTTTTTTTCAATTTGGTCATATCTTCGAATGTTTGGCATTTTAGGAAATAATTATTTAAACAAAGTGGAAGAAAAGTAGTTCTTAAATTATTATTTCATATTGTTAAAAGATCTATGAAGAACATTTGTTGCCCTCAAAATCATTTGTAAATGAGGTCAAACAGTATCTTTTGATTTTTTTTAATTTGACCATGTCTTCGTATGTCACGCATTTCAGGAAAAAAAAATGTTATTTAATATTGTTAACAGAACCATGAAGAATATTTATCATTTGTAAATGCGGTCAAACAGTAACTTTTGATTTTTTTTCAGTTTAGTCATATCTTCGAATGTTTGGCATGTCAAGAAATAATTATTTAAACAAATTGGAAGAAAAATGGTCCTCCAATTGTTATATAATGTTGTTAAAAGAACTATGAAGAACATTTTTGGCCATTAAAATCATTTGTAAATACCGTGAAACAGTAACTTTTGATTTTTTTTTCAGTTTGGTCATATCTTCGAATGTTTGGCATTTCAGGAAATAATTGTTTAAACAAAGTGAAAGAAAAGCGGTTCTCCAATTGTTACTTTATATTGTTCATAGAACTATAATAGTTATTTATGCAACAAGTGAGTAAAGTAATACTTTTTTTCACGAGTAGGAAAGATTGCCGCATGAGCCGAAGGCGAGTGCGGCAATTCCTACAAGTGAAAAAAAGTTGCTTTACTCTCGAGTTTCATACAAAATTTTTTCTACGTCCGTAACTTTAAATAAATTTATAAATTTGATAAAACCTTAATCAATTTTTATAAGTAATAATACTTGTTTTAAATAAAGAAAATAATAATAATCATCAAGTTGTCTTGATCGGAAACGAATGTTTGATATTTATCGGCGGAACTCGCGGCGTGTTGCGAGGCGTTCATGACACACTTTGCGCAAACAATTTTTTAGTTGCGTTAAAAAATGAACCGCTACGGCACTTTTTTTCACGCAAAAGAGTGAAAAAATGAACCGTTATGGCACTTTTTTTCACGCTACTTGAAGGGTTCAGGAATCACGTATTTTATGAACGCAGATTAATGAAAAAAACTGTACATTTTATAACGGACGTAGAAAAAGAACATTAGTTGCCCTCAAAATCATTTGTAAATGAGGTCAAAGAGTATCTTTTGATTTTTTTAATTTTACCATGTCTTTGTCTGTTACGCATTTCAGGCAAAAAAAATATTTGAACAAAGTGGACGAAAAATGATCCTCCAATTGTTATTTAATATTGTTAACAGACCCATGAAGAACATTTTTGGCCATCAAAGTCATTTGTAAATGCGGTCAAACAGTAACTTTTGATTTTTTCAGTTTGGTCACATCTTCGAATATTTGGCATTTCAGGAAAAAAATATTTAAACAAAGTGGATAAAAAATGGTCCTTCAATTGTTATTTAATATTGTTAACAGAGCTATGAAGAACATTTTTGGCCATCAAAATCATTTGTAAATGGGACCAAACAGTAACTTTTGATTTTTTTTAATTTGCTCACATCTTCGAATGTTTCGCATTTCTGAAAATAATTATTTAAACAAATTGAAACAAAAGTAGTTCTCTAATTATTACCTTATATAGTTAATAGGACTATGAACAACATTTATTACCCTCAAAATCATTTGTATATGAGGTCAAACAGTAACTATTGATTTTTTTTCAATTTGATCATATCTTCGAATTTTTTGCATTTCAGGAAATAATTATTTAAACAAAGTGGAGGAAAAATTGTCCTCCAATTGTTATTTAAAATTGTTAATAGAACTATGAAGAACAGTTTTCGCGATCAAAATTATTTGTTAATAAGGTCAAACAGTAACTTTTGATTTTTTTAATTTGACCATGTCTTCGTATGTTACGCATTTAAAAAAAAATGTTATTTAATATTCTAACAGAACCTTAAAGAATATTTTTGACCATCAAAGTCATTTGTAAATGCGGTCAAACAGTAACTTTTGATTTTTTTTCAGTTTGGTCATATCACCGAATGTTTGGCATTTCAGGAAATAATTATTTAAACAAAATGGATAAAAAATGGTCTTCCAATTGTTATTTAATATTGCTAACAGAATTACGAAGAACATTTTTGGTGATCAAAATCATTTGTAAATACGGTCAAACAGTAACTTTTGATTTTTTTTCAATTTGGTCATATCTTCGAATGTTTCGCATTTCAGAAAATAATTATATAAACAAATTGAAACAAAAGTGGTTCTCTGATTATTACCTTATATAGTTAATAGAACTATGAAGAACATTTGTTGCCCTCAAAATCATTTGTAAATGAGGTCAAACAGTAACTATTGATTTTTTTTTCAATTTAGTCATATCTTCGAATTTTTCGCATTTCAGGAAATAATTATTTAAACAAAGTGGAGGAAAAATTGTCCTCTAATTGTTATTTAAAATTGTTAATAGAACTATAAAGAACAGTTTTGGCTATCAAAATTATTTGTTAATAAGGTCAAACAGTAACTTTTGATTTTTTTAATTTGACAATGTCTTCGAATGTTACGCATTTCAAGAAAAAAATATTTAGACAAAGTGGAAGAAAAATGGTCTCCTAATTGTTGTCTAATATTGTTGATAGAACTATGAAGAACACGTTTTGCCTCTAAAATCATTTGCAAATAATGTCAAACAGTAATTTTTATTTTTTTTTAATTTGACCATGTCTTCGAATGTTACGTATTTTTGGAAAAAAAAATATTTAAACACAGTGGAAGAAAAATAGTGGTTCAATTGTTATCTTACATTGTTAATAGAACTATAGAGAATATTTCTGGCTATAAAAATCATTTATAAATGAGGTCAAACAATAGATTTGGATTTTTTAAGTTGACCATACCTTCGAATGTTACTCATTTAAAAAAAAATTAAACAAAGTGAAAAGAAAATCGTTTTCTAATTGTTATCTAACAGTATTAATAGAACTGTGAAGAACATTTCTGGCCATCAAAATCATTTGTAAATGAGGTCAAACAGTAACTTTTGATTTTTTTAAATTTGGCCATGTCTTCGAATGTTATGCATTTCAGGAAAAAAATTATTTAAACAAAGGGTACAAAAAATGGTCCTCGAATTGTTATTTAATATTATTACCAGAACTATGAAGAACATTTGTTGCTATCAAAATCATTTGTAAATGAGGTCAAACAGTAACTTTTGTTTTTTGGAATTTAAATATGTCTTCGAATGGAAAAAAAGGAAAAAATATTTAAACAAAGTGAAAAAAAATTGGTTTTCCAATTGCTGTCTAAGATTGTTAATAGAACTATGAATAGCATTTCTAGCCAACAAAAACGTTTGTAAATAAGGTCAAACAGTAACTTTTCATTTTTTAAGTTGAGTCTTTGAAACAAAATGAAAGAAAAATTATCCTCCAGTTGTTATCTAATATTATAAATAGTTCTATAAAGAACATTTCTAGCCATTAAAATCATTTTTTAGAGATGTCAAACAGTAACTTTTATTTTTTTAAGTTGACCATGTCTTCGATTGTTGCGCAGTTCAGGAAAAAAAATTAAACAAAGTGAAAGCAAAATCGTCTTCCAATTGTTATCTAATATTATTATTATAACTATGAAGAACATTTATGGATATCAAAATCATTTGTAAATAATGTCAAACAGTGGATTTTGATTTTTTAAGTTGGCCCGTCTTCGATTGTTACGCATTTCAGGAAAAAAATATTTAAACAAAGTGGAAAAAAAATCGTCGTCCAATTGTTATCTAATATTATTAATATAACTATGAAGAACATTTATGGATATCAAAATCATTTGTAAATGAGGTCAAACAGTAACATTTGATTTTTTAAGTTGACCGTGTTTTAATGTTTCAGAAAAAAAATTTAAACAAAGAGGAAGAAAAATATTGTCCTCCAATTGTTGTTTAAGTTATTAATAGAAATATGAACTGAACATTTGTGGCCTCGAAAATAATTTATACTTTGGCCAAACAGTAACTTTTGATTTTTTTAAGTTGACCATGTCTTCGAATGTTACGCATTTCATGAAAAAAATATTTAAACAAAGTAGAAAAAAAATAATCCTCCAATTGTTTTATAATATTATTAATAGCATTATGAAGAACATTTGTGGCCATCAAAATCATTTGTAAATGAGGTCAACCAGTAACTTTTGATTTTTTTCTAATTTGACAATGTCTGCGAATCTTACGCATTTCAGGAAAAAAATTATTGAAACAAACTGGACGTAAAATGGTCCTCCAATTGTTATTAATTATAGTTAATAGAACTATGAAAAACTTATTTAGGCGTTAAATTCATTTGAAAATGAGGTCAAACAGTAAGTTTTCATTCTTTAAGTTGACCGTGTCTTTGAATGTTACGCATTTCCAGAAAAAAATATTTAAACAAAATGGAAGAAAAATTATCGTGTAATTAATAACTATTGTAGTTAATAGAACTGTGAAGATCATTTGTTGGCATAAAAATCATTTTTAAATGAGGTCAAACAGTAACTTTTGATTTTTTAAATAAAACCATATCTTCGATTGTTACGCTTTTCTTGTAAAATATATTTAAGCAAAGTGAAAATTGTCATAGAATTGTTGTCTAATGTTGTTAATAGAACTATGAAGAATATTTGTGGCCATCAAAAATATTTGTAAAATAAGGCCAAACTGCAACTTATAAACCTTGTCTTCGAATATGCATTTCAGGAAACAAATATTTAGACAAAGTGGAAGAAAAATGGTCCTCCAATTGTTATCTTATATTGTTAACAGAACTTTAAAGAACATTTGTGGCCATCAAAATCATTTGAAAACGAGGTCAAACAGTAACTTTTGATTTTTTTTTGTTAGGAATTTCAGGGAAAAAAAATTAAACAGAAGAGAAAGGGTCTAATTGTTGTCTAATATTGTTAATAGAACTACACAAAACATGTTTGGCCATCAAAATCATTTGTAAATGAGGTCAAACATTAACTTTCATTGACCATTTGTTGGGATATTCGATTCAAGAAAAAAATGCTTTACAAAATCAGGAATGACCGGGAAGATCAGGTAATTCATTTTCGCAATCAAATCCTCGATGGTAAGGGCCAAAAAGAATATTAATTAACATTTTATTAAGATTAGTAATATTTTGACTACTGGTGGAGGCGCCGGGAAAACCGTGGCTAGATATTCTCGTCGGTGTCTTACTTATGTGTAAACATTGCATATTCAGACATATCGAGTTTAAATTTTATTATTTGAATTAAATAGAACTATAGAGAAATGTGAATGAATCATTATTTAATGAAATTGTTTATTATTTTAAGTTTATTTCATAGAAATAAATAATTGAAAAAATGTGATGTTGCAGGTCCCGGGCGAATTCGTGGCTGGAAATTTATGGCTAACTTCTCGCCGGTTATTCATTTGGATTTTTCCTGAAAATTAAACATTTCCACGATTTTTAAAGTAAATAAGGCGAAAAAATATATTTGTTTTTTTTTTCAATTCTTGACTAACCATCGGTTTTATGACAGTATTATTTTCAAATATTTTTTTTTATTTTTTCAATATTTAATATTAATTCTTTCTCTCTGTTATTAAATCACTGTACATTATAATAAGTTACCAAGAATAAATTCCTTCAGAAAAATGAATTATTCAAAGGATTGCGATTTCGGTTCGGAAGGTAACAAGGGGATTATTTGGGGGATTATCAAAGTACAACAAAGGCTCCTCTGGCGGAATAGTATATGTCAGACAAACCTTATATCTTATTAACTGTCTGTAAATATGTCAGAGAGCGACAAACACGTCCGCGTTTGGAACTTTAAACAAAAACCGTCCTTCCGTGTATTGTCTCAGCGGCTCAAAGGGCCCAGGCCAAGATAGGAAGAGCATTTCATCTCATAGAATGTGCATGCAATGGTTTAGTTCGTATATATATTTAGAATTACTTGTAATTCTATACATAAATGAAATGTACCGATATTGATAAATTTTAATTGTAATAAAAGTAAGAAATATATAAGAAACTACAATATTTAAATGTAAACAAAATACTAGAGAGAGAGAGAGAGAGAAAGAAGCAATACATTTATTGAAGTATTTTTACAAATTAACTCAATAGGTAATTGACTAGAGGTCTTTAAAACTTAAAATACTAGATTTTTTTCTTAAAATTCGATTTTCTGAAAAAGGCATAAATTATATACAGGGTATTTGTTATGTAGGAAGCTTTTACTTTGTTATACATGCTTTTTATATGGAATAAAACACTTTTTTACTTTGTTTGGCAATGGCAAGCTGAGTTGCCGAAACTGCAGTCAAACAAATAAAAACAAAAGTGTTATACAAACAATGTAAATAAATGTTTTATTCTATATATACAGAGTGTTACAAATTCGATGCATTAGCATCTTGGTAACTATAAAAGTTGAAGAGTTGGTTAAATTAAGATAAAATTGTGCATTTTAATGCTGAATAATTTTTTTAAAAGAAATTTGCAATATTCTGACTAATTCCGGAGATATTCGAAAAAAACGGAAAAAATCAATTTTGGTTTTTAATTTTTTTTTACGGCTTTATTACTAGTTATTTTAAAAAACCCATAGCACTTAAGCACAATTTTATTTTTTAAATACGTTTCGTTATTTAGATACACACATCAACTTTATTTTTTTAAATAAGGGCCTAGATTTTTATTTTATTTTGTGTAGCTTTTCACATCCCAAAACTAATGATGTGTTGCACTAGATACTAAATTATTTGCTACAGGAGTTATTTGAAGGTTTTTAATAATTGATTTTGAAACATAACATTTTTTTTATTTGTTTATTGATCATAAAAAAATTAATTACAAATGTTAAACAATATTTTCTAAAGTAATTGAAATAGATAAAACCAATAATGTATTATTTGAAGTTATTATTGTTCACTCCAGGCTATATAATAACATACCACATTGTGGATTTAAATTAAAATAAATTTTTATTTGCACAGCGGAGAAAAGTAAACAATATACGAAAATTGTAACGAGTTTTCATTTCATGCCGAGTAGAAAATGTAGATTCCAATAAAAGAAAACAAAAAGACAATAAAGTCTACTCATCTGTTGTACGAAAGCAATTGCGCGATAATAAAATAAGATTTATGTTTTAATAAAGCCCAAACTGGGCAAATACTTGTTTTGTTTATTAAGTTTAGAGGGAAGACATATTTATTTAGTTATTTATGTTCACGAAAATTTACAAAAAAAAAAATAGTAATATTAATAAAAGTAATAATTGTTAGTATTAGCAATACTTTACAATAGTTAATAATAAATTAGCAATCATTATAGCTAATATTATAACGAAAATAATATTCTATTAATAACCCCTAAATTTGCATGTTCTTATTCACGTTTCTTGATTCGTAAGTAATGAATTATGAGTAACTGAAAATTTTTTTACCTTCACAATTCTTTTACTCTATATCCGGCATGGTATTAGCTAGGAAAATAGTTGTTCCAATAATGATTAATTAAACTTCTACAACTTAATGTGCAGCCTGATAGTTTTGGTGGATGCGCCGGGCCAAATTTTCACTTAAAGTTATTTTATGCACCCTTTCTTGAAAACTACGGCACGCGTTGGTGGCGTTTTCCTAATTCTGATTCCTACGGCTGTATATAATGTTTTTGGCGTTTCAGATGTTTTATGCGGGTTTGTCTTCCTTGTAATATTTTGACGTTTTTGTGAGAATGCAGTACACCAGCAGAGTGTAAGATTGATCATTTTTTTCCTGAAAAATCCATGATGTATCGGCTGTTTTTTTCATGATTCTGATTTCTACTGATATATAGAATGTTTTTGGTGTTTCAGTTTTATAAAGCAAGTTTGTTATCCTTGTAAAATGTTGACGTTTTTGTATGAATGCAGTGTACCAGCAAAGTGTAAGATTGATAATTTTTTTCCTGAAAAATCCATGATGTATCGGCTGTTTTTTCATGATTCTTATTTCTACTGATACAAAGAATGTTTTTGGTGTTTCAGTTTTATAAAGCAAGTTTGTCATCCTTGTAAAATGTTGACGTTTTTGTGTGAATGCAGTGTACCAGCAAAGTGTAAGATTGATCATTTTTTTTCCTGAAAAATCTATGATGTATCGGCTGTTTTTTTCATGATTCTGATTTCTACTGATGTATAGAATGTTTTTGGTGTTTCAGTTTTATAAAGCAAGTTTGTCATCCTTGTAAAATTTTGACGTTTTTGTGTGAATGCAGTGTACCAGCAAAGTGTAAGATTGATCATTTTTTTTCCTGAAAAATCTATGATGTATCGGCTGTTTTTTTCATGATTCTGATTTCTACTGATGTATAGAATGTTTTTGGTGTTTCAGTTTTATAAAGCAAGTTTGTCATCCTTGTAAAATGTTGACGTTTTTGTGTGAATGCAGTGTACCAGCAAAGTGTAAGATTGATCATTTTTTTTCCTGAAAAATCTATGATGTATCGGCTGTTTTTTTCATGATTCTGATTTCTACTGATGTATAGAATGTTTTTGGTGTTTCAGTTTTATAAAGCAAGTTTGTCATCCTTGTAAAATGTTGACGTTTTTGTGTGAATGCAGTGTACCAGCAAAGTGTAAGATTGATCATTTTTTTTCCTGAAAAATCTATGATGTATCGGCTGTTTTTTTCATGATTCTGATTTCTACTGATATATAGAATGTTTTTGGTGCTTCAGTTTTATAAAGCAAGTTCGTCATCCTTGTAAAATGTTAACATTTTTGTGTGAATGCTGTGTGCCAGCAAAGTGTAAGATTGATCATTTTTTTTCCTGAAAAATCTATGATGTATCGGCTGTTTTTTTCATGATTCTGATTTCTACTGATGTATAGAATGTTTTTGGTGTTTCAGTTTTATAAAGCAAGTTTGTCATCCTTATAAAATGATGACATTTTTGTGTGAATGCTGTGTGCCAGCAAAGTGTAAGATTGATCATTTTTTTTCCTGAAAAATCTATGATGTATCGGCTGTTTTTTTCATGATTCTGATTTCTACTGATGTATAGAATGTTTTTGGTGTTTCAGTTTTATAAAGCAAGTTTGTCATCCTTGTAAAATGTTGACGTTTTTGTGTGAATGCAGTGTACCAGCAAAGTGTAAGATTGATCATTTTTTTTCCTGAAAAATCTATGATGTATCGGCTGTTTTTTTCATGATTCTGATTTCTACTGATGTATAGAATGTTTTTGGTGTTTCAGTTTTATAAAGCAAGTTTGTCATCCTTGTAAAATGTTGACGTTTTTGTGTGAATGCAGTGTACCAGCAAAGTGTAAGATTGATCATTTTTTTTCCTGAAAAATCTATGATGTATCGGCTGTTTTTTTCATGATTCTGATTTCTACTGATATATAGAATGTTTTTGGTGCTTCAGTTTTATAAAGCAAGTTCGTCATCCTTGTAAAATGTTAACATTTTTGTGTGAATGCTGTGTGCCAGCAAAGTGTAAGATTGATCATTTTTTTTCCTGAAAAATCTATGATGTATCGGCTGTTTTTTTCATGATTCTGATTTCTACTGATGTATAGAATGTTTTTGGTGTTTCAGTTTTATAAAGCAAGTTTGTCATCCTTATAAAATGATGACATTTTTGTGTGAATGCTGTGTGCCAGCAAAGTGTAAGATTGATCATTTTTTTTCCTGAAAAATCTATGATGTATCGGCTGTTTTTTTCATGATTCTGATTTCTACTGATGTATAGAATGTTTTTGGTGTTTCAGTTTTATAAAGCAAGTTTGTCATCCTTGTAAAATGTTGACGTTTTTGTGTGAATGCAGTGTACCAGCAAAGTGTAAGATTGATCATTTTTTTTCCTGAAAAATCTATGATGTATCGGCTGTTTTTTTCATGATTCTGATTTCTACTGATGTATAGAATGTTTTTGGTGTTTCAGTTTTATAAAGCAAGTTTGTCATCCTTGTAAAATGTTGACGTTTTTGTGTGAATGCAGTGTACCAGCAAAGTGTAAGATTGATCATTTTTTTTCCTGAAAAATCTATGATGTATCGGCTGTTTTTTTCATGATTCTGATTTCTACTGATATATAGAATGTTTTTGGTGCTTCAGTTTTATAAAGCAAGTTCGTCATCCTTGTAAAATGTTAACATTTTTGTGTGAATGCTGTGTGCCAGCAAAGTGTAAGATTGATCATTTTTTTTCCTGAAAAATCTATGATGTATCGGCTGTTTTTTTCATGATTCTGATTTCTACTGATGTATAGAATGTTTTTGGTGTTTCAGTTTTATAAAGCAAGTTTGTCATCCTTATAAAATGATGACATTTTTGTGTGAATGCTGTGTGCCAGCAAAGTGTAAGATTGATCATTTTTTTTCCTGAAAAATCTATGATGTATCGGCTGTTTTTTTCATGATTCTGATTTCTACCGATGTATAGAATGTTTTTGGTGCTTCAGTTTTATAAAGCAAGTTCGTCATCCTTGTAAAATGTTAACATTTTTGTGTGAATGCTGTGTGCCAGCAAAGTGTAAGATTGATCATTTTTTTTCCTGAAAAATCTATGATGTATCGGCTGTTTTTTTCATGATTCTGATTTCTACTGATATATAGAATGTTTTTGGTGTTTCAGTTTTATAAAGCAAGTTTGTCATCCTTGTAAAATGATGACATTTTTGTGTGAATGCTGTGTGCCAGCAAAGTGTAAGATTGATCATTTTTTTTCCTGAAAAATCTATGATGTATCGGCTGTTTTTTTCATGATTCTGATTTCTACCGATGTATAGAATGTTTTTGGTGCTTCAGTTTTATAAAGCAAGTTTGTCATCCTTGTAAAATGATGACATTTTTGTGTGAATGCTGTATGCCAGCAAAGTGTAAGATTGATCATTTTTTTTCCTGAAAAATCTATGATGTATCGGCTGTTTTTTTCATGATTCTGATTTCTACTGATATATAGAATGTTTTTGGTGCTTCAGTTTTATAAAACAAGTTCGTCATCCTTGTAAAATGTTGACATTTTTGTGTGAATGCTGTGTGCCAGCAAAGTGTAAGATTGATCATTTTTTTTCCTGAAAATTCTATGATGTATCGGCTGTTTTTTTCATGATTCTGATTTCTACTGATATATAGAATGTTTTTGGTGCTTCAGTTTTATAAAGCAAGTTTGTCATCCTTGTAAAATGTTGACATTTTTGTGTGAATGCTGTGTGCCAGCAAAGTGTAAGATTGATCATTTTTTTTCCTGAAAATTCTATGATGTATCGGCTGTTTTTTTCATGATTCTGATTTCTACTGATATATAGAATGTTTTTGGTGCTTCAGTTTTATAAAGCAAGTTCGTCATCCTTGTAAAATGTTAACATTTTTGTGTGAATGCTGTGTGCCAGCAAAGTGTAAGATTGATCATTTTTTTTCCTGAAAAATCTATGATGTATCGGCTGTTTTTTTCTTGATTCTGATTTCTACTGATATATAGAATGTTTTTGGTGTTTCAGTTTTATAAAGCAAGTTTGTTATCCTTGTAAAATGTTGACGTTTTTGTATGAATGCAGTGTACCAGCAAAGTGTAAGATTGATCATTTTTTTTCCTGAAAAATCTATGATGTATCGGCTGTTTTTTTTCATGATTCTGATTTCTACTGATGTATAGAATGTTTTTGGTGTTTCAGTTTTATAAAGCAAGTTTGTCATCCTTGTAAAATGTTGACGTTTTTGTGTGAATGCAGTGTACCAGCAAAGTGTAAGATTGATCATTTTTTTCCTGAAAAATCCATGATGTATCGGCTGTTTTTTTCATGATTCTGATTTC
Organism: Ocypus olens; assembly: GCA_910593695.2. Taxonomy (NCBI): domain Eukaryota; kingdom Metazoa; phylum Arthropoda; class Insecta; order Coleoptera; family Staphylinidae; genus Ocypus; species Ocypus olens. The sequence goes on along the minus strand of OU343050.1, from coordinate 50,031,084 downwards.
TACTGATATATGGAATGTTTTTGGTGTTTCAGTTTTATAAAGCAAGTTTGTCATCCTTGTAAAATGTTAACGTTTTTGTGTGAATGCAGTGTGCCAACAAAGTGTAAGATTGATCATTTTTTTCCTGAAAAATCCATGATGTATCGGCTGTTTTTTTCATGATTCTGATTTCTACTGATGTATAGAATGTTTTTGGTGTTTCAGTTTTATAAAGCAAGTTTGTCTTCCTTATAAAATGTTGACGTTTTTGTTTTTTCAAAAATTCATAACTTTGCTCCAAATCATCGAAACGACTCGAATTTCTAAGGCACTTGAAGGAAATTGATTTAAATTTTCTGCCATTGTGGTGAAATTTCCTGCCGATTTTTTTTGCGCACGGTAGAGCTTGTCAAAGTTGGACAATTTTTTACATAAAAAACATTTTTTTCCATCGCGTTGTTACGGGGGATGGGCTGGACTTGGGGTCAAAGCAACTACACATTCTTAGAGATAAAACTTGAATCTTTCCCAAACTGAAAGATTCATCGATTTTCGACCAAATTGAACCAAGTTACGACGGTTTTAAAAATAGAGTTTTTTCGCGATTTTTCGAGTGGCGCTTTTTTGACGCCGAGTGTATTTCAATTTTAATTTAAATGCGTAATTGCATCCTCAGGATTCAAATTTGCAGGAAAAATCCCGCATTTCTCTCCCTTGATACATAATCTACTATTACGTTTCATCCGAATAAATAAAGTTTTATTAAATATACATCATGAATGAACAACATTTTACTGTATTTTTTTTTGTTAAAAATTAATTTAATAGAACTCTGTGCTATTTCGCTCTAATGAAACTAGCTTGAATTTTAGTTTGAGCGCTCGAGAAAATATCATTATTATTAAATAAAATTTGCATCCGAGCGCTTCGGGTTTCGAAGCGTTTGCAGGTATATAAATATTTTATTTACCTCCGGAAATGTCCCCTTTTCACAAAGTTTTAATTAAAACCGGGCGGTATTCATTTATTTTGCGATATTGATTCACTCCAATTAAAATTTTCAAATGGAGTCCTCGCAGACGTTCAATGGTGGTCTTTTTTATAATTATTTCGGCGGGGATTCAATTAAATCCGTAATGCGCTTTGTAAATGATTAAAAAAAAACTAGCTAAGTGCGCAATTTAAAAGTGCTTAGGAAAGAATGCGTTGTGAATGCGAAGATTGGAATTTAATTAATAATTGGGATGGTCGATTATTTTATTTTTACAAAGTAGAGATGTGTTATCGGCGCTTAGTAGTACGCATCTTAGCAAATGCGTAATTATCTTAACCCATTTGGACCCGTTGTCCCTGTTCGAGGCAAATTTGCTTATAATGTAATAAATGTTATTTGATACTTTTAAGTATGTTTGAGTAAATTACAGGGTTCTGCATAGTCCATTTATGTCATGTTACACCAAAACGACACAAGGGGGCGCTAGTAAGCATGTAACATTGATTATTTATTATTTTTTAACATGTTTTTACAAAAAGTAAAAAAAAAAACAAAAAAAATCCGTCGGTCCAAATGGGTTAATTTGCATTTTATGAGCTAACCATTGCTCCCTTTCAATATTAACATAAATTCCGCATTATTGAAATTTCCAAACGAGATAATTTTCGAAGAAGTACAGCTGCCAGTAATAACACAATGAAGATGAGCCTCTACCCGCTGTGCGCCGATTTACTGAGGACGTTGTTAGGACATTTCGCAGAACTATTAGTGGAAATGTGCAGCTGCCAGTGCCAACACAATGGACTGTTGATCCGCCCCCCAACTGCCTGCGTACGTGAGGAAATAGACTCGAACCCAAATTGTTCTTGGAAGAGCAATTTGCCGGTTCGAACACGTGCGCCGACCTCAACGCTCCCGTCAAACCCTACCACCACCACCACCATCTGCAACCCGAAGAAGAGTAAGACGTGGACCTCGTAAAAGGCCATGGAGCGCTCTCAAGAGAGAGCTTCCGTTGCCGCCGCTTTCGTTACCGCCGCTTCCATTGCCGTCGCTTCCATCGCCGCCGTCGCTGCCACTGCCGCTGAGCCACCAATCATCCATCCGCGATCTCGTCGGCGTCTCTTGCCTCTCGCAAACTTTAAGTGTTGTGCTGGTGACTTTACTTTTTTGTGACTGTTTCTTTTTGTGACATTATTTTCTTGACTTTTTTTTTGTTTCCGTGTATATACTTTATTTTCTTGAACATTTGTGTAAACAACCGTGTGTAAATAGTAGCGATTGTTATCGCGCCAATCAGACTATATATCCTTCGTGTTTCTTGTGATGTGTCTCATAGCGACCCGACTCTAAGAGCTAGCTGGGGGTCATCGGGGAGGTTTTTCGCACCCCGCGCTGCGAAAGTGACAGATGTTTATGTTCTTTGCTTATTTTTGGTTTATACATTCTTTGTTAAATATTCTGTACTTGAATACACGAATTTCAATTGAGGACGTGGGTGCAAGAACCAGGCAGCTCCATTTCTTTTTTCTATTTTTCAAGACAACATAAACTTCCATCGCTGGATGCAAGAACCATACATTTCCAAGCAATAGCTATAAAGATAAAACGTCTGTACTGGTACAGTCAGAGAAAATACAAATGCGAAACTTGCTCAGCGAGGGAATGCTGCCGCATGTCGTTGCTTAGTTCGGTCGAAACCGGTCAGTCCCTGCTTAAAATACAATTATTAGGTAATAAAATTTACACGCCTAGTTCCCTTCTCGCCCCTAAGTGATCGAGTGACGGACTCCATATCTGTGATTTTTTTCATCTTCCAATTTTTGGTGCGCCATTTTGAAAAATTTGAATAACTAAAATTTTTACTTATATTGATATTTTTTATATATTTATCAATTAAAGAGTAATTTTATTTAAAATTATTGGTAATATTTTGGTTATAATAATTTTATTTCAGTTTCGTGTAAATAATCCCATTTTTGCCAAGATATGACCTTGAAACCCTCGAAAAATAGGATTTTATTTTTTTAACCACTAAAAATTATTATAATAATCTGAAAACTTCACATATATTTTTTACCCAAATAAAAGGCTATTTAGGGTATTCATGTTTTTATTAGGTTTAACCAATTTTTTTCGCCCCGAACCGATCAAGTAACCGAAAATTTTATTTATATATATAGTCAATGTTCTTTCAATGTTTGGTGCGTCATCTTGAAAAATTTGAATAACTAATCTTTTTACGATATTTTGTATATATTTATCAACAATTGAGCAGCAAAATTTTATCAAATTAATAATAGAGTAACAGTATGTTTATGTTGAGTTTAGATTCTTTTTTTTAATTTCAAATACCTTACATCTTTACCAGTGGCGGCTCGTGGAACATGTTGATGGTAGAGCCACTTATATAATAAACCCCCCCCCCCCCGTTTTTGAAGAAACAAAGAACCGTTTATCTTCCTAGACCAATCGAATATTTTGGCCAAAAAATCAAAAATTTGGAACAAAAAAGATCTAAAATATCGACCGAAAAAATAAAAAAACCTGGTTTAAAAATAAAAATGCAGACCAAAAAATTGAAAATACAAGCAAAAGAAAAATCATTTGCCATTTTCAGCCCCAAATATAACTCTTTTTAGCCTAAAATAAGTTCCAACGAGAAATTCGGAAATAATAGCAAAAATTAAAATCAAAAAGAAAATCGCACAATAAAATCAATAATTCAAGTTAAGAAAATCTAAAATATGGGACAAAAAAATAAAAAATTAAGACCTAAAATCTAAAATTCGTACCCAGAAATCAAAGTGGTAGACCAAAAAATCAAGATTTTTTACAAACGAATCAAAAATTTAAGTCGACTAAAATTGAAACCAAAACAATCGAAAATACAAAATATATGCCAAAAAAGTAGGGCCTAAAAAGGTGAAAATTTAGACAAAACATCGAAAACTCGGGCATATGCAGACAAAAAATCGAAAATTTCTACAAACCAATCGAATATTTTGGTCAAAATAATGAAAAATAAAAAGAATTGGAATAAAAAAATCGAAAATACAGAAATGTAAAATATGGGCCAAAGAATCAAGAATCCTGATCTAAAAATAAAAAACGCAGACAAAAAATTAAAAACTTAGGTAGGAGCAAAATAATTTGCCAAAAATAATTTTCTGATCAGAAATTCGAAAATAATAGCCAAAAAATAAAAAAAAATCACGGAATGAAATCAATAATCCAAGTTAAAAAATCTAAAATATTGGATAAAAAACAGACTTTAAATATAAAATATTCGATACAAAATTTAGACCAAATATCTAAAATTCTGGCATAAAAATAAAAATGGTGGACCAAGGAAAGAAAAATTTTAACAGGCAAATAAAGAAAATTTTAGGGCAAAAGATAAAAGAAAATAAAAATCTACAATGTTGGCCAAAAAGTCGAAAATTTAGACAAAACATCATTAACTCGGACCTAAAGATAATAAACGCAGACTAAACGAAAAATCAAAAATTCGGACGAAAAAATCGAAAATTTTGACAATAAAATCGAGAAGTTAGTAAGAAAAATGTAGGTCAAAAGATTAAAAAAATAGTAATACAAATTTATAATGTATGCCAGAAAGTCGAAAATTTAGACATTGCATAGAAAATTCGGCCCTAAAGTTAACAAATGCAGGCTAAAAAATCGAAAATTTCAACAAACAAAACTCGAAAATATCGGAAAAATTAAAAAAAATCTTGCATATAAATCAATAATTCAGGTTATAGATATTTTAATCAAAATCAAATCAAAAATTTGGAACTAGAATTAAAATTTCGGCCCGAAAAATAAAAAATGCGGACCAAAGAATCAAAAATTTGAACAATTAAATCGAAAATTTAGGTCAAAATAAAGAATATTTAGAATATTTAAAAAAAATAAAAAATACAAAGATCAAATATTTTGACCAAAAATATTGAAAATACAGGTCAAAAATTTAAAAATTCGTCTGGAAAACTAAAAAATGCGGACTAAACAGTCGAAAATTTTACCAATTAAATTTAGGCCAAACTAAATAATATTTGGGCCCAATAATCAAAAATTTAGACAAAAAAAATCGAATATACAGGTCAAAAATCTAAAAAAAATCTATTTGCTCAGTACAATACTTTGTACTGATTCTGGATTCTAATCCAAGAATTTCATTGAAATTCTCCAATTTGAACCACGGTTTTGGATCTTAAACGCATAATTTGTGACCTAAAATTAAAAATTTGGATTTTAATTTGATAATTATATCTAAAATCCGAAATTTGAAATATTCAATTTAAGTTTTTGGCCCCTAAACGTAGAATTTTAGACTTAAAATTCAAAATTTGGATTCTAGTACAAGAATTTCAATAAACATCTCGAATTTGGACCATAGAATCCATGGTTTTTAAACGTAAACTTTGTGTTGAAAAATCGAAAGTTTGGATTTTAAGTTGATAATTATATGTAAAATTTCTAATTTGAAACTTTAAATCCAAGTTTCTGGTCCCTAAACGCAGAACTTGAGACCCAAAATCCAATATTTGGATTCAATTGATCAATTGCATTTAAAATCTGGCATTTGGAACATAAAATCCAAGTTTTTGACTCTTAAACGCAGAATTTGAGTCCTAAAATCAAAAATTTGGATTATAATCTAGGAATGTTATGTAAAATCTTAAATTTGGACCATAGAATTCATGGTTTGGACCTTAAACACAAAATTTTTGCAATAAAATCCAAGATTTTGATTTTAATCCGATTATTTTATTTAAGGTTTTATTAAAATACAGGGTGTTCCATTAAAAAAAACACAACTTTGATATTTTAGGGCGTTTGGAACACTGTATAATATGAAATTAAATTATAAATAAAACACTTTCTTTGTTAATATCACTCGATTTAGTGATATTAACAAAGAAAGTGTTTTATTTATAATTCAAAATGTATCACGAAGTAAACGCCTCCAGTGTCAATCAATATGAAATTAATTTTAAAAGTAACCATAATAGACCCCTATATATCCTAAAAGTCAAACTTTTTGAAAGCCACGCATTTTGGCCACACTATTCCGTGCCGTATTGCGTGAATAACCCTATATATTTCAATCTATCCTAAATTTATTTCAATTGTTGATAAATTTATAAAAATATAAAATGACCTTGAAAAATTCATCTAATTTGGTATTTTGATCAAAAATATATGTGATTTTTTCAGATTTTTTTTAGTGGTTAAAAAAATATATTTGAAAAAATCGTATTTTGGGGCTTCCCGGGTCATGTCGGGGTTTTTTTGATATACGGCTTACGACTATTTTGATTAAGGTCAGAACTAATGATATTTTCATATTTATTTAAAAATCCGTGTCGGGTGGCATTTTGGCCATCTTATATTGGGATACCCTTTTATTACCTCATAAATGGATTTTAAGCAGGGACTGACTGGTTTTGACCGAACTAAGCACCGACATGCGGCAGCATTCCCTCGCCGAGCGATTTTCGCATTTGTATTTTCTCTGACTACATCATCGTCAAGTAATTTTTTTCCGAATTGAAAAATTTTGAAGACTTGAGCAGACTGGTGATTTTTTTTTAACAAAATTATTGCATCCACATCCTCAATTGCTAATTTTGTAAAAACATACAGCAGATTTGATCTTACAAACATGAAGAATATGCTGTTCAAAATCTACAATCTACAATCCCGTATTAAAATCTTCTCCCTTTCTAAAATAGCAAATTTCTCCTTCATTTTTTTAACACAATTCTTGCATCCACATCCTCAATTGCTAATTTTGTAAAAACACACAGCAGATTTGATCGTACAAACATGAAGAATATGCTGTTCAAAATCTACAATCTACAATCCCGTGTTAAAATCTTCTCCCTTTGTTAGGTTTCTAAAATAGCGAATTTCTCCTTCTTCATTACCTCCTGCATTTGAAATTCTTTCTACGTTTTTTTTTTCAAGTTATATGCCAAATATACTGGTTTAAATGAAAAATGCAACATTAAGAGAAATAGCCAGAATTGATTTAATTTTTCTACAATTGATGGCTTTCGGTATAACTCATTAAAATTTCAATAAAAAACTCCTTCGTCAAACCTCTTTTTAGGATGATTTTATATACGAAAAATAGCAATATCAAATGGTGTTTTTATAAACATGGAACAATTTGGATTAGTTTTCTCGTGATAATAGTGCGAAGAACATCATTTAAAATGCCCAGAGTTCGTAACCGTCGAAATTTTGTACAACTAAGTGATTTGGAACGAGGTCGTATTATTGGCATGAGAGAGGGTGGTTTTTCGTTTAGAGAAATTGCCAATAGAATGGAACGTGACGCAACCACAGTAATGAGGTGTTGGCGAAGATGGTCTGAGGAAGGTTTTCATGGACGTCGGAGAGGATCTGGACCACAGCGAAGAACGAAAGACCGCGAAGAACGCAGGTTGAGACTTTTGGCGATAAGAGAAACATTATCCACTACGCGAGCCATTGGAAACACTTAGAGGGATACATTAAATGTTAAAATCTTAATGGCATCGATATATCATCGGATACGGAGTTTTGGAATGCGTAGTTATCGTCCTTTTTGTAGCCTTCCGCTGACTCCACGTCATAGAGCTTCTAGGTTGGAATGGTGTAGAGAACGGGTGAATTGGAGACAAGAATGGCAACAAATTGTCTTCACTGACGAATCCAGATTTTGTTTGTGGGCGATGGACGTAGACGTGTCAGACGTTTCCGCAGGGAACGCAGAAATATGGACTTTGCGCTTCCTCGGCATACTGCTCTCACGCAGCGGGTGATGATTTGAGGTGCCATCACGTATGGTGGTAGGTCCCCTCTAGTTTTTATTCCTGGCACCCTAAATGCTTGGCGCTACGTACAGACTATTCTAGAGCCCGTTGCACTGCCGTACTTACAAGGGTTGCAAAACCCTATCTTTCAGCAAGATAATGCAGCAAGGGTAACAATAGAGTGTTTAGAAGAAGCTAACGTTGTAGTGCTTCCATGACCTTCTCGTTCAGCAGACTTTTCGCCCATCGAACATGTTTGGGATATGATAGGCGTCAGACTAGGAAATTTACCCCGTGCCCCAGACACTTTGGACGAACTTCGTTTGCGGATTCAGGAAGCTTGGGATGAGCTACCCCAAGAAGATATTGATCACCTCATTCAAAGCATGCCGAACCGCGTGAATGAGTGCATTAGAAACAACGGAGGACCGACTCATTATTAAAAAAAATGCTTGTGGTAAGTATGTTTTTCAACTGAAATTTTGATCGTTTACTTGAGACATTCAAACACAACTTCTGTGAAATTTTCATCAAAATCTGACCATAACTTATTGGTGTTGCATTTTTTATTCAAACCAGTATACTTGAACCTCCTCAGTGTTTCTACAACCTCTCCTCTTCTATTGCATTGTAGCTCCCACTTAATTTTAATTGCTTCTGCTGTTTATAAAGTTAATTGATTGTAAAAGTAATCACTTCATTTATATTTCTAGAAATGTAATCAGCGAAGAGTAAATTGCCACAATAAAACGTATCAAAATCTTAATCAAAAGACCATGTTATAATTGATTGCAGTGAAAAGGTTATACTTATTAAAGGCAAAAACAAACAAAACGTTTTTAATAAACAAACAAATAACAATCCTTGAATGCAATGCAATTCCGGATACGTTAATAGAAAAGAATGCCCCGTCTAAACGATCAATTAGCGTCAGTGCTTGCACAATGAGTAGGTCACGGACAAAAGGATGCCATGTCACACACAAATAGGTGCTCCACATTTAATTTCAAATTACTACTTGTAATTACTTAATTAATTGCTGGCGCCCAATTAAAACCCCGGCGAGAATTCGAATTGTAAACAGGCACTGCGCCGGATTAATAATTGGAACGGATTAAATAAAGAAAAAGAGAAAAAAAAAACAAAATGTGAGAATGCAGTATATTTTAGGGATTTCGTTTGATTGCGGCTGGTAATTTAAAATTATCCCGGACTGGATTTTCTTTTGACGTTATCGGGCTCCGGGAAGATCAAAGCATTGATGAAAACAGGGATAAGGCGAGGGGTGATTACTGCCACGACAAAAAATCGATTCAATTTATTTTTTCCAGTGTGTATTATCAAGTGCTAAGATCTTTGCCTTATTACGGAATTGTGTGTTTCGTTTCATTTCAGTGCAATTTACGAACTCTTGACATTTTATTTTATACCTGTTTACCTGACAATAATATTTCATTATTTATTTATGTACGGATACACCTTTTACTTATAAATACAAAATATTATACCCTGCGTTCAGCATTGTTTGATTGGCATTTGAATTTGGCGCGTTGTTTTTCATATTGCAATGTTGGTACCTTGCGTGCGAGAGTGTCAAATCGATCATTAGCGACCGCAGAATTAACCCTTTGCACTCGTATGTCGACTTATAGTCACCAAAATACGTTTTGTCACTAATAAATACGAGTGCAAAGGGTTAACTGTCAGTGCGATCGTGTGTGCTTTATAGATATTTAGTTTTACATTTACGTTTTATACCATCTCATCTTACTGCAGATATTTTATTGGTAAGTTAAAAAATAACCACATTAACACATGCAAATCTTAATTATGAAATGTGATTTTAGGTTAAGAATGCCGTTCGAAGATTTAACCTTGAAGCATATTTTCGAACAGGGACACGCAACGCAGAAGGGAGTTGGAATTATTCCTATCAAAATTGCGAGGAACAATTTCATGAGCAGTTTCCTGATGTTGAATTTGGTCACAATTACTTTGTGCAACATGTTCGCCGTATTGTTACCAGATTCCATGAAACCAGTTGCGTTTCCAAAGGAAAATCTACAGGCCGACCTACTGTCCTTACGGAAGGATTCGTTGAAGATATTCAACACACTAGATGTGAGTCCGAAGAAATTGCTCCGATGTTTGTCTGCTCAGACAAATTTATCGCTCGGTACATGTTGGAAGGCTTGCAAAAAAATTTTACATTTACATCCGTACAAGGTAACTGCAACTCAACAGTTGCTGCCGCCTGATTATTCTCGCCGAGTGCAGTATTGCAATTGGTTTAACGAGTTCCTGAATGATGACGATTTGTTAGATTTAACGTTCTACAGTGACAAAGCTTGGTTTCACCTTAGCGGCTATGTGAACTCGCAAAACCATAGAGTGTGGGCTGCAGAAAACCCCCATATATTTGTTGAGATTCCGTTACATCCTCAGAATGTTGGTGCATGGCTGGCAATGTCCCGAAGGACAATCTATGGTCCTATTTTTTTAATGACAATATTAACGCAGCTCGCTATCGGGAATTACTCTTGAATCCTTTTATCGAACAACTTGATGATGTTGAATTGCAGCAAGGATGATTTCAGCAGGACGGAGCTACTGCGCATACTGCAAATACAACGTTAAATCACCTGCGGCAGTTCTTCGGAGATAGGTTAATTAGCAAAGATCTATGGCCACCTCGCTCACCAGATTTGACACCGCTAGACTATTTTATGTTCGGATATTTAAAAAATGGTGATGTGGCCATCATGTTACTTTCTCCGACTTTATATTTACGTTTTCATGGGTTTATTTTCAAGTGAAATGATATTTTAAATGTACATCGAGCGTTGCGTAAACTCGGATGGAACTGACGTTTAAAACGTCAAAATCATGAAAGAGGAAGCATTATACTTCAAATTCAAAAACTCGGTTTACTCAAAAACTAAAGAGATTTCGAAAAAACCTTATTCTTTAGAAGTTGTTCATTTTGGTATTCTCTACAATTTTTATCAACATAAATTTGCTGTAACTATTATCGTTTCATAATTATAAACCAAAAATGTAAAAAAAATAATAATTTTTTTTCTCGAATAGCAATGATTTTATGAAAAATATTTTCAAGCAAAAGATGTGCATTTCTTTGTTGTCTTCCATGTTTGTTTAAATATTTTTGTGATATTTTTCATATTTAAGAAAATATTGGCAAAAAACATAAAAAACTGTTAAGGTAAACACCCACTTCCGGTGTACGAAATTTTACCAAAAGCTTTTCAGTTCTTCAGATTATCAAATAAGATGTATGTTCAAAGTTTCATATCAATTGCTCTATTAGTTTTTGAGATACAGCGCGCACAGACATACACACACACACACACACAGACACACCATGACACACACACACACACACACACAGACACAAAAAATGTTTTTCCAGAAATTGTTGAAATGGCATCTAGGGACCCCAAAACGGATATTTCCGTAAAAAAAAAATTTGAAAAAAAAATCACGATCACAATACTTTCTCGTACTTCGTAACGGAGAAAGTAAAAATAAAGTGTATATTAGAGTGGTTATAGCATATATGGGGGAGTTTCGAAGTATCTGAAAATCAACGGGACAACCCGGAAACTTGTTCGTATAGATAAAAAACTAAAAACTGTAAATTTTGGGCTATATCGACCATGGCCTAACCGAGCCCTGGGCGTCTAAAATTTGAAAAAAAATCGTTTTTTCCCCTTTTTTTCATTTTAGCCCCCCTAATATTAAACGGTCCACCCTAATGGTCAAATGATATACTGTGTCGACAGAGAATGTTAATACGAATTCAAAACGAATTTATTTGTTAAAACCTAACTTAAATTGACAGAGTTGTGAATGTTTCAGTTATATCATACTTGTATATTTCGATGTTTTGTGACCTAATCCTTCATCGACGGTAATTAGAAGATGCGCGGCATTTCTGTCACTTATTTTACACTTGTCTAAAGCAGATGAGATCCCTTCACTGATAAATGCAATGCTTGTGGTTATGGTTCTATTTCCAAAATTACTCAAAATTCAATCGAGATTATGTTTTCCTGAAAAGGTAGATCAATACCAACGTCAAATTTTACATAAATTTAATTTCAATAGCGCGCGAAACTCTGAAAAATTGTAGTAATTTTAATGGTTTCAAATAAATACAAAAATAATTGCCATCGATTTGAAACTTCCCAAAATAACTCAAAATACATTCGAAATTATGATTTTGGAATAATCTGGATACGCACCAAAACCAAATTTTGTGTACTTTTATTTGAACAGCGCACGAAATTATGGAAAATTGTAATTATTTTAATGCTCTCAAACAAATATAAAAACAATTGTTGTCGACTTAAAATTTTCTAAAATTACTTAGAAATCATTCGAAATTATTACTATTATTATGTGAAAAATCAGCAGATTTGATGTAATCAGTTACCACGAAAAATCGTGAAAAATTGTTATAATTTTGGTGGCTTTAAATAAATATAAAGACAATTGCCGTCAATTCGAAACTTTCCAAAATTACTCAAAAATTATTCGAAATTACGATTTTGGGAAAATCTGGATACACACCTGAACCAAATTTTGTGATACTTCTATTTGAACAGCGCGTGAAATTATGAAAATTGTAATAATTTTAATGCTCTCAAAAAAATACAAAAACAATTGTTGTGGACTCAAAATTTTCTAAAATTACTCAAAAATCATTAGAAATTATTATTACGTAAACAAATACTTACACACCATCACCAGATTTTGTGATAATTTCTTGTAATCAGTGCGAATAATCGGAAAAAGATTGTTATAATTTTGGTGGCTTGAAATAAATATAAAAACAACTGCCAACGATTTCAAACCTTCCAAAATAACTCAAAATTTACTCGAAATTATGATTTTGGGAAAATCTGGATAAATATCAAAACCAATTTTTTACTTGAACAGCACGCGAACTTATAAAAACTTTTAATCATTTTAATGCTCTCAAGAATATACAAAAACAATTGTCAAACAAAAACCTAAAATTTTCCGAAATTACTCAAAAATCATTTGAGATTATTATTATGCGGAAAACTGCTTATACACCATCACCAGATTTTGTCATAATTTCATGTCATCACTGCGAAAAATCGCAAAAAATTGTTATAATTTTGGTGGCTTGGAATAAATATACAAATCTATTTGAAACTCAAAATTCATTCGACATGAAGATTTTGGAAAAAGCTGGACACACACCTTGATCAAATTGTGTGATACAATTTTTTGAACAGAGCGCGAAATAATGAAAAATTATATTAATTCTATTGATATAAAAATATACAGGGTATTTTTTTATCGTGGGCCATAGGATTTTATATGCTAAAATGTATACCTTGTATTAATGTATATTTTATCATAAAATTTTGAAGGAAATTTTAGTTAGTAATATAAATCAATTATTTTTCTACATGATGCGCTTAGTCAGAATAATTTAAACATGTTTTATTCCATTAAAAAATGAAATTATTTAAAATAAATAACTGAGCAAACATAATCAAAGTACCTTGAATTTCTGAAATGCCAGATTGATTAGTGAATTCATTTCATTTTTAATGGAATAAAACATGTTTAAGGTAATCTAATTAAGCGCATCATGTGGAAAAGTAATTGATTTATTACTAACTAAAATTTGCTTTAAAATTATATGTTGAAATATGCATTAAAACAAGGTATAATTTTTAACATGTAAAATCCTATGGCCCACGATAAAAAAAACGTACTGTATAAGAACAACGGTTTTTCTTTTACTTGAATTTTCGATTTTTTGGTCACCATTTTTTATTTCCAGACCAGGATTTTTGATATTTTGGCTCATATTTAAGATCTTTGGCCTGTTTTTTAGATTTTTTACTAATTTTTTTGGTCTTTTGTGATCATTCAGTCGAAAAATATTCTTTATTTTGGCCTAAATTTTCAATTTTCTGGTCCGTATTTTTTATTTTTAGGCTCGAATTTCTTATTTTTGACCCTATAGTTTAAATTTGTAACCTGAATGATTGATTATTGTGTCTACATTTTTTTATTTTTAAACCAGAGTTTTCGAGTTTTGGTCAAAATTTTTGATTTTTTGGACCCGATTGTGGATTCTTTTTAAGTATATATTTCTGATTTTTGACCTGTATTTTCGATTTTGTAGTCTAAATTCAAGATCTTCTGTCCTACATTTCCTTTATTTTGGCAGAAAATTTCGATTTGTTTGGTCTGCATTTTTTATTTTTAGGCCCGAGTCAAAATGTTTGATTTTTTGCCACGATTGTTGATTTTTCATTTTTTGGCCTCTATTTTAGATTGTTTACTTACATTTTCGACTTTGCGGTATACATTTTTCCTTATTTTGGCCGAAATTTTGTTCAATTTTTTTAATCTGCGTTCTTGATTTTTAGTCCCGAATTTTCGACTTTCTAAATTTATGATTTTCTTCATATTTTTTAGATTTTTTAACTGAAATGATTGATTTTGTTGGGTGATTTTATTTTTTATTTTCTGGCTATTATTTCCGAGTTTCTGCCCAGAAATTTACTTTGAGCTTAAGAATTATTTTGGGGGTGAAAATGGCAAATTATTTTCCTTTACTTGAATTCTCAAGTTTTCGGTCTGTTTTTTTTACTTTTAATCCAGGGTTTTTGATTTTCCGGCCGATATTTTAGATCTTTGGCTTGTAGTTTCATAAAATATTAATAACTTCGTCAATTTTAGTTCAATTTCAACAAATAAACACGTTTTGGATTCACATTAACGTCCTCTATCGACATAATATATAATTTGGCCATTAGGGTGGACCGAAATGAAAAAAAAGGTGAATAAACACATTTTTTCAAATTTTAGAGGGCTAGGGCTCGGTTACGCAATATTCGATATGGCTCAAAATTTACGGTTATTAGTTTTTCATCTATACGAACAAGTTTCCGGGTTGTCAAGTTGATTTTCATATACTTCTAAAATAAGAACCACTCTAGTGTATACTGATCGACTCCATACTTTACAAGAACTGCGCAATACAATAACAGAAGCCGTGCACAATGTTACACCTGAAATTCTACAAAATGTCTTCAACAACATGAAACGCCGGGTAAATTTGTGTTTGGATCAAAATGGGCAACACTTTGAACATCTGTTATAGTTTAGTTCAAAATAAATTCCCTAATAGTCCTGCCACTGGTAAGTACCAACATTAAATGTTCTTTTTAGGAGCGGGAAATTCAAACAGCTATCAAACAATAACGAACACAGTGTATTACACAACAATAGTTGTAAATTGCGCGCAATTTCACGCGTGCGTAATTACGTTACAATGCGCGCTATGCACTATACTTTACCCACGACCTTAGATTTATTCGCTTAAAATTGAAACTGAATCTTACCAGGGTGACGTGACAAAGATACGTATTTTAGAGCCCTAGGGGTCACCGGCGACCACCAGCCAGATGAAGGAACCGCACATGATTTTGTAATCCTAATTTGGATAGATAACCTAAAATTAATTTTTCAAAACTGCAGGAATACCATAAACGGATTCAATCGCAATATTGAAAACTGCTTCCCCCAAGGCAATAAAATCCCAGTGACGTATAAATCCTAGGGGTATAATTTGTCACCATCAGGTGTAGCGGAGTGCAGTTTTGGAATTTGATGGATACATATGTGCGGACGTAAAAAGTTTATGTATTACCACCCCTCCCCTCCCCGCCCAGGTATGATTAACAATGCACGTCAATCTGGGGGTTAGAGATCGCGGGAAAGTACACTGGCCCCAGCAGCGGCGTGACGTCAATAGGTCTGCATCCCCACTCCTGATAGATGTATATTTTCCGGCGTTTTCCACGCTTTCCACCAGCGAACGAACGTATCAGGACGGCTGTTTCGTTGAGATCTACGTACGTCCCGGATGAGGAAGTGGAAAACAGGGATGGGAAGGATTATTTGTGTCAAGTGTCTCGCCAGGGTGCATTCAGATGAGACTTTTATTAATACTTAATATGACAACAACGCCATTGAATTGTGAATGCGTTTCTGCAGATGTACGTTGAATTGGTAATTTAAATGGTATCAATACGAATGCTTTCAGAAAAGCCTTCTTTAATATTTGATTACAAATATTTTTAACGTATATTAAATATAAATTGTTGGACTGAATTTTTGAATATTCAGGCCAGTGCAGCACTCGGAATTTAATTTTAGGAGGGTCCGATGGGACATAAAATATTTTTGTGCGAATTGATTAGATGAATATAAACATATATCGTATGTTCATTAAAAAGAAACCTCAAGTGTGCCATGATTTTTTATTTAAAAAAATTTAACTTGGCACACATGTTGGGAATTGACATACAAAACGTCAGATCGTTCTGAAAGTCACAATTATTCCGTGGTCACAATGGTTTACAGCAGGCATGTCATGCTTACAAATTGTCTGCGGCCCGGCAAAGTTGGTATCAAATATTTAAAAAAAATTATATACAAGGTAAAAATAATTATTTTTTGTTTGGTTTCAATTGTAGTTTTTTTTGGTAATGCGGCCCGCGGCTTGTGTGTAATACTTGATGTGGCTCTTGGTGGTAAACGAGTTTGACATGCCTGTTCTAAAGACTTCAAAACGGATATTTCCGTAAAAAAAAAATTGAAAAAAATTTCACAATCACAATAGAGACACACACACAATTTTTTTTCCCAGAAATATTTAAAATGGACTTTAGGGACGGATATTTCCGTTAAAAATTTTAGAAAAAATTTTCACGGTCACAATACAAAAACACCCATAATTCTTTTTCCAGAAATATCTGAAATGGAATAGAGACCTCAAAACGTATATTTCCCTTAAGAAAAATTGAAGAATTTTTCACAATTACAATACACACATAATTTTTCTTTTCAAGAAATATTTGAAATGGACTCTAGGGACATCAAAACGGATACTTCCGTTAAAAAAAATTTCGTCAAAATTTTCACGGTTACAATACAGACACGCATAATTTTTTTTCTAGAAATATTTGAAATGGACTATTCTAGTGACCTCAAAACGGATATTTCCGTTTAAAAAATTTTTGGAAAAACTTTCACGCTCACAGTATGTACACACACAGACACATACACACCACATTTTTTTTCCAGAAATATTTGAAATGTACTATAGGGACCTCAAAACAGATATTCCCGTTAAAAAAAAAATTGCAAAAATTTCACGGTCACAGTGCAGACACACAATTTTTTTTCCAGAAATATTTAAAATGTACGCCAGGGACCTCAAAACAGATATTTCCGTTAAACGAAAATTGAAAGAATTTTCACAATCACAATACAGACACACGCACAATTTTTCTTTTCCAGAAATATTTGAAATGGACTCTAGAGACTTCAAAACAGATATTTCCGTAAAACAAATTTTCGCAATCGCAAGAGAGACACACACACACATTTTTTTTTTCCAGAAATATTTGAAATGGACTATGGAGACCTCAAAACGAATATTTCCGTTAAAAAAATGTTTGGAAAAAATTTCACGGTAACAATAACAGATACACACACAATTATGTCTTCCAGAAATATTTGAAATGGACTCTAGGGACCTCAAAACGGATATTTCCGTTAAAATAATTTTTGACAAAATTTTCACGGTCACAGTATAGACAGACACATCATTTTTTTTTCCAGAAATATTTGAAATGGACTCAGAGACATCAAAACGGATATTTCCGTTAAAAAAATTTTTGAAGAAAATTTCACGATCACAATACAGACACAAAATTTTTCTTTTCCAGAAATATTTGAAATAGACTTTAGAGACTTCAAAACAGATATTTCCGTAAAAAAAATTTGAATAAATTTCACAGTCACAATAGAGACACTGACACACAATTTTTTTTCCAGAAATATTTGAAATGGACTCTAGAGAACTCAAAACGAATATTTCCGTTAAAAAAATGTTTGGAAAAAAATTTACGGTAACAATACAGACACACATACAATTTTTACAGACACACATACAATTTTTCTTTTGCAGAAACATTTGAAATCGACTCTAGAGACCCGAAAACGGATATTTCCGTAAAAATTTTTTGAAAACATTTTTACGATCACAATACAGAAAAATGGACTCAAGAGGCTAGGGCTAGGGGTTAAAAAAAATTTAAAGAAATTTTCATGATCATAATACAGACACACACACAATTTGTCTTTTTCAGAAATATTTGAAATGGACTCTAGAAACCTCAAAACGCACATTTCCGTGAAAAAAAAATTTGAAAATATTTTTGCGATCACAATACAGATACACACACAATTTTTCTTTTCCCGAAATATTTGAAATGGATTCTAGAGACCTCAAAACGGATATTTCCGTGAAAAAAATTGTGAAAATATTTTTGCGATCACAATACAGACCCACACACACAATTTTTCTTTTCCAGAAATATTTGAAATGAACTATAGAGACCTCAAAACGAATATTATTTAGAGACACAGAGAAACACACAAACAGATACATTTTTTTTTCCCCCAGAAATATTTGAAATAGACTCTAGGGACCTCAAAACGGATATTTCCGTAAAAAAAATTCACGGTCACAATACAGACACACATATTTTTTTTTCCAGAAATATTTGAAATGGACTCTAGGACATCAAAACAGATATTTCCGTTAAAAAAAAAATCTGAAAAATTTTTCAGTCACAACACAGGCATACACACAATTTTTTTCCAGAAATATTTGAAATGGACTCTATGGACCTGAAAACGGATATTTCTGTTAAAAACAAATTTGAAAAAATTTTCACGGTCACAATACAGACACATATTTTTTTTTCTACGACCGATATAAAAATCAGGCATTTGCGCTTGCGTTAGTCAACGCAAAGTAGACGTTTCCCGAGGAGCGAGCGACAAAGTACTTTGCCGCGCGTTGCCTATAGCAACGCGCGGCAAAGTATTCACAACAACTATCTAAACGTCACTTTTCAAAATTTTTATTGACCCGTTACCATGGATACGACATTCCATGGCTGACCACGGTATAACAGACTGAAAATAAGCACACGCCACAGTCATGTGTTATATATTTAATTATATTTATGCTTCTTTTTCAAAGCGGTCGTAGAATTTTTTTTATGTATAGTGCGAGCTTAGCGCTCTTACCACACGAATAATGATTTCCAGTAATATTTGAAATGGACTCTTAGAGACCTCAAAACGGATATTTCCCAAACACAATACAGACATACAAAATTTTTCTTTTACAGAAATATTTGAAATGGACTCTGGATCAGGCATGTCAAACACGCGGCCCGGCAAGGTTGGTATCAAATATTAAAAAAGAAAAATTATATACAAATAATTATTTTTTGTTTGGTTTCAATTGTAGTTTTTTTTGGTAATGCGGCCCATGGCTTGTGTGTAATACTTGATGTGGCTCTTGGTGGTAAATGAGTTTGACATGCCTGGTTTACAGCAACCAGCAAAAATGTTTCTAGTTGAAAGTTATTTCCGAAATGGGACTAAAGTGGACGGAAATTGGGTGTATTCATTCGACGCACCTTTGGCAGAGTTTCAAGAAGAATTTCCTAACGTTCCCATAATTTATGATGAATTTAAAAATACCTTGTCACGATCTGTTGTATTATTTCATGAAACGGGTAGTATTCTCCGTAAACCAGGAAGTGGAAGACCAGTCAATCGTACTCAGGGTGCTAGTAACACATCCCAAGAAATTTTGGAAGATGAACCTACGATTTCTCTGCGACATTTCTCACAGCAAATTAATTTATCGGTAGGAACATGCCGCAAGTAACATAACCTCAATATGTGTTACCAACTTAAATTTTTCAAAATAAAAAATCATGGCACTCTTGAGGTTTTTTTTTAATAAACATACTTTATTTTAAGAATAACATCTAGAGGATGGACAAAAATCTAAATTAATATTTTAATTACAAAAAATGTATTTTTCTTGCGGGTTTCCAAAATGTTTCCAAAATAAAACAATTACATGGATATTATTTGTGAACAAATTAATATATTTCATACATTCATCTCATAATAAACATTGAACCATACCTTTAGATACTCTCACATTCCTCAAAATATTCCAAGACCACACTAAACGTTCACGTGTCGCACTCGTCGATTTCTTTTAGTAAAATGTATTTACTTTCTACGGAGTCACCCTTATGCGGCATTCAACTTGCACACGACTGGGTCGATTTGATTGGGTCCGTATTGATGGATCGGTGGCGATAAAGGTGTAAGCCCATACATTTCCTTCAAATATGATGCAAAAAAACAGCCTTCCGCATCAACATATGCAACCTCCGCGAACGGTTCTATTTATTTATGGGCTAATTGTACCGCAGATGTTTATCTGTGAGTATTTGCGATAAAGGGATTGTACATATTAATCGTTTATTTTGATCCAGCTAATGCACGACGTGTGATTAGTTTAGGACAATAAACAAAACTACTATCGGCCGCATTTGTCCACATTTTGGCTCCAATTTGAGCCTTAAGGTGAAAAAACATTTTGCAACAACAGATCAGCGCGCGGGCTATGAATTGTATCCAACTACTCTAAAATTGCAATTCAACAATTTTCAAATACCATGAGATCAAAATGTCGAAAATAAGTTTTAAAACAAGTAACCTTAAAAAACCACAAGATGTCAAAATTAACAAAATGTACACTGCACTGCATTGGAGAATTACAGACAGCCATTATAATTTTAAATGATTTTTTTCTGATTGAAACAATATTGAGTGATATTGCCTTAGTTACGATATGTCATAACACACTTATATTTCCGTATGGAAATATGAAGTGCTCATGTTTCCCTAGGGAAATATAGACTTCAAACAATTGTCATTAGGAGATTCTCGCAAGAATTGTTTTAATTGCTCTCGGGACAACACCTCCGATTTCTTACGAAGGTATCCTTTATGGATATTACAGCTTTGGATTTTACGGGAACCAAATTTACAAACAAGGCCCTTAGCAACGTTACCAATCCGATAAATTCAATAATTCACAATCCAATATTTTCCCATTTACAGAACAATATTCTTTGAATAAAAAAAAAACTATTGATTACAACACGGGAAATATGAATACATTTCCCTTGATTGTCTATATACTATTCATATTTCCCTAGTTGTAATAATAGCTATATTATAGGGATTTCCGGAAAATATGCTGCCAACTATTTTCGACTCTTTGATCTCGCGGTATATTATTTTTTTCAAATAAAATAGTTGCCCAATTTATTCATCAACAAAATGATACTAATTTGATCTTTTCAGCAACCTCTACCATCTAGTAATGCAATTGTTTCCATGGCTACCTCTAAATTTCGTTTTTGCAACTTAAAAATATTTTTATAAAAAATTAGGTAATTGAATTTAAAAAATCTTTAAAATCAATAGGGTAACTTAACTGCCAAAAAAATTAGGTGTTTTTAATAACTATCACCATTAACCCTTTCTTTCCCACAGATGCCATAAGGCATCATATCTTTTATCAGGTCCCCGTAATCTGCGTTTTGATATTTTTCGGTGCCATTTTCCCAAGGACTCTATATGAAGTCATTTTGTTTTCTGGAAAAATAGGGAGACATTTTTCTATTTAATTTTCTTGCATTAAATCAAGAATTTCACATTTTTTTTTTATTTACAAAAATTGATTTGGTAAAATAATCCAATGTTTCCGTGAAAACCTAGAAATTTCGTTTTGCAACTTTTAAATATAAGTAAATTGAAGGTGACAATTTGATATTTAGAGTTTTTGCAAAATGACCTTGTTCCAGCGCCTTTTCTAAACAAAAATGATCTTGACCTACCATATAATACAATATGGTTTCAGCAAGAGGCGCAGTCCCGCACTATTCGCGTTTTTTTACAATTGCTTTACGAATAGGTGGATTGGCAGGCGAGGACCGATAAAATAGCCCGCGAGAGAGAGATGTGTGCGCAGAATTAGCCTAGAAAATATTCAAAATGTTCAAGAAGAATTTCTACATGTTCAAAAAAAGAAAACAAAAAAAAGCGCCTAGTGCAGTGACTCTAAATGTCGGATCACCTTCAGTTGTCATTTACTCGAAAAATTTCTTATGTAAGATGGCAATATTTTTATACTGCCAGCTCGACAATGAAAAGATTTCTCAAAATCAAGAACAAAAATAGGGCGTTGTCATTTAAAAACAAAATGGATGATGTCATTACTCAAAAACAAATGACGACTGACAATCGACTTTCATGCAAAAATCTGTATTTTTATTTAAAAAAAAATCGACCTGTCCGAGGATTTTTTTCCAAAAATATTTTATTTCGGTTTTACTGAATATATTGCTTTTTTGGGACTTTATTCTGGATTTTTTATAGATTTTCTTAGAATTACTTTTTTCATGATTTTTTTTTGTCGGAAATTGTTTTTCAAGAATTTTCTCTTAGGACTTTTTTCGGGATTTTTTTTTTCTGGTTTCGTTTTAGTACTTCTTTCGGCACTTTTTCGGTACTCTTTACACGAATTTTTTTCCGGACTTCTTTGCAGGATTATTTTAGGACATTTTTCCGGATTTTTTTTCCCGGACGTTTTATCAAGACCTTTCTTTTCAGGACTGTTTGCAAGACTTTTATTATCAATTTTTTTCTCGCCTTTTTCAGAACTTTTTATGACATATTTTTGAGGAATTTTTCAAGATTTTTTTTCAGGTTTTTTGTCCTGATGAAAACCAGGACTCTTTTTTATAGGACTTTTCTTAGGACATTTTTCAAACTCTCATTAGCACTTTTTTCCTATATATTCTTTCATGAATTTTTTTCAGGATTCGTTTTAGTACTTCTTTCTGGACATTTTTAGGACTCTTTTTCCAGACTTCTTTTCAGAACTTTCTTGAGATATTTTTTCCGAAATTTCATTTCAGGATTTTCTATGAGGACCTTCTTTTTCAAGACTGTTTGCAGGAGTTTTATCAGCATTTTTTTCAGGAATTCTTCAGAACTTTTCTCTGGACTTTTTCTGGGCATATTTTCAAGATTTTCGTCCTGATAAAAAATAGAAACTTTTTCTAATAGAAATTTTTACTTTCTCCGTTACGAAGTACGAGAAATTTTTTTTTTTACGGACATATCCGTTTTGGGGTCCCTAGATGCCATTTCAACAATTTCTGGAAAAAAAAAGTGTGTCTGTGTGTCTGTGTGTGTGTCTGTGTGTCTGTGTGCGCTGTATCTCAAAAACTAATACAGCAATTGATATGAAACTTTGAACATCCGTCTTATTTGATAATCTAAAGAACTGAAAAGCTTTTGGTAAAATTTCGTGCACCGGAAGTGGGTGTTTACCTTAACTGTTTTTTGTTTTTTGCCAATATTTTCTTAAATATGAAAAATATCACAAAAATATTTAAACAAACATTGAAAACAACAAAGAAATGCACATCTTTTGCTTGAAAATATTTTTTATAAAATCATTGCTATTCGAGAAAAAAAATTATTATTAATTTTTTAATTTTTGGTTTATAATTATAAAACAATAATAGTTACAGCAAATAATAATTGTAGAGAATGCTAAAATGAACAGCTTATAAAGAATAAGTTTTTTTTCAGGATTTTTGTTTCTGGACTTATTATCTTGATAAAAGATCAGAACACTTTTTTAATATGTTTTATTCAGGACTTTTTTCGATAGATTTCTAAGACTTATTTTCCAGGATATTTTTTACAGGAAATTTCTTCACGACTTTTACTTTCATGATTTTTTTCATGGGTTCTTTTAAGACTTTCTTTTTTTAGGATTCCTCAGGACTTTTTCTTAAAGATTTCTTTTCGGGTATTTTTTCAAGAATTTTCTTTCATTTATTTTTTTTCTGGACTTCTTTCCAATGTTCGTTTCAGGACTTTTTCTGGGATTTTTCGACATTTTTCCGGACCATTTCTGTACTATTTTCTGCACCATTTTCCAATGTTTGTTTCAGGAATGGTTTTTTGGAACTTTTGATCAGGACTTTTCAGAGTTTTTTCTGGAACTTTTTTCATGCATTTTTTAGGTTTCTTATTTCCAAGAATTTTTTTCAGGAATTTTTTTCTGACTTTTATATTCACGATTTTATAGCGGTATCTTTTTCTCAGGACTTTTTCGGGTCACTTTTTCGGGAATTTTATTCAGGAATTTTTCTACAGGATTTTCTTTTTCAAGACTTTTATTTCAGGACTCTTTGCGGGATTTTTCCGACTTTTCCAGGATATTTCTGGGGAATTTTTTTTAGGAATTTATTTCCAGAAATTTTATTCAGGAACTTTACTCCAGGATTTTATTTCAGGACTTTTTTTGAGGTCTCTTACCTGGACTTTTTTTCAGGACTCTTACCGGGACTTTTTTCCAGGACATTTAGAGAATTTTGTTCAGAAATTTGTTTCCAGAATTTTTATTTACGAATTTTTTTCCAGGATTTTTTTCCACAACATTTTTATCTGGTAGAGACTAGACAAAGAAAGCTAGAAAACTTTTAACTATTTTGGTCCATAATTATGAAATGTTAATGCTATCGACTTTACATAAACAAAGTAATTTGTGTTAATTCTTAGAAAAAATATTTGTTTACTTTTTTGTAAAATAATTTTGGACATAAAGGGTAATCGTTTGTGTTTAATCGCGTAGAGCTTTTAAACGCAATACATAAATATGGAGCCGAAAGACCTCTTAGGTCTTAGTTCATCTGACAGTATACATCAATGCAATTGTTGGAAAAGTATCTATTCGAAAATGTAAAAATATACAGGGTGTTCCATTTAAAAAAACTGCCGATGACGTCATATCTCGAAAAATTGGATAGCTGTAGAAAATCAAAATACGTCACTGAATAGAATAAATAAAACTATACACATTTCTTAAAAAAAATAAGAAAACAACATACGTTTAAGCAGAAATCAGGTGTTCCGACACATATGCCCAACCCTGCATAATAAATATAAGGTGTAAGCCACAGAATTTTCTTCCTGAGTTGGCCATGACTGAGAGAGAGAACATAGCAGTCAAGTCTGAGAATAATTCATTTTTTAAATCTAATTCAAATGAATTAATCTAGTCTCATGACGTAATAATCTCATTTATCTCACAGCCAACTCTGAAACAAAATTTTGTGGGTCACACGATATAAATTCAATAAAGGTTGTCTCAAGTTTAATTATTACATAAATATATCTTTGAGGGTTAATTAGATTATTTGGAAAGGTCAGTACATTTAGTACAAAAGACCTAACCTATAATGCTGTTGCCAATCTTCCACGTTTAATCTCTGATCAGTGTGTATGTGATTAATGCATCCACACCCCCAACTTGAAAAAAAATAGAAATTTAAAATTGGAATTACGCTATAGTAGGTGGAAATAAATAACCGTACATTACGACATTAAAAATGCGGATATAGTTTACGACAGTAATTCTATGAAATAGCCAAAGAAGAAAACTCAAGTTCTCCACTACGTAGAAGCATTATTATCTAATAATAGAATACTGCATCGTGACAATATCCGCATAATAAAAGATCGGTGTTACGTTTTAAAGTGAGGGATCGATATTCCGAATGCACTTTACGTCAAGAATATTGACGTCACCGTCAGCATATAATTTTGCCTCGTTGAATTATACACACGATATCACATTTTGACCTACCTCAACATGCACTCCGCCCACCTACGCTCACCGACTACGTCTATAATTTAGTAGCGTAAACTTATTTTCGTATCAGCCGTGAGAACGGTTAAATATTTTAACTAAAAATAAGTCCGTTCGATACGGTCTTTAATTATATCATGCACTTCACTTGCAGGAACAACCTTACGGTTGTTTGTGCCACTATTTTTAGACGTGAATTTCCTATAATAACTTCAAAGCTAGTTTACAGATTCTTAAATGTTGAGTTATCCGTCTTATAATTAATTTTTGCGATTAAAATGGAATTACAGCTAATTTTATTTATACAAAGCTAGTTTATAGATTCTTAAATGTTGAATTTTCTGTCTTATAATTAATTTTTGTGTTGCAGTTAATTTGATTTGTACAAAGCTAGTTTACAGATTCTTAAATGTTGAATTTTCCGTCTTATAATTATTTTTTGCGATTACAATAGTATTGCAGTTAATTTGATTATTTATACAAAGCTAGTTTACAGATTCTTAAATGTTGAGTCTTCTGTCTTATAAATTAATTTTTGCAGTTAATTTGATTTATACATTTATATAAAGGTTTATAATTTTATTTAAATCATATATCATCTCGAGTAATAAGTATGCAACATTAAACATGCCCTACATGTAATTTTCGAGATCATTTTTCACGTTGACAAATGGTAACTGTCAGTTCGCAATATCCAGCCGAAGCTAACAGTTTTCTTATCTATAAATCAAAAATAATTCAATATACGAGGTTAATATTTTATGAAACTTAGTCACGAATTGAAATTAAAACAAAGTTTAGGAGTATCTCTAATATTAATATGATATTACCACAAGTGTATCGGTAATCAATAATAATATTTGTGGTATAACTTACAATGGGTTTAACACACGTCAAAATATTAGTAGCAAATTTAGCTACTACCATATAAATAGAATCTGGAAAAAGACAAAGAAAGAATTTTTATATAAAACTATAAAAAAAATAGAATTTGTACATAAAGCCTTATTAAATTTCAGGGAAAAACATTCAAGTTAAAAACTTTATTAGTCGTCTCAAAAAAAAAACCGAAAATTACCTTTTTTCAGGTCTGCGAATTAGACTGTACCCTTAAAGGCAGAACTGCCAAAATGGTGGAATTTATAGCCTGAATGTTGTACTAAACCCAATCTGAGTGGCACAACCACCGACAGACGTAGAAATGTTATATTCGCCACCATTAGCACATTCTGTCAAAAGCAGTACAAAAAATTCGTTTAAGGATTCGCAAAAGAGAAGCGCAAGCATCCGTAGAAGAGAAAGCAAGCTGAATCGCTTCAAAAATATAGCGTAAGCAACCAACTTTTCTAAACATTAAATATTATTTCCCCATTCGGCCGTTCAGGTCTCATCAGCGCAGTTGGTTGCTAATGCGAAACGGAAATTACTATTGGAATATACAGGGTTATTCAAAATGAAGGAACAGATTTTAAACGCATATTTCTTTGAAACTACAAAAGGTAAAACCACAATTCCAACGTTCCAGGACAGACAGAAGTTTAAAATTTGATCAGTCCAGGCAAAAGTTCCAACCACGGCCGCATTGGCGCTGTTACTTGTCATGTTGATTGTCAGTAGTAAAATAGCGACAGAACAAGAAAAAGCATTTTGTGTACTGCAAAACTAGAGTCCATAATTGAAGTTCAAGGTGCTTTTCGCCGTCGGTTTAATAAACATCCGCCTCGTTATAAGCAGATTTAAATTCGTAGGCGATGGTTGCATCTGCAAACAAAAAAGCACGGGACGTCCACGCACATCGAACGAAAATGTCGAGCGTTTTGATATTTGTCGTGTAACACATGGTGCTCATATGGAATGCATAAAAAAATGAACTTTTCTCTTTCCAGGAACGTTGGAATTGTATTTCTATCTTTTGTAGTTCGGAAGAAATAAATGTTTGAAATCAGTTCCTTCATTTTGAATAACCCTGTAAATATTTCAAATACCGTTATAGGTGGAAACAACAAAGTGGCGGAATCTATTGCCTGAATGTTGTACTAAACCCAATCTAAGGAAAAAAGGAAATACTCTTAAAGATAATATTTCTATAAAGGTGATTGCCACTAGTAGTTTTATTCGATAGTTTTTGTTAGAAAAGGGGTTGATCTTAACAAAACATTCTTTTGATGCTGTGAAACTTTTTTCTGGTTCTTACGAAAAAGAAAAAAGCGACGAGATTAAAGAAATTAGCAATTTAATAAAAAAACTTTAGATTCTGTCTAAACCTAGGGACGAGGTTAAAAAAATTCAGGAAATAATAGATAGATATTGATTTTTGTATTTGGAACTACACTGGTGGAAAAAAAATGAAACACTGTAAATTCTTCAATTTAGACCATTTTCAAACCGCCATGACTCGGGGTGTTTTCAATCGATTTTGATGAATATTTGAGAGCGAAAAACTTTGAAGTGTCTTCTTTAAAGTCATGCATACAAACTTAAGCGTGACCCCTTCCGCCCCCTCTAGCACCCCTGTGAAAAAAAATGTTTTTTTCACGAAACCATGTCTAACTTTGACGATGTGCACGGAGTTGGAAAAAAAATTATCGACTCGATCCATAAAGGCATTAAAATTTGATCAATCCCCTATTCAGGACTCAAAGAACGAAGTTCCTACGATGATTTGGCACCAAGTTATGGGTGTTTGAAACAAGTGCATTTTGAGATTTTTCGCACATAACTCAGCGAATGTTTAATAATAATAATAATAATAATAACTTTATTAATGTCAGTACATCTACAGAGGATGTTTACACAGGTAAAGAAAAATATAATAATACATTCAACTTATATTACCATTCCTATTATCTAACAGTATAATAATTCTGAATTTATTGGCTCAAATATTCTTCCACTGAAAAATAAGCTTGCGCAATCAATATTTTTTTTATTTTGGCTTTAAACAGGTTTGTTTCCAGCAGTTTTATATCATTTGGTAGTTTATTAAAAAGCAGTGGCCCGTAATATGACAGTGCCCATCTAGTTCTATAGATGCGCCCATATTTTACTTCTAATTCATCATTGTTTCTTGCTGAATAATCGTGGTGGGCACCACTTATTAATGATTATTTCGAGAAAAATTCCCATTTTGGCTCTACTTTAAGGGGGTAAACTCAGATTGGGATGATCCCTTTTCGAACCCTTCAACTTCCGAACAAACAACACGTTTTTGGGCCAAAAAAAAAACGTCAAACTATGGCAAAGTGTACCGAGTTGGAAAAAATGTGTCGACTAGATCCACCAAAAGGGTATTGAAATGTGTTCAATTACCTGTGCATGACTCAAAAAACGAAGTAAAACGACATAAAACAAAGTTATGAGTGTTTGAAAAAAGTGCATTTTCTGGTTTTTTGACTCATAAGTCGGTAAGTTTTCGGTTTTCACGAAAGAAATTTTCCTAACATGTTCTTTTCTTTTTCTTTTCACGAAAATTATTGTTTACGCGAAATCATGAATATCCCATTTTTTACCTTAGAAATGCACATTTTTTCAAACACCTATAACTTGGTGCCATATCGTCATAGGAACTTCGTTCTTTGAGTCATGCGTAAGAAATTGATCCAATTTTAATGCCTTTATGGTGTATCCAGTAGACACCATTTTTCCAACTCCGAACACATCGTCAAAATTGAACATGGTTTCCTGAAAATACATTTTTTTCACAGGGAAGCTAGAGGGGGCAGAAGGGGTTATGCTTAAGTTCACATGCATGACTTTAAAGAAGACACTTCAAAGTTTTTCGCCCTTAAAGATTCATCACAATCGATTGAAATTACGCCGAGTTATGGCGGTTTGAAAATGGTCGAAATTTCACTAATTTCAAGTGTTTAATTTTTTTTTCCACCAGTGTATATCTCTCAGGATATTTTATTTGTTATTACATATTTTGCTAATAAATCTCACTAAAGCTAAATTGATTTTATCTGTTGTCTTTCATTTCAGAGATTTTGACAAAAAATGGTGATGTGTCCATCATGTTACTTTCTCCGACTTGATGGTATTATTTATATTTACGCTTTCATGGTTTATTTTCAATTTAAATTATATTTTAAATGTACATCGAGAGGATGACACTGACGTTTAAAACGTCAAAATTATAAAAGATGGAAAAATTATACTTCAAATTCAAAAACTCTATTTACTCAAAAACTAAAGGCATTTCGAAAAAAACTTATTCTTTAGAAATTGTTCATTTTGTAATTTTCTACAATTATTATTCACATAAATTTGCTGTAACCATTTTCGTTTTATAATTATAAACCAAAAATTTTAAAAAAATTAATAAATTTTTTTCTCGAATAGCAATGATTTTATGAAAAATATTTTCAAGCAAAAGATATTAATTTCTTTGTTGTCTTTAATGTTTGTTTAAAAATTTTTGTGATATTTTTCATATTTAAGAAAATATTGGCAAAAAACAAAAAATAGTTAAGGTAAACACCCACTTCCGGTGTACGAAATTTTACCAAAAGCTTTTCAGTTCTTCAGATTATCAAATAAGACGTATGTTCAAAGTTTTATATCAATTGCTCTGTTAGTTTTTGAGATACAGCGCACACAGGCAGACACACACACACACACAGACACACACACAGACACAAAAAATTTTTTTCCAGAAATTGTTGAAATGGTATCTAGGGACCCCAAAACGGATATTTCCGCAAAAAAAATTTTTGAAAAAAAAATCACGATCACAATACTTTCTCGTACTTCGTAACGGAGAAAGTAAAAACTGAGAGACAAAATTTGGGGAATTCCCGGGAAATTAAAAAAAATCTCGCCTCCCGAGATGCAAAAAAATTACGAAAAAACAGACACCCCAGCTGAAATATATCTCTCCGGGGATACATTGCTGTTCGCAGACCAGAGTGTAATTTTTATTGTTATTAGATATTTTGTTAATAAATTGTACTAAAGCTAAATTGATTTTATGTGCTATTTCTTCATTTCAGAGATTCTGACAAAAAACTGCGAGACTTGCAAAATCCCGGGAATTCCGGGAAATTTAAAAAGAATTCCCGCCTGCCGGGATTCAAAAATATTACTAAAACACAGAAACCCCAGGTGGGATATTTCTCCCCGGGGATACGTTTCTGTTCATCCCGGGAATCTCGGAATTCCCCGAAAATTAAAAAAAAATCCGTCTCCCGGGATTAAAAAAATACGAAAAAACAGAAACCCCAGCTGGGATATATCTCCCCGGGGATACGTTTCTGTTCATCTCGGGAATCTCGGAATTCCCCGAAAATTAAAAAAAAATCCGCCTCCCGGGATTAAAAAATACGAAAAAACAGAAACCCCAGCTGGAATATATCTCCCCGGGGATACGTTTCTGTTCAAAGACCAGAGTGTAATTTTTAGTATTTTTTGTTTATTTTTACTTAATAAATTGTACTAAAGCTAAATTGATTTTATTTGTTTTTTTTTTGTAAAGATTTTAACAAAAAACCGAGAGACCTGCAAAATTCCGGAAAATTTATTATAAAAATTCCCGCCTCTAGGAATTTAAAAATTTGACGAAAAACGGAAACCTCAGCTGGGATATTTCTCCCCGGGGATTTATTTTCGTTCGCTCTGACGCGCAGAACATCGTAGAATTATTATTATTTTTTTACTATAACAAATATGTTTCTTCTTGGTTGCCCGTTGATCACGAGATCGTTTTTACTTTCTCCGTTACGAAGTACGAGAAAGTATTGTGATCGTGATTTTTTTTCCAAAAATTTTTTTTACGGAAATATCCGTTTTGGGGTCCCTAGATGCCATTTCAACAATTTCTGGAAAAAAAAATTTTGTGTCTGTGTGTGTGTGTGTGTCTGTCTGTGTGCGCTGTATCTCCAAAACTAATAGAGCAATTGATATGAAACTTTCAACATACGTCTTATTTGATAATCTGAAGAACTGAAAAGCTTTTGGTAAAATTTTGTACACCGGAAGTGGGTGTTTACCTGAACTGTTTTTTGTTTTTTGCCAATATTTTCTTAAATATGAAAAATATCACAAAAATATTTAAACTAATATTGAAGACAACAAAGAAATGAACAACTTTTGCTTGAAAATATTTTTCATAAAATCATTGCTATTCGAGAAAAAAAATTATTATTTTTTTTTCAATTTTTGGTTTATAATTATGAAACGATAATAGTTACAGCAAATTTGTGTGAATAATAATTGTAGAGAATACCAAAATGAACAACTTCTAAAGAATAAGTTTTTTTCGAAATCTCGTTAGTTTTTGAGTAAACCGAGTTTTTGAATTTGAAGTATAATTTTTCCATCTTTCATAATTTTGACGTTTTAAACGTCAGTTTCATCCGAGTTTACGCAACGCTCGATGTACATTTAAAATATGATTTAAATTGAAAATAAACCATGATAGCGTAAATATAAATGATACCATCAAGTCGGAGAAAGTAACATGATGGCCACATCACCATTTTTACTTTCTCCGTTTCGAAGTACGAGAAAGTATTGTGATCGTGATTTTTTTTCCAAAAATTTTTTTTACGGAAATATCCGTTTTGGGGTCCCTAGATGCCATTTCAACAATTTCTGGAAAAAAAATTTTTGTGTCTGTGTGTGTGTCTGTGTGTGTGTGTGTGTGTGTCTGTCTGTGTGCGCTGTATCTCCAAAACTAATAGAGCAATTGATATGAAACTTTCAACATACGTCTTATTTGATAATCTGAAGAACTGAAAAGCTTTTGGTAAAATTTTGTACACCGGAAGTGGGTGTTTACCTGAACTGTTTTTTGTTTTTTGCCAATATTTTCTTAAATATGAAAAATATCACAAAAATATTTAAACTAATATTGAAGACAACAAAGAAATGAACAACTTTTGCTTGAAAATATTTTTCATAAAATTATTGCTATTCGAGAAAAAAAATTATTATTTTTTTTTCAATTTTTGGTTTATAATTATGAAACGATAATAGTTACAGCAAATTTGTGTGAATAATAATTGTAGAGAATACCAAAATGAACAACTTCTAAAGAATAAGTTTTTTTCGAAATCTCGTTAGTTTTTGAGTAAACCGAGTTTTTGAATTTGAAGTATAATTTTTCCATCTTTCATAATTTTGACGTTTTAAACGTCAGTTTCATCCGAGTTTACGCAACGCTCGATGTACATTTAAAATATGATTTAAATTGAAAATAAACCATGATAGCGTAAATATAAATGATACCATCAAGTCGGAGAAAGTAACATGATGGCCACATCACCATTTTTTAAGTATTGTGATCGTGATTTTTTTTTCAAAAAATTTTTTTACGGAAATATCCGTTTTGGGGTCCCTAGATGCCATTTCAACAATTTCTGGAGAAAAAAAAATTGTGTCTGTCTGTGTGTGTGTGTGTGTGTGTGTGTGTGTGTGTCTGTCTGTGTGCGCTGTATCTTAAAAACTAACAGAGCAATTGATATAAAACTTTCAACATACGTCTTATTTGATAATCTGAAGAACTGAAAAGCTTTTGGTAAAATTTCGTACACCGGAAGTGGGTGTTTACCTTAACTGTTTTTTGTTTTTTGCCAATATTTTCTTAAATATGAAAAATATCACAAAAATATTTAAACAAACATCGAAGACAAAAAAGAAATGAACATCTTTTGCTTGAAAATATTTTTCATAAAATCATTGCTATTCGAGAAAAAAATTTATTATTTTTTTTAAATTTTTGGTTTATAATTATAAAACGATAATAGTTACAGCAAATTTATGTTAATAATAATTGTAGAGAATGCCAAAATGAACAACTTCTAAAGAATAAGTTTTTTTCGAAATCTCGTTAGTTTTTGAGTAAACCCAGGTTTTGAATTTGAAGTATAATTTTTCCATTTTTCATGATTTTGACGTTTTAAACGTCAGTATCATCCTAGTTTACGCAACGCTCGATGTACATTTAAAATATAATTTCAATTGAAAATAAACCCATGAAAACGTAAATATAAAGTCGGAGAAAGTAACATGATGGCCACATCACCATTTTTTTTTTCATATCATATCATATCATATCATATTTATTTTCACGTAAGCCACCATTTACATATATACATATACATACACACATATGCAGTGGATGTGGTCGTCATAAAGTTTAAAAAATTAATACGTGTACTACAATACTACAATTTAAAAATATAGTGAACAATCTTACAGTGTAAGTAGTCAATATATAAAAACAATACATACATAACAGTTACAAATCTCTCCGATAATTTTCAGTTAAAAGCCTTCGAAAGAATTTACCCTTGGAAATTTATTAAGGGAAAACCACTCCTGTTTTTATATAACCATTTCTACCGCAGCGATCGTTAGCCCCATGAAAAAATTTAATAAAGAAAAGTTGTAGACATTTCAATTTTACATCAAATCAGTCATTTTTATTTTTTTTTCATAGGGCTCGCCGTTTTCGAGATACGACCGTTCTTCCATTATTCTGGCTACATTTTTGAAATTTTTTGTTTCTGAAAATATTTTTTTTTAGTTATCACAATTGATTGATTGATTGAATTGATACGAACCGAAGATAAAATATGAAAAATTTAAATCCGACATTTTATTTTCGTGATACGACGATGTAATAGAGCAACGAGAACCGAGAACCAGCAAGCGACATTTTTTTCTATCACGAGTAATACCACAAGAGTTATGATTTAGCCAGATAAATATATTTTTGCAAGTGTTATTAATCGATACATATTTCGAGAATGAATTGAGATGGAAACATTTTGCCTAATCACAATTCATTCGAGAAATTTGCGATGAAATGGCAAGTGCTTAAAATAAAACTTATCATGCAGAAATTATATTCGCGTGTGGTATTTATTCAGATAATTTATCAAATAAAGCAAAACTATATATATAATTTCAAGTCGTTCAGATCATTGTTATAGTGAAATAGTGAAGGTAATGCAAGTTTATCCACTTGAAAATTTATATCTACCTCTTAATCCTTAATTGGAAAACTGCTTACTCGGCTATTTTAAAGGCGCATTTTTATACATGAGTTGAATTATCGTATTTAAATATGACTATATGCTATACAAGGTGAGCATAAAGTAACGCACACAATTCATAAAACTTGAAATATTTATTTATGAAAATAATTAAATACTCATCAATAAGTTTCTTTTTTCAATATGTCAAAGTATAACAACCTTATGACGTGTTTTTGCGTTATTTTTCAAAAATAAATATTTAAAGTGAAATAAATTTTGTGCGTTACTTTGTACCCACAGTGTATATACTTTACTAGCCTAAGTATTACTTTTTTTATACTGCGTAAACATAAAAGTGTGCCTCATGTACTTTTAGAAACATTGGAAATGCTAAATAAGGAAGATTTTAAAATTCTGATGACCCTGAGACATTGTTAACCCCCTCCGGAGGGTGCCAAAGTAATAAATTTTGTGGGAAAAATGTTTGAAAAAAAAAGATTCTGGTAATATCCAGCTACACAATCCATCCTCTAGGGAACGTTTCATTTGTCTCTTTACCACACCGAAGGGTGATTCACGTTTCACGAAGGGTGTATTTTATACAGGGAACATGCCTTGTGCCGAGTCGCCGTACCATCATATTTTTACTTTCTCCGTTACGAAGTATTGCGATCGTGATTTTTTTTCAAAATTTTTTTTTACGGAAATATCTGTTTTGGGGTCCCTAGATGCCATTTCAACAATTTCTGGAAAAAAAAATTGTGTCTGCCTGTGTGTGTCTGTGTGTCTGTGTGTCCGTGCGCGCTGTATCTCAAAAACTAATAGAACAATTAACATGAAACTTTAAACATAAGCTTTATTTGACAATTCGAAGAACTGAAAAGCTTTTGGTAAAATTCTGTACGCCGGAAGTGGGTGTTTACCTTAACCGTTTTTTGTTTTTTTCCAATATTTTTTTTAAATATGGAAAATTTTACGAAAACATTCAAATAAATTTTGAAGACAACGAAAAAATGAATATGTTTCGTTTGAAAATATTTTTCATAAAATCATTTTTATTGGAGAAAAAAATGTATTAATTTTTTTTTCATTTTTGGTTTATAATTATGAAACGATAATAGTAACAGCAAATTAACATAATTAATAATTGTAAAGAATGCCAATTCGAACAACTTATATAAAATAAGTTTTTTCGAAATCTCTTTGGTTTCTGAGTATACTGACTATTTAACTGAACTTACGTGCCACAATTTTAGGTTATGTCGCAGACGATCGATATAAATTAAAATGCGCAAAAACTACTACATCAATTAACATCAAACTTTGAACATAAGCCTTATTTGATAATCCAAAGAACTGAAAAGCTTTTGGTAAAATTTCGTACTCCGGAAGTGTTTACCTTAACAGTTTTTTTGTTTTTTTCGAGTTTTTTTTTAAATATGAAAAATACTATAAAAGCACTTAAACAAAACTTGAAGACAACAAAGAAATTAACATCTTTTGTTAGAAAATATTTTTCGTAAAATGTCTGGTTTGTGAAAAATAATAGTTATTAATTTCGTTGTTGTCATTTTTGGTGTATAATTATAAAACGATAATAGTTACAGCAAATTTATTTCAATAATAATTGCGGAGAATGCCAAAATGAACAACTTATAAAGAATAAGTATTTTTCCAAATCTCTTTAGTTTTTGAGTAAACTGACTATTAGAATTTAAAGTATAATTTGTCAATTCTAGCTTTCATAAATTTGACGTTTTAAACGTCAGTTTCATCCGATTCTACAAAACGCTGTATGAACATTTAAAACATGATTTAAATTAATAATAAATGAACGCGTAAATAGAAATGATACTACCAAATCGGAGAAAGTAACATGATGGCCACATCACCATTTTTTTGCATTCATACGCAGGTTGAGTTATTGGCGGAATTTGCGATTTCATTCCTCATATCCATTAAAAATTTTGTACATAATTTTCGCTATCGAGATAAAATTTTCAAACCTTTTTTAAAGAAAGGTGGTGCAACAATAGTTCAAAGAATAGTGCTAGATGTTTGACACGTGCGTGAAAAATTTGTATGGGTTTAGATCCTTATTTTTATTAGCACTTTGAATTAATCTAATAAATACAAAAACATCCTGGACTACCATTGTACGCGTAGGAGTGGCGTAGCGAGACTTTCTACGAATTTCTATCAAAAGCAAAAATGTCTACATTAACCTCGAAACAGTTTCAATTTTGTACAGGTATAACTTTTGAAAGCGTTGGTGTGTTTAAATAATTCCAAAGCCAAAATATTTCCATGCTTATGGTTGAGAAGAAATATTGTAAACTTTTTTTTTAAATAAAATCACTGGATAGCGATGAAATTGCATATTTCAGCCTTCAACTCCATTTCTCGATTTGTTAAAAAAAGATTATTTGTTTTTTTGTTATTCATAGGGGCCGCGGTGGCCTAGTGAGTAGAGCTCCTGCTCACGGGCCTCATGGTCATGGATTCGAATCCCATCCGGGCGGTCACTTTTTCGGAATGAAGAAGTGGCCGTTCGGGTCCATGGATGTCCAGTGTATGTCCCCGCCCCATTCATTATATAATTAAGAATGATTTTATATAAATAAATATTCATAAATCAATACAATTAGTTAAATGGTACCTTTGGCAGAATGGACCAGCTTCCTATGCTAAAAAAAAACAAAATAGTTGGCGATGGCATCAATGGTCGCCGTGTGACTAATTTTCCAACGTTTGATTTGAGGTATTGACTGATTCGAAAAAGGACGTTCAAAGGAAATTATATTCAGATATTCAGGGAAACGCCGGAACAAAATGGCCCACATTAGATATTCATGTTACCGGAAACATCAACTTCAAATTAAGGAACACGTAAAGGAGGAAATAAAATATTCAGGAATTAACGTGCAGATCCCGAAAACCATTTCGGGGATTAATAGAGCGGACGGGAAACGCACGAAGGTGAAATGACCATTAAGTATCCACCTCGGCGTGATAACGGCAGAACGGAGATTTATCAGCCTCATAAACGAAAGTTAAAACGCAGAGCTGCTGCCATATAATAAAACACGAATCTGTTACAATAAACATTGACAGCGTAAATGGGGACGGCGACGACGACTAACTGAATTATTCAATTATCGCTTAGAAAGAATGAAAAGAAGAAATAAAAGAATAACGCCGGTGAATAGAAACCTGATGCGTGAAGTGGGATCGTATAAATGGAATAAATCACTTTCAATGGGGAACAATAAGAAATTCTATGTCAAGGTTGCTGAAGTTGACATAAACAAACGTTGTGGATACACAATGGGTATTTTTAGAGTTTGGAAACTATTATTATTAATGGGATCCGCGATATCTGTCTTATTCGGGTGTCTGGCATGAAGTTTCTTATAACAATCAGACATTAAACTTATGTAAAGTTAAGTTTTTTTTTGGTTGTGATTGATTTTGTGTCATTTCCAGCCGAAATATTCACCACAATTAATTATTGTAAAAAAATTATATAGCGCGAGAACTAGTAAATTACATACCGAGTCGGGAAACACTGCATTACAGACGACGACGCGAGGCAAGAATTGTATTCCCGCGAGGTATGTATACTATTTTCACAATCACGAAATGTAACGAAAATTTGTAAATTCGTTTGATTTGGGTACCGATATCTATTTCAATGTCAGACATCTTTAATTCGCAAAACTTCTGTCAAACACGCGCTCCGTTTCTCCATCGAGACTTAACTACATAAAATTGATTTTAAAAATAAGACGTTCTTAAAGTGATGCACGAATTATAAATCGGACCCTAAAATCATAAGGTCGTGCATTGTAAGACGGAATCTTAAGAATCGGAATCTAACCTAAAAGTGAATCAAATTTGTAACGTGCCTCAATCATTTCGAATAACAAATAATTTATTACCTGTAATGGATTTAAATGTAAACTATGAAGCAAAACATGTGTTTTATTTTAAACCCACCACGAATTAATTGTATCTTTCATCAACGATCTAATGGTGTAAAACTAAATGATGACCTTGCGTGAAGAATTATATTTATAACTACACCATATATTACGGTATTATAGATAAGTTAAATATATACAAATAAAATTAATGCCATTAACACATTGATATAAATTCCTGTTATCTAATCGTATCTAGCAAACATGTTTTATTTTTATTTATTTATTATTCATATCACTGCATTTTCTCACAATATGACACGTACATGTGTCAATTAATTCTTGTCACATTTATTGTAATGAAAGTACTATCGTAATTAGTAATAATAATAATAATAATAATAATGATTATTTGGAGCACTCGAGTTGTTCCTCAATACCTCTCTTGCATCATCTTTCGATTTAAATATAATTTTCAATGGTCTGGGCTTGTTACTGTTAGTTGGTATTTTACCCAAACGTATAGTTTTTAGGGGTTTGACGTTAATATTACGAGTCTCCAGAATATTGTTAATTCCAATCATATCGTGATTTACTCATTTTTCTAATACAGATGATGGTGATTCATTAAAATTGTACAGAATGGTTATTAGCTAATCTGAGATGCCTTTCTTCAAGCTCGGTTAAAATACCTTCATAAGTATCGTCTGAGAATTGGGTTAACATTAAAGGATAAAATAAAAAATTAATCATTTTTATAACGTCATATACAGGGTATTTTTTTACCTCAGAATATATGATTGTTAATGTCTATGTTCTATGTTATAGTAATCACATCAACGCATTGCAATGTATTGAAAATGTAGGCAACCATACTTACACTCCGTTTTATTTAATTGTTAAAATTGTGTCACCGAAGAAAGAATACAAATAATTAATTGGTAGAAGAGTGGGAACAGCATTCGACGTATTAGAGATTTGTTTTCAGTTGAGTATCCGAGCAGACAAGTTGTCAATTTGTAATATTGTCCATCATTTTAACAATACTGGCTGCTTGAGTAATTTTCACATTAAAAGGGCCAAAGGAAATCACATTTTAACGGAAGAGATGAAACTCAACATTTTATGTTACGTAGAGCAGAACCTCATATCATTGTTAAGTTATCGCAGCACAGTTTCAAATAAGTTCAGCTTCCGTTTACAAGACATTAAAAGAATTTAAATACAATGCTTACAATTTTTCAAAACATCACCAACTATCAAATGAGGACAAAGGCAAACG
Organism: Ocypus olens; assembly: GCA_910593695.2. Taxonomy (NCBI): domain Eukaryota; kingdom Metazoa; phylum Arthropoda; class Insecta; order Coleoptera; family Staphylinidae; genus Ocypus; species Ocypus olens. The sequence continues at coordinate 49,991,406 of OU343050.1, read as the reverse complement.
AACCGTATTGAATTTAATTAACCTAACTTTATTCGTAATGCGTTAAGGCTGTGTCACTGTCACCTTTGTGTACTTGGTTGCCTACATTGTCAATACATTGCATGGCGTTGATGTGATTATTATAACATAGAACATAGACATTAACAATCATATGTTCTGAGTTAAAAAAAGACCCTGTCTAACGTTTTTTGATCATGAACAAATGGATTGTCAAATGTCATCTGTAAGATATAACCATACACCATTATAAACTATTCCCACAGTTGTACTCCTCTCAAATTAAAAGAAATAGCTGGAGCAGCAACATTACATTCATTGCTACCAGGAAAGTCGAGAGAAGAATATGATAAGGACTATCAAAATTTCAGAAATGGTGCAAAGACAAAATGCTGTTTATATTATATTTCGAAAAACGTGCTGCTTGCTTATTTCCAAATGGAAACCAAAGAGAAAAACCGTCGACATTGTGGGTAAAATATTATATGCTTCGATAAATATCAACCGTGTGCCATTTCCCGCACGCTCTCGTATCTAGCGGGCGGGTAAATCCAAACAAAACTGACGCCAGTTAATTTTGTGACATTGTAAAATTGTAATTCCACCAAATATCAATGAGTGAAAACAGTGAAAATAGTAACAACAGTGATTTTATAAGAACACCACCCGATGTTGCAGACGTTGCGAGCTCTTTCGCGCTGGATTTTCTACCCGAAAAGATGAAGTATGAAAAGGATTGATGCAAAAAACAAAAAGTTGGCAAGTAAACAGAAAATGCATACTTTTAATGCAAGCGTGTGGGAAAGTACTTTCCAGCACGTTGCTATAGATAATGTATGGGAAAGTACAGCATCTACTTTGCTTTGTCAAATGTATGCGCAAAAGTGCACTTTATTTATCGGTCATAGAAAAATACAGTTTCCTATAAGGCAAAATCGAACAGAGGAATAGGCCGGAAGAAGCTCTCCTGGCTGCGCAATATACGCCAATGGACTGATATTCAAGATGCATCCCTTAATCATCAGACTAATCGTCTTTCTTAAAGTACAGCAGTCATGTCCATTTTTGAAGGCTTTTGAGTTGTCAAAGTGATGTTACTATATCTTCCGTAAATCCATCATTTTTCGCTCCTTCAATATTTTTTGCACCAACATTTCTCCCACGTCAATGCACCTTCCATTCCCACCTTGATTTGTACATGAACAAACGTAGGATCCAAATTCTTTAGAATGGATGCTGATGTTTCCATCGAATTCATATTTTCAGTCACTGCAGAAGTCCACAAACGTTTTCAAACAAACTTTTTAGTATTAATAGTACTTCTTGAAATAGTTCATCCAATGAGTCGAGAGTTGAGAACCAAACCGTGACATGTTAAAAAATAATTTAAAACGTTTATGACAACGTAACAAAGTTAAAACAAGCCATCTGTTTTTACTTAAATGTTGTTTTGATTTGGATGTTTCAGGTGAAGTGCTCTTGCTCTAAAATTAACGAAGTTTATTGGGTTTCTATTTGGCAAATAACTTTCACAATAACGTTTTTTTCGCACTAGGGCATAACGCTCTACTTTACGCCCGCAAATTAGAGCTTAAATTTGTACTTTAAGACTGATAGTAGGAAATGAAAGTATATATCGTCGGTTTACAACCAAAACCAGATAAGCAAAATTTTGTCATTTTTGAGACAATTGCAGTTCTGGGCTTATAATTCTATACTAAGTACTGGGAAAATCATATATGTGTATCATAGACAGAAAACTCGAATACGCATGTTTACAGAATATACTAAGTAGACTAGAAGACGATTTTTGATGTAATGTTAAATTTTAAAACTTCAATATCTTTAATTGTGCAGAATTGTAAATTTTCTGGTTTTGGTTCGTCGGTAAGCCGACGATATATTATATCTTTATTAACATACTAATGGTTTATATTTGAAATGAAAGTTATTATTCGTGTTAATTGGCTATCGACCAAAGGTCTGTCTGAACAAAAAATGATTGAAATACGGCAGATTAAAGCTTTAGAAGAGCTACAATGAATTTCTTCAAATAATGAGGAAAATGTTAAGGGTTTTAGCAACGGAAATATATACAAAATTTTGGTTTATATTTCAGTTGCTCAAAACTTAAATAATAGAAATTTCCATTGAAATAAAATTCACTAATTTCACAATAAGTTTTATAAACGAGAAATGGGAAATGGGAAATGCGAAATTTCGGCCCAATTTTTCAAATGATAATTTTTATACAGAAATAGGAACTTTATGCTGTTAAATGTTTAATTGAGGGTTTTAGCAATAAAATTATGTTTAATAAAAAATGTAATCACTTTCTATCGGAATGTATAAAAAATAATAATTTAAAACACAAAACGCAAAACGCAAAATAAATTTGAAGGCTTAATACATTTTTCTTTCTTAAGGGTATGTAGAAAAATATTAGATTAGTAGCCTGAATATATGAATATTAAACCTTTTCGTAACTCTGCAAGCAAAATTAAGTCTTATTAGGACTACTAACAAATAACTTATTGAAACAAGAAGAAAATATATTTTTTTTTTATGTTAATTACTTTTTCCCAGTTCTATCTTTTCTTCTTGATAATTTTTAAGTTTGTATCACTCTATGCTTCTCTTACACTCTACCCTTCCACGCTCCTTTCACTTGTCTGCTTCTACTTATTCTTTTCATATGACAAAACCATCCTAATCTGTGCCGAATGTAATTCAGGTATTACACAAGTTGGGCTAAATTAGGGGTAGCTAACAGCGGCGGCTCGTGGATTTCCGTAGGTGAGGTAAAGACAAAGATGCTGCTCGTGCTGCACTACTTACTCTAGAGGAGGAAGCAAATATTACTTTGCTTTTTCGGTAAAATTTTCTTCCGTTGCCTCACCGCCGAACATCCACGAGCCGCCGCTGGTAGCTAACCTCATGAGTGAGTCGATTAAAACAGTCGACTCTTAGAAATTAGTCGACAGTCAAGTAACTCCTGTCTTTTGTAAATTTACTGACTTATTTTGTTTTGAGTCATGAAATTGGAGAAGTATAATAGTAATTTACGATACAAGTAACTAGGGCTGGGAATCGAATACGAATAGTACGAATAATTCGAATACTCGAATATTCGAATACGAATAAATCCACAAAAGAATTATTCGAATATTCGAGTATTCGAGTATTCGAATTATTCGAATATTCGAGTATTCGAATTATTCGAATATTCGAGTATTCGAATTATTCGAATATTCGAGTATTCGAATATTATTCAAATATTATTTGCGGAAGAAATAAGAAGAATTAAATTTATAGGAAATTTAATTCTAAAGATATTTGTATTCTTATCTTTTCTCATCAAAGTGATACTTTTTGAAAAAAAAAAACAAGAAATACTTAGAGTGTACAAACATTACCGTGTGCCCCAGCAAAAATGATATAGAAATAATTTGTATGAAAATTAGTTCTAAACACATTTGTATTCTTATATTTTTCTCATAAAAGTAATGAAATTTAAAACATTTTCCAAAAACACAAAAAAACGCCAAGAGCGTACCGACACTACTGCATCTCGTACAAAGAAAATGGACATTTAGAAGAAATTTAATTCTAAACATATGTATTTTATTCTTATGTTTTGCTTATAAAACAAATAATTTTTGAGATATTTGTAAAAAAAAAACAAAAGGAAGTGTACATTTTTCAGACATTACTGTGTGTCCTAGAAAAAATGCTATAAACATAATTTATTGAAAATTTAATTATGAACATTTGTAATCTTAAGATTTTTCGAATATTTCAAACGTTATAACGTTTATTGGTAGTCCACTATTTGAATATTTATTATAATTACCTTCACATTTATTCGTATTCGATTCGCAGCCCTAGTATCATATGATTATCAAAAAATACGTATGCTGGAAATAAATACTCGAACTATTCGAATATTCGAATATATTTGAATATTCGAAATATTCGAATATTCTAACTGTTCGAATACTCGAATATATGCGAATATTCGAATTATTCGAATAATTCGAGTATTCGAATACTCGAATACTTGAATACTCGAATATTCGAATAATTCGAGTATTCGAATAATTTCTTAAACGAATATTCGAATACTCAAATCATAAAAATTCCCAGCACTACAAGTAACGTTATGAAGGTCGAAAATTTTAAACTTTTCTCTCGTAATGTAAAAACAAATAACGTTACGTGTGTCGTAACACGGTTTATTTTACCCTATTTCTATTTTTTTTTTAATAAGAAAAATGTTTAATGAAAAACGCCATAGGCGAAATCATGTTTGTATGCCAATATCTCCATAGCAACGAGTTGCGTTAAGGTACATTTAACAACACTAGTGTTGTTAAAGGTACCTTAACGTAACTCGTTGCTAAGGAGTTATTGGCATGATAACATTATAGGATAAAATAAAGTTATAATACCAAAATTTTCGAAGGGAGGACCTTTTTTACCTCTATGCTAAATACTTTAGATTAGGTCCTCACTTCGAAAATTTTGGTATTTACCTTTATACTTCTCCAATTTCATGACTCAAAATAAGTCGGCAAATTAACAAAAGATGGAAATGTTTCCCAATTGAGAGAATTTCTATGCAGGTTTAATTATGAATTTTGAGGTTTATAATTCAAATATCATTAATACTTTGACACCAAAAACATCTTTACTATTTATGAAAAACATTAATGTTGTTACTGTGAGTATTGAGCAGAATTCAGAAACGTTCTCAAGAAATAAACATTAGCGATTCGCCGGCCCGCTAGCCACGTGCGTTAGCTCGCCAGAACTAATGCGACGGGTCCTGGGTTCGAATCCCGGCGAGGGCGTAGATGTTTGTGGTTGTCCATTTTCATTTATATATGAATAATATATTACAAATAATCGGTTGTGACTGAATGACCTACGCTGTCTAAGCCAATGTCCCATATCATCCATAATTCCCCAACCCAAAATGTCCATCAATCATCCTTCCTTAAAAAAAAAAAAAACATTATCGAAAGCAGTTTGCAACGAATTCTTATTGAAGACCTTCACCTCTACCTCTGTAAAGTTCCATTAACTCAAGAGCTCCTGCCACAAGACCATTTTTCAACGGAGACTGAGTGATGGAAAACCAAACAGTGAATGGAAATTTTGTGATGAAGCACATTTTCATCTGAATGGTTTTGTGAATAAGCAGAATTGTATTTGGGATACAAAGAATCCTCGAGTGATTCGTGAAAAATGACTACACCTCTGTTGTGTGACGGAGGAATAATTGGGCCTTCCGTTTTGAATTTTGAGAATGAGTTTGGTAGAGCTGTAAAGTTTCATGGAGTGCAATATCGCGACATGATAAACAACTTTTTGTGGACTCAATTGAATGGTGTGAAACTGGAAGAAATGTGATTTCAGCAGGATGGTGCCACATGCCATACAGCAAGGGAAAATATAAATTTATTGGAGTAACGTTTTTCGTTATTGGATTTCGGCATTTCCTTGTTTATATTTTTATTTTTTAAATTGTAAGATTTTGGAGATTTTTTAAATTGTAAGATTTTGGAGATTTTTTAAATTGTAAGATTTTAGAAATTTTTTAATTTGTTAGATTTTAAGGATTTTATTTATAAACTTGTATGTATTTTATTAATATTTGTCTATTTTTATATTGACAAGTGTACACCGTTTTTGGTCACAGCATAATAAATATCTATCTATCTATCTGGTCGTGTGATCTCCAGAAATACAGAAATCATTTGGCCGCCAAGATCTTAAGGGCTTACCCCACGGTAAAATGTTCAAACATTTTAATTTTTTTTCGCGTAAATGATAGTTTAAAGTCCCTGGAATAGCAAGTGCAAAGGATTTTAATGTAAATGCGGGTTAGTTTCTGCAGAGCCGAACATGCACGGCAGGTTACACATACATCATCTGTCTTTGTCTAATATGTGCATTGGCATCTTGGTTCAGAAGTGCAGAAGGGGCTGCATTTGGAGCAGAAGGGCTGATGTATGAAGCAAGAATGGCTAATTAGAGGTAAGAAAAAAATAATATAAGATAACATAGAAATAATGCGTTCTCAAACTTTAAACGCATTTTTCTCGAAACGACACTTGTCAAGACGGTGTACACGATTTCTAAAACTCCATTGATGCGATTGCAATGGCCTTTTACAGATACCTTCATTATAGTATTGTCTAAGCATTAACGGATGATTTTGTAGAAACAAAAATTATTGTCCGATTTATAAACAAATTAGTGATTTTTTTTCGTACAAATCAACGTATTTTCTTCAAAAAATCGTTATTTGATGAATTTTCAAAAAATCAACTTTATTTTTTCAAATAAGGACCTGGATTTTAATTTTTTAGTAGCTTTTCACCTCCCAAAACTCATGATGTGTCACATTTGTCACAAAATTATTTACTGTTTCGACCTGTTACCGTCATTAATTCAATTCAATTTCAATCCAGTTTAATTACAATCACCACGTAGTAACGGTCGAAACCATCCTCTTCATTTACCACATAAGCTGGGTTCTGTTATTAACTGGAAGGGTGCTGGGCTAAGCTTGTACCCTGCGTTCAACATTGTTTGATAGGCATTTGAATTTGGCGCGTTGTTTTTCATATTGCAATGTTGGTGCCTTGCGTGCGAGAGTGTCAAATCGATCATTAGCGACCGCAGAATTAACTGTCAGTGCGATCGGGTGTGCGTGTGCTTTATAAATATTTAGTTTTACATTTACGTTTTATACCATCTCATCTTACTGCAGATATTTTATCGGTAAGTTAAAAAATAACCACATTAACACATGCAAATCTTAATTATGAAATGTGATTTTAGGTTAAGAATACCGTTCGAAGATCACCACAACAGGTTTATCCTTGAAGCATATTTTCGAACAGGGACACGTAATGCAGAAGGGAGTTGGAATTATTCCTATCAAAATTGCGAGGAACAATTTCACGAGCAGTTTCCTGATGTTGAGTTTGGTCACAATTACTTTGTGCAATATGTTCGCCGTATTGTTACCAGATTCCATGAAACCAGTAGCGTTTCCAAAGGAAAATCTACAGGCCGACCTACTGTCCTTACGGAAGCAGTCGTTGCAGATATTCAACAAAGACTAGATGTGAGTCCGAAGAAATCGCTCCGATGTTTGTCTGCTCAGACAAATTTATCGCTCGGTATATGTCAGAAGGCTTGCAAAAAAATTTGTACATTTACATCCGTACAAGGTAACTGCAACTCAACAGTTGTTGCCGCCTGATTATCCTCGCCGAGTGCAGTATTGCAATTGGTTTACCGAGTTCCTGAATGATGACGATTTGTTAGATTTAACGTTCTACAGTGACAAAGCTTGGATTCACCTTAGCGGCTATGTGAACTCGCAAAACCATAGAGTGTGGGCTGCAGAAAACCCCCATATATTTGTTGAGGTTCCGTTACATCCTCAGAAGGTTGGTGTATGGTTGGGACATTTCCCGAAGGAGAATCTATGGCCTTATTTTTTTTAATGACAATATTAACGGAGCTCACTATCGGGAATTACTCTTGAATCCTTTTATCGAACAACTTCATGATGATAAATTGCAGCAAGGATGATTTCAGCAGGATGGAGCTACTGCGCACACTGCAAATACAACAATAAATAACCTGCAGCAGTTCTTCGGAGATAGGTTAATTAGCAAAGATCTATGGCCACCTTGCTCACCAGATTTGACAGCGCTGGACTATTTTATGTTCGGATATTTATGAAAATAAAGTGTATACTGATCGACTCCACACTTTACAAGAACTGCGCAATACAATAACAGAAGCGGTGCATATTGTTCCACCTGAAATTCTACAAAATGTCTTCAACAACATGAAACGCCGGGTAAATTTGTGTTTGGATCAAAATGGGCAACACTTTGAACATCTGTTATAGTTTAGTTCAAAATAAATTCCCTAATAGTCCTGCCACTGGTAAACCAACATTAAAAGTTATTTTTTAGGAGCGGGAGATTCAAACAGCTATCAAACAATAACGAACACAGTGTAGTTTGGTCGTGTTAGTCGATTGCTTGTATTTTATGCAATAATTACATGCATGCGGGGATCCCTCATTTTTACGCAAAACAATTGCTAGTTTATAAATATTTATCCAACCAAACATGTTAAAGGCATTTTTATGTCGATTCTTAAGATGATTTGTCTAATTCAAAATTGGAATGAAAGTAAATTCAATAAAACTAAATATAGCCTGAATATGTGAATACGCATTGAAGAGTCACGAACAGGTTGAACAGGCTATATTTCGTTTTATTAAATTTAACAGGTGGGGTTGACTCAAATTTATTTGACATGAAACTTTTTACAAGAATACAAGTGCATTTTTGAAATTATTTAACAGTCAGTGTTTTCGCCACGGCACACCTTGGAGAAGTGAATATAAATAAAATTATAATTATAAAGATAAAAATAAAAGTAAAAACTTACTTTAGCCCTCGCCACACCATCAGCGATGATTGTCAAGTGCTTTGTTTATAGCTCCACGGCATCAGTCCATTTCTAATTTGAAAGGAGATCCTGAGTGCCCGCTTGTTATTCACAAAAAAAAACTCATCCACTAAAATATTTATGAGAACATTAAAACACCACCGATAATCACACTTCTGTGGCATGCAACATTCCAACAAAATGGAGATCAGTTTCGAATGCGCAAGCTTAAACAAAAAAAATTACAATATTCTTGCTTTATCAGTTATACAGCTCAACAAATATCATTAACAAACATAATCTAGCGCGATCAATCATCACTAAGTCAATTGGATTCTCCATTAATCCTTAATATACGATTACAGCATTGATTTCGAAGAACACCCAAATATTGCATTTTTATTGATATACTCGAATTAGCAATGCATGAAGAATTTGTTGTAATTTAAATTGCCTCATGACAGTCAAATATTGAATTTTTATTGTTTTTTTTTAACTCGAAATGATGAAATTGCCACGTGAGATCTTAAGTATGTAATCAAAACATAAGTGTTGCTTATAACAATTATTTTTAATGAATAGAAAATATTAAACATAAATCGCTTAATTAGCTGCAGACAGGGGCGGTTCGTTATGTAGAGCCACTACCTCTAATTTCAAACGAAGCAAGATTTTTTTAATTAATTGTAAAAACACTGATTTGCCATTTTAAATGTTGAAACGATGCCTGCGAAAGTTTTATGAGACGAGAAAAATGGCAATGCATTTATTTGAGAATATATCTCTTGAACAAATTAGCAGATTTGCAAATACTTACAGAATTGTGTTTTGTGTTCTTATCTTGAAAACGAGCGATAGGGTATTTTGAGTTCCTTAGAGGATTATTAAGATTCGTGTATTTTGAGTAAATTTGGAAAGCTTCAAGTGTGTTACAGTTGTTTTTGCATTTCTTTTCACTCCGACAAAGTACAACTTAAAAAAAATCTTAAGCGCTGTTCTCAGTCTCTTGTCTTGAAAACCAGTGTTGGGATATTTTAATTTTTTTAGAATATCATTAAGATTAATGTATTTTGAGTAAATTTGGAAAGCTTCAAGTGTGTTACAGTTGTTTTTCCATTTATTTTCACTCCGACAAAGTACTACTTAAAAAAAAACTTAAGCGCTGTTCTCAGTCTCTTATCTTGAAAACCAGTGTTGGGATATTTTAATTTTTTTAGAATATCATTAAGATTAACGTATTTTGAGTAAATTTGGAAAGCTTCAAGTGTGTTACAGTTGTTTTTGCATTTCTCTTCACTCCGACAAAGTACGACTTAAAAAAAAATCTTAAGCGCTGTTCTCAGTCTCTTATCTTGAAAACCACTGTTGGGATATTTTATTTTTTTGGAATATCATTAAGATTAACGTATTTTGAGTAAATTTGGAAAGCTTCAAGTGTGTTACAGTTGTTTTTGTATTTCTTTTTTCAATCCGAAGAAGTGAAACTTGAAAAAATATTACGTGCTGTTGTCGGTCGGTTATCTTGAAAACTTGTAATGGGGTATTTTGGACTTTTTCGAGGATTATTATGTTTAATGTATTTTGAGTAAATTTGGAAAATTTCAAGTGTGTTGCATTTGTTTTTATATTTTTTTTTTCGCTCGGAAGAAGTGAAACTTAAAATCTTGAAAACCAGTGATGGGGTTTTTTGAATTTTTTGGAGGGTTATTAAAATTAATCTATTTTGAGTAAATTTGGAAAATTTCAAGTGTGTTGCAGTTGTTTTTATAATATTTTTGTTTCACTCGGAAGTAGTGCAAATTAAAAAAAAAATCTTAAACGCTGTTCTCGGCCGATTATCTTGAAAACCTCTGATGGGGTATTTTGAGTTTTTTTTTTAGTATATTTAAGATTAATGTATTTTGAGTAAATTTAAAAAGTTTCAAGTGTTTTTTTTTGTATTTTTTTTTCACTCGGAAGAAGTGAAACTTAAAAGACTTTAAGCGCTGTTCTCGATGGGTGATCTTAAAAACCAGTAATGCGGTATTTTGAGTTTTTTGGAGGGTTATTAAGATTATTATATTTTGAGTAAATTGGGAAAATTTCAAGTGTGTGTTGCAGCTGTTTTTGTAATTTTTTTGCAATTTAAAAAAATCTTAAGCGCTGTTCTCGGTCGGTCATCCTGAAAACCTGTGATGGGGTCTTTAGAAGTTTATTAAAATTATTGTATTTTAAGTAAATTAGAAAGTTTCAAGTATTTTACAGCTGTTTTTGTATTTTTTTCGCGTCAACAAAAAATGATTACAATTTTTCATAAATTTACATGAAAAATCGCCAAAGCAATCGACGGAATGTATAGGAATTTTCTACCAAATCACTCTTGAATTAATATTGAGTGATTTTGTGAAGTTTAAAGTGTATGGCAATTGTTTTTATATTTTTTTTTTCGCGTCAACGAAAAATGATTACAATTTTTCATAAATTTACATGAAAAATCGCCAAAGCAATCGACGAAATGTATTGGAATTTTCTACCAAATCACTCTTGAATTGATATTGAGTGATTTTGTGAAGTTTCAAGTGGATGGCAATTGTTTTTATATTTTTTTTTCGCGTCAACAAAAAATGATTACAATTTTTCATAAATTTACATGAAAAATCGCCAAAGCAATCGACGGAATATATTGGAATTTTCTACCAAATCACTCTTGAATTGATATTGAGTGATTTTGCAAAGTTTCAAGTGGATGACAATTGTTTTTATATTTTTTTTTCGCGTCAACAAAAAATGATTACAATTTTTCATAAATTTACATGAAAAATCGCCAAAGCAATCGACGGAATGTATAGGAATTTTCTACCAAATCACTCTTGAATTAATATTGAGTGATTTTGTGAAGTTTCAACGAACCTCAATGAAAATAACCGCCTATAAAAAGCAATCGACGGAATGTATAGGAATTTTCTACCAAATCACTCTTGAATTAAAATTGAGTGATTTTGTGAAGTTTCAAGTGGATGGCAATTGTTTTTATATTTTTTTTCGCATCAACAAAAAATGATTACAATTTTTCATAAATTTACATAAAAAATCGCCAAAGCAATCGACGGAATGTATAGGAATTTTCTACCAAATTACTCTTGAATTAATATTGAGTGATTTTGTGAAGTTTCAACGAACCTCAATGAAAATAACCGCCTATAAAAAGCAATCGACGGAATGTATAGGAATTTTCTACCAAATCACTCTTGAATTAATATTGAGTGATTTTGTGAAGTTTCAACGAACCTCAGTGAAAATAACCGCCTATAAAAAGCAATCGACGGAATGTATAGGAATTTTCTACCAAATCACTCTTGAATTAAAATTGAGTGATTTTGTGAAGTTTCAAGTGGATGGCAATTGTTTTTATATTTTTTTTCGCATCAACAAAAAATGATTACAATTTTTCATAAATTTACATAAAAAATCGCCAAAGCAATCGACGGAATGTATAGGAATTTTCTACCAAATTACTCTTGAATTAATATTGAGTGATTTTGTGAAGTTTCAACGAACCTCAATGAAAATAACCGCCTATAAAAAGCAATCGACGGAATGTATAGGAATTTTCTACCAAATCACTCTTGAATTAATATTGAGTGATTTTGTGAAGTTTCAAGTTATTGACAATTGTTTTTATATTTTTTTTTCGCGTCAACAAATAATGATTCCATTTTTTCATAAATTTACATGAAAAATCGCCAAAGCAATCGACGGAATGTATAGGAATTTTTTACCTAATCACTCTTGAATTAATATTGAGTGATTTTGTGAAGTTTAAAGTGTATGGCAATTGTTTTTATATTTTTTTTCGCTTCAACAAAAAATGATTACAATTTTTCATAAATTTACATGAAAAATCGCCAAAGCAATCGACGGAATGTATAGGAATTTTCTACCAAATCACTCTTGAATTAAAATTGAGTGATTTTGTGAAGTTTCAAGTGGATGACAATTGTTTTTATATTTTTTTTCGCATCAACAAAAAATGATTACAATTTTTCATAAATTTACATGAAAAATCGCCAAAGCAATCGACGGAATATATAGAAATTTTCTACCAAATCACTCTTGAATTAAAATTGAGTGATTTTATGAAGTTTCAAGTGGATGACAATTGTTTTTATATTTTTTTTTCGCGTCAACAAAAAATGATTACAATTTTTCATAAATGTACATGAAAAATCGCCAAAGCAATCAACGGAATGTATTGGAACTTTCTACCAAATCACTCTTGAACTAAAATTGAGTGATTTTGTGAAGTTTCAAGTGGATGGCAATTATTTTTATATTTTTTTTTTCGCGTCAACAAAAAATGATTACAATTTTTCATAAATGTACATGAAAAATCGCCAAAGCAATCGACGGAATGTATTGGAACTTTTTACCAAATCACTCTTGAATTGATATTGAGTGATTTTCTGAAGTTTCAAGTGGAAGTTTCAAGTGGATGTCAATTGTTTGTCAATTAGCTCAATCGGTGTCAGTGGCTAAAACTGAAGGTTGGTGTCGAAGTGTATTATTGTAGAGCCATCTCAAAATGTCGTGACAACTGAGGGTAATGTTTGCGCATAGTGAGAGAACGCGATAACAAATCTACGCGTGGTCGCAAGATGAATCACCACTTCGCGAAGGATTCTATCTATATTTACATTACGTTCACGCGGCGCTCGCTGAATAATTATGAGTTTACACCGACCCCTCTCTTGAAATTTAAGATGTTCACCAGTGATGGTTCGCGGGTTTTTTTCTGGTACGGCCGAGGATCAAGAGGTGGTAATACAGATGGGTGCAGTCACGCAGCCAGCCGTCCTGCAACTGACCCTACCTATCTGTATTGCCACCCTTGTTACCACGGCCGTACCAGAAAAAAAACCCGCGAACCGTCACTGATGTTCACTGCATAATGTGACACCAGATTTTGGAAAGGCTCTACATTGTTAAATAGGCGGCGTTTACCTTCGAATTGTGAAAGATTGCGGTTCTAAAAAGAACCTATTTTACGGCGTTTCAACCTTGTTGCATAAGTGTGTTCCAACAAAACGAAACGTACCGATAGTAATATTTCACATTTCGAAGATAAAAGCGGTCTATTTAACAATGTAGAGCCTTCGCAAAATCTGGTGTCACATTGCGCAGTGAACATCTTACATTTCAAGAGAGGGGGCACCGAAAGGTAAATGCCTTCTATTTAACAACAAGCAAAATATCCATACCTTAATTTTACTGTTCAGCTAATATAACATAGTTTAGTTTTAGTAACTGTAAATTTTCTTTAATAACCATACTTGTAGAACTAAAACGATTTACAAAAGGCGATCAAGCGAAAATGCATTATTTTTTTCCTTTTTCCAAACGTGAAAGAGTATATTGCGCAATGTAAAAGGTGTAACATCCTATAAAGGAAGGGAAAACATTAAATAATCCATTTATTTCAACAGGTAGTCTCGCCCCACGGTTGAACGAACCTCAATGAAAATAACCGCCTATAAAAATATCGGCGATTAATTAAAATCCCGCCCACGCAGATATAGAGAAAATAATTAATTTCCACCGTTGCACGTCGTTGGAGTAAATATTTGTAAACAAACGAGGTTACCTTTTCATCCGCGTGGAAACTCCGCTGATCGACGACCATCCATTTCGAAGCCTTGAATATCATGCACGTCGAAAATGGAAACATCACGACGACACGCCACTGCGATTTTTCAAATTTTCAATTCGGTGTTTTTGTTATTTTTCCTGCGGGATAACTGACCGGCACAAGCAGAACGCCTTTCTTTGTATTCGGTTGTCACATGGCGAACAGAGGGCGCCAGCTGCCTGGGAAATCGTCGGAGTTTTCCTCGTGGTGGATGGGAAAACTAAGGGGAATACGGGTCGATAAATACCTAGCCTCGTTTTTCGCGTGGCGTAAGTGGGCCTTATCTGCGGAAGTCGCTTTGTTGTTGTGACACACTTTCCTTTCACGAATTTCGCGGGGCCCTTTTTAACACGAATTACCAAATCTGGGTCAAGAGTTCCTTGGAGGAAGGGTTGCAACGGAACACGCATGTGGGGAGCGTATGTATGTGAAGTTTTCCGGGTTTTACTAATCCACGCGATACTTTAATGATCACGTAGCTTTGCGGTTTTAGTACAAAAACCTTAATGGTGTATTAGGCATCAAGACTTGAATTAAGTTAACTAATAGTTGTAAATAGAAAAAAAAATATTATAAAATTCAATCTAATACAAATGGCTTTAAATAATGCTTTAGAAAGCTACAAAATAATTATTTTTACTTCCATTCATCACGTTAGTTAATGCTCAGTTCAAATATAAATAAGTCACTGCTTGCCTTAACTATTACTCTTTGATTACATACATGACTATGAAAAAGACAACAAACCCGTTACCTGCCCCTAAAAAGTTTCGGTTTGTTCCGATTATAATTTCGAATTGCATTATGTGAAAGTTGGAGTTTATCGACTCTACTACAGCGTATTTGCACGGCTAGGCTAGTAAAATCCTGAAAAATGCTTCGCCCGGTGAAGCAAGTTCACATGGGTGGCACCAGAGGGCGCATTTATGTATCATTCATTTTTTCAATTTTAATTTGTAAATTTACTGGAAATTAACATGAACACAGATAGTGACTCCTATGGCCACGTCTACACTTTTGCTTGCGCTTAGCGCACTGGAATGGCATGTGCAATATTTAACGTGTTAATAAAATAGCAACGCATGCCCTTGTGCAGCGTTTCCCAAATTGTTTTGACTGCGGCTCGGTACGAGTGTTTAAAACAAATGGAGTTCCTTACACCTTTTCTAGAAAGCAGGAATTAACACACTTTGAATTGCTTTATTGTTATATTTTAAAATTTCAGCACTTGCACGAGCTGTTTTAATTGTAGGACGCATAGTAACTTGAACTTACGCTTCTAATGCTGAAGTTATTATTCTGGCAGAAATATCTGATGTAGGGGATACTTCACTTTATTCAACGCAAGGAAAAGATATTGATAATTTGGATACATTAAAATTACATTAAAATTTTAAATCTTTCACTTAAAAATATTTTGACAAGTTTTTATTTTTTAATACTCTTTTACTACTGTTCTTATTTTTATTTTTCTGACGTGTACATCCGCTAAATGTTATATTTCGGTTAAACAATTCCATATATATACATTATATTGGTGGCAACGTAAATAAATAAATATCTATCTATCTATCATAAAAAAATGTTTTCTAATTTTTTGTGATTTTTGATTTCTAATTAGGAAACGGTAATGGTTACATCAAATTTATATTAATAATAATTGTGGAGAATGCCAAAATAAACAACTTATTAAGAAGAAATTTTTCCCCAAACAAATTTTTTTCAACATTTTAGCATTTCGTAATTTTTTCCATGGTATTACTCGGGAAGTAAAATGTTAATCTCAGAAAGATTTAAAAAAATTCATGACGGTTCTTAATGACGGGAAAAAGCGTGTAAAGTAATTATTTTCGGAAAAAAAAAGTTTTGGTCATTCGATCATTTTCGATTAGGGGCCGCGGTGGTCTAGTGGGTAGAGGTCCGGCCTCTGGACCCCGTTGGTGCGGCTTCGAGTCCCGTCCGGACGGTCACTTTTTCAACTCGAAAAATGGCCGTACGTGTCTCTGGGTGTCTAGTGTTTGTCCCCATTTCATTTAAATATGAATATTATTACTATAAATTGGTTGTGGCTGAATGCCCTAGCTGGCTAAGCCAAGTCCCCATCACCCTCGATTCCCCAACCCGAACTTCAGTCAATCATCTTTCCTTAAAAAAAAATCATTTTCGCCATTTTTTCCATAGTATTACTCGGGAAAAAATTCGTACAAAAAATGTTGTGTGTGATGTGTGTGTTCATGTGTGTTCAACTTGATATGATATGATTCCGAAAATTGGACTTTATTGCATTCAATTAAATGCAACTTATAGTGTAAGTTAAAATTATTTTGTCTTTACGACTAAAACTCCGGTCAACGTTTTTTAACCATTTTCAGGTGGATATTTTTGGAAGCCTTGGTGAATTATTTAAATAAAACCTAATACCCTAATCATTTCCTACCTAAATATTTGTGACCCAATAAAATAATTGAAAACGCATCCAAGAATTGCACAAAGATTGACAGGATAAGAAGAAGCAAGAGGTATTTGTGACCGTCAAGAGAAACCGGCTTCCTGGAGAAGATAGTCGACCACACCATCCAAGAATTGTACAAAGATTGACAGGATAAGAAGAAGGAAGAGGTATTTGTGACCATCACGAGAAACCGCCTCCCTGGAGAAGGTGGTCAACCATACCAACATCTTCTGGAGATGCGACAACGGCAAATTGTGGGCGCCCCACCCCCGAAAACAACGGCCCTTTTAAGGGCCATAAAAACTAACTAATTCTAAGGTTCTTCTTTGTCAATGAATGAATGAATGAATGAATGAATGCATGTATTTAAACAATCAACGATCAAAGTGCTCTCATAATTAAATGTTAGCCAAGATTATCAGAAAAATAGGAACGAAAAGAGTTATTTTTTACTTCAAAAATCGATCGAAAATTTTCTGTTCAGAATATCTACCCTAAATTAATTTCGAAAAATTTTCAAGATTTGTATCAGGAGACTAGGAACGAAAAGAGGTATTTTACTCTTCAAAAATCGATCGAAAATTTCCGGTTCAGAATGTGTACCATAAATTAATTTCGAAAAAATTTCAAGATTTGTATCAGGAGACTAGGAACGAAAGAAGGTATTTTACTCTTCAAAAATCGATCGAAAATTTCCGGTTCACAATGTGTACCCTAATATAATTTCGAAAAAATTTCAAGATTTGTATCAGGAGACTAGGAACGAAAGAAGGTATTTTACTCTTCAAAAATCGATCGAAAATTTCCGGTTCACAATGTGTACCCTAATATAATTTCGAAAAAATTTCAAGATTTGTATCAGGAGTCTAGGAACGAAAGAAGGTATTTTACTCTTCAAAAATCGATCGAAAATTTCCGGTTCAGAATGTGTACCCTAAATTAATTTCGTAAAATTTTCAAGATTTGTATCAGGAGACTAGGAACGAAAAGAGGTATTTTACTCTTCAAAAATCGATCGAAAATTTCCAGTTCAGAATGTGTACCCTAATATAATTTCGAAAAAATTTCGAGATTTGTATCAGGAGACTAGGAACGAAAAGAGGTATTTTACTCTTCAAAAATCGATCGAAAATTTCCGGTTCAGAATGTGTACCCTAATATAATTTCGAAAAAATTTCAAGATTTGTATCAGGAGTCTAGGAACGAAAGAAGGTATTTTACTCTTCAAAAATCGATCGAAAATTTCCGGTTCAGAATGTGTACCCTAAATTAATTTCGTAAAATTTTCAAGATTTGTATCAGGAGACTAGGAACGAAAAGAGGTATTTTACTCTTCAAAAATCGATCGAAAATTTCCGGTTCACAATGTGTACCCTAATATAATTTCGAAAAAATTTCAAGATTTGTATCAGGAGACTAGGAACGAAAGAAGGTATTTTACTCTTCAAAAATCGATCGAAAATTTCCGGTTCACAATGTGTACCCTAATATAATTTCGAAAAAATTTCAAGATTTGTATCAGGAGTCTAGGAACGAAAGAAGGTATTTTACTCTTCAAAAATCGATCGAAAATTTCCGGTTCAGAATGTGTACCCTAAATTAATTTCGTAAAATTTTCAAGATTTGTATCAGGAGACTAGGAACGAAAAGAGGTATTTTACTCTTCAAAAATCGATCGAAAATTTCCAGTTCAGAATGTGTACCCTAATATAATTTCGAAAAAATTTCGAGATTTGTATCAGGAGACTAGGAACGAAAAGAGGTATTTTACTCTTCAAAAATCGATCGAAAATTTCCGGTTCAGAATGTGTACCCTAATATAATTTCGAAAAAATTTCAAGATTTGTATCAGGAGACTAGGAACGAAAAGAGGTATTTTACTCTTCAAAAATCGATCGAAAATTTCCGGTTCAGAATGTGTACCCTAATATAATTTCGAAAAAATTTCAAGATTTGTATCAGGAGACTAGGAACGAAAAGAGGTATTTTACTCTTCAAAAATCGATCGAAAATTTCCAGTTCAGAATGTGTACCCTAATATAATTTCGAAAAAATTTCAAGATTTGTATCAGGAGACTAGGAACGAAAAGAGGTATTTTACTCTTCAAAAATCGATCGAAAATTTCCGGTTCAGAATGTGTACCCTAATATAATTTCGAAAAAATTTCAAGATTTGTATCAGGAGACTAGGAACGAAAAGAGGTATTTTACTCTTCAAAAATCGATCGAAAATTTCCGGTTCAGAATGTGTACCCTAATATAATTTCGAAAAAATTTCAAGATTTGTATCAGGAGACTAGGAACGAAAAGAGGTATTTTACTCTTCAAAAATCGATCGAAAATTTCCAGTTCAGAATGTGTACCCTAATATAATTTCGAAAAAAATTCAAGATTTGTATCAGGAGTCTAGGAACGAAAGAAGGTATTTTACTCTTCAAAAATCGATCGAAAATTTCCGGTTCAGAATGTGTACCCTAATATAATTTCGAAAAAATTTCAAGATTTGTATCAGGAGACTAGGAACGAAAGAAGGTATTTTACTCTTCAAAAATCGATCGAAAATTTCCAGTTCAGAATGTGTACCCTAATATAATTTCGAAAAAATTTCAAGATTTGTATCAGGAGTCTAGGAACGAAAGAAGGTATTTTACTCTTCAAAAATCGATCGAAAATTTCCGGTTCAGAATGTGTACCCTAAATTAATTTCGTAAAATTTTCAAGATTTGTATCAGGAGACTAGGAACGAAAAGAGGTATTTTACTCTTCAAAAATCGATCGAAAATTTCCGGTTCACAATGTGTACCCTAATATAATTTCGAAAAAATTTCAAGATTTGTATCAGGAGACTAGGAACGAAAGAAGGTATTTTACTCTTCAAAAATCGATCGAAAATTTCCGGTTCACAATGTGTACCCTAATATAATTTCGAAAAAATTTCAAGATTTGTATCAGGAGTCTAGGAACGAAAGAAGGTATTTTACTCTTCAAAAATCGATCGAAAATTTCCGGTTCAGAATGTGTACCCTAAATTAATTTCGTAAAATTTTCAAGATTTGTATCAGGAGACTAGGAACGAAAAGAGGTATTTTACTCTTCAAAAATCGATCGAAAATTTCCAGTTCAGAATGTGTACCCTAATATAATTTCGAAAAAATTTCGAGATTTGTATCAGGAGACTAGGAACGAAAAGAGGTATTTTACTCTTCAAAAATCGATCGAAAATTTCCGGTTCAGAATGTGTACCCTAATATAATTTCGAAAAAATTTCAAGATTTGTATCAGGAGTCTAGGAACGAAAAGAGGTATTTTACTCTTCAAAAATCGATCGAAAATTTCCGGTTCAGAATGTGTACCCTAATATAATTTCGAAAAAATTTCAAGATTTGTATCAGGAGACTAGGAACGAAAAGAGGTATTTTACTCTTCAAAAATCGATCGAAAATTTCCAGTTCAGAATGTGTACCCTAATATAATTTCGAAAAAATTTCAAGATTTGTATCAGGAGACTAGGAACGAAAAGAGGTATTTTACTCTTCAAAAATCGATCGAAAATTTCCGGTTCAGAATGTGTACCCTAATATAATTTCGAAAAAATTTCAAGATTTGTATCAGGAGACTAGGAACGAAAAGAGGTATTTTACTCTTCAAAAATCGATCGAAAATTTCCGGTTCAGAATGTGTACCCTAATATAATTTCGAAAAAATTTCAAGATTTGTATCAGGAGACTAGGAACGAAAAGAGGTATTTTACTCTTCAAAAATCGATCGAAAATTTCCAGTTCAGAATGTGTACCCTAATATAATTTCGAAAAAAATTCAAGATTTGTATCAGGAGTCTAGGAACGAAAGAAGGTATTTTACTCTTCAAAAATCGATCGAAAATTTCCGGTTCAGAATGTGTACCCTAATATAATTTCGAAAAAATTTCAAGATTTGTATCAGGAGACTAGGAACGAAAAGAGGTATTTTACTCTTCAAAAATCGATCGAAAATTTCCGGTTCAGAATGTGTACCCTAATATAATTTCGAAAAAATTTCAAGATTTGTATCAGGAGACTAGGAACGAAAAGAGGTATTTTACTCTTCAAAAATCGATCGAAAATTTCCGGTTCAGAATGTGTACCCTAATATAATTTCGAAAAATTTTAAAGATTTGTATCAGGAGACTAGGAACGAAAGAAGGTATTTTACTCTTCAAAAATCGATCGAAAATTTCCGGTTCAGAATGTGTACCCTAAATTAATTTCGTGAAATTTTCAAGATTTGTATCAGGAGACTAGGAACAAAAGAAGGTATTTTACTCTTTAAAAATCGATCGAAAATTTCCTGTTCAGAATGTGTACCCTAATATAATTTCGAAAAATTTTCAAGATTTGTATCAGGAGACTAGGAACGAAAGAAGGTATTTTACTCTTCAAAAATCGATCGAAAATTTCCGGTTCAGAATGTGTACCCTAAATTAATTTCGTAAAATTTTCAAGATTTGTATCAGGAGACTAGGAACGAAAGAAGGTATTTTACTCTTCAAAAATCGATCGAAAATTTCCGGTTCAGAATGTGTACCCTAATATAATTTCGAAAAATTTTCAAGATTTGTATCAGGAGACTAGGAACGAAAGAAGGTATTTTACTCTTCAAAAATCGATCGAAAATTTCCGGTTCAGAATGTGTACCCTAAATTAATTTCGAAAAAATTTCAAGATTTGTATCAGGAGACTAGGAACGAAAAGAGGTATTTTACTCTTCAAAAATCGATCGAAAATTTCCGGTTCAGAATGTGTACCCTAAATTAATTTCGAAAAAATTTCAAGATTTGTATCAGGAGACTAGGAACGAAAGAAGGTATTTTACTCCACAAAAATCGATCGAAAATTTCCGGTTCAGAATGTGTACCATAAATTAATTTCGAAAAATTTTCAAGATTTGTATCAGGAGACTAGGAACGAAAAGAGGTATTTTACTGTTCAAAAATCGATCGAAAAATTCCGGTTCAGAATGTGTACCCTAAATTAATTTCGTAAAATTTTCAAGATTTGTATCAGGAGACTAGGAACGAAAGAAGGTATTTTACTCTTCAAAAATCGATCGAAAATTTCCGGTTCAGAATGTGTACCCTAAATTAATTTCGTAAAATTTTCAAGATTTGTATCAGGAGACTAGGAACGAAAAGAGGTATTTTACTCTTCAAAAATCGATCGAAAATTTCCGGTTCAGAATGTGTACCCTAAATTAATTTCGTAAAATTTTCAAGATTTCTATCAGGAGACTAGGAACGAAAAGAGGTATTTTACTCTTCAAAAATCGATCGAAAATTTCCGGTTCAGAATGTGTACCCTAATATAATTTCGAAAAAATTTCAAGATTTGTATCAGGAGACTAGGAACTAAAGAAGGTATTTTACTCTTCAAAAATCGATCGAAAATTTCCGGTTCAGAATGTGTACCCTAAATTAATTTCGTAAAATTTTCAAGATTTGTATCAGGAGACTAGGAACGAAAAAAGGTATTTTACTCTTCAAAAATCGATCGAAAATTTCCGGTTCAGAATGTGTACCCTAAATTAATTTCGTAAAATTTTCAAGATTTCTATCAGGAGACTAGGAACGAAAAGAGGTATTTTACTCTTCAAAAATCGATCGAAAATTTCCGGTTCAGAATGTGTACCCTAAATTAATTTCGAAAAAATTTCAAGATTTGTATCAGGAGACTAGGAACGAAAGAAGGTATTTTACTCCACAAAAATCGATCGAAAATTTCCGGTTCAGAATGTGTACCATAAATTAATTTCGAAAAATTTTCAAGATTTGTATCAGGAGACTAGGAACGAAAAGAGGTATTTTACTGTTCAAAAATCGATCGAAAAATTCCGGTTCAGAATGTGTACCCTAAATTAATTTCGTAAAATTTTCAAGATTTGTATCAGGAGACTAGGAACGAAAGAAGGTATTTTACTCTTCAAAAATCGATCGAAAATTTCCGGTTCAGAATGTGTACCCTAAATTAATTTCGTAAAATTTTCAAGATTTGTATCAGGAGACTAGGAACGAAAAGAGGTATTTTACTCTTCAAAAATCGATCGAAAATTTCCGGTTCAGAATGTGTACCCTAAATTAATTTCGTAAAATTTTCAAGATTTGTATCAGGAGACTAGGAACGAAAAGAGGTATTTTACTCTTCAAAAATCGATCGAAAATTTCCGGTTCAGAATGTGTACCCTAATATAATTTCGAAAAAATTTCAAGATTTGTATCAGGAGACTAGGAACTAAAGAAGGTATTTTACTCTTCAAAAATCGATCGAAAATTTCCGGTTCAGAATGTGTACCCTAAATTAATTTCGTAAAATTTTCAAGATTTGTATCAGGAGACTAGGAACGAAAAGAGGTATTTTACTCTTCAAAAATCGATCGAAAATTTCCGGTTCAGAATGTGTACCCTAAATTAATTTCGTAAAATTTTCAAGATTTCTATCAGGAGACTAGGAACGAAAAGAGGTATTTTACTCTTCAAAAATCGATCGAAAATTTCCGGTTCAGAATGTGTACCATAAATTAATTTCGAAAAATTTTCAAGATTTGTATCAGGAGACTAGGAACGAAAAGAGGTATTTTACTCTTCAAAAATCGATCGAAAATTTCCGGTTCAGAATGTGTACCCTAAATTAATTTCGAAAAAATTTCAAGATTTGTATCAGGAGACTAGGAACGAAAGAAGGTATTTTACTCTTCAAAAATCGATCGAAAATTTCCGGTTCAGAATGTGTACCCTAAATTAATTTCGTGAAATTTTCAAGATTTGTATCAGGAGACTAGGAACGAAAGAAGGTATTTTACTCTTCAAAAATCGATCGAAAATTTCCGGTTCAGAATGTGTACCCTAAATTAATTTCGTAAAATTTTCAAGATTTGTATCAGGAGACTAGGAACGACAGAAGGTATTTTACTCTTCAAAAATCGATCGAAAATTTCCGGTTCAGAATGTGTACCCTAAATTAATTTCGTGAAATTTTCAAGATTTGTATCAGGAGACTAGGAACGAAAGAAGGTATTTTACTCCACAAAAATCGATCGAAAATTTCCGGTTCAGAATGTGTACCATAAATTAATTTCGAAAAATTTTCAAGATTTGTATCAGGAGACTAGGAACGAAAAGAGGTATTTTACTCTTCAAAAATCGATCGAAAATTTCCGGTTCAGAATGTGTACCCTAAATTAATTTCGAAAAAATTTCAAGATTTGTATCAGGAGACTAGGAACGAAAGAAGGTATTTTACTCTTCAAAAATCGATCGAAAATTTCCTGTTCAGAATGTGTACCCTAATATAATTTCGAAAAATTTTCAAGATTTGTATCAGGAGACTAGGAACGAAAGAAGGTATTTTACTCTTCAAAAATCGATCGAAAATTTCCGGTTCAGAATGTGTACCCTAATATAATTTCGAAAAAATTTCAAGATTTGTATCAGGAGACTAGGAACGAAAAGAGGTATTTTACTCTTTAAAAATCGATCGAAAATTTCCGGTTCAGAATGTGTACCCTAATATAATTTCGAAAAATTTTCAAGATTTGTATCAGGAGACTAGGAACGAAAGAAGGTATTTTACTCCACAAAAATCGATCGAAAATTTCCGGTTCAGAATGTGTACCATAAATTAATTTCGAAAAATTTTCAAGATTTGTATCAGGAGACTAGGAACGAAAAGAGGTATTTTACTGTTCAAAAATCGATCGAAAAATTCCGGTTCAGAATGTGTACCCTAAATTAATTTCGTAAAATTTTCAAGATTTGTATCAGGAGACTAGGAACGAAAGAAGGTATTTTACTCTTCAAAAATCGATCGAAAATTTCCGGTTCAGAATGTGTACCCTAAATTAATTTCGTAAAATTTTCAAGATTTGTATCAGGAGACTAGGAACGAAAAGAGGTATTTTACTCTTCAAAAATCGATCGAAAATTTCCGGTTCAGAATGTGTACCCTAAATTAATTTCGTAAAATTTTCAAGATTTCTATCAGGAGACTAGGAACGAAAAGAGGTATTTTACTCTTCAAAAATCGATCGAAAATTTCCGGTTCAGAATGTGTACCCTAAATTAATTTCGTAAAATTTTCAAGATTTGTATCAGGAGACTAGGAACGAAAAGAGGTCTTCAAAAATCGATCGAAAATTTCCGGTTCAGAATGTGTACCCTAAATTAATTTCGAAAAAATTTCAAGATTTGTATCAGGAGACTAGGAACGAAAAGAGGTATTTTACTCTTCAAAAATCGATCGAAAATTTCCGGTTCAGAATGTGTACCCTAAATTAATTTCGTAAAATTTTCAAGATTTGTATCAGGAGACTAGGAACGAAAAGAGGTCTTTAAAAATCGATCGAAAATTTCCGGTTCAGAATGTGTACCCTAAATTAATTTCGAAAAAATTTCAAGATTTGTATCAGGAGACTAGGAACGAAAAGAGGTATTTTACTCTTCAAAAATCGATCGAAAATTTCCGGTTCAGAATGTGTACCCTAAATTAATTTCGTAAAATTTTCAAGATTTGTATCAGGAGACTAGGAACGAAAAGAGGTCTTCAAAAATCGATCGAAAATTTCCGGTTCAGAATGTGTACCCTAAATTAATTTCGAAAAAATTTCAAGATTTGTATCAGGAGACTAGGAACGAAAAGAGGTATTTTACTCTTCAAAAATCGATCGAAAATTTCCGGTTCAGAATGTGTACCCTAAATTAATTTCGTAAAATTTTCAAGATTTGTATCAGGAGACTAGGAACGAAAAGAGGTATTTTACTCTTCAAAAATCGATCGAAAATTTCCGGTTCAGAATGTGTACCCTAAATTAATTTCGTAAAATTTTCAAGATTTGTATCAGGAGACTAGGAACGAAAAGAGGTCTTCAAAAATCGATCGAAAATTTCCGGTTCAGAATGTGTACCCTAAATTAATTTCGAAAAAATTTCAAGATTTGTATCAGGAGACTAGGAACGAAAAGAGGTATTTTACTCTTTAAAAATCGATCGAAAATTTCCGGTTCAGAATGTGTACCCTAATATAATTTCGAAAAAATTTCAAGATTTGTATCAGGAGACTAGGAACGAAAAGAGGTATTTTACTCTTCAAAAATCGATCGAAAATTTCCGGTTCAGAATGTGTACCCTAAATTAATTTCGTAAAATTTTCAAGATTTGTATCAGGAGACTAGGAACGAAAAGAGGTCTTTAAAAATCGATCGAAAATTTCCGGTTCAGAATGTGTACCCTAAATTAATTTCGAAAAAATTTCAAGATTTGTATCAGGAGACTAGGAACGAAAAGAGGTATTTTACTCTTCAAAAATCGATCGAAAATTTCCGGTTCAGAATGTGTACCCTAAATTAATTTCGTAAAATTTTCAAGATTTGTATCAGGAGACTAGGAACGAAAAGAGGTCTTCAAAAATCGATCGAAAATTTCCGGTTCAGAATGTGTACCCTAAATTAATTTCGAAAAAATTTCAAGATTTGTATCAGGAGACTAGGAACGAAAAGAGGTATTTTACTCTTCAAAAATCGATCGAAAATTTCCGGTTCAGAATGTGTACCCTAATATAATTTCGAAAAATTTTCAAGATTTGTATCAGGAGACTAGGAACGAAAGAAGGTATTTTACTCCACAAAAATCGATCGAAAATTTCCGGTTCAGAATGTGTACCATAATTTAATTTCGAAAATTTTTCAAGATTTGTATCAGGAGACTAGGAACGAAAAGAGGTATTTTACTCTTCAAAAATCGATCGAAAATTTCCGGTTCAGAATGTGTACCCTAAATTAATTTCGTAAAATTTTCAAGATTTGTATCAGGAGACTAGGAACGAAAAGAGGTATTTTACTCTTCAAAAATCGATCGAAAAATTCCGGTTCAGAATGTGTACCCTAAATTAATTTCGTAAAATTTTCAAGATTTGTATCAGGAGACTAGGAACGAAAAGAGGTATTTTACTCTTCAAAAATCGATCGAAAAATTCCGGTTCAGAATGTGTACCCTAAATTAATTTCGTAAAATTTTCAAGATTTGTATCAGGAGACTAGGAACGAAAAGAGGTATTTTACTCTTCAAAAATCGATCGAAAATTTCCGGTTCAGAATGTGTACCCTAAATTAATTTCGTAAAATTTTCAAGATTTGTATCAGGAGACTAGGAACGAAAAGAGGTATTTTACTCTTCAAAAATCGATCGAAAAATTCCGGTTCAGAATGTGTACCCTAAATTAATTTCGTAAAATTTTCAAGATTTGTATCAGGAGACTAGGAACGAAAAGAGGTATTTTACTCTTCAAAAATCGATCGAAAATTTCCAGTTCAGAATGTGTACCCTAATATAATTTCGAAAAATTTTCAAGATTTGTATCAGGAGACTAGGAACGAAAGAAGGTATTTTACTCTTCAAAAATCGATCGAAAATTTCCGGTTCAGAATGTGTACCCTAAATTAATTTCGTAAAATTTTCAAGATTTGTATCAGGAGACTAGGAACGAAAAGAGGTATTTTACTCTTCAAAAATCGATCGAAAATTTCCGGTTCAGAATGTGTACCCTAATATAATTTCGAAAAATTTTCAAGATTTGTATCAGGAGACTAGGAACGAAAGAAGGTATTTTACTCTTCAAAAATCGATCGAAAATTTCCGGTTCAGAATGTGTACCCTAATATAATTTCGAAAAATTTTCAAGATTTGTATCAGGAGACTAGGAACGAAAGAAGGTATTTTACTCTTCAAAAATCGATCGAAAATTTCCGGTTCAGAATGTGTACCCTAATATAATTTCGAAAAATTTTCAAGATTTGTATCAGGAGACTAGGAACGAAAGAAGGTATTTTACTCTTCAAAAATCGATCGAAAATTTCCGGTTCAGAATGTGTACCCTAAATTAATTTCGTAAAATTTTGAAGATTTGTATCAGGAGACTAGGAACGAAAAGAGGTATTTTACTCTTCAAAAATCGATCGAAAATTTCCAGTTCAGAATGTGTACCCTAATATAATTTCGAAAAATTTTCAAGATTTGTATCAGGAGACTAGGAACGAAAGAAGGTATTTTACTCTTCAAAAATCGATCGAAAATTTCCGGTTCAGAATGTGTACCCTAAATTAATTTCGTAAAATTTTCAAGATTTGTATCAGGAGACTAGGAACGAAAAGAGGTATTTTACTCTTCAAAAATCGATCGAAAATTTCCGGTTCAGAATGTGTACCCTAATATAATTTCGAAAAATTTTCAAGATTTGTATCAGGAGACTAGGAACGAAAGAAGGTATTTTACTCTTCAAAAATCGATCGAAAATTTCCGGTTCAGAATGTGTACCCTAAATTAATTTCGTAAAATTTTGAAGATTTGTATCAGGAGACTAGGAACGAAAAGAGGTATTTTACTCTTCAAAAATCGATCGAAAATTTCCAGTTCAGAATGTGTACCCTAATATAATTTCGAAAAATTTTCAAGATTTGTATCAGGAGACTAGGAACGAAAGAAGGTATTTTACTCTTCAAAAATCGATCGAAAATTTCCGGTTCAGAATGTGTACGCTAAATTAATTTCGTGAAATTTTCAAGATTTGTATCAGGAGACTAGGAACGAAAAGAGGTATTTTACTCTTCAAAAATCGATCGAAAATTTCCAGTTCAGAATGTGTACCCTAATATAATTTCGAAAAATTTTCAAGATTTGTATCAGGAGACTAGGAACGAAAGAAGGTATTTTACTCTTCAAAAATCGATCGAAAATTTCCGGTTCAGAATGTGTACCCTAAATTAATTTCGTAAAATTTTCAAGATTTGTATCAGGAGACTAGGAACGAAAAGAGGTATTTTACTCTTCAAAAATCGATCGAAAATTTCCGGTTCAGAATGTGTACCCTAATATAATTTCGAAAAATTTTCAAGATTTGTATCAGGAGACTAGGAACGAAAGAAGGTATTTTACTCTTCAAAAATCGATCGAAAATTTCCGGTTCAGAATGTGTACCCTAATATAATTTCGAAAAATTTTCAAGATTTGTATCAGGAGACTAGGAACGAAAGAAGGTATTTTACTCTTCAAAAATCGATCGAAAATTTCCGGTTCAGAATGTGTACCCTAATATAATTTCGAAAAATTTTCAAGATTTGTATCAGGAGACTAGGAACGAAAGAAGGTATTTTACTCTTCAAAAATCGATCGAAAATTTCCGGTTCAGAATGTGTACCCTAAATTAATTTCGTAAAATTTTGAAGATTTGTATCAGGAGACTAGGAACGAAAAGAGGTATTTTACTCTTCAAAAATCGATCGAAAATTTCCAGTTCAGAATGTGTACCCTAATATAATTTCGAAAAATTTTCAAGATTTGTATCAGGAGACTAGGAACGAAAGAAGGTATTTTACTCTTCAAAAATCGATCGAAAATTTCCGGTTCAGAATGTGTACCCTAAATTAATTTCGTAAAATTTTCAAGATTTGTATCAGGAGACTAGGAACGAAAAGAGGTATTTTACTCTTCAAAAATCGATCGAAAATTTCCGGTTCAGAATGTGTACCCTAAATTAATTTCGTAAAATTTTCAAGATTTGTATCAGGAGACTAGGAACGAAAAGAGGTATTTTACTCTTCAAAAATCGATCGAAAATTTCCGGTTCAGAATGTGTACCCTAAATTAATTTCGTAAAATTTTCAAGATTTGTATCAGGAGACTAGGAACGAAAAGAGGTATTTTACTCTTCAAAAATCGATCGAAAATTTCCGGTTCAGAATGTGTACCCTAAATTAATTTCGTAAAATTTTGAAGATTTGTATCAGGAGACTAGGAACGAAAAGAGGTATTTTACTCTTCAAAAATCGATCGAAAATTTCCAGTTCAGAATGTGTACCCTAATATAATTTCGAAAAATTTTCAAGATTTGTATCAGGAGACTAGGAACGAAAGAAGGTATTTTACTCTTCAAAAATCGATCGAAAATTTCCGGTTCAGAATGTGTACCCTAAATTAATTTCGTAAAATTTTCAAGATTTGTATCAGGAGACTAGGAACGAAAAGAGGTATTTTACTCTTCAAAAATCGATCGAAAATTTCCGGTTCAGAATGTGTACCCTAAATTAATTTCGTAAAATTTTCAAGATTTGTATCAGGAGACTAGGAACGAAAAGAGGTATTTTACTCTTCAAAAATCGATCGAAAATTTCCGGTTCAGAATGTGTACCCTAAATTAATTTCGTAAAATTTTCAAGATTTGTATCAGGAGACTAGGAACGAAAAGAGGTATTTTACTCTTCAAAAATCGATCGAAAATTTCCGGTTCAGAATGTGTACCCTAAATTAATTTCGTAAAATTTTGAAGATTTGTATCAGGAGACTAGGAACGAAAAGAGGTATTTTACTCTTCAAAAATCGATCGAAAATTTCCAGTTCAGAATGTGTACCCTAATATAATTTCGAAAAATTTTCAAGATTTGTATCAGGAGACTAGGAACGAAAGAAGGTATTTTACTCTTCAAAAATCGATCAAAAATTTCCGGTTCAGAATGTGTACCCTAAATTAATTTCGAAAAAATTTCAAGATTTGTATCAGGAGACTAGGAACGAAAAGAGGTATTTTACTCTTCAAAAATCGATCGAAAATTTCCGGTTCAGAATGTGTAACCTAAATTAATTTCGAAAAAATTTCAAGATTTGTATCAGGAGACTAGGAACGAAAGAAGGTATTTTACTCTTCAAAAATCGATCGAAAATTTCCGGTTCAGAATGTGTACCATACATTAATTTCGAAAAATTTTCAAGATTTGTATCAGGAGACTAGGAAAGAAAGAAGGTATTTTACTCTACAAAAATCGATCGAAAATTTCCGGTTCAGAATGTGTACCATAAATTAATTTCGAAAAATTTTCAAGATTTGTATCAGGAGACTAGGAACGAAAGAAGGTATTTTACTCCACAAAAATCGATCGAAAATTTCCGGTTCAGAATGTGTACCATAAATTAATTTCGAAAAAATTTCAAGATTTGTATCAGGAGACTAGGAACGAAAGAAGGTATTTTACTCCACAAAAATCGATCGAAAATTTCCGGTTCAGAATGTGTACCATAAATTAATTTCGAAAAAATTTCAAGATTTGTATCAGGAGACTAGGAACGAAAGAAGGTATTTTACTCTTCAAAAATCGATCGAAAATTTCCGGTTCAGAATGTGTACCATACATTAATTTCGAAAAATTTTCAAGATTTGTATCAGGAGACTAGGAAAGAAAGAAGGTATTTTACTCTACAAAAATCGATCGAAAATTTCCGGTTCAGAATGTGTACCATAAATTAATTTCGAAAAATTTTCAAGATTTGTATCAGGAGACTAGGAACGAAAGAAGGTATTTTACTCTACAAAAATCGATCGAAAATTTTCGGTTCAGAATGTGTACCATAAATTAATTTCGAAAAATTTTCAAGATTTGTATCAGGAGACTAGGAACGAAAGAAGGTATTTTACTCCACAAAAATCGATCGAAAATTTCCGGTTCAGAATGTGTACCATAAATTAATTTCGAAAAAATTTCAAGATTTGTATCAGGAGACTAGGAACGAAAGAAGGTATTTTACTCCACAAAAATCGATCGAAAATTTCCGGTTCAGAATGTGTACCATAAATTAATTTCGAAAAAATTTCAAGATTTGTATCAGGAGACTGGGAACGAAAGAAGGTATTTTACTCCACAAAAATCGATCGAAAATTTCCGGTTCAGAATGTGTACCATAAATTAATTTCGAAAAATTTTCAAGATTTGTATCAGGAGACTAGGAACGAAAGAAGGTATTTTACTCTACAAAAATCGATCGAAAATTTTCGGTTCAGAATGTGTACCATAAATTAATTTCGAAAAATTTTCAAGATTTGTATCAGGAGACTAGGAACGAAAGAAGGTATTTTACTCCACAAAAATCGATCGAAAATTTCCGGTTCAGAATGTGTACCATAAATTAATTTCGAAAAAATTTCAAGATTTGTATCAGGAGACTAGGAACGAAAGAAGGTATTTTACTCCACAAAAATCGATCGAAAATTTCCGGTTCAGAATGTGTACCATAAATTAATTTCGAAAAATTTTCAAGATTTGTATCAGGAGACTAGGAACGAAAGAAGGTATTTTACTCCACAAAAATCGATCGAAAATTTCCGGTTCAGAATGTGTACCATAAATTAATTTCGAAAAATTTTCACGATTTGTAACAGGAGACCAGGAACGAAAGATGTTATTTTTCACTTCGAAATTGATCGACAATTTGCGAAATGACCACCCAAACTAATCAGGAGACCAGGAACGAAAGAAGGTAAAAAAACAACGAGGATCGACAAGAGGTACTTTATTTAATAATAAACATCATTTCTGCTGCACCACTTACTCTAACAGAGGAAGCAAATATTTCGTTTCAGTTTTGGTCAAATTGTCCTCCGTTGCTCCACCGCCGAACATCCACGAGCCGCCACAGGGGTGGTAATACAGATAGTTTCGGTCTCTGCAACTGACCCTACCTATCTGTATTACCACCTCTTGTTCCTCGGACGTACCAGAAAAAAACCCGCGAACCGTCACTGGTTGACCCTATACCACCCTCCAATCCTTACAATACCAACGAGGGTTTGCATGTGTGAATTAATTGATAAGAAAATAATCTAACTGTTTTTAGGGCATTTGACAAATGTTTTTATTTATAAAAAACTTTGGGGCGTGTTCAAAAGATTGGAGGGTCGGATAGGCCCCACCCACCATCTCCAGATTCATTGAAACTTTTCCCTGACGACCTTTCTTCTATTACATTTCTCGTGACTTAAAAAATTTGTTTCATCAAACAAAATTTACTGGGTTAGGTTTAAGGGAAAACGAAGGGCGGAGGGTGGGCTCCACCCCACTCTTTAATCCACAGAACACAAACGAGGGTTTTGCAAGTGTAAATTAATTGATCAGAAAATAATCCAACGGTTTTCTGGGCATTTGACAAACGTTTTTATTTCTAGAAACTCTGTGGCATCTTCAAAAAATTGGAGGGTGGGATAGGCCTCACCCACCACTCTCTGTTCCATCTAAACTGTTTCCACAAACGCTCTTTCTTTGTGCTTCTGAAACTATTGCATCTTTCGTGATCTAAGAAATTGGTTTTATCAAACCATGTTTTCTACGTTAGGTTTCAGTGAAAACGAAGGGCGGTGAGTGGTCTCTATCCCCAGTTGTCGGGCCATTACTTATTACAGGCCCAAAATAATTTTATAATAATTCTGTCACTAGAGTCAATATATCAAATTTGTTGAAACTTATTAATGAATAATTAGCACAGTGTGAAAAGAGCTTATGGTTTTACAAATGTCAGGCTCAACAATTTTGTGTCGAGCAAGAATCAATATTCTTGTTTGATTCCACAGCCACCCAGGACTATAATAATTGTTGACACCCGGAATAGTTACTTTAATGCATAATATTTATGGATTTTGGATAAATATATTAAACTAAAAAAAGTGGGTTTTGTTATATTTGTCCATGGTAGTTTTTTTAAATGTAGCTCATATTACAAACACAATTAACAGAAATTTAAAAATGGTACACAATTGTTTGCCTTTAATTATGAAACCATAAGAGTTACATGAAAAACAATGATAAAATATGAGACAAAATGAACAGTTAATGAAAAATAAGCTTCCTTTGAAATCACTGTACTTTTTTTGAAAAAAAACGACAAAGTTGAAAAACAAGAATAAGTTGCACATTTATACTACAATTATTTTTTAAATAGATATTTGTATTTATTTGTTAATCTTTCATAGATGTTAGTTAATAAAGGGCGTTTATTTTATAACTTTATTAATGGCATCAGAATCAACAAAATACTTTAATAATTATATACAAAATCATAAAATATGTTACTACTAGAATATTGTACCTAATTAAAATAAATGGAAGGTAGAATGGTGGAGAGGGGAATATAAATAAGAAATAGCGAGAATAAGCAAATACGCATTTTATGCCTTTAATGCTCACAACAGCAATTACAATTTATAAATTTGTAAACAAACTTAAAACTTCTCCGATAAAACTCAATAGAAATTACACAAAACAATAACATGATTCCGAAACGGAAGAACGGAAAAAAGGTGAAAAGAAATGTACATCTTCGGGAAAATTGAGGCCGTTTTCCTTAAATTACACATAAAAATTATCTTTATACTTTATACATTCAACAACGGTTAACATGATTATATAAATACATCCAAAAACCTTTTCAATGAAAATATTTCAGTTTTATATGCTTATATAAAATCAGTATCAACGAATTCATATATAAAAGTTATATTTCCACTTTAAGGCAACTGCATTTTTCTCTTTCAATTTTTACAAATATAGAGTCGAAATCAAGGAATTTCTACTTTTCAGTCGGTCGCCTTTTAACCTTAACGAACTTTTTATTCCCGGGTGGTTGAATGGAGCTTTGACGGCAACGGCGTACTCTAGGAATAGGAAGAGTATAACAGTGACGGAAGTTTGAACATCATTTAATAACGAAACAGTACAAGAGGGAATTAAATAATTAACAACAAAAAGAAAAACAAAACAATAATATTCATGTATTTTTTTGCCTAAGTGTGCTGTGCTTTCTAATGCTCCCCAATCATCAATCGATTTTAAATTTATTGTCTTTTATATGAAAATACTCTTTTTTTGAATTTACACCTGGATCTTCTCAATGATTCTGGGGATTATAAAATTATCCTACTACACCTAATCGTTTTTTTTATCTAAATAAATATTTGAAAGCTACTATATCTGAAGTCGACTACTAAACACGTAATAGTTTTGATAAAAATTCTTCAACAAAAGCTCTAAAGAGTTCTTGCCTTCAAAACTTTACCGGCTGGGGGGAAATTATTGAAAATCTACAATTTGCTCATCCATCTCATATTTTTTTCTGCGAAAGCTTCTCCTAACTATCTACACGTTTTTTGTATTTTGTGAGCATTACTAATGTTATGCTTAAAATGTAAATTTAATGTAGGTACCACTATTAATATTAACTTCAACCAAAAATAGACTATATAAACATAAAAACAATCAACAATTAGTCTACTATAACAAAGCGCAACTGTTTTGGTGACAGAGGCTATCCGTTCTTATTCTTTTCAAAAAACACTAAAGGCTCTGGCTGGATCCACATTTAGGAAGTCTTAGACATTTAATAACGTAATTGACAATGGCAGTAATTAAGAAACACTGATACAGTGTTTTAACGTGCATTAATTACGGGTAAACATTCTATAAAGAATACATTTTTTATTAATGTTAGAGATGATAGAGTTTGAAAGAAGAAAATGATCGATTCGTGTATATATCATTAAACGCGCGAGGGTATTAAACGCATAAAAAATCCCAAACGTGATCTAGCTCTGTATTTTTGTTATCTTTAATATATTACTTTTTCTCTACTATATTAATCTTAATACTACATGATGACTACATTATGTGTATGTTTATATACAAATGTTTGGTTGGTTTCCGAAGAACACTAGCATTTTTGTAGAGTAAGTCGAGTAAAATGAGTGACGGTTGAGAGATGCATGGTAATACGGAGACCAGTGTGGATGGTTACACATCTTCATATTTTGCAAGTTTATTTTGTAACATTAGGTTTTCTTTTTTCAGTCGTTCCAGTTCCTGGCGCAGCCCTAAGTTCTAAAACAAGAAAAGAACAATTAGTATAACATTTAAATTAACACATACTGCCTTAAACATGAATTCACATTCCCCACCAACGATTAACTCAATATAATCTTCATCAGTGCAGTAGAGTCGCGGTTGGGGAAGCGGATTTTCAATTAGGGATATAACCCGCTCATGCACAGAAATGTTGTCTGGTTTACTACACTGGTGGAAAAAAATGAAACACTTGAAATTCGTGAAATTTCGACCATTTTCAAACTGCCATAACTCGGCGTATTTTTAATCGATTTTGATGAATCTTTGAGAGCTAAAAACTTTGAAGTGTCTTCTTTAAAGTCATGCTTACGATCCCCCTTCCGCCCCTCTCTAGCACCCCTGTGAAAAAAAATGTTTTTTTCAGGAAACCATGTCCAACTTAGGCTACCGTTTTGGGGGTTTACCCACCTGCCACGGTGGGTAAACGAGCTATACATATGCTATAATATTATAAATTAGGATGTGTAGTAAGACACATACTGAGATCCTGCGTCGTACAAAGTAAGGAACAGTTTCTCTCAATGAGTGGCTTCTCTCCAGTGACGGTTCGCGGGGTTTTTTTGGTACGGCCGAGGAACAAGAGGTGGTAATACAGATAGGTAGGGTCAGTTGCAGAGACGGCTGGCTGCGTGACCGCACCTATCTGTATTACCACCTCTTGTTCCTCGGCCGTACCAGAAAAAACCCCGCGAACCGTCACTGCTTCTCTACCTTTCCAATGGAGTGCTCGGGATTATCAGTGACTACCGCTCGTTAGAGTCAACATCTAAGTACGTTGCCATCATCTTACATCCTGACTCATCCTCCCCACCCGCACAAACACGCCCACATTCTCTTGCATACTCACGTTCATCCCTTTAAATATCATGCCAGAGGACGTAAAATAAGCCAGACTGCACGAAATCATCTCTCGACTAACGAACGAACCGAACCATCTAGTACAAAATGCCATGACAACCCAGAAATTTTACTCACAAAAAGCCTCAAGCATTTCATCTAAAGAGCCACCAACTCCATTCCAGCGTTAACCTGCAGATCATGCGCGGCCACAAATCCCACCATACCAAACCGGAGAGTACCCACAATGAAATGCGTTTCCTGCAGCGCCACCAACCACTTCGCATTTTCGGATAAATGTCCCATAGGACTTCAGGAAGTCGCTTCTTTAAAGGAAGCCGTGCCCATCGTCCCAACCCACCAGCTCCCAATCTGCGAAGACCACATCTATCTAGATACCTTGGAGTTGGTCGTGCCAGTCTTACTAAACCTATTTCCAGACTGGAAAGCGGAAATCCCCCTAAAAGAAACGTGGGGCGGGACTGAAATTTTCATACAGCGGCAACAAGGTGCCATAAATATGGATACATGGAAAAGCTGGATGAATGCTAGCATAAGACTGTGTTCAGTCAACCTTAACCACTTCGCGCCCATGCTGCTTTGATTGGGCTCTAGCATAGTCCCAGGTTTACTGAAAAATTACCTTTTTCTTGCTGTTACCTTTTTCTACGAAATATTATTTAACTGTCACAAACTTACTCATTTATGGAAAAAACTATTCTATAGATGGCACTAAAGGAGTTTTTTTTTAGTACAATTTTTTTGTTTTCTTTTTGTTTGCTTGTCGTCACATGTGGCAACCTGGACGTGAAGGGGTTAACTACTGAAAAAACAAGAAGAGGCTCATCCATAACAAACTAAAACGAGACAACGTATAGGTGCTAGCAGCCCAAGAAACTTTGCAATTTCCCCAACGCGATATCTTTAATTTTCAACTTACATGAAGTGATTTCTTCATTCTATAATATTCGCGAAAAGTCATCTTCATTCTTTAATTTTTCCGAAGTGATATCCTCGTTCTTCATATCCAATATTTCATCTTTCTTTAAAAGTCTGGTTAACTCTTCGCGCCTTAATTGCTCTGCTGTGGCATCTGTGTTCTTCAATTGCCTTGTAGCAGCATCTTCGCCAATTGATTGCTCATCGGAGGTGTGGCCTTTATTTCTTATTAGTCTTGATGGTTTATCTTGGCTTGAGCCGTCAATGTCGATAATTGTTTTGCCTTCTGCTATTCTATCTGGTTCTATGTGTTTACTTTGGTTGATCTTCGTTCCTTTTCGATTTTTCTTTGTTAATGTTTATTCTTGAATTCCTTTTGATAGACTTGATCGGTCGTCCTCATTCCAATTTCTTTCATTACTTAATATACACACAAAGATTCTTCGATGTATCTTCTGTGTCAGCATTACTCTTTAATTTGTCTTCGATATTACCTTGATCTTCAATATTCTGCTTTGACAGATGTGACAGGTTTGAAGGATTACCTTTAGCCGGGATCTCTTTCTTCAATTTGTCTTTCACTTTTCGTCAGCGGCGGCTCGTGGATGTTCGGTGAGGAGTCTACAGATGAATATTTGATCGAAACCGCAACGGAATATTTACTTCCTCTATAAGAGTAAGTGATAGGTCGTCCTCATTCCAATTTCCTTCATTATTCAATATACCATCAAAGATTCTTCGATTTATCTTCTGTGTCATCATTACTCTTGAATTTGTCTTCGAAATTACCTTGATATTCAATATTCTGCTTTAACAGGTGTGACAGGTTTGAAGGATTACCTTTAGCCGGGATCTCTTTCTTCAATTTGTCTTCGATGATATTTTCACCCTTCATCAGCGGCGGCTCGTGGATGTTCGGCTACAGAAGAAAATTTGATAGAAACCGCAACGGAATATTTACTTCCTCTATAAGAGTAAGCGATAGGTCGTCCTCATTCCAATTTCCTGCATTATTCAATTCGCCTTCAAAGATTCTTCTATGTATCTTCTGTGTCATTACTATTCTTTAATTTGTCTTCGATATTATCTTGATCTTCAATATTCTGCTTTGGCAGATTTGAAGGATTACCTTTAGCCGGGATCTCTTTCTTCAATTTGTCTTCGATGATTTTTTCACTCTTTATCAGCGGCGGCCCGTGGATGTTCGGTGAGGAGGCTACAGAAGAAAATTTGATCGAAACCGCAACGGAATATTTACTTCCTCTATAAGAGTAAGCGATAGGTCGTCCTCATTCCAATTTCCTTCATTATTCAATACACCTTCAAAGATTCTTCGATGTATCTTCTATGTCATCATTACTCTTTAACTTGTCTTCGATATTACCTTGATATTCAATATTCTGCTTTGACAGGTGTGACAGGTTTGAAAGATCACCTTTAGCCGGGATCTCTTTCTTCAATTTGTCTTCGATGATATTTTAACTCTTCGACAGCGGCGGCTCGTGGATGTTCGGTGAGGAGGCTATAGAAGAAAATTTGATCGAAACCGCAACGGAATATTTACTTCCTCTATAAGAGTAAGTGATAGGTCGTCCTCATTCCAATTTCCTTCATTATTCAATATACCTTCAAAGATTCTTCGATGTATCTTCTATGTCGTCATTGCTCTTTAATTTGTCTTCGATATTACCTTGATATTAAATATTCTGCTTTGACAGGTTTAACAGGTTTAGAGGATTACCTTTAGCCGGAATCTCTTTCTTCAATTTGTCTTCGATGATATTTTCACCTTTCATCAACGGCGGCTCGTGGATGTTCGGCTACAGAAGAAAATTTGATAGAAACCGCAACGGAATATTTACTTCCTCTATAAGCCGCATGAGCGGCATTTCTTAGATTCCTCCATGAAGATCGACGAGCTGCCGCAGCTTCATGTTTTATCATTGGTCTTCGACGGAGAAGCTCAATGTGTTGTATTTATTCTTCAATTGTTTCCCCGAGCTACCTTTATTTGCGTTTTCTCCCACCTTGTAATATTTTTAATAGTTAGTTTCAGATTATTTGTCTTTATTCTTCAATTATGTTCGTAATTTCGATTTCCAGCTAAACTTAGGAAGATGTTATATTTACTCTTCAAGTTATCTTCATTCTCTAACGACGAATTATCATCTACATTTACTAAACCCAATCTGAGTGGTATAATCACCGAAAGATATAGGAAAATGCCAACGGCGGCAAATATAACAATAATAATGTTAACATTAAATATAAAATAGTACAACAATCAGGCAATAGATTGCGCCACTTTGGCTTTTGTACCTCTAGGGGTGTTTGGAATATTTAAATTCCAATAGTAATTTCCGTTACCCTATCAGCAACTGACTGAACTGATGAGAGTGAAAGGTCGAAACCGGTCTGTAGGTGTTCTGATGGAGAAACAATATTTAATGTTTGCATTATTATTGTTATATTTTCCGCCGTTGGCATATTTCTATATTTGGTGGTTATGCCACTCAAATTGGATTTAGTACAACATTCAGATATTTCATCTTTAGAAAAATCAGGAGACTATTTTTCGAAGAATAGGAAATTTATTTATTCTTAAGACGAAGAAGAATACATTTCTACAAAAACTATTTTATTTTTGAAAGAATCAGAAGATGTGTTATCTTGTGATGATTCAGATCCTTTCAGGTCTCATCAGTGCAGTTAGCTGCTGATGGGGAAACGGAAATTACCATTGGAATATAAATATTCCAAACACCGTTAAAGGTAGAAATTCCAAAATGGCGAAATCTATTGCCTGAAAGTTGTACTAAAGCCAATCTGAGTTATATTTGCCGTCGTTGGCATATTCACATATCTGTCGGTGGTTATGCCCATCAGATTGTCAGATTGGATTTAGTACAACATTTAGATATTTTGTCTATCGCAGAATAGAATACATTGTTTTATCTTCCGAAGAATCATGAGACTATTTTTCGAAAAATCCGAAATTTATTTTTCTTGGGACGAAAGAGGATATATTTTAAAAGAAACTATTTTATCTTTTTAAGATATTTTACTTTTCAAAGATTTAGATATATTATCTTTGGAAGAAACTGAAGCCATTTTAACTTCCAAGGAATCAGAAGCTAATTTATCTTTCAAAAAAAAAACGATGATTTATGATATT
Organism: Ocypus olens; assembly: GCA_910593695.2. Classification (NCBI taxonomy): domain Eukaryota; kingdom Metazoa; phylum Arthropoda; class Insecta; order Coleoptera; family Staphylinidae; genus Ocypus; species Ocypus olens. Next base: position 49,951,119 of record OU343050.1, on the reverse strand, counting down.
TCGCAGAAACAGAAGATACGCTGCCTTTCGAAGCAATAGACAGAGAATTATGTTTTGAAGATAACCGGATATCTTTTATATCTTCGGAAGACATTTATATACCGAGTGTCTGGGATAAGGGGCGAACATAGGGATTTAACATGTAAAATTAAATATGTGTAATTATTAGCTCCCCTATTCATTTTACAGAAAAATCGTAAAGGAATATTTTTTAGAGAATTAAAAATTGTAAATGAATCATCCATTTAATTTACGTTTATACCAGAATTCACTTCAGGAATAATAAAAATAAGTTTAACCATTTACCATTTAATAAAAACTCTTGCCATGTCTTTGACAAATGTCATATTATGGTGAGAATAATTTTGCTGGTCAAATATCAATTCAAGCATTGAAATTACTATTAACAATAATCTGAGTTATTCCAATGAAGAGAGCGTATTCATTATCAAAAGATTTTGCAGTTGCGTAAGTTTACTCAGTTTGTGACATTACATGCAAACGGAACAGAAGAAACAACGATGAATTGGAAGAAACAGTTTTGGATTTGATAAATGTCGAACCAACAACTAGCATACGATGCATTGCTCGTGAGTGCAACGTGTCTAAATTCTCTGTACAGACAATTCTGAAGAAGCATCGTTATCATTCTTAAAAACATCAATGCCATCAGGAGACACTGTTAGTGGATGAAGAAAGGAGGCGTGTATTCTGCGAAATAATGCAGGATCGATCAAATACAGATCATAATGAATGCTAATAATTTACTTCCATATAACAAAACAGTAAACATTCAGTTTTTTTTTAATAGAAAGACACCAATTGTTAATTTAAATCAGAGCACCAAATTTGCTGAAGACGAGCAACTCACCTGGTGTTAGCATGTTGACTATCAGTGTAGTAAATTAAATACTGCTTAATATGCAGTTCTACTAAAACCAATTTTACCACCAGAGTCAATCATAACTCTCTTCTACTCATAGTTATATCCTTATCTCTTCTATAATATAGCAGCTTGGGAAAGAAGTCATATTCAAATGATATTCATAGCCCAGAAAAGAATATTGAGATTAATTTTTAACAAAATTAGATTGGAGACTTGCCGTAGTTTATTTAAGGAGAACAACATACTTACATTAATATGCATTTACTTATTTAAAATAGCAACATTTGCTGCGAATTAGTAAACTAACTAAAAACTAAACTAAGCTTAACTTTTTGCAGTCTCTCTGTTTTATCGAAGAATACTAGTTCACACTTTACAACGAACCCAACGTTATTGTTTATAGTAATTACAATGCGTGAATTGATATCTGACTAGCAAAATTATTTTCACTATGACATGACATTTGTCAAACTCATGGTAAGGGTTTTTATTAAATGGTGCATTGTTCAACTTATTTTTATTATTTCTGAGGTGAATTCTGGTACAAACGTAAATTAAATGGATGATTCATTTACAATTTTTAATTCTCTAAAAAATATTTCTTTACGATTTTTCTCTAAAATGAATAGGGGAGCTAATAATTACACATATTTAATTTTACATGTTAAATCCCTATGTTCGCCCCTTATCCCAGACACTCGGTCTACATCTTTATTACAGAAATAAAACTACAAGTGAGTAAAAGAATGATAAACAATATAACAAATTTATTTTTGCTGTTAATTGCCTAGAAGACATTTATTTTTTCAGGATTTTACATTTTTATCCGCACGTGCAAGATCTTTATTTTTGTTCTTCATTTAACGTGTCTCGTCATTCTTCAACTCTTCCTTGTCGTCAGTTTTGAAGAAGCGACGTCTGCATTCTTCTTCCTCATCTTACCTTTATTCTTCCCCGTTCTTAAATCACGAAAGACTCTTCCTGATTTGATTATCAACTTGTCTACTCTTCGATGACTCTCCTTTGATTTAATTTCACATGTTAATCAGCATGTTCAAGATCTTTACTTTTGTTCTTCATTGAACGTGTTCAATCATTCCTAAATCCTTCCTTGTCGAAGTCGTCAGGTTTTGAAAAGCGCCGTCTTCATTCTTTTTCCTCGTCTTAGCTTTATTTTTCCTCGTTCCTAAATCACGTTTCTTATTTTTAGAAGAAATATTCTTCCTGGTGTGATTGTCTTCGATGACTCTCCTTTTATTTAATTTCACGTTTTAATCAACACGTTCAAGATTTTTACTTTTGTTCTTCGTTGAACGTGTTTCATCATTCTTAAATCCTTCCTTGTCGAAGACGTCAGGTTTTGAAAAGCGACGTCTTCACTCTTCTTCCTCGTCTTAGCTTTATTTTTCCTCGATCTTGAATCGCGTCACTTATCTTTAGAAGAAAGATACTTCCTGGTTGGATTGTCAACGTGTCTACTTTTCGATGACCCTCCTTTAATTTCATTTCACTTCTTTATCGGCACGTGCAAGATGTTTACTCATGTTCTTAATTAAACGTGTTTCGTCATACTTCAATTCTTCCTTGTCGAAGACGTCAGTTTCGAAGAAGCGTTGTCTTCATTCTTCTTCCTTGTCTTAGCTTTATTTTTCCTCATTCTTGAATCGCGTTTCTTATCTTTAGAAAGAAGTTTCTTCCTGGTTTGATTGTCAACTTGTCACTCTCCTTTGATTTAATTTCACATCTTCATCCGCAAGTTGAAGAAGTTTACTTTCGTTCTTCATTGAATACGTTTCATCATGCTTCAATTCCTCCTTGTCGAAGACGTCAGTTTTGAAGAACCGTCGTCGTCATTCTTCCTCCTCGTCTTAGCTTTATTCTTCCTCGTTTTTGAATCGCGTTCCTTAACTTTCGAAGAAAGATTCTTCCTGGTTTGATTGTCAACGTGTCTACTCCTCGATGACCCTAATTTGATTTCATTTCACATTTTTATCCGCACGTGCAAGATCTTTACTCATGTTCTTCATTAAACGAGTTTCGTCATTCTTCAATTCGTCCTTGTCGAAGACGTCAGTTTTGATGAAGCGTCGTCCTCATTCTTCTTCCTCGTCTTAGCTTTATTTTTCCTCGTTCTTGAATGGCGTTTCTTATCTTTAGAAGAAAGATTCTTCCTGGTTTGATTGTCAACTTGTCACTCTCCTTTGATTTAATTTCACATCTTCATCCGCACGTTCAAGAACTTTACTTTCGTTCTTCATTGAACGCGTTTCATCGTGTTTCAATCCTTCCTTGTCGAAGACGTCAGTTTTGAAAAAGCGTCGTCCTCATTCTTCTTCCTCGTCTTTGCTTTATTCTTGCACGTTCTTGAATCGCGTTCCTTAACACGTTCGCTGCCACCGCCACGCTAGTGCGTCCGACTTTATACTTGCGTAAATGCAATCCCAATTGCGGTGGCAGCGAACGTGTTAACTTTCGAAGAAAGATTCTTCCTGGTTTGATTGTCAACGTGTCTACTCTTCGATGACCCTCCTTTGATTTCGTTTCACATCTTCATCCACGCGTGTAAGATCTTTACTTTCGTTCTTCATTGAACGCGTTTTATCATTCTTTAATTTTTCTTTGTCGAAGACGACAGTTTTGAAGAAGCGTTGTCTTCACTCTTTTTCCTCATCTTATCTTTATTCTTCGTCGTTCTTGAATTGCGTTCCTTATCTTTAGAAGAAATATTCTTTTTCGTTCGACTATCTTCGATGATCCTTCTTTGATTTCTTCGGAAGGTGGCAGCTATAACGTCCGAAGATACAAAAAAAACTCCCGAGGCGTTAAACTGCTTTACCATGGAAAAATAAAATATCTGCCTACCTATAACGCATCAACTATGACATACCAGAAAACGTCACAAGTCTGCCAAGAGGGCTAGCTGAGATAAAGGTGAAGAAAGGATTGAGGTATTATTACCATCAGTTGGTAAAATAAAATTTGTGATGGTAGGAGTCTGGCCTAAATGAAAGGTTTTAGAACAGCTGGTTCATGAAGAATTGAAGTACTATTTCATCCCATTATTTCTATTGGCAGTATTGTTATATAGTTACGTGTCAAAGTGATGTATGTAGTGGAGATGGGTAACTTATTTTTTTTTGTTTCACACATCCTTTTTATTTTTTCACAAGAGCAACGCGTTACTTCATCGACTCTTTTCAGCTGTTTGTTCACTACGCGTCGATTCACAAAAAGAGTCATATGTGAGTGACGTATGTAGTAGAGATGGGTAACTTTTTTTTTTTGGTTTCACACATATTTTTTATTTTTTTACAAGAGTAAAGAGTTACTTCATCGACTCTTTTCAGCTGATTCTACACTACGCGTCGACTCACAAAAAAGAGTAATTTTGCCCATCTCTAATATGTGGTATTATTATATCCAGAAAATATCCTATAACCCCAACGGCCCGTTCACACGACACCGAATCGGTCGTTTTACCGATTCGGTTACTTTGCCGTCTTCTATAGTGGCGCATATATTTCAATAGGCGTGTTCACACGATACCGCCGTTGATTGTATACGGTATCGTGTGAACACGCATATTGAAATATATGCGCCACTATAGAAGACGGCAAAATAACCGAATCGGTAAAACGACCGATTCGGTGCCGTGTGAACGGGCCGTAACCAGGCATATTTGCAGAAATTATATTTAAAAAGGAGTTCTAAAGCTCGACCGGATGGAACTGGGTTCGAGTGGAAGATCATTCGGTAGCAGTGAGTGATTCTTGCGATTGAATAATTGTTTGTGTTTCTATGTTTACATTGTGTGTTGTTTAAGTTTTTGTAGGCAAGAAGAGCAAATTTTTATAAAGAATGAATAAGCGAAAATATTTTTCCTCCAACGATAATCGAAGAAATGTTTTGATCAGCAACTTTAATGGTACTCGCTCTCATAACCTCCTCCTGCCATCACCTTGCATACCCCTAATATACTTCTATAAAAATGGTGATGTGGCCATCATGTTACTTTCTCCGATGGTATCATCATTTATATTTACACTTTCATGGTTTATTTTCAATTTAAATCATATTTTAAATGTACATCGAGCGTTTTGAAGACTCGTACGAAACTGACGTTTAAAACGTCAAAATTATCAAAGATGGAAAAAACTATACTTTAAATTCAAAAACTCAGTTTACTCAAAAACTAAAGAGTTTTCGAAAACAAAACTTATTCTTTATAAATTGTTCATTTTGGCATTCTCTACAATTATTATTAACATAAATTTGCTGTAACTATTATCGTTTCATAACTATAAACCAAGAATTAAAAAAAATAAAAAAATTCTCAAATAACAATGATTTTATGAAAAATGTAAAAGGTAAACACCCACTCCCGGTGTTCGGTTTTCAGTTCTTCAAATTATCAAATAAGACGTTTGTTCAAAGTTTTATATTAATTGCTAAGTCCTAATTAAAAAGTCCCAAAAAAAATCTAACAAAAGTCCTGAGCAAGAAAGTCTTGTAAAAGATTTTTAAAAATAGTCCTAATAATTAAAAAGTCCTTCAAAATGACCTGAAATAAAGTCCTAAAAAAAGAGTTCAGTCAAAAAAAGGTCCTGAAAAATAGTCCTGGAGAAAGAGTTTTGAGAATAAAGTCTTAAAAAAAGAGTCCTGTTAAAAAGTTGTGAAAAAGAGTCGTAAAAAAGTCCATAAAAAGTACTGCAAGAAAAGTCCTGAAAAATTAAGTCTTCATATAAAACACCAGAAATAAATGTCCTCAAAAAAATCCCGGAAGAAGTCCGAAATAGTGTCTCGAAAAAAAGTCCGGAAGTCCTGAAAATTTATCCTATAAAAAATGTCCTGAAATATAGTACTGAAAAAAGCCCTGCAAAGAAGGCTAATTAAGAAAATTAAGAAAAGAATCCTGAAAAGAAGTCCTGAACAAGAGGTTCTTAAGAAATTCTCGAAAAAGTCTCAGTCCTGAAAATAAAGTCTTGAAAAAGAGTCCTGATAAAAGCCGCGAAGAAAAGTCCTGAAAAATAGTCTCCATACAAAATACCAGAAATAAATGTCCCGAAAAAAGCCTCAAAAATCCCGAAAGAATGCTAAAATAAGTCCTGAAAAAAATTCAGAAAAAGTGTCCTGATAAAATATCAAAAAAAATTGTCCTTGAAAAATTGCTCCGAAAATAACATGTTTAAAAAATAAACAAAAAAATTTCTGGAAAGAAATCATTGTAAAAAGTCCTTAAGAAATTATCCTGAAAAATAAATCCCAAAGTGTCTTGAAAAAAAATCCTGCAAAATGGCTTAAAATAAGTTCTTAACAAAATTCCTGAAATAAAAAGTTTTGAAAATAAAAAGATCCAAAAAGGTTATGAAAAGGAAAATTCTAAAAAATGTCAAGAAGAAAATTCTGAAAAAAATTTCTGAAAAAATCCCGAAATATCATAAAAAAAATATTCTATAAAAACAGTCTTGAAAAATTGACCTGAAAATAAAATGTTTAAAAAATAAACATTTTTTTTTTTAAAAGCATTGTAAAAAATCATTTCAATGGTCCTTAAAAAGATCTAAAGAAATCGCCGTGAAAAATAAATCCCAGTCTTGAAAAAAAGTCTCGCAAAAAGGTCTAAAATAAGTCCTTGGCAAAATTCCTGAAATAAGAATGTTTAAAATTGTCTTGCAAAGAAAAAGCTAAAAATATCTAAAAAAAGTCCTTAAAAAGGTCCAAAAAAAGAAAATTCTGAAAGTTTTCTGCTAAAAAAAATCCCGAAAAGAAGTACTCAGCAAAAAGTCCCGAAAACGTAAAACGTTCCGAAAAAAAACCCGCTTTTGAAAAGAAATTCTGAAAACAAAGGTCCTGAAAGAAAAAGTCTTGAATTTTTTTTAAGTCCTGAAAAAGAATCCTCGAAGAAAGGTCTTTAAAAAATGGCCTTAAAAAAGTTCTGAAAACATTATCCTGAAGTATCAAAAAGGCTAAAAGAACAAAAACCTGTTAAGCTAAATATTCGGAAATACGAAATTTTACCAAAAGCTTTTCAGTTCTTAAAATTCTCAAATAACATTTACGTTCAAAGTTTCATATCAATTGCTCTATTAGTTTTTGAGATACAGCGCGCACAGACAGACTGTTATGTAGAGAAAAAATGGTGATTTGGCCATCATGTTACTTTCTCCGACTTGATGGGATCATTTAAATTTACGCTTTCATGGTTTATTCTAAATTTAAATTATATTTTAAATGTACATGGAGCGTTTTGTAGACTCGTATGAAACTGACGTTTAAAACGTCAAAATTATGAAAGATGGAAAAATTATACTTCAAATTTAAAAACTCAATTTACTCAAAAACTAAATGGATTTTGAAAAAAAGTTACTCTTTATAAGTTGTTAATTTTATCAGTCTCTACAATTATTATTAACATAAATTTGTTGTAACTTTAATCGTTTCATAATTATAAACCAAAAATAAAAAAATAATAAAACATTTTTTTCTCGAATAAAAATGATTTTATAAAAAATATTTTCAAGCAAAAGATGTTCATTTCTTCGTTGTCTTCAAAGTTTGTTTAAATGTTTTTGTCATATTTTTCATATTTAAGAATATATTGGCAAAAAACAAAAAACAGTTAAGGTAAACGCCCACTTCCGGTGTACGAAATTTTACCAAAAGCTTTTCAGTTCTTCAGATTATCGAATGAGACGGTTGTTCAAAGTTTCATATCAATTGCTCAATTAGTTTTTGAGATACAGCGCGCACAGACAGACACACACACACACACACAGACACACACACAGACACAAAAAAAAAATTCCAGAAATTGTTGAAATGGTATGTAGGGACCCCAAAACGGATATTTCCGTGAAAAAAATTTTTGAAAAAAAAATCACGATCACAATACTTTCTCGTACTTCGTAACGGAGAAAGTAAAAAGGGTATGAAACTGTTCAAATACATGCAAGGAAATAAATTGTTACAAAACTAAAATAAAAACCAACCTCTTTTTCTAAATATCCAGCTCGTAAGGCGATCTGGTTCTCCTTCATGCGGCGGGCGTCTCTGGACCGTTTCGCCGCCAAGTTGTTCTTCCTGCGCCGAGCCCAATATTTGTCATCTTTGAGGTCGTCGGGGACGAACTGTTTTCTCGATTTCTTGATAATCGGTTGTGGTTTAAGTTCTTCGTCTGAAAATGCTCTTGTCCGTGGATCAAAGTCACGACAACTTGAAGCCATCGACAAAGCTTCAGAAAAAACTAGATTTTAGACATTAGTATGGTGTAACGAGTTGTACTCTTGCATTCGTCGGTCCTTATTGAATTTAAAACTTATTGAAAAAAACACTCTGGTGTTAAGAGGGTAAGAGAGAAACCAAAACGGGAGCAAAGTAAAAAAAACAACCAAAAATGATAAATTGTTTAAATTTAATAAGGTTCTCAAAATAGAATCTTGAACACAATATTAAAAGTAACAATTTTAGGTAGTTGAGGAGGTATAAAGACAAGTAAGTAAATTACAACATACTAATAACTAATCACTGTTGAAGATTCTTTTTTTAAAGTCGATTTCGTTGAATTGCTTACTAACAAACAACGATCAATACTAAGCAAAGTATTCATCGATGTTACTACGTTAATTTATTAGTTCCCGGTTACCGGATGCCTTAGTTTATTAGATCAACAGATTTTGTTATGAAAGCGTGGGTGAATGTTAAGTTTATAAAAATACATTGGTCCTGGTCTTGATCAAGATCCACATATTATTAAACACATACCTCCTGAAATGTACGTTTAAATGTTAAGATTACAACAGCCTTTGTAATTGGAAATATTGGATGTCCTTCGTTGTACCGAGTCCGAGTTATTTAATTTTTTTTAAACGTTGAGTTCCAAAATGAATCAAATTTTAATCCAGGAAATGATATCCCAATTTTTTCTGAAAATACCTATGAAAACTCTATATTAAAATAAGCCAAACAAGTTTAAAAGTAATCGTTAATATATGTAATATTGACCAATGGATTAGATCTCTGCAAATTTGTTTCCAGAAAATGTTATTTCCATCAGCGTATTATTATTTTTACATAGACACCTTGTTGATGCTACGAGTTTAACGACCACAATAAATCCGTAAAACTTGGGACATGCATTTTTTACGCCCAAAATTCTGCACTTGAGTGGGCGGATACGCCTCGGTAAAGTTTAACGGTGTTAAACTAATTTACTATACGTGATTCACTGCAGCAGGTTTTGACTGTTCTTACCAAGACTAATATATTTGAATAAATCATGATCATGAATGTATTTTAATGGCAGTTCGTGAACTCTCCTAGAGAAGGCGAAGACAGATGTTTTAACCAACCTCTCATGCTGCACTACTTACTCTTATTATAGAAGCAAGTAATGGGTTACTGTTTTTTAGTGACGTCCGAGGTAGCAGAGGTGGTAATACAGTGCAACCGACCCTACCTATCTGTATTGCCACCTCTGTTACCTCGGCTGTACTGCCGTCACTGCTTTTTTCTTTCGTAGCCTCCTCTGCCGAACTTTTACGAACCGCCGCTGATATATTAGTAAAATGATTAAAGCAATGTTAGCGGTGAACTGATACCGAAGGCTAGACTACTCACTTGAATCTGCAGGTGAAGGAGGGTTCATGGTGTCGGGACTCATACAGTCACTCGGACTGGGCGATCTCTCCCGTTTAGGTACTGCGTGTGAAGATCCCAGAGGCCCCATCGACCCGTGGGATCCCAATCCATCCATCGAAACTCCGTTTTCCGAAAGGAACTCGTCAAGGTCCACATACTGGAAACACAAAAAATACTCATACTTCCTGAAAAGTACGTTTAAACGTTAAGGTTGCAACGGCTATTGGAAATTGAAAATATTAGATGTCCTCGGATCGGGAAATAATTCCCAGGTTTTATCGTTTGAGATAAGATAACATCAAGACCTCTATTACGTTTTAACGGCTTTGGAGCTTAAGCTGTGTCATTTTCCAGCTATTGGAGATTGGAAATATTAGATGTCCTCATGTCAAAACCTGCTTTTTGGAATTCCATTTTGTAATCTTTGAGATAAGGCGACATCATGAACAGTATTACGTTTTAACGGTTTTAGCAAGAGCTGGCCACTTCCCCAGCCTCTGATTGAAGTCTAGGAGACCAAAATCTACAATCCTCAGTGATGGGGACCAATAACTAATTATAAACAGATATTAGAACAATAATGTTCAACATAGTCATCACAAACACCAAATTTCCAGATACAATGAAACAAGTACAATCTTTGAACAGGATTTTTTTCTTAAGAAATAGCTCGGTTCTACGGAAGTCATATGCGACATAAGCAATTGTCTTGCAAAAAACAGCTTCAGTCTCATGCGAATCATCATCTATCTGAAATGAATTTTTTGAGCAGCTGAACAAAAACGTCGCAGAAACAAATATAAAAACCGCAGGAAAAATTCCATAAAAATCATCCTCAATGGCCAAAGTATCGCTTATTTAAAATCAATTTGGTTTTTGTAAATTCAATAATTTTCAATAGAGATATGGATTTTTGAAAATTGTTGTTTTAATTTTCTGAGCACCTGAATAAAAACATCGCAAAAAATATAAAAAACGCAGGAAAAATTCCATAAAAATCATCCTCAATGGCCGAAGTATCGCTTATTCAAAATCAATTTGGTTTTTGTAAATTCAATAATTTTTAATAGAGATATGGATTTTTGAAAATTGTTGTTTTAATGTTCTGAACACCTGAACAAAAACATCGCAGAAAAAATATAAAAAAAGCAGGAAAAACTCCATAAAAAATCATCCTCAATGGCCGAAGTATCGTTTATTTAAAATCAATTTGTTTTTTGTAAATTCAATAATTTTCAATAGAGATATGGATTTTTGAAAATTTTTGTTTTAATTTTTTGAGCACCTGAATAAAAATTTTGTTGAAAAAAATATAAAAAAAACGCAGGAAAAATTCCATAAAAAATCATCCTTAATGGTCAAAGAATCAGTTATTCAGAATCAATTTGGTTTTTGTAAATTCAACAATTTTCAATAGAGATATGGATTTTTGAAAATTGTTGTTTTAATTTTCTGAGCACCTGAACAAAAACATCGCAGAAAAAAATATAAAAAACGCAGGAAAAATTCCATGAAAAATCATCCTCAATGACCGAAGTATCACTTATTCACAATCAATTTGGTTTTTGTAAATTCAACAATTTTCAACTGATATGGATTTTTGAAAATGTTTGTTTTAATTTTTTGAGCACCTGAATAAAAACATTGCAGCAAAAAATATAAAAAACGCAGGAAAAACTCCATAAAAAATCATCCTTAATGGAAGTATCGCTTATTCAGAATCAATTTGGTTTTTGTAAATTCAATCATTTTCAATAAAGATATGGATTTTTGAAAAATTTTGTTTTAATTTTTTGAGCACCTGAATAAAAACATTGTAGAAAAAAATATAAAAAACGCAGGAAAAATTACATAAAAATCATCCTCAATGGCCGAAGTACCGATTATTCAAAATCAATTTGGTTTTTACAAATTCAAAGATTTTCAATAGAGATATGGATTTTTGAAGATTTTTGATTTAATTTTCTGAGCACCTGAACAAAAACATCGCAGAAAAAATATAAAAAACGCAGGAAAAATTCCATAAAAAATCATCCCCAATGGCCGAAGTATCGCTTATTCAAAATCAATTTGTTTTTTGTAAATTCAACAATTTTCAATAGAGATATGGATTTTTTAAAAATTTTGTTTTAATTTTTTGAGCACCTGAACAAAAACATCGCAGAAAAATTATAAAAAACGCAGGAAAAATTCCATAAAAAATCATCCTCAATGGTCAAAGGATCACTTATTCAGAATCAATTTGGTTTTTGTAAATTCAACAATTTTCAATAGAGATATGAATTTTTGAAAATTTTTGTTTTAATTTTCTGAGCACCTGAACAAAATCATCGCAGAAAAAAATATAAAAAAACGCCGGAAAAACTCCATAAAAAATCATCCTCAATGGCCGAAGTATCGTTTATTTAAAATCAATTTGTTTTTTGTAAATTCAATAATTTTCAATAGAGATATGGATTTTTGAAAAATTTTGTTTTAATTTTTTGAGCACCTGAACAAAAACATTGCCGAAAAAAATATAAAAAACGAAGGAAAAATTCCATAAAAAATCATCCTAAATGGCTAAAGTATCACTTATTCAAAGTCAATTTAGTTTTTGTAAATTCAATAATTTTCAATAAAGATATGGATTTTTGAAAATTTTTGTTTTAATTTTTTGAGCACCTGAATAAAAACATCGCAGAAAAAAATATAAAAAAACGCAGGAAAAATTCCATAACAAATCATCCTCAATGATCGAAGTACCGCTTATTCAAAACCAATTTGGTTTTTGTAAATCCAACAATTTTCAATAGACATATGGATTTTTGAAAATTTTTGTTTTCATTTTCTGAGCACCTGAACAAAAACATCGCAGAAAAAAATATAAAAAACACAGGAAAAATTCCATAAAAAATCATCCTCAATGGCCGAAGTATCGCTTATTCAAAATCAATTTGGTTTTGTAAATTCCATCATTTTCAATAGAGAAATGAATTTTTGAAAATTTTTGTTTTAATTTTTGAGCACCTGAACAAAAACATCGCAGAAAAAAATGTAAAAAAACGAAGGAAAAATTCCATAAAAAATCATCCTAAATGGCTGAAGTATCACTTATTCAAAGTCAATTTGGTTTTAGTAAATTCAATAATTTTCAATAAAGATATGGATTTTTGAAAATTTTTGTTTTAATTTTTTGAGCACCGGAATAAAAACATCGCAGAAAAAAATATAAAAAAACGCAGGAAAAAATCCATAAAAAATCATCCTCAATGGTCGAAGTACCGCTTATTCAAAATCAATTTGGTTTTTGTAAATCCAACAATTTTCAATAGACATATGGATTTTTGAAGATTTTTGTTTTAATTTTTTGAGCACCTGAACAAGGAGGAGCATTTGGAGATTTTCGCAGTTTGGTGAATTGTTTTAATTTTTAATTTTCAGTTAATGAAGTTTGCAATTTAAAAATTGGTTTCGTGGTAATATTTCAAAATGTATGTAATAATAATAATTGTTTAATAATAATAATAATAATATATTGAACATGAGCATAAGAGTAAATGGGAGTAAACAATAATGAATGTAAAATCAAATTTAGAAATGCCATTCTCGATTGTCTTCTTACAATCATGTTTGTAATACAGTCAAAAAATCCAAAATGGGCGAGACGTAAATCTCTTGATGGTATTTGAAGAAACATCTTTGCAAACAGTATTTTACAATAAAGATTGATTTAAGTTTTGACATTTAAAGGGCTTGCGGATAACTTACATCGAGAGGTCCACTTTGACTTTGAACAAACATTTTTTTAGATACCTACGTTAAATCTAATGGGATTTGGTTTAGGAAGCCTGTCTAACTAAAACACGATTTTTTTTTTTGGAAAATTTTTCGCACAATTAACATGGATTTCAACAAAAAAATTAAGGGTTCTATAAAGAATTCTTGGAGCTGAAGCATGTAGTAAAAAAATCAAAAACAGAAAGACGTGAATCCGTTGATGGTAATTCAATAAACATTCTTGCAAACAGTATTTTACAATCAAGGCAGATTTAAGCTTTTACATTTTTTGTGCTTGCGAAGAACTGATATCTGTTAGGAGCTCGGCAGCTCGACCTTGACCTTGAAGAAGCATTGTTTTGGACACCTACGATAAATCTAATTAAGATTTGGTTTAAGAAACCTATCGACTGAAACGAATTTCTTCTGGAAACATTTTTGCATAACTAACATGGATTTCGACAAAACTGAAGAATTTGAAGGGTTCTAGAAGGAATTCTTGAAGAATATAAGTAATACAGTAAAAAAATCAAAAGTAGTAAGAAGTAAATCCCTTGATGGTAATTAAATAAACATTCTTGCAATAAGTATTTTACAATAAAAGTAGGCTGTAATGCAACGAAACAGTTTAAATCGTGTATTAGGATCATATGAACGTAAAAAGGTATTTAGGCGCGAATTTTTTTTTTAAATGCATCGAAAAATTTTAAATTGTGTTTTAGGATCATGTGTACGAAAAAAAAAATTAGCGCGAAAAATTTTTTTTGGCAAAAATGCAACGAAAAATTTTAAATTGTGTTTTAGACATTTTAAAGACTTGCGGAGAACTGACATCTGTTGTGAGCTCGAGATGTTGAACTTGACCTTTTTTTCTAAATCTACGTTAATCCATTGGGATTTGGTTTAAGAAAACTATCAACTAAAATAAATTTCTGTTGGAAACATTTTCCCATCCATAACATGGATTTCAAGCAAAATGTTTAGAAGTTTTAGAAACAATTTTTGAAGGAGAAGAATGTAGGTAATGCAGTCAAAAAATCAAAAGCAGTAAGACGTGAATCTGTTGATGGTAATTGAATATATTCTTGAAAAAAGTTTGTAAAATACTAAAGATAGCTTAAGCTTTGATATTTCGAAAACTTGCGGAGAACTGATATCTGTTGCGAGATCGAGAGGTCGACCTTGACCTTGAACAAACATTTTGATACTTGACAAGGTGGCGCAAAATGAATCACCATATCGGAAGATTTTATAATTTTTGCAAATCATATTTGACATTTGTGAACCAGACGGCAGCAGTATACAAACAGACAAGCAATGGAGCGCTATATTCCGCAAGAGCGTGGAATAACTTTGTCGATTTTTTTGACCAATAATCGGTCGGTGGTGTTGTCTGGGGCACTGAAAATCCGTGTGTGATGCACGAAAAGCCATTAGATCTAGTCAAAGACACTGCAACTTTGAGTAACCCTCTTTGGACCCGTCAGTGACCCTAATTCAACTGAAAATATCGACGTATTCGCTAGAAAGTGTCGAGATAAATCATCTGTTTTGGTACTTTCTGCGTTACCAGTGCAAACAATTGTTGAAATACAGGAATGGTGCGACAATTGCAAAAAAAAAATCAGAAATATTACAGAGAATTACACATTTACTTCGACAGACGCTTGAGATTTTGATCTATTAATCTTGAATTTGGAGCTTTTGCAATTGTTTGAAGAAAATTATCCGAACTTAAGTGGAACATTGTTTACCTATTACCTCAACCTTACAACTTAACGTTCAAGCTAATTAAAGTATCAGGAATGGTACCGGGGCATGGCTATATTGATGATTTTCACTGAAATCTCTAATATGAGATTTCTGACAATTTTTTTATTGCAGATAATTGGGGCCGTAATAGTGAAAAGGGGGCACGGACTTTGAGAAACCCCCTCTGAATCCGCCACTGGTACTTGTCACGGCCACTAGTTCATTATTAAAAAATGCCAGGATAAATCATCCGATAAACATTCTAAAATTGTAGAAATTGTACATTCATTAATTATTTTATGTCATACTTGTTTATTATTGGAATCATAATGGCATGGAAACAACGTATATTAAATGACAAGTAACGCTCTAGGGCATTATTTCTATAACGCCCGCTTATAGTAATTATCAACAGATCGACTGTCAACACAAATCAAGCGTGCGAAGGGCGTAGACATCTGCGCGGCGCGGTTTTCGACGCGACAATCTGTCAGAAAATAGTATAAGAAAATCTTCGATAAATTTAAACTACAAGTATGACATAAAACGTTGAAGGTACCATGGGAGTTATGAGCAAAACGCCCCAGGTCGACGGTGTACAGCCCGAGGGCCAGAGGCCAGAGGCCCTCGGGCTGTACACCGTCGACCTGGGGCGTTATTGTACTCATAACGCCCTAGATACCTTAATTACTAATAATATAGAATATGGTTGCAATCAATACACATTTTTTGTTACTGATGAATATTAAATGTTTAAAGCTATACCCATATGCCTTCGTTAAAGAAATCAAATTTTGACGGGTGTGAAGTTAGCAATAGATTTCAGCAATAAATTTTAAAATGAGTTATTTCCTCTAAATTCACTGTAAAAAAATTTAAAAACCTCAAATCGCAACTAAAGCACTATCATATTAATCAGTTGTCACAACGCCACCCCTAATTTTCAACCCCATAATTATTTGGCACACATCTAATAACATGTAGCTATTTTCAAAGTTCTCATATCGCCATAAAAAAATATGAGCACATGAATAGTTTCCTCATTAACTATACTAACTTATTAAAAAATAAAATTCGGATCACCGCCCCCGAACACTATGAAAATAATTAATTTCCACCCTCGCGCCACAAATTTGCGCAGAGTCCTAGCAAATGGAATATTTCCATAAGTTCATATACCGCCATAAAAAATATAAGCACATGAATAGTTTCCTCATTAACCATACTAACTTACAAAAAAATAAAATTCGGATCACCGCCCCCCGAACACTGTGAAAATAATTAATTTCCACCCTCGCGCCACGAATTCGCGAAGAGTCCTAGCAAATTGAATATTTCCATAAGTTCATATACCGCCATAAAAAAATATAAGCACATGAATAGTTTCCTCATTAACTATTCTAACTTACAAAAAAATAAAATTCGGTTCACCGCTCCCCGAACACTGTGAAAATAATTAATTTCCACCCTCGCGCCACAAATTCGCGCAGAGTCCTAGCAAATGGAATATTTCCATATATTCGCACACCGCCATAAAAAATATAAGCACATAAATAGTTTCCTCATTAACCATTCTAACTTATAAAAAAATAAAATTCGGATCACCGCCCCCCGAACACTGTGAAAATAATTAATTTCCACCCTCGCGCCACCAATTCGCGCAGAGTCCTAGCAAATGGAATATTTCCATAAGTTCGCCTACCGCCATAAAAAATATAAGCACATGAATAGTTTCCTCATTAACCATACTAACTTATAAAAAAATTAAATTCGCATCACCGCCCCCCGAACACTATGAAAATAATTAATTTCCACCCTCGCGCCACAAATTCGCGGACTTTTCGCGAATTCGAGGCGCGAGGGTGGAAATTAATAATTTTCACAGTGTTCGGAGGGCGGTGATCCGAATTTTATTTTTTTATAACTTAGTACGGTTAATAAGGAAACTATTCATGTGCTTATATTTTTTAAGGCGATATGCGAACTTCGAAAATAGCTACATGTTATTAGATGTGTGCCAAATAATTATGGGGTTGAAAATTAGGGGTGGCGTTGTGATAACTGATTAATATGATAGTGCTTTAGTTGCCGTTTGAGGTTTTTTAATTTTTCTAAAGTGAATTTAGAGGAAATAACTCATTTTACAATCTATTGCTAACTTCTCACCCGTCATATTTTGACTGATTTTTGAAGCCATTAATTTATGAGACACATTGAATTACCAAGGATAACAAAGAATATTTTTTGATAATGCCCGAATAGGACGAAATTTGTCACAATAAAGTGAAAATTCGTGATACCAGCAAAGTGTTTTAATTCAACTTCTTGTCTCTTCTTCAAATCTTATTTTATGGCCTTATTTTAAAATGAAACGGCGAAGATAAAACTATTTCTGACCATGAATCATTACCGTAAATGGCACTAGACCCAACCAGATGGCGTTAGAAAACGTTTTATTATTATAATGACGACGAGTCGTTTGAAAAAAACTCTTAGTAAAGCGTGTTCTCAACAACAAACACACTGTATGTACTGATGATGGCCAGTAGTTAGAAACTGGTCTACTGTTGTCATTGGTGGGAAACAATAATAAAAACTATACTTCTTGTTCTGGTAGAGAAATTGAAGATAATTTCTGTATTACCTTGAGATCTGACTCATATGTTTTGTCCCACAGGTTGGGTCCGAGGAAGGCTGTCTGGGCTTCAACATTGTTCCAAAGTTCGCCCTCGTCCTTCTTCTCTTCCCCGAGGATGCTCCCTGCCAAATCCTTGATGGCCGAATGTCCGTGACCGTGAGGGTGAGGTGGTTTACTGTTTCCTGAAAATAAGAAAAAAGGGGTATTAGCGATATATTCGGTAAAGTTCTTTTCGTAAATATCCTGAAGATATTTTAGACGTTTGACTATATAGTCATCAAGTATTGGGCCTGTTAAAAAAAAATGAGACAATTGCTCTTTATATTTTTTAATCTACAGAATTAAACCAAAATGCGCCATTTTTTATGATCCGTTTTTAGGTATACCATAATCACGTCATTATAGAACATCTGTGGTTTCCGGGACAACAATTGAGATAAGAGCTTTTGTTTTGAAACTGACAACATCATTCAGGGAGGTCTGCAGAAACCAAGACAAGTAAATGGAGGAAAGAACGAAGGAAAATGTATGAGAGAGTAGGACTGTCGGAAGTGAAGAAAGTGAGGGAATGGTTGGAGAGAGGGGTGAATGTGGCACAGTGGGTGAGAGAGAGGGAGAAGGAAGCGGAAGTACAGGAGAGACAGGGATGTATTGAGAGAAGAATATAATGACATATATGAGAATTGGCAAGTGCATGGAAGGAGGCCGAAGTACTTGGACGAGGACGGATGGAGCAGAGAAGAAACGGTGACCCTGACTAGGGCTAGGTGTGGGTCAGGAGAGAGAGGGAGGAAGAAATGGATGGGTGAAAGTATATGAGATGTGTAATGTCTGAAGGGGGAGGGGGAGGGATACATGGAGGCATCTGGTGGAGGAATGTGAGGGAGTGAATCAGGAATGGATGGGAGGAAAAAGAAAAAGAGAGTAACGGAATGCATGAGAGAGGATAGGGCCTGGGTAACGACGCTGCAGGAATTAGGAAGGGGAAAATGTAATATGAAGTAGAAATGTAATTATGTAACTATGTATATACCAATAAAGGTGTTTTTTTATTAATTTTTAGCATTTGTAAAGCTTAATTTTTGTAGATTTACGAATAGGTTGAATATACATACATCCAGGCTAGAGTTCATGTCAATTAAATTTAATACACGTCTTGGGCGAAAGATCTCGGGCCAATAACTAAAGAAGATCAAACATTCTTCATATTAGATCACCTTTAGATTCATCAAAATATATGTTCTTGTAATAATACTAGACTAAAATAGATATGGGTAACTCTTTGAGTGAGCCAACTCAAAGAGACAAGTCAGTGAAGTGGGTCGGGTAGCCAAGTGACTCGCTTGCAGTGACTCGGGACATCTTATTAAAATTTTGAAAGTGAGGATCTTTTTTTCTTCACTTTATTTTACAGATACATGTTGAAATATTTTATGAGCCATCCCCGACTCGATTTTTTTTGTGAGGTTTTCTGAGCTTGTGAAGCAGATCACAAATAGAGTCATTTTGCGCATCTCTTGACCAAACAGAATATTTTGGACGCATAAGAATGATTATCAATAGTTTTTGTTGAATTCTAAATCCAATAAAATTGTCCAAGTCTTCCTAAAGTTTTCTTGGTTTCTCAAATTTCCAGAAATTCTAAATAATTTTGACATTATTGATTTCCACTACAACATATTACAAAAAAGTGTTCTTCGCCATTTCTCACCCCAGCAAAGAACACCCATCAAGAAAAAATACCATCTAAAACTCGCCCATCAAATCAAACGTTGTTCATATGTCAAGAATCATTACTTCCTGTTCAATCATCAATTACATGCCAGGGACGCGGTAACATGAAACGGATTACACAGACTCGAGTCGAGTGTGGGCGCACTTTGCCATTAGATGTGCACACACATACACACACATAGCAAACATTATTAATTGCATGCACGTGATGTGCACGGCATAAATTTTACTCCATTTTCGCCGATGGGTTTTTAATGTGCGCGCAAAACTGGTAGGCACGAGGATGGGAAAAAAAATGGATGGCACGTGCAGCAACTTGTGCCTCTATGGAAAAGTGAAGAGATCGGATCTGGCGGTATATTACGCGGTTAAATGTCAAGTGAATACAGAGGATATAAATATGTTCTTTTTTTAATTGGTAATTGTATATCTTTATTATTAATGATGCTACTGAAGTGTTCAAAATTAACATATTTAAGAACGGAAAATAATAAAATAACTTTCGATTGATGACGTCCTATAAAAGGCACATGCTCCAAACACGTTGAATAAAAATTACTTTCTTTAATTTTAATACGGACAAAATATCGTCGGCTTGCAACCAAAACCAGATAAGCAAAATTTTGTCATTTTTGAGATAATTGCAGTTCTGTGCCTAAAACTAACTTTACTAAGTACTGCCAAAACCATATTTGTCTATCATAAACAGAAAACTCGAATACGCATGTGTACTTTATTTGAAGACATATTTACAATTTTTAGTGTTGCTTTACATTATAATATCACAATACTTCAATAGGCTATCGACCAGGAGGTCTTTTTTTATTGGGGTGGGGGAGGGGGGGGGGGGGGCTAGTTATAGGAGTTTTGTGTCAGGGAGGATTTTAGTGAGGATATATATTCAGTTCAGGTTTTTGCAATTTTGGAGGGATATTAGGGTTTCGGAAAGTACATAGTCGATCGACAAACTTACAGCTATTAGGATTAGTAGCGAATTGTTTTGCAAGAAACAGAATGCGTTCCGAAATAGGTGTTATGTTCGATTTTTGATATAGGAAGAGGTTTGATGGATTATGAAGTGGGTTTAGCGGATGGCGCAATTTTGTTAGGATTCTGAGGGAGGAGCGTTCACCAACTTCTAGGTTTCGAATGGTGGATGCACTGGAGTTTTTGACGTAATATTTAACTTTAAAACTTCAATATCTCAAAACTATAGAATTATAACTTATCTGGTTTTGGTTGTACGCCTTAGGATATAGCCTCATTGTAAATTTACAAAATTCATATTTGTTGTATTAGGTTCTCGTTTAAAAACATTTTTAATATTCAGGATTGTTAAAACAATCCTGACTACAAAATTAAGATTTTCAAGGTCAATGAAAAAGTCCTTGTTGAAATAAATTTCAATAAGAGTAGACATAAAAAAGGTGAAAAGTGACCTCCTCTGGTTGTTCTGCATGCCTTCAATCTTATAGTAAAATTTAAAATAACATTTTGACACAGCATCAGCCCAATTGCAGTAATTTCACTTTAACATGTCGTGGGTTTTTGTCGTAGAATTATTCCCTCAAATAACCCCAAATAAATAAATCCAGAGCCGTTCGCTTAAATCAGTGTTTCTCAGCACTTATAGACCATTCCACTCCATTCTTTCAGATCAACTTCTTAATTCGTCTACTTTAATTTTTAACCATCAAAAATCGAATAAAAATCCCAAAAATATTGTAGGTTATTACGCTTAGGTTAGGTGTTGGTAATATACTCGGCGTCAACAAAAAAAGCGCCACTCGAAAAATCGCTAAAAAACTCGATTTTTCAAACCGTCGTAACTTGGTTCAATTTGGTCGAAAATCGATACATTTTTAAGTTTGGGAAAGTTTCAAATTTTATCTTTAAGAATGTGTAGTTGATTTTAACCCCAAGTCCAACCCGCCCCCCATAACAACGCGATGGAAAAAAAATGTTTTTTATGTAAAAAAATTTCCAACTGTGACAAGCTGTACCGTGCGCAAAAAAATCGGCGGGAAATTTCACCACAATGGCAGAAAAATTTAATCAATTTCCTTCGAATGCCTTAAAAATTCGAGTCGTTTCGATGATTTTGAGCAAAGTTATGAATTAAAAAAAAAAATGACATTTTCGACCAAATTGAACCAAGTTACGACGGTTTGAAAAATCGAGTTTTTTCGCAATTTTTCGAGTGGCGCTTTTTATTGACGCCGAGTGTACATAAACAAAGACCACCAACGTTGAGAAAATCTGGATTATATAATTTCAACGACCAATTAAATTTCGTCATCGAAATATGCTAAAGATCGATTTTATTCTTAGATGAATGCGAGTGGCACCGTCTTGTTGAAACCATAATATTCCCTTCCAAATTATCTCCAAAAAAAGGTTGCAATCATCGTATGATAACAAGCTTTATTTACAATAAAAGCACTACCAGCTTAATTTTGAATCACCTACCGGCCCAAAAATCACACAAATGACGTTCTGTAGATATAGAGATATAGAGATGTTTTTCTAATACCTAATACCACACTGTGGCTTCTTCGAGTGCGAGTGTTTGTGAATAAATCAAATTGTTGAATTTTGGGATAAGAGAGTCCTGTCACAAAACTCACAAATAAATTATATATTCGCCTCAAAATGTGGCGAAATAATTCTGTGGCTTGGTGCTAAAAGGGCCAAAGTCGAATATTTTACAATTGAGATAATCGAGATAAAAGTTTTACTAAAAATGATTTTATTTGCTGATTTTGTAAAGTATAAGTTTTTTTTTAAATCTGCTATTGGTTAAACTAAACACTGGCCCTATCAGCATTAAAGATTGTATTAAAGATATTGAGAAAAATAATCTAATGTACTGCTTAACTCGAAACAGTAAAATTGTGATATTGGCCCTTTTAGCATCAAGGCACAGAATTATTGCAGATTGCATAATTAAGTATTATCGAGTTTTATTTTTTGTATTTATAAAAACAATCTAAAACGTCCAGCTAATCTACACTGGTGGAAAAAAATTTAACACTTGAAATTCGTGAAATTTCGACCATTTTCAAACGTGCCATAACTCGGCGTATTTTCAATCGATTTTGATGAATCTTTGAGGGCGAAAAACTTTGAAGTGTCTTCTTTAATGTCATGCATGCGAACTTAAGCGTAACCCCATCCGCCCCCCTCTAGCACCCCTATGAAAAAAAAATATTTTTTTCAGGAAACTATATCCAACTTTGATGATGTCTACGGAGTTGGAAAAAAATTGTTGACTCGATCCACCATAAAGGTATTAGAATTTGATAAATTCCCAATGCAGGACTCAAAGAACGAAGTTCCTACGATGATTTGGCACCAAGTTACGGGTGAAAAAAAGTGCATTTTTCGCACATAACATTTGCCAAATTGGATGATTCTTTCAGGAAAAAATCCCATTTTGGCTCTACTTTAAGGAGATAAACTCATATTGGGATAATCTCTTTTCGAACTCTTCAACCCCCGAACAAAAAAACACGTTTTTGGCCCAAAAAACGTCCAACTTTGGCAACGTGTACCGTGTTGGAAAAAATGTGTTCGACGAAATTGTTTTTCTCGAATGAAATTTTCTTAGCATGTTCTTTGAGGTATGCACGAAAATTATTGTTTGCGCGAAATCATGAATATCCCATTTTGTACCTTGGAACGCCGTTAACAAAAAATCTTAATTTTTGGTAAAAAAAGGCTCACTTTAACGATCTCTGTAGGGTCGGAAAGAAATGTAAGCCCAACTCACCACCATTCGTCCAATAAAGACAAACAAATTACACTGACAGAAAAAAATTAAACACTTGAGATTTTGTCAAAACTTAGGTAATTTTCAAATGGTCATAACTCGGCTTGTATCAAACCGATTTAGACGATCTTTTGAGAAGTCAGAGGAGTCCTCTTTGAGAGAGCTCTACCCCATCCAAACGAAAAAAAAAAAACACACAAAATGCACTTTTTTCAAACACCCATAACTTTGTGCCAAATCTTCGTAGGAACTTCTTTTTTTGAGTTCTGCACAGGTAATTGAACACATTTCAATGCCGTTTTGGTGGATCGAGACGACACATTTTTCCAACTCGGTACACGTTGCCAAAGTTGGACGATTTTTTTTTGCCCAAAAACGTGTTTTTTGTTCGGGGGTTGAAGGCTTCGAAGAGGGATCATCTCAATCTGAGTTTGCCCCCTTAAAGTAGAGCCAAAATGGGATTTTTTTCCCGATAGAATCATCCAATTTGATTGAAAAGTCGATGAGTTATGTGCGAAAAACTCAAAAGGCACTTTTTTTTAAACACCCATAACTTGGTGCCAAATCGTCGTAGGAACTTCGTTCTTTGAGTCCTGTATAGGGAATTGATCAAATTTTAATGCCTTTGCGGTGGATCGAGTCGACACAAATTTTCCAACTCCGTAGACATCGTCAAAGTTGGACATGGTTTCCTGAAAAAACTTTTTTTCACAGGGGCGATAGAGGGGGGCGGAAGGGGTACACTGCATGACTTTAAAGAAGACACTTCAAAGTTTTTTGCCTTCAAAGATTTATCAAAATCGATTGAAAATACGCTGAGTTATGGCGGTTTGAAAATGATCGAAATTTCACAATTTTTTTTTGCACTAGTGTATTATTTTCTTTACTCACAAATCCAGCTAGTTCAAAATGTACTTGCTAAAGAGGGCAGAATTTAAAAGAAAGCATTTTCTGGTACACGCACCAATTGGCAAAAATTGTTGGTTGGATTGGCTGCTTCTTGTAAACCCTGAAGTGCAAATTTTTCCTGAAAATGTTAAGCAAAGTTACTCAACGCTGTGAACGATTACATTTTTTTAAATTACCTGCAACATTTGCACCGACAGTTGCTATATTTTTATCAGAACGTAGACCTCGTTGGAATTGAATTACCTCATATATTTCGTTGACATTTTTGAAAGCAGGCAAAAAAGGTGAGGTATGTACACCAAATTTGATTGCATATTTTCTTTTTGCTTCGGCAAAACCAAATTTGCATAATCACAATAATAAATAATATCCTAAAACGTTATTTTATTTTTTTACAGAAAATAGTAAAACTATTTGAGCTATTCCTTCCGATTCTCTGTTAATCACCTCAGTTGGCTTGTTCAAACGGCGGTACTTTGCAATGAATATGGCTCATTTTTAATAGCTTTATGTTTCTACTTGTCATCTATACAGAGAGCATTTGAAATAACAAACAGCCTCGTAACCACAAAGAGATTATATTATTTTTAAACAATATTCGCAAATATTTTGTTTATAACTGTAACAAAAAGCCCGCAATTAATTATTAAAGTTAATGAGTGAAAATACGCGACATGTTTAGGGGCAGTGACCTAATTTTTAAACGGCATCAACTTTAGATATCGAATTACAACAAGCGCGTAGGAAATATCCGAGTGCTCTTTAAGCGTCAATGAACTTGAGGACTGTTTATCTTTTACAAAAAAAAAAAACGTTGCGATAACACTCAAATTTCGGAGGCAAGAAATCGTATCTCGCGTTTTAAATAAATAAACATACATTCCATGCAGACCTAATTAAATGAGAAAAGCATCGGTTCTCAAAATGTTTAAAAAACATCGAAAAATTAGGAAAATTCAATTTTTTTTTTCGAATAAATTTTGACGGAAATGGGTTCACAAATGTTTTGTGTATGTGGCCTTAAATGCCTGTTCGTTATTTCAAATACACCCTGTATAAAAAACATTTCAGACTGAAGTAAAAAAATACATAACCTTTTGGGTTAATGTTATTGTGATTATAAAATTAATGAAGTTGTAGTTTTTTTTATATTCAAAAATTTGATTATATTACAAAAAAAGAACTTATTTCTTATCAGGTTTGTAGAAATCCCCGAATAATATTTCCGAAGGTACTCAGATAAAAAAAAATTAATATGTTAAAAAAAACAGTAATATGAAATGAAACAGAACAGGTCCGACGCACCATTAACCGGGCAAGAAGTTATTAACGATAAGAGGTTTACTATTTGGTCATAGTGCAAGTCCTATTGGCACCGATATTTCCGTTATAAGGTTGTTGACTTGGTGGAAATAAATGAATTTTTATTATTATTATAATCAAAAAGAATAACGTAAACTTGATTAATTGATGATGCTAGACGACTAATAATGGACGATCTTTTTCTTCCAAGAAGTTTAACGTCTGTTTAAGTTGAGTATCTTCAGCAGTGGCGGCTCGTGGAACATGTTGGTGGTAGAGCCACTTATACAATATACCCCGTTCCGCTTTTTTTGAAAAAAAAAAGAACGATTTATCTTCCTAAACCAAAGTAACGTGTTTTAAGAAATAATTGAACATGATTACTGAGCTTGAAACTACTTGGCTCTATATAACGTGTCGCCCCTGGTTATAACCCATTAAAAAAAATATTGGAATTTAAGAAGTTGCTTATATTCTTAAAATATAATTATTTTTGAGTTGTATAGAATTATTTCAGAATTTTTAAACATTTTCTATTAAATAAATTAGAAACAACCTTACATGTTGCAGAAAGCATTAAATAAATTCAATAAAACGAAATATAGCCTGAATATATGAATATTGAACCTGTTCGTAACTCTGCAAGCAAAATTAAGTCTCACTAAGACTACAAACAAATAACTTATTGAAACAACTACTTCCCTGGCTAGTAAGACTTAATTTTGCTTGCAGAGTTAGAACAGGTTCAATATTCATATATTTAGGCTATATTTCGTTCTATTGAATTTATTTAATTTCTATAATTTTTTATTTATTTTAGAAAATGCTCAATTTTTAACGCAAATAAAACATGCATGTTTACCTACAAACAGGTAACCTATTACAAAATTATTGGAATTTAAGAAGTTATTTTTATTCTTTAAATAGTTTGGGAGTGTAGAATTATTTCAAAATTTTTAAACAATTTTTACTATTTTTTTATTTATTTTAGAAAATGCTCAAATTTGAACACAAATAAAAAATGCACGTTTAACTAAGAACAGTTATAACTCATTAAAAAAATATTGGAATTTAAGAAGTTGATTATTTTCTCAAAATATGATAATTAAGGAGTTGTATAGAATTATTTCAGAATTTTTAAACAATTTGTACTATTTTTTAATTTATTTTAGAAAATGCTCAATTTTAAACGCAATTGCCAGACACTTGAAATTATCTAAAGCCACTGAAACGGTACTTTATTTCACTTTCGGTGAAAGCAAGAAATACAAGAAAATCAAAACTTACGAGGCGTTTTGGCGGTTAAGATGTATTTTAAATGCTGATTTTTTGCTTCCCTCACGGATTGTTGGGGCGGAATGAAGCGAAAAACACAAATATACACAAATCCTGAAGATGTATCACAACACACGGGCACTAAAACTTTCGAAAAATCAAAATTCCGAACCAGAACAAACGTCTTACGCGGCCGCGATCAACAAACTGAATTGATATCAACAGGTGAGCCGTGGATTGGTGATAAGAATTTGATGTCGTTTCGAGCGGAGAAAAAAATACGAATATTTTGATAATCTTCAATCGCCCGGGGCAGATTAAAAACTGGTCGAATTTTAACACGGAGGTCGAGATAAGATGTAGAACATTAGAAACACTGCTAATTATATACATCGCGAGGATCTTAAGAAGTTGATTATATTCTTAAAATATAATGATTTCGGAAGAATCCAAAAATTAAATAATATACAGGGTGTTGCATTTAAAATAAGAAAGTTGGCATTGGCCTCTGTTACATGACACACCTCGTATAAAAAGTTTTTGTTGAAAAGAATGCGCAAGTAAAAATACCAATAGACGTATCAGAGCGTTTTTTTCGAATTTATTTATTATCGAATTTATTCCTTTCGGCTGATACACACTGTATATTCAACCCATATTTCGTTAATTTTTTTTTTATTTACATACCAATAAGATTTAATCGTAACGTAATTAAATCCGATATAATAAATTACTAGATACAGCTTCCCTATAACTGGCAGAAAATTAATAGCCCTACAAAACGGGAAAATAGGATCATAACAAATAAACTTAAGAAACGGATACATAGAAAGCTGACGGAGATTTTCAAGCAGAAAACATCAAGGCCAGAGTGGAAATATACGTTTGAGTGCGCCCCTCCGATAGAATCGATTTGATTCCATAGGTCCAAGTCTAATACAGATAACAAAATATAAAGTATAAACATATTTAGAAGAAAGAAAAGTAAACTTTTTAAAGGTTAATAATAATAATATAATACTACCTCTGTTCTATAATAAGTGAGCCATTTGAGTTTTCTTTCAAACTTATTGAAACTTAGTTATTCTTTTAATTTATATTTTGATATTCTTAATATACACCAAATTCTTAATCACATGTGCCATGGACGTCAAAATATTTGACAGTTTAATTTTTCAAAAGCAACAATTAGCATTTGATTTTTTAAGCGTGTCTTCTAACGCCAGAAGTTTCAAACGATGAGAAGACCAAATTTAATCAACCAAAAACGAACGGCTATTATTCAGTTTTTACTGAAACATCAGAAAAATGGACGGCTGAAAAAGGGAGCGGTGATTTTGGCAATTGAAAAATTCGGAACATCTATAAAAATAATATAGGTATTATAAGGTAATGATTCTGTTTGTGGTTTGGATGAGAATACGCCTATGAATGTTGATTCTAAAAAGAAAGGAAAGTCGGGTTGGAAAAAAATGGTGATGTGGCCATCATGTTACTTTCTCCGATTATTTGATGGTATAATAGTTATTTATATTTATAGATCAAATCGATAGTTTCACATGAACGAATTGAATTGAAACGACAAAATTATGAAAGGTAAAAATGACAAATTATTTTTCAAATTCTAATAATCTTTACCGTAAGTTTACTGAAAAACTAGAAAAAAAGTTCAAAAAAAAGTTCTGAAAGAAATTTCTAAAAATCGTGCTGATTAAAAAGCCCTAAACAAATTTAATCAAAATCCTGAACAAGAAAGTCTTGAAAATAATTTCTAAAAATAGTCCAGATTAATAAGTCATAAGAAAAACTAATAAACGCCCTGAACAAGAAAGTCCTGAATAAGATTTCTAAAAATAGCCCTAATTAAAAAGTTATAAAAAACCTAATAAAAGTCTTGAAAAAAGTCCCTATAAAAATGTCCTGAAAAAAGAGTCCTGATAAAAAAAGTCTTGAAAAACAGGTCCTTCAAAAAGACCAGAAATAAAGTCCTAAAAGAAAGTCCTGAAAAAAGAGTTCTGACACAAAAAGGTCCTGAGAAAAAATCTTGGAGAAACAGTTTTGGAAATAAAGTCTTGAAAAAGAGTAGGTACTGTTAAAAAGTTGTGAAAAAAGTCCTGAAAATAGTACTGCAAAAAGAGTCCTGAAAAATTAAGTCTTCATATAAAACACCAGAAATAAATGTCCTTAAAAAAAACTCGAAAGAAGTCCGAAAAAGAGTTAAAAAAAAGTCCCGAAGGAAAGTCCTAAAATAAGTCTTGAAAAAACTCCTGACGAAAAAAAGCCCCGAAATAGAGTCCTGATAAAATATCCTGAAAAAATGTCCTGTAATAACAGTCTTAAAAAAAAGTTATGAAAATAACATCGTAAAATAATCCTAAAAATCATTTTTGAAAAAAAACCCGTAAAAAGATCATTAAAAAAGACCTGAAAGGGTTCTGAAGAAATTGTCTTGGAAAAAATTAATACATTAAAAAATGTCCCATAAAGGAAAAAAATTACCGAAAAAAGCAATGAAGAAAATTCTGAGAAGAATTCTGAAAATAAGTCCTGAACAAGAGGTTCCTAAGAAAGTCTTGAAAAAGTTCCGAAAAAATGTCCTGGAGGAACAGTCCTGGAAAAGTCGTGAGTAAGTGTATTGACAAAAGCCGTGAAAAAAAGTCCTGAAAAATAGTTTTTATACAAAATACCAGAAATAAAGTCCTGAAGAAAGTTCAGACAAAGAAAATATCACAAAAAATTGTCCTGTAAAGACAGTTTTGAAAAATTGCCCTGAAAATAACAAAATAAATTATGAAAAGAAAGCATTGTAAAGTCCTTAGAATGGTCCTTAAAAAGATCTGAAGAAATTGTCCTAAAAAAGAAATCCAAAGTCCAAAAAAGGTAATGAGAAGAAAAATTCTAAAAAATGTTATGAAGAGAATTTTGAAAAATTTTTTCTGAAAAAAAAATCCAAACATTAATCCTAAACAAAGAGTTCTTAAGAAAGTCCCGAAAACGTCCGGAGAAAAAATTCCTGAAAAAAATCCTGTTAATAAAATTTTGAAAAGAAATCCCGAAGTTCTAAAAATAAAAAATTCTTAAAAAGTCCTGAAAAAGAATCCTGAAAGAAAATAAAAGTCCTTAAAAAAGACCTGAAAAAAGTTCAGAAAACAGTCCTGGAGTCCCAAAAAGACTAAAAGAACAAAAAACTGTTAAGGTAAATTCCAGTTTTTCGGTTTCTGAAATAACACTTATGTTAGTTTCATGGTCATTTCTGTATTAGTTTTTTTGAGATACAGCGCTCACAGACAGACTGTTATGTAGAGAAAAAATGGTGATGTGGCCATCATGTTACTTTCTCCGACTTATGGTACCATTTATATTTACGCTTTCATGGTTTTATAGACTCGGATGAAACTGACGTTTAAAACGTCAAAATTATAAAAGATGGAGAAATTATACTTCAAATTTGAAAACACAGTTTACTCAAAAACTAAAGGTATTTCGACAAAAAATTATTCTTTATAAGTTGTTCATTTTGGTATTCTCTACAATTATTATTAACATAAATTTTCTGTAACTATTATCGTTTCATAATTATAAACCAAAAATAAAAAAAATAATTATACATTTTTTTCTCGAATAACAATGATTTTATGAAAAATGTTTTCAAACAAAATAAGCTCATTTTCTTGTTGTCTTCAATATTTGTTTAAATGTTTTTGTGATATTTTTCATATTTAAGAAAATATTGGCAAAAAACAAAAAACAGTTAAGGTAAACGCCCACTTCCGGTGCACGAAATTTTACCAAAAGCTTTTCAGTTCTCCGGATTATCAAATAAGACGTATGTTCAAAGTTTCATACCAATTGCTTTATTAGTTTTTGAGATACAGCGCGCACAGACACACACACACACACACACACACACACACAGCACACACACACACACACACACACACAGACACAAAAAAAAAATCCAGAAATTGTTGAAATGGCATCTAAGGACCCCAAAACGGATATTTCCATGAAAAAATTTTTTGAAAAAAAAATCGCGATCACAATACTTTCTCGTACTTCGTAACGGAGAAAGTAAAAAAATGACAGAACAGAAAAAAATGCCAACATTCGATTAGTTGATCACAAAAGAAGAGGGACATTGCGGTCGTTATCAGTTCATTATCTCAATCATTATGGAAAAAATAAAACGGTAATGGCTCACATATTATGGAAAAAATAAAAATCGATAATGGCTCACTTATTATGCAACAGAGGTAGTATAATATAATAAAAAGTACAATATACTCGAGCTGGTAAATTTGTTTACATAAATTCATAAACAAATTGTTTTTGTTGTAACAAATACACTCGAGCTGGTGAATTTGTTTCCATAAATTCATTAACGAATTAGTTTCTTCTTATTATATTATCTTCTAACAATTAATTAGCCGGATGTCCAATTACAAAATCAGACGGAAATTATTTTGCTCGAAAGATTATTTTTTTGTTTTCACGATGTGATCACCTTCTCGAAGAAGGTAATTCTGAAATTAAACCGACTATGGAGCATCACCAGGTACTGAATATTTAAATGCTTTACTTTAAATAAACCGAGAATACCGTTGTTGGTATCACTAAATCGTTGCGACAACTTTAGCTTCACAACGATTTATAAAGTGATGCCAACAAAATTACTTATTTTATTTGAATTATTCAAGCGAAAGCCTCCACAATTACTTCTTTTACTTAATTTTCTTAGTGCCTAGTCGCCCCATTTTTCTGTCAGATCCGACAATAATTAGGATATAAAACTTATATTTCCCCATTATCACTTGCTTGATGCTCCATATTGTGGAAACTATATACCTGAAATGATTTGAGAGTTCTCGGCAGTTTGAAAAACCTAGAATATTTTTTCGTGCTCTGTAGGTAAAATAGTTTCCATTATCGTATTCAAAGGGTAAGGACTGATAAAAAGATTTTATTTATAAATACTTTGATTAAAATAATCTTTACGTGAGAAGCGTCAGATTATCTACTAGCATTTGCAATTATTTTTTTTACTTAGGCATGACCTCAGTCACGACCAGGTTATTATTATTTTATGTATTTAATTTGGAATGAGTAAATAAACTAATGAACAAATGAATAATGTCAGATGTATACACTTTAACCATGGACCCGACCGAATACTTCTCGATCCCCGAAAAATCTTTCGGCCGGGCTGGGATTCGAACCCACACGACACGTGGTGCAACAAGCACAAGCTTTTGCAATTTAAGTTAAAGGATTTTTCTTTTGCATTGTTGTGTTGTAGTTTATTCTATAAACCTAAAATAAAGCACAATACAATAATTTGCACCATCAGAAAGCAAACAAACATGTGTTCCTCCGAGGACCACCAGCACCACACGAGTGACTATTTTCCATATTTCTATAGCTGTTTCAATTTGAGTGAAAAAATTGTTCTTTTGCATTGTTGTGCTGTGTAGTGGTTTATTATATAAAGCTAAAATAAACCACAACACAATAATTTGCACCATCAAAAAGCAAACAAACATATGTTCCTCCGAGGACCCCCATAATGTACCATGTGACTATTTTCCATATTTCTATTAAAAGGCGATCTGAAGTATTCTCAAACTTAATTAAATAAGACTAATACATATAAATCTGCATAAAACTTTGTTCCACTGCTTCAAAAGCAGTGAAACCAAGTGTTTTAATTAATCAAATTATATAATTATGTTTCACCACGGGTTAAGTGAGAAATTAATTAATCATACATATAAATCGCTTAAATATTGATATTACTCGAAGGATTTTATAATAATGTACGCACAGATATAAAAGTGTGTGTAGCTATGTGTGTTTTCTAAACAATGCAAATGCAAACCTTGAACCGTGCCTCGCTGTAGCGACAATTTTATAAATTAGATACTATTCCATCGCAAATATGCCACAATATTTCGCTTCACTGTGTCGCCGTAATTATTCATTATTTTTGTCTCTATTGTCATTCGGAAAAACACCCATTATTATAATTGTCTGGGAGTTGCATGTGTTAAAAAGAATTAAATTATTGTCATTTCGATACTAACAAGGGAATATTTGATATCGTTAAAGATTAATAGCTTTATTATTTCTTCAACCAAGGACATTCGTCATAGAAAAAATATCATACGCACGTACACGTATTAAAGATTATACAGGGTGTTTAGTAAACAGCAAAACAGGTGATTCTTTGGAATATTTAAAAAAAGAAAGCCGCTTTGTTTAAAAGATACTGGATTTAGTTTCAGATGATTTGCCACAACGACTTAGGATGTGGTCCCAATACGATAGAGCACCACCCCATTATGCAAGAAATATCAAAAATTATCTGAACATTAAATTTCCTGAGAGATGGATAAAACGAGCAGGGTTTATTATCCGATCTTAATTGTTACTTGGAACTCTATAAACTTTTTGTTTTATGTCTCCCCAGAAATAATAGTCCATAGGTGTATAAGATCTGAGAAGAAGCCCCCAGCTATCAGGAAATTGAATGCTTAGCCAATTTCTGATATTTCTTGCATAATGAGGTGGTGCTCCATCGTGTTGGAACCACATCCTAGGCCATTGATCAAGTGGCAAATCATATAAATTTACTTCAAATTCATGGGAATCCACAAAAACAATTATAATTATATATCGATAAAAAAATCTTTACAATTATTTATTTCGATAACGGTAGAAGTTGGACATTTGTTTATTTGAACTTTTCTATTCAGAATAACAAAATCCACTTCCTGTTTACATTTGGCACACTCGAAACGAGACACCCTGTATATTAGATGATGAGAAATAAGATATAGATATAATAATGCTACAGATTGTAAGTAATAGATGTGTATTTGTGTATTTAAGTATTGTGTAATGTATTGGTTGTGAAGGAATGCACTATTTGTTGAATAAAGAATATTATTATTATTATTAGCTTATTATGTTGCTATCTGGAGTATATTTTTGAGTTATCACCCACGCTAATTTATCGTCGGATTTATAAACGATTTCACAATGCAAAACTTGTTTGCACTGTTCTAATCGCATGTTAATTTTCTATTAATAACAATAACGCATAGGTGGTAATTTATAAGTGAGCGGCCCTTATAATCTACAACAATTTGTCACTTTGATTAATGCAGACACAAGAAATAATTAATTATAACATATCTGGCACACTAAGAAAGGATTAATGAAGCATTTATTTATTATCTATGGGGAATGGCAATTAATTTGTTTTGAAGTAATATGTGTCTTAAATGTAAATAAAAAGATTTTCATAATTGATAAAAAAATATTCATATTTATTTTTACAAACAAAAAAAAAATTAAATTTTCCATTTTACCATTGAGAAATTTGGTAAATTTCCTTGTAAGAGGCACGTATTTTATATACCTGCTTAATCTTCTTAAATGTAATTTAGCAAAATATTTGTTTTTTGGAGAACCTTGAAAGTTAAAAAAAATCTTTAGGCAAAGGCAAAAGTTTAATGGTAGTTCTTAAAAATGATACAATCAAATTTTGCTAAACCAACAGTTTACAGCTTATTTTTGTCATTTGGGAAACTAAACTTTGTTGTATATGTATGAATTTTGACGTGAAAATTTTGCAATAAGAATTTTTTTATTTTGCTATATTAATTGATTTTGATGGGTTTTTTGCAAAATATCTTATTATTGCAAATTTGATTAAACTATTTTAAAGAACATTAACTACCAATGAACTTCAATCTGAAACATTTTTTTTATATCTCACGGTTTCGAAAATATTTTCTCAAAATCAAATATGCTAAATTATCTTTCATATTCTACCGAATCATTTGTATATCACTGTAACCTTCCTATTGAAAATATTCAAATTAAAAAGTTATGCACACAGTTCATTTTTTAGCAGACATACTCAACTCAAAATATGGCGATGTAATTATATTATTATATGGCGAGCCATATACTACAAGAGAATGTATAGAGTCATTAGAAACTGCTAGGATCAATTAAGGATATTTTACTATAATGGTTTTGAGCATTTGGAAACATTTGAAGTACTATTTTTAATATGTTGTTTTGAGTTATATGTATATGTATCGCGTTGACTTTTTCAAATTTGGTCACATGTTTATTCTTTGTATGTACATGTAAATGTTGTGCCATTTTTTGAATAAAACTTATATTATTATTATTATTATTATTATTATTAATTTACTTTTTTGAAGTAAGAAAATACTAAAACTATTTTTCAACCTCTTGCCAGAAGTGAAGCAATTTAGAGATTTAAAAGGTAAACACATACCACACAGTTCGATGACAATTGTTGGGTAGGAGATCTGACTACCCAGACTAATCATATCTTAGTAAAGTATGTTCATTAAAAAAAAAACCTCAAGTGTGCCATGATTTTTTATTTTTTTAAATTTAAGTTAGTGACACATATTGAGGTTATGTTACTTGCGGCATGTTCCTATAGATAAATGAATTTGCTGTGATAAACGACGCAGGGAAGACGTAGGTTCACCTTCCAAAATTCCTTGGTCTGTGTTAATAGCATCCTGAGCACGTTTGACTGGTCTTCCACTTCCTGGTTTACGGAGACAAAACAGATCATGATAAGGTATTTTTAAATTCATCATAAATAATGGGAACGTTAGGGAATTCTTCCTGAAACTCTGCCATAGGTGCATCGAATGAATACACCCAAAATTTACCTTTCAGAAATAACTTTCAACTAGAAATGTTTTTGCTGGTTGCTGTAAACCATTGTGACCACGAAATAATTGTGACTTTTAGAACGATCTGACGTTTTGTATGAGAACTCCTAATATGTGTGCCAACTTAAATTTTTTTAAATAAAAAATCATAGCACACTTGAGGTTTTTTTAATGAACATACGATCTAATGGTGCAATTATTTTGTAATTTCTTCCAATTTACGAGGGAGACCAATTATGTGTCATAAAAAATACGTGGATGTAATTAGGATTCAAGGAAATATTTTCTGATTTTATTGTAAAGGAAGACTTAATTAGAATATTCTACTCCATTTGCAATTCTTCTCTTTGATCAACGGAGACCAAAAACAGAAGTACCTTGTCGCATGATCATCTTAAAAATTTGCTCATATTAGCGTCAATCAATGGCCACTCGAATATTCTTCAAATTGCAGGAAAACGTCAAGAAGTTAGTTTCAGAATAATTTCAAGGGGTTATGCCTAGTCAGTAAGCCGAAAAATAGGTGATTTTTGGAAAAAAAATTGTATCAAATATAAAACTTTTTAAAATTGAGTTGATCTATGTGGTAGTACGTATTTTCATTAATGTAACATTAATTTTATAAGAAAAAATATCAGCAATAAAAAATATACACCGATAGAAAAAAAAATTAAACACCATTTTCAAACCGCCGTAACGCGTATTTTCAATCGATTGTGATGAATCTTTGAGGGCTAACAACTTTGAAATGTTTAAAGACATACATG
This sequence comes from Ocypus olens, assembly GCA_910593695.2. NCBI lineage: Eukaryota > Metazoa > Arthropoda > Insecta > Coleoptera > Staphylinidae > Ocypus > Ocypus olens. The sequence continues at coordinate 49,914,959 of OU343050.1, read as the reverse complement.
CAATCCTAAGCGTAACACCTTCCGCCCCCTCTAGCACCCCTGTGAAAAAAAAATGTTTTTTCAGAAAACCATGTCCAACTTTAATGATGTCTAAGGAGTTGGAAAAATTTTGTCGACTCGATCCACCATAAAGGAATTAAAACTTGATTCATTCCCTATGCAGGACACGAAGAACGAAGTTCCTACGACGATTTGGCGCCAAGTTATGGGTGTTTGAAAAAAAAGTGCATTTTGAGGTTTTTCGCACATAACTCAGCGACTTTTCAACCAAATTTGATGATTCTTTCGGGAAAAAATATCATTTTGGCTCCACTTTAAGGGGGTAAACTCAGACTGGAATAATCCCTTTTCGAACCCTCCAACCACCGAACAAAAAAAAACACGTTTTTGGGCAAAAAACGTCCAACTTTGGCAACGTGTACCAAATTGGATAAAATGTGTCGACTCGATCCATCAAAAAGGCAATGAAATGTGTTTAATTACCTATACAGGACTCAAAAACGAAGTTCCTACGGCGATTTGGCACAAAGTTATGGGACAACATTTTTACAACTTCGTAGGAATCGTCAAAGTTGGACATGATTTCCAGAAAAAAACTTTTTTTTCACAGGGGCGCTAGAGGGGGGCGGAAGGGGTTTCGCTTAATTTCGCATACATGACTTTAAAGAAGACCCTTCAAAGTTTTTCGTCCTCAAAGATTCATCAAAATCGATTGAAAATATGCCGAGTTTTGGCGGTTTGAAAATGGTCGAAATTTTACGAATTTCAAGTTGCTTTTTTTCCTTCAGTATATATGGCCATCTTTCTGAAGGACAAAAAAAAAAAGGTTTCGCGGTGAGCACTGCTATTCGGGTTTGGATTATCAGAAATCAAAAACAAAAGAAAATTTCTCTAATATATTAAAGTAACTGGTGATTTAACGAACAGTTTGTCGATATATTAATCTTTGACAAAATGGCGGATTTTCAAAGTTAAAATTTTGATTTTTCATTAATATATTGCTCGTTTTTCGCCAAGCAACTTTGTCAATTTTAATCGGACTAAATCCAACGTTTTAGGGAATATTCTTCAAACATTGTACTTACTGAAAATGTCAAAATTCAAAAATAGATTTTTTGAAATTTCTGACTAGACGTGACCCCTTAAGTACAAAGTATTTATTTCTGTGTAAGTTTTACTTTTATCATAAAATAAGTTACCAACTGTAACTTGCTATTTACAAGGGTGAATTATGGATAATTGAAGGTAAGCATTTTCAAACTATTTCTTAAGCTATTGTTTAATACTGCATGAACTTATTAAAAATAACACCAGCTTCATGCCCTTTGTAATGTTTCTATCAATGTTGTCGTCCTTGGTATTATGTGCTATGAATTATTCCTACGCAACAAAACTTATTTTGAACAAATTCTTTTGCGATTACAGCTACAATAAGCATCCCTTAAAACTTTCAAGCTTTTAGAAGAGATTGAAAATCAGATTCCGCCCAAAAATCACTGATGAAGATCTAGGAATTCAGAATTCACAATTTGCCCAAAAATCATCTTAGAGCCCCGGCAGGCAGAAAATGCAATTGCGCGTGAACCAATTTCAATTTCAAGTCGGTGGCACGCTCCCAAGAAAAATAAAAAAGGTTAAGGAGCTTTGAAATTTCGTCTAGCTATAATATTGAAAACGTCGGCTAGTCTGTTTGATGATTAGATGTTGTGGCTAAACAACAAAAAACTCCAAATCATGTACGGATTGCAAATCAGTGCTTTTCGCTGAAAATTGATTTAATTCAACTGAAACTGAAAATTTTTACCAACAGCATTAAAATCGGGAGACTTTTTACTTTTATGCAGGCAACTCATTGAGGAAAATTCAGAGATTGACGATGAATATTTGACATATTTTGCAAGACCTGCTCAAACTGCCTCTGCACCAGTAAAAAAAAAATGGTGATGTGGCCATCATGTTACTTTCTCCGACTTGATGGTATCATTTATATTACGTTTTCATGGTTTATTTTCAATTGAAATCATATTTTAAATGTACATCGAGCGTTGCGTAAACTCGGATGAAACTGACGTTTAAAACGTCAAAATTATGAAAGATGGAAAAATTATACTTCAAATTCAAAAACTCAGTTTACTCAAAAACTAACGAGATTTAGAAAAAAAACTTATTCTTTAGAAGTTGTTCATTTTGGCATTCTCTACAATTATTATTGAAATAAATGTGTTGTAACTATTATCGTTTCATAATTATAAACCAAAAATTAAAAAAATAATAATACATTTTTTTCTCGAATAGCAATGATTTTATGAAAAATATTTTCAAGCAAAAGATGTTCATTTCTTTGTTGTCTTCAATGTTTGTTTAAATGTTTTTGTGATATTTTTCATATTTAAGAAAATATTGGCAAAAAACAAAAAACAGTTAAGGTAAACATCCACTTCCGGTGTACGAAATTTTACCAAAAGCTTTTCAGTTCTCCGGATTATCAAATAAGACGTATGTTCAAAGTTTCATATCAATTGGTCTATTAGTTTTTGAGATACAGCGCGCACAGACACACACACACACACACACACACACACACACACAAACACAGACACAAAATTTTTTTTCCAGAAATTGTTGAAATGGCATCTAGGGACCCCAAAACGGATATTTCCGTAAAAAAAAATTTTTGAAAAAAAAATCACGATCACAATACTTTCTCGTACTTCGTAACGGAGAAAGTAAAAAGATAGAACTATTCTTGGTCAAAGAGGGAGAAAGAGAGAGGTATAAATTTAGACAGTTTTTTTTTCTGATTGTAAAACAACCATTGGCCCAAAAAATAATCTGTCGCTTAGATTAATTGATACTGAAGTTATTAACATTCACAAATTTCTGTGCTTCTGAGAATGGACGTTCAGCGGACTTGAAACTCGGTGGATACACTTCAAAGCCCAGAAGAGCGATGTTTTGGAAAAATGTTGAATAAATGAGTATACAATACAGAAATAGTTTTGATTATTCACCTCCCGTCTTCTATAGTTCATTTACTAATTAAGTTGGAATTTTGACATTTTTCAGAATAAATTTGCATCCTAGAATGCATTTCAGGAAAATATTTTTGATTATACAGGATGTCCAGAAAAGCGTGACGTCATGATGATATATTTTTTAAAATTACATGCTATGTATTTTATTGCCTATTTGGGTACCTTTTATGGTTGCCTACATACTCCTATAATTTTATTGGAATCGATTCAGGGATATCAGCAAAAAAAAAAATTAAAACTAAAAAATTCAGTTTTGCACTCTTGGTTTAAAAAATGAATAAAAAAATAAAAATAGTGCATTGTTAATAAAATCATACAAGGTACTTATTAAATAAGGTCTGATAGTCCCGTTAACCAAGTTTGATCGATATGAATTATACACGGTGTCCAAAATTTAGTGTCAAACATTTCAAACTTTAAAGCACTTTATTTTTCTTATTTTAAATTAGAGCCCCTGTATATTTTTATGTCATTCTATGCAGAATTAAAAAACAAACATTTTTCGTAATAACAACCCTGTCCCAATTCCTAACGCATTAAAAGTTATTTGCAGAAAACTCGTTTTATCAACTATTTTACTAAATAAAAATCGAAGGTGGCTTTAAAAAACAATTTATTAGCATTAAAATTTAACAAGGTGTCAAGAGACTGTTTTGACTTTAGTAATGTAAAAGTTTAAAGCATCGTTAACTTAAGCTCTTTGTACTCAAGAATTATTTTTTCCATGACAGAAATCGCAATTGTACCGTAAATTAAAAACAAAATTATATGTTTTTTTGTTTTGTTTGGCTTTGGTTATTAACCATTTTTGTGTCTGTAAATAAATTAGAAATGAAATATATAAGACGCTCACAACAACCACGGACCCGAGTGAATATTTTTCGATCCGAAAAATCTTTCGCTCGGGCGGAGAATCAAACCCACTCTGACCGTGATGCATCAGGCAAATGCAAACGCTAAATTTCTATGTTAAATCACCTTATTTATATATTTACAAATGAAAAAAAAATCCTCGAGATATCAACTGGTTAAGACATGCCATGCCAATCGTCCGGCCAATCGCAAATGCTGCCGTTGTAACGATAGGAAAACAATTGAGGAAAAAAAAATGAAGTATATAAATAGACTTTTAATAATTACGTTTACTCCACGGTATATGTAAAAAAATAATTTAGTGATATTTAACCAGATAATTGTATTCTCTCCTTTCTAACGAAGCTTGTCACATTAAAAGCAAGCCGTCTGAAAATACCACGAACATATGAACCCACTTCTTCAAATGAAATTACTGCAATTTTCTCGGACGACTTCATTTGCATTTTGGCAAGTAGGAAACCCACATTATTATTTTTTTTCATAAATTAAATAAATGAACCGCTGCACGGAGTACACGGCCATTTATTTACGAATCGCGTCTCCTCTGCCAAAAGTTTGTCTCTGTATGTTTGTGTGTAGATAACGTGGGCTTTCACGAGGAGAACTTTTTAATGTGAAAGTTCTTTTTCTTTGCGAACCGAGATAAATTATTCATGGGAAGCACAATAGGCTATGATACTCGGCGTCCATAAGTTTTAAGATGAAGTACGGTTGATGGATAAATATTTTTTTGTAAAGTTCACTGAAAACAATATAAATCCATTATGAATTGCAAGGCGATTATTCAGATTCTTGAGAGCAGGGTATAGTAATGTAAAATGTTTACGTTAGGATTACTGTTTCAAAAAATTGAGCATTTATTATAATTCAATAATAAATTAAGTATTTATTATAATTCAATAATAACTTAAAGATACATTATCTAAATGTTTTAAATTCCAGGTTGTTTCATTCCAAAAAAATCATATTCTTAGTGACGCCACTGAACATTTGTTAGTTACCTTATTTTTCAAGAGCTGCCAACTATGTTCCACCTTTGGATCTCATTTGTAATTAGAAGAGTGTTTTATATATTTTGGGAGAGCGATTTTTTAGCACAACTTTTGGACCATGATAGACTTTGATTTTGGGCGACTTAAATATGCAAATAACTAATGAACTACGCAGAATACCGGAAGGTATTTTCGAAAGTACAGGTTGTACCACTGGGTTAGCAGAGACCGCAAGTATTAAACATGATTGGAGACTCACCTATACTCCATTCCGTAGTATTCCGCATAGTTAGCCTCCGACTTTCCTTTTTTGGTTTGCCAAAATGAATGGTACCTAAAATATATTGACTTCGGATGTCAAAAGTCAGGTGTTAATGTTTGTATATTGAATTGAGACTTAACCGTAACCTAACTTCAGACATTGATTGTCAGCAGTGATACAAGTTGAAATATGTCATCCCAACGGGGCCTGCTTTGTGGAAAATATATCCTGGAATGGAGTGTGGAATATACGATTTGGTAGAATTAATAACAATTTCATATTAATCCTTAGGATTACACGTATATTATTAACCCTTTGAGTCCCAAGTAGCGCGATCGCGCTTTTGAGATGTTGGGCCTCTTCGCAATCGATAAAGACAAGCGCTATTGCGCTGTTAGAGTTTTCCGACCAGGTGCTTCCAACGACCCAAAAGGGTTAAGGGCGTCAGAATAATGTCCTTGTATAGGGGATTCCCCTATTTAATTACGTCTGACTGGATAGTGCTTTTTATACTTTTCGCAATATTCTGTAGTATTTGTTTCCAGCGTTTTGTCCATTTGTTCAGTAATCATTACTTGATCTTGATTCGATTCGTGTAGGGGATGAAGCTGCGAAAGACACGCTGCTAAAGTGGTTTGAAAAAGCTGACAGTGATGATGTGGATGACCAGTGGCATATCGTGAAACATTTTGATGGTAGAGCCACGGTAGCATATAATATATCCCACCGCCTTCTTTTTAGAAACGAAAAAAAAAACGATAATCGTTTCAGAAAGAAAAATAACCTTAATACATAAATATTTAAACAGTTAGAAATTCTGCCAAAATTAAATCTGACTAAGGCTAAAAACAAAGTCACGCCGGTTATTGAATGATTCAAAAGATATTTGCATCATGTTATTAGTAGTACTATTGATATAACAAAGATCTAAGATCGTTTATTTCTGTTCCCATCTGTTTCATCACCACAAATCCACTTGCTAATTTATGCGCAACAATCTTTCGTCGAATTAAATTGCGTTAGTATATTTTTGGTCCTATCTACATTTATTCGACTTTTCAGGAACAATTTTTAAAATCGGCTATTTTGTTCAAGAGTTATCTTCTCAAAACCACAGAACAATTAAACAACGATTTTTTTTTATCTTATCTACATCTATTTGGTGAGTACAGTACTTTACTTGAAGAATGATCTAAAGCAATGGTTCAAAAATTATACTCAAAAATCACGAAACAATTTAATTTGTCTGCATTTACTCGGTGAGTACAACATTTTGCTAGAAGAATTTGCCAAATTTGATCATCCGTTCAAGAGTTATCCTCAAAAAAAAAACAATTGAAGGCGAATGAAATTTTTTTGATCCTCGATGAGTACAGCACATTTCTGGACCAACTTTTTAAATTCCGCTATTTTGTTCAAGAGTTATCTTCTCAAAACCACAAAACAAGTGAACGAATTTCATTCATTATCGTTTATTTAGGGGCCGCGGTGGCCTAGTGGGTAGCGTTCCTGCTTCTGGGCCTCGTGGTCGTGGGTTCAAATCCCATCCGTGCGGTCACTTTTTCGGAGTGAAGAAGTGGCCGTGCGGGTCCATGGATGTCTAGTGTATGTCCATTCATTATCAAATGAATTTATTACAAATAATCGGTTGTGGCATAATAGCCAAGTAGCTTACGCCAATTTCCCTAATATCATTCACTCTCCTTAACCCGAAATCCCACCAACCATCCTTCCTTAAAAAAAAAATCGTTTATTTATCTATTCATTGAGTGCAATACTTTGCTGGAAGAATTTTCAATATCTATTTATCCATTCGAGAGTTGTCCTTAAAAACTAGAAAAGAAAGTTGACTCTTAGCTGCATCTATTCGATGAGTACATCACTTTTCTGAAAGAATTTGACTTTGGTCACCCGTTATCTTCTGTAAACCAAAAAACAATTGAACAAACGAATTCAATTTTTTTTATCCTCTATATCTTTCGGATGACAAAAATACTTTGCTGAAAGAATTATAGAAATCTGATCATCAGTTCAAAAGTTAAATTAATTTAACAATTTTATTTTTTTCAGCCTACGACTATTATATAAGAACAATACTTTGCTATCACTTTTCGTTCAAGAGTTATCCTCAATAATAATAAAATATTTTTAAATCTTATCTGTCCAACACTTTGCTGAAAGAATTTTTAAAATCTGTCCTCTCGTTCATGAATTGAAATATAAATTACATGTTTTGGGTCTTATCTGCGTCTATTCCATTGAAGAATTTGCCAAATTAGGTCATCCTTTCAAGAGTTTTCCTCAAACAACAAAAAAAGCAATTAAAGACGAATTAATTTTTTGGTCCTATTTACATTTATTCGATGAGTACTTTATTGACTCGAAAAAATATAAAAAACAATTGCTATCCACTTGAAACTTCTTAAAATCACTCAATATTAATTCAAGAATAATTTGATGAAAATGTACAATAAACTCCGTTAATAGTGTTTTGTAGATTTTTCATGCAAACACCAAGTAAAATAATGAAAAATTGTATTATTTTTTTCGATGCAAAAAAAAACAATTGCCATCCACTTGAAACTTCAGAAAATCACTCAATATGAATGCAAGAGTGATTTGGTAGAAAATTATAATACATTCCGTTGATTGTTTTTGCGATTTTTCCTGTAAATTTACGAAAAAATATAATATTTCTTTGTTGACGCGAAAAAAATATAAAAACAATTTCTATCCACTTGAAACTTCGCAAAATCACTCAATATTGATTCAAGAGTGATTTGATACGAAATTACAATACATTCCGTCGATTGCTTTTGCGATTTTTCATGCAAATTTATGAAAGTTTATAATTTTTGTTGACGCGAAAAACATATAAAAACAGCTGCAAAATACTTGAAACTTTCTAAATTTATTTAAAATATAATAGCTTTAATAATCCTTCAAAAACATAAAATACCAGACCACAGGTTTTCAAGATAACCGACTGAGAACAGCGCTTAAGATTTTTTTAATTTGCACTGAAAAAAAAAATTATTAAAACAACTATAATATACTTGAAATTCACTAAATTTACTCAAAATACAATAATCTTAACAATCCTCCAAAAAACTCAAAATACCCCATCACTGGTTTTCAAGATAACCGATCGAGAACAGCACAATTTTTTTTAGGTTTCACTACTTCCGAGTGAAAAAAATATATATATATAAAAACAACTGCAACATACTTGAAACTTTTTCAATTTACTCAAAATACATTGATCTTAATAATCCTCCAAAAAAACTCAAAAAAACCCATCACAGGTTTTCAAGATAACCGACCGAGAACAGCGCTTAAGATTTTTTTAATTTGCACTGAAAAAAAATATTATTAAAACAACTACAACATACTTGAAATTTACCAAATTTACTTAAAATACAATAATCGACAGGGAACGGCACTTTAGGTTTTTTTAAGTTGTACTCTTTTTCGAGTGAAAATAAAAATATAAAAACAACTGCAACACACTTGAAACTTTCCAAATTTACTCAAAATACATTAATCTTAATAATCCTCCCAAAAACTCAAAAAACCCCATTACAGGTTTTCAAGATAACCGACCGAGAACAGCGTTTAAGATTTTTTTTAATTTGCACTGAAAAAAATATTATTAAAACAACTACAACATACTTGAAATTTACCAAATTTACTTAAAATACAATAATCTTAATAATCCCCCAAAAAACTCAAAATACCTCATCACTGGTTTAAATTTTAATCGACCCAGAACGGCGTTTCAGTTTTTTTTTAAGTTGCACTCCTCCCGAATGAAAAACAAAATACGAAAAGAACTGCAAAATACTTGAAACTTTTCAAATTTATTCAAAATACATTAATCTTAATAATCCTTCAAAAAACTCAAAATACCCCATCACTGGTTTTCAAAATAATCGACAGGGAACGGCACTTTAGATTTTTTTAAGTGGTACTCTTTTTCGAGTGAAAATAAAAATATAAAAACAACTGCAACACACTTGAAACTTTCCAAATTTACTCAAAATATATTAATCTTAATAATCCTCCAAAAAACTCAAAAAACCCCATTACAGGTTTTCAAGATAACCGACCGAGAACAGCGCTTAAGATTTTTTTTTAATTTGCACTGAAAAAAAATATTATTAAAACAACTACAACATACTTGAAATTTACCAAATTTACTTAAAATACAATAATCTTAATAATCCTCCAAAAAACTCAAAAAACCCATCATTGGTTTTCAAGATAATCGATCCAGAACGGCGTTTCAGTTTTTTTTAAGTTGCACTCCTCCCGAATGAAAAAAAAATACAAAAAGAACTGCAAAATACTTGAAAGTTTTCAAATTTATTTAAAATACATTAATCTTAATAATCCTTCAAAAAACTTAAAATACCCCATCACTGGTTTTCAAAATAATCGACAGGGAACGGCACTTTAGATTTTTTTAAGTTTTACTCTTTTTCGAGTGAAAATAAAAATATAAAAACAACTGCAACACACTTGAAACTTTCCAAATTTACTCAAAATACATTAATCTCAATAATCCTCCAAAAAACTCAAAAAACCCCATGACAGGTTTTCAAGATAACCGACCGAGAACAGCGCTTAAGATTTTTATTAAGTTGCACTTCTTCCGAGTGAAAAAAAGAAATAAAAACAACTGCAACATACTTGAAACTTTTCAAATTGACTCAAAATATATTCATCTTAATAATCCTCTAAGAAACTCAAAATACCCCATCACTGGTTTTCAAGATAACCTACCGAGAACAGCGCTTGAGAATGTTTTTAATTTACTCTTCTTCCGAGAGAAAAAAATATTATAAAAACAACTCCAACACACGAAATTTTCCAAATTTACTCAAAATACACTCATTTTAATATTCCTCCAAAAAACTCAAAATACCCCATCACTAATTTTCAAGATAATAACACAACACACAATTCTGGAAGAATTTTTCAAATCTGCTATTCAAGAGTTATCTTCTCAAATAAATGCATTGCGATTTTTCTCTTCTCATAAAACTTTCGCAGACATCGTTTTAACATTTAAAATGACGAAACAGTGTTTTTAGAATTAATAAAAAAATATTGCTTCGTTTGAAATTAGAGCTAAATGCCAGCAAAATCAATGATATTAAAAAATACTTGGAGAGGTCATCTGCAAGACTTAGATTTTGTGGTATATTTCCTCGCCATTTGATCGGTCATGTCTACACCAAATTTTGTTTTATTGTAATATGAAACGGTCTCGGGTAAACGTTTATCATTCTTCCCAACTGTTACAGATTTATGTTTAGAACTAAGTAAAAGTACTTTTTTGGTTTACTTTTATAAATTGTAAAAGTACAATTATCTGTTGTGAATTTTTTTAATGAAAAAGGTTCCATATCATCTTTCTTTTGCCTCGCAATGATTGGTAATTCCCTTTTATTTGGGCGGATAATTCCAGCTAACGTAGTTATTTTGTTAGCAGTTGTGTTACCAGCGATTTGCTTGTGAAGAAGTTGTCGGTGGTTACAGCTCTTCCGCAATCCGTAAATGGTTCCGTGAGTTTGAGTCCAACATATTCAGAGAGTTGTACTGAAGAGTTCATGTTTATTGTTTTTTTTTCAGACAGCACTGAGATTTCTAAAATTTTAACGCCTGCTTAAAATTAAAATGTCTTAACCTTTTGCACTCGTATGTCGACTTATAGTCGCCAAAATACGTTTTGTCACTAGAAAATACGAGTGCAAAGGGTTAAAATCCAAAGAAAAAAATTTCACTGAACCGTAAAAGAGCTATAAGTAAATACTTCATTTATTATAAATTTTTCATGTTGGCGTTATCTGTAATTAACGTTAAAGTAACTATTGTTATTTCATAAATATAGACAGAAAAGTTTTCAGTTTTTCATCACAAAGGGGCCTTTCTCTCTCTCTAGACCCAAGGTTTGGAAGCATTTGCCTCCTCTACCTCATTTTATGATAAACGCACATTTATCCTATTTATCATGAAAAGTCCAAAAATAAACGAATTGAAATGCGCGTCTCTGCTTAAACATTCGTAATTGTCATTCGGACAATTTACGTCAAAAATGTGCAAAAAAGTGTTCAATCAGAGACATTCGCACTCCAATTCATTAATTTTTTTTTGAAACACACTGTATAATTTTATCGTAACCACATCATATATTGGAAATGTAATTCATGCAAAACTGTTAAAAGCGTGAATGAATTATGCTTTTAACAGTTTTTTTTTAACGAAATTCAATGCCAATAAATTGCATTGTAGTACTCCAATGCCATTCATATGTGTATCGCGATTAATATCGGTTACGTAAAGGTAATGAATGTAGTCTTAATAACGTAAAATAAGTATGTAATTGTGTGTTTACGTTGAGATTTATTAATTTCCCGTGATGCGAAACGACTCGACCGTTTTACATGTTTTCATCGCGATCTTATCGACAGGAAATGGATACTTATATCATTGCCCCTAAACGTAGTCATTATTTAGAAAATTATCGTTATTTATATTCAATAATAAGGTTTTATTTAATAGAAGCGTCAAAAAAAAGCGCCACTCGAAAAATCGCGAAAAAAATCGATTTTTCAAACCGTCGTAACTTGGTTCAATTTGATCGAAAATCGATTAATCTTTCAGTTTGGGAAAGATTCAAGTTTTATCTTTAAGAATGTGTAGTTGATTTTGACCCCAAGTCCAACCCAACCCGTAACAACGCGATGGAAAAAAAAATGTTTTTTTTGTAAAAAATTGTCCAACTTTGACAAGCTGTACCGTGCGCAAAAAAAAATCGGCGGGAAATTTCACCACAATGGCAAAAAAATTTAATCAATTTCCTTTAAATGCCTTAAAAAATCGGGTGGTTTCGATGATTTGGAGCAAAGTTATGAATTTTTGAAAAAAAAATGAATGACATTGAAAATGAAAACCACATTTTTTGTCAATCCAAAACACTTTTTGTGGGGGTTTTCAGGGGGCCACGAAAGTCGAAAACTTTTAAGATCGCAAAATTGCATCGAGTTTCGTGCGAAATTCGCCTAGTTATGGCCAAAAAGGCGCAAAATGTAATTTTTTTTCAAAACTGCATAACTTCGCGCCAAATCATCGCATCGACTTAAATTTTGGAGAAAATTGGAGGAAAATGATTGAACTTTATTGCCATGCTGACCGATTGAGTCCACAATTTTTTTTAGCACCCGGTACCAACAAACCAAATTTGCACTTTTAAACTTCAAAAACATTTTTTTTTCTTTAGGGGGTGGAATCGTTTTAGCAACCAAATAAATCTGTGATTTTTAGTTTTAATTAGTGATAGTTATAGTTGTACACGTGATTTTAAAATGTTTTAAAATTTTTTATTCCATTTTTATAATTTTAACTTTACCTATATATATTTTAATTTGTAATGGCCTTGCGTAAATAAATAAATAAATAATTCACATGACGTTGAAGAGAAAATTTGAAACTGTTGAGACTGTAAAAGTTCATCGATTTTGGTGCAAAATTATCAAGTTATGGCCAAAAAAGTGAAAAATGTCATTTTTTTTCAAAAATTCTTAATTTTGCTCCAAATCATCGAAACGACTCGAATTTTTAAGGCATTTGAAGAAGATTGATTAAATTTTTCTGCCATTGTGAGGAAATTTCTCGCCGATTTTTTTTGCGCACGGTACAGCTTGTCAAAGTTGGACAATTTTTTACATAAAAAACATTTTTTTTCCATCGCGTTGTTACGGGGGGTGGGTTGCACTTGGGGTCAAAATCAACTACACATTCTTAAAGATAAAACTTAAATCTTTCCCAAACTGAAAGATTCATCGATTTTTGACCAAATTACGGCGGTTTGAAAAATCGAGTTTTTTCGAGTGGCGCTTTTTTTGACACCGAGTATAGTTTGTGCAATTTCGGAAGACCCTTAGGGTCGGATAACCAGTGACGGTTCGCGGGGTTTTTCCTGGTACGGTCGAGGAACAAGAGGTGGTAATACAGATAGGTGCGGTCACGCAGCCAGCCGTCTCTGTAACTGACCCTACCTATCTGTATGTTCCTCGGCCGTAACAGAAAAAAACCCGCGAATCGTCACTGCAGATAACCTCTTCAGGTCTGGTGACAAGTTGATAAATTTGTTGTAATACATTGAATTCTGTTTGTTTACAATTTATGCAGAATGATCCGAAACTATACACATACCTTCTTCTGCCAGTGAAGAGGCTAAAGAAGGTCGACGGTTTGCCCACAGTAAATCCCTTATAGTGCACTAAAATATGAGCTTTAATCGATTTTTGCATTAGCTTAAATTATAAAAATAGGTTACAAGCACTGATCGTTAATCTGGTAATCCATTTATTGACGGTAAACACGTTATACATTTACTTTAAACACAAAATCCAGTATTCTAAATTACGATATATCAAGTATTAACAAATAACCGTGTGAGTTTAATGCGGCCATCTATTGGAAAGTGTATTAAACATTTTAGAATACCTCTGGCTTTCCGCATTTTTCGGTTGACCTTGAGATATCAGAGCAGGGAGGCGGAAAAATGATTTTGCACTCTCTTCAGCATCATAATATAATTCTCATATCAATGTGTTTGATCAACAATTAACAAATATTCAAAATATTATAAATTGACAATATTTGATACCAGCAAAGTGCAATTAGTAATTAAATATGTATCACATAGTAATGGCTTCAACAATCATTCATATGACAATATTGAGCTTTTCATGTCGCACACTTGTCGGAATCAGACGGACGCATCGGCAAAAATTGCTTAACACAGTTGTAAACGAGTTAACGCACATTTATCAGTTCCATGCCGTATCGATAAATGTGCGTTGACTCGTTTACAACTGTGTTAAGCAATTTTATCCGTTGCGTGCCGTCCGTCTGATTCCGACAAGTGTGCGCGTAGCTTAACACATCCAAAAGATACCATTCCAGCATTTGCTATTGCAATAACATCGTCAATATTAAATGCTACTCCTTCATATTTTCAAATCTTCACCTCAAAAACAATGCCTTTTCGGAAGTAATCATAATTGCTACTATTACGTGTTATCGCTCAATTATGGGTTTTACTAGTATAAATCTTGTTTGTATTTCCCAAGATGGACTTAAATGAAAGTAGCGAATATCTAGAAATTTCCTTCACAGACCGTTAATTCAAGAATTCACAAATGATCCAATCAAAGATGATTATCTGTCTGCATTCCTCAATTTGTATACGGAATCTTCTATTAGATTAAAAAATAAACAAACACAAAACATCGAATTTTCAAAAAACAACAAAAATACAGGTTCCGTAGCCGGTGCTATCTATTATTTGCAAAGCCATAAATCAAACGTTTATTATATACGCCATGAGGCTCAGGTGTGCCGCCCTCATAAGAGGCAGAACCCTCCTTGACCTTCCTGCGCTCGTGGGTGGAATAGAATTCAGGCATTCGCTTTTACTTCCTTGTGCTTCTTGAGAATTGTTGTCTGCGTTATTTATTATTGTTCGTGTCGTGGAATTGAATAATGGATGCGGTTTTCAAAAAATCTAATTAATAAACGTTATTAATGATCGCGGCCGGAGATATTAATTATGATATTGAATGTCAATTTCTTTTATTACTTATAAAGATTTATTGGTTTATTACTATGAAGATATCAAGATGGTAATGTAATAATATGTTCAGTGTTGTATTTTTTTGTATGTTTATTGACGTCGACAACTAGGCCATCTGCTACAACCGTTTCCTTGTAGAAATTTTAAAACTGTAATTTTACTAGTAGTTTTGACTGATGACAGATAAAACTTGTTTGATTTTACACATATATATTAAGATTTTTGTGGATGTATGTTAAGTATATGCAAATAGCAAGAGCGTAATGGGGAGATGCTCCATCTTGTTGATATCAAAGTCTGTCATGAGGGATGCCTGGTATAAAACTATCAGTGGTGGAATTAACGCTTGCTGTAAAAACTGCAAATCAAATACGCCAGTTAAGTTATCATCAAAAAAATTTAAAAAAAAATTCTATGTCTGACTATACGAAAATTTTGAAATAACGAAAAGGCATTTAAGGGCACATACACCAAAATATTGGTGAACCCATTTCCGTCAAAATTTATTCGAAATTTGTTTTTTTAATTTTCCTAATTTTTCGAGGTGTTTTAAACATTTTGAGAAACGATACTTTTCTCATTTAATTAGGTCTGCATGGAATGTGTGTTTGTTTATTTAAAACGCGAGATACGATTTCTTGCCTCCGAAATTTGAAGTGTTATCGCAACGTTTTTTTTTTGTCCTCAAGTTCATTGACGCTTAAAGAGCACTCAGATATTTCCTACGCGCTTGTTGTAATTCGATATCTAAAGCCGATGCCGTTTAAAAATTAAGTCACATTACCACTGCCCCCAAACATGTTGCGTATTTTCACTCATTAACTTTAATAATTAATTGCAGGCTTCTTGTTACAGTTATAAACAAAATAATTGCGAATATTGTTTAAAACTAATATAATCTCTTTGTGGTTACGAGCCTGTTCGTTATTTCAAATACACCCTGTATATGCCAAAATATTCACTTCTTTTCAAGATGAATCCATCTCGGATTCTGTAAACCTACAATTTTGTCTATTTACGGTTCCACGAAGGAAAGACGAACCGGCACCAAAAAATCATATTTTTCGCAAACATTTCATCATTATTACATTGTTTGAAATTGGTCAATTTGTAACAGATATGTTGTAAGTGTTTATCTAACATTATTATTACAGCAGTTTTTCATCTCTTCGCAGAATTGCACTCAGAATTGTGGATCAAAATCATCTTTTGATAATTCTTGAGTCAATATAACTTTGTAGAGGTGACGTTTATGTCTATGAAAATTTTAAGAACTGTAGCTTGACTCAAATTCATATCCAAGCCAATCTGTAATTTAAATTTAATTTTACCTCCTAATAAAATGTCAATTTTTATATATGCATCAATTGCTTGGTGACCAGCTCAGGATAAATCACGAACATGCCCATGTTTTCTATATTTAGTTACAACTAGTTTTTCCTAGGCTAAAGGTTGATGTATGTGAAATTGTGTTCTTTATGTGAAATTGTGAAATGTAAAAATATAAGAAAAGTAACTGGTGACGAACGACGGCTCCGCTGCGCTGCGCCGTCGTCCATGCGGGGCCCATCAAAATTAAGCGATTGAATTCCGCTGCGCCATCAAAGAAAGAAATTCGTCCTTTAAAGAAGAAAAACGAACCCAGGGGTTGCAAATTGTGCATAGGGGTAGTTTCAAAAATTAAAAAAAAAATATCTTCTGCCATCCCTGAAAGTTTTAGCTTTTCATCTTTAAAAGAAAGAAATTCGTCCTTTAAAGAAGAAAAACGAACCCGGGGGTTGCAAATTGTGCATAGGGGTAGTTTCAAAAATTAAAAAAAAAAATCTTCTGCCATCCCTGAAAGTTTCAGTTTTTCGATTTTAAAAGAAAAAAAACCGTCCTTGAAAGAAGAAAAACGAACCCAGGAGTACTAATAGAGCGTAGGGGTAGTTCAAATTAAAAAAATATATATATATATTTTCTGCCATCCCTGAAAGTTTCAGCTTTTCGACTTTAAAAGAAAGAAATTCGTCCTTTAAAGAAGAAAAACGAACCCAGGGGTGCTTATGGTGCGTAGGGGTAGTTCAAAAAATTTTGACAAAATATCTTCTGTTATCCCTGAAAGTTTTAGTTTTCCGACTTTAAATGAAAAAAATTCGTCCTTAAAAGAAGACAAACGAACCCAGAGGGTGCAAAGGCGCGTAGGGGCGGTTCCAAAAGTTAAAAAAAAATTCCCAATGAAAGCCAGCTATCCCTTCTGCCATCCCTGAAGGTTTTAGCTTTTCCACTTGAAAAGGAAAAAATACGTCCTTAAAAGAAAAAAAAATGTTTTACCCGGTTTAAAAAAAATCATATCTCGGAAACGGGGCAAAAATTCAAAAAAATGGCTCGATCAATTTTAGATATTTTCTTTAAGATTATTTTAAGACATACCGGGACCGTCCAGCTCCGGCGATTACGGAGGAGTTATTTTTTTTTTGGAAACGTGCATAAATCGAAAATCTGCGTTTGAAAAGGGTGGGGGTGAAACGAAACGACGCGACGACTTATCGGGGTCTTATTCGGTGAAATTTTGTTAGTTTTTGCAAGTAGATCGACGCCCAGATAACCAGGGGATTTTTCAAACGCAGATTTTTGATTTTTTGCACGTTTCCAAAAAAAAAATAACTCCTCCGTGACCGTCGGAGCTGGACGATCCCGGTATGTCTTAAAATAATCTTAAAGAAAATATCTAAAATTGATCGAGCCACTTTTTTAAATTTTTGCCCCGTTTCCGAGATATGATTTTTAAAAACCGGGGAAAATTTTTTTTTTCTTTTTTAAGGACGTATTTTTTTTCTTTTCAAGTAGAAAAGCTGAAACCTTCAGGGATGGCAGAAGGGATAACTGGCTTTCATTGGAAATTTTTTTAAATTTTTGGAACCACCCCTATGCGTCATTTGTAGCCTCTGGTTTCGGTTTTTTTTTTCTTTTAAGGACGTATTCTTTTCTTTTCAAGTCGAAAAGCTGAAACTTTCAGGGATGACAGAAGCGATGAGTGGCCTTCATTGGAAATTTTTTAAAAAATTTTGAAACCACCCCTACGCGCCATTTGCACCCTCTGGATTCGGTTTTTTTTCCTTTTAAGGACGTATTTTCTTCTTTCCAAGTCGAAAAGCTGAAAGCTTCAGGGATGGCAGAAGGGGTGACTGGCTTTCATTGGAAATGTTTTCAAAATTTTTGGAACCACCCCTATGCGCCATTTACACCCTCCGGTTTCGTTTTTCTTCTTTTAAAGACGTATTTTTTTCTTTTAAAGTTGAAAAGCTGAAATTTTTAGGGATGGTAGAAGATATTTTTTCAAATATTTTGTAACCACCCCTACGCTTCATTTGCACCCTCTGGGTTAGGTTTTCTTCTTTTAAGGACGTATTTTTTTCCATTTAAAGTCGGAAAACTGAAACTTTCAGGGATGGCAGAAGATATTTTGTTACAATTTTTTGAACTACCCATACGCTCCATTTGCACCCCTGGGTTCGTTTTTCCTTTAAGAACGGATTTTTTTTTCTTTTAAAGTCGAAAAACTGATACTTTCAAGGATGGCAGAAGGTATTTTTTCAAAATTTTTGGATCAACCCCTACACTCCATTTGCAGCCCTGGGTTCCTTTTTCCTTTAAGCACTTCGCGCCCATGCTGCTTTGATTTAATCCCAGGTTTGATTAAAAATTACTTCTTTGTTGTTGTTAACTTTTTCTACGAAATGTGATTTCACTGTCACAAACTTTCCCATTTATGCAAAAAAATATGAAAAAATATTCCATAGATAGCGCTAAAGAAGTAATTTTTTTTGTACAATGTTTTTGTTTTCATTTTTCGCTTGTTGCCACATGTGGCGAACCTGGGCGTAAAGAGGTTAACGACGAATTTCTTTCTTTTAAAGTCGAAAAGCTGAAGCTTTCAGGGATGGCAGAACATATTTTTTCAAAATTTTTGGAACTACCCCTATGCACCATTTGCATCCCTTTGGTTCGTTTTCTTTCTTTTAAGGGCAATTTTTTTTCATTTCAAGTCGGAAAATCTAAATTTTCAGGGACCGCAGAAAATACGTTTAAAAAAAAATTAAAGAAATAAAAATTAAAATAAAAAATTAAAAATTAAAAATGAAAATGAAAAATGAAAAATGAAAAATGAAAAATGAAAAATGAAAAATGAAAAATGAAAAATGAAAAGTGAAAAATGAAAAATGAAAAATGAAAAATGAAAAATTAAAACTTTAAAATGAAAAATGAAAAATGAAAAACTAAAAATTAAAATTAATTTAGAAAAAAAATTGTTTTTCATTGATAGCGCAGCGCAGCGGAGCCGTTGATGTTCACCAATTACTTTGCTTAATTCATTATAATAGTTGCTATTAAATAAATTTATTTATTAATGTGTCAACTGAAGTTTTACATACGTCAAACATACAACTAAAATTTGCAATAAGATTGGATACAACAAAACAATTTAAAATGACATTTTCATAATAAATAAGTAAATAAAACCTAACCCAATAAAACTTAAGCTTAAAAATATAGCGACAAAATTATGCTATGACGTAAAATCGTGTCGTGAATCAAGTAAAAATTCGTCATAAGAATAATATGACACCCCTAACAAAACACTTTTAACTTTACGTTTGAATTTTGGAAGATCTAATCCTCGAAGTAGGGTATTATAAAATTTACAAGAAATATATTAGACGCAAATCAACATCAGTAGACGGCCAAAATGTGATTTGAATGGGACACGCAGTGCCGTCGTCCGTTAGCAATTTAATTGCTTAATTTTAATGGGCCTCGTACGAACGACGGCGCAGCGTAGCGGAGCCGTCACCCGTTACCGTGCTCAATTTTAATGGGCCGCGCACGGACGACGGCGCAGCGCAGCGGAGCCGTCGTTCGTCACCCGTTACTTTTCTTACATTTTTACATTTCACAATTTCACATAAAGAACAAAATTTCACATACATCAAACTTTAGCCTAGGAAAAACTAGTTATTCGACTATTGTTAAGCCTGTATATCCTTTTAGAATTGTGAGAAATTAATAAAACAAATCATTTATAATAGGAATTCTTAATAACATTAATTGATGTTATAATAAGATGATTGTTTATTCACGGTGTTACAGATTCGATGCATTGTCATTGTCATGTATCTTTAAAATTATGTTAATTCATTTTTGTTGTAAATGGTGGAACGATTTTTCGAACGATTGGAGGCCTCAGTCATGCAATCAGTTGCATTTGCTTTGAAAACGAATTGAATAGAATGAATCGCGAATGACATTGAAATGGTCGTTGGAAACATGAATGAAGCACGGAATGGATTAAGTACGGACCATTCTCTCATCCATTCAAAACAAACAAATCTCTAAAGTAGGTATTATATGTTCATGTTATTTAACAACTTTTTACTTTCTCCGTTACGAAGTACGGGAAAATATTAGGATCGTGAAAATTTGTTAAAATTATTTTTTGACAAAAATATTCTGTAAAAAATGTAATTTCCGTCCATAATAGTACATTATTATACAAGTTTAATAAGAGGGTATATTGTGGCATGAGCGAGGAGTGCTCCAATGTAACGAGTGCCCCACAATGCCTCTTATTAAACAAGTATAATATACAATTATTTCTACTTTGGTTTTAGTTAAGGAATTATTTCTAAAATAAAATGTATACTTAAACCTAGTGAGTTTTATCTTTTAACATTTGGCAACCCTAGAAACATTTGATCCTTTCGAACGAATTTAATATTTGACATACGTATTTCTACGGCGATTTCAATGGTTAATTTTAAAACATATTAAATCAAAAATATTACTTACACACCTCCAAAAATAAGGGAGGTTGCCAAGGATGCGATAAACAAACTATTTCCACGTAAGTTGTAACCAATTTAAGCTTATAATAATGCAACGCCTAAATGATAATCGAAATTTAAGGTTATGTTTACATTTGTTTTTCGTTCCTCGTGTCAGGCATCGATCGACGCTAATTAAAAATCCACACCGAATTAACACACCGACTCAAGCGGCTCTTTTTTGCCGCGAATGAAACATGCATTATACTCTCGCTGTTTCTTCCGTGATATTCGTTTTGCAAACAAAGTGATAATACATATAATAAATTACAAGCTTTCCTCTGTGTATGTTGTGTTGCCTAAACTTCGTCACCGAGAGCCAAGTGAATTCATGCGTCCGGCCATTGTCACCGAGTTCCTACATTTTCCACGCGGATAAAAAGTGAACAATATGACGGCTCCGTTTTCTTTAACCTTAGTGGTACTGGTGGCGAACTCCCCAATATGCATTCGAACATATTCAGAGTGTAACGCATCGGACGGTTCCAATTATCCTATGAATTAACGGCAATTTTACATTTTGATGTCGACATATGTCATGTTCAAGTACTACCAATCGCAACAACTAAAATGTTACCACAAATAGTTTAATAATGAGCAAAACTATAAAATAAAAAATCTCATTATTAAACTATTTTTGATATAACAAAGGGTCGATTGTTAAACCAAAGTAGAAAAATATTATTATTATACAAAAATTTTTCAAAACAATTAAAATTATTATTTTGTTATATAACAAACATTTTTTTTTAAGATTCTTGTTATATAACAAATAATTAATAATTTTAATTGTTTTCAATTAAAATTTTTCATCGCACATTAGCTTATCATGCTGTATAAAAATCAGTGTTATAAAATTTCATACTCCAAATACCAAACCTGGATTATCAAATCAGCCGTAAAATTACAGAAGAAAAAAAACTTAATCGATATTCTGCATTGTTTTCGCAGCGCATAATTCAATTTTACTTTTGTAACCAAAACCGAATAATTGCGCAACGCAAACGTCGGAGAAATGCGGGCCCGTGATAGAACCACCGCAGCATTACGCAACTCCACGCTTTTTCCGCGCGCTTTTTTTCGCGTCTTCTGCGAAGCGCGTTTATAAATAAATTACGAACTTTTACTTTTTAATTCGTACCCCACCTTTCTAAATAATTGCGGCCGGTAAGGTAATCTTTTTGCGTTCCTCTTATTTTTCTGCTCGGGAACACGCAGCGAGTCTGCGACCTACTAAACGTAATTAAGTTTGAAAACAAAAAATCGGACAGAAAATAAACAAAAACGAAACCCGTGGTACGATCCGTATATTAAATCACTCGAGTGAAAGGTACGATTTGTAATATTGAGTCTTTAATACTAATATAGTAGTAATTATTGTTATTTATTAGGCGTAGCCCGAGTGAATATTGATCACGTGTTCTCTCGGCCAGGTGATTTTCTTTAGGCTTGCGCGTAATTAAAATTGTTACTGTGTTAATAATTTAATAACACTATATACACTAGACGCATCGTCCATGTATACAGGGTATCCCATTAGTGCGTTCTCGGGCGATATCTAGAAGTCGGCGGAAGATAGAAAAAAGTTTATATATATATATATATATATATATATACAGGGTGTCCCACGAGATAGTGGACAGCCGATATCTCGAAAACGGTTAGTAGTACGAAAATGAAATTTGGTGGCTTTAAATGGTTTGAAATGATGCCCCTTTCTGCATACTTAGATTTGATTTCAGTTTCTCCATTACCGAGAAAATGACATCAACTTTAGAATTTCAAATAGGACACCCTATATATTTATGGATTTTTGGAAAGGTGATTGAAAGACAAATACAGCAATACCATATTATTAGGGAGTTTTATTGTAAAATGAGAGAGTATTGTTAAAGTAATAATCGAAATAGATAATCGTGGTGGCATGGATTAACAAAGAAAAGCGTAAAAAAAAAATTGAAAACGCTTCATGTCAAATGTTCGATGTCAAGTTGACAATACATTCTGATTACGAGTAAGTAATGCTTCCCAGTTTTACGTATGACGAGTATGTCGACATGCTCCTTATCTATGGAGAATATCGCAAAAACAGTAGACGCTCTCGAGATTTGTACAGAGTTACATATCCGAATCCTCGAACTCCGAGCAAAAATACCTTTGTGAAGTTAGAAGAAAGATTGCGCAAAGGTTCTTTTCCGGTTGGAAAGCATGAAATACCCCAAAAAAGGTCAGTTCTAACGGAAGATAATGTTATAAATATTTTGGCATATGCGCAAGCGAACCCGCATGTATCTACTAGACTTATTTCTCAAGAATTAGGAGTTAGCAAATCATCAGCCCACAGAGTGTTGAAATTTAATAAATACCACCCATTCAAAGTACATTTAGTGCAAGGATTGCCACCAGAGGATCCTGGACGAAGATTAACTTTCATTGCTAAAATATTAATCAAACTTGAATACGATCCAAGTTTCTTAAATAAAATATTATGGAGTGATAAAAGTCGATTTCACAACAATGGCACTGTTAGCCGACATAACTGCCATTACTGGTCTCCTGATAATCCGCGTTGGATGGAAGAAACTCATTTTCAGCACATTTGGGAGTTGTGCTTTATTTAATGGTCGTATGATTGGTCTTTACTTTTATCGAGGTACACTGACTGACGCTGTATATTTAAATTTCCTCCAAAATGAACTTCCAGAATTGTTAGAAGAAATTCCGCTAAATGAGAGAGCAATGATGTGGTGGCAACACGACAGTGCACCCCTCTCACTATTCTCGACGAGTGAGTGAATCTATTGATACTACTTTCCAAGAACGCTATTTCGGACGAAATGGTACGATACATTGGCCAGCGCGAGCCCTAGATATTACACCTTTGGATTTTTTCCTTTGGGGATATTTAAAAGATGTCGTATATACCGCACCATCTTCAGATCTGGAAGACTTGCAGAATCGAATCGTAGCAGCATGCCGAACAATTACTGCAGATATGATGAGAGCAACTTGCACAAGAAACCTTATGGCAAGACTTGAATTTTGTGTTAACGAATCTGGAAATCAATTTCAACATCTTATAGCCTGAGTTCTTGTCGCACAACTTTTATTAATTAGTTTGCTATTTTTGTTTGTTAATTTGTTTGTTGCTTTTATACATATACATTGTTCTTTTGTTTTTCTAGAAACAATATATGAATAATATGATATCGCTGTATTTGTCTTTCAATCACCTTTCCAAAAATCCATAAATATACAGGGTGTCCCATTTGAAATTCTAAAGTTGATGTCATTTTCTCGGAAATGAAGAAATGGAAATAAAATATATGTATGCAGAAGGGGGCATCATTTCAAACCATTTAAAGCTACCAAATTTCATTTTCGTACTACTAACCGTTTTCGAGATATCGGCTGTCCACTACTTCGTGGGACACCCTGTATATATATATAGTAAAAAAATCGAAGAAAAATCCTCGTATCAGGGAATCCGACCAAAAGGGGTGGTTAATAAATCATCTATTTATCATAAAACCGAGCTTTGGCCAATGTTTATTAGCTTATTCAGGGATAACGATGGAAGATATATATACGGGTGACCCAGGGATCTGTAAAAGCCCTGTAACTTGTTTGCTATTTGAGATATCGACTTCTAGTTTTCTTGAAATGGTACCCACACTTATTCTACATATTTTAAAAATATGTATGTTTTTGTACAGGGTGTCCCAATATACATAACGGAACAAAGTTATGTTTTTTTAAATGGAACACCCTATATTTTATACTTTATTTTCAACCCTCTTCAGAAGCTGATAAAAATAGTATAAGATAGTATGGGTCTATTATGGACGATTGGCTAGTTATGGATAAATTTGTGGCAAAAACATGTACACATTAAAAACATTGCAGAAGCGTTCCTAGCAAAGATAGCTTCATTATTTATACACTAGAAAATTTCCCACATCATAAAGAATAATACACATCGGCCTTGGTTCTCTTTTAATCATAGTGATATACAGGGTGTCAACATAGGCAAAACAATGGATAACTATTTTTTTTCAAATGGAACACCCTATATAAGTTGCCACCAATCTATGGCATTTTTAATAAGCTTTCCAATGATATACAGTTTGTATAACAAAATATTAAGGATTCTTGAGATTTATCAATAAAAACATATTTCTTTTGCCACCTTCCGCTGATTTTTGGATTTTCAGACAAAACTATACATTTTCATGAAAAATTATAAGAGACCAAAGTTGTAGATGTGGTTCTTTCAACTTTTAGGATAATGCCTGCATTACCCGCCAGAGCGCGCAAAATCGTGACCGTATATGCATTTTATCGTTTTCTTTTCAATTTTTTTATTAATAAATTGCACTATACTTTATTTTCCGCACCCTCTAGCGGAAAAACGGGAAATTATAGGGAAATTAAAATGGCCCATATCGATTGAAAATGTTCCGCTCTACAACTCTTAATAGAAGCAATTTTTGCCAAAAATGCATAGTTTTCCCTAAAATGCAAATTGAAAATGTATGTATCAATTTTTGCGTTTTTCAATGGTTTTTTGCATTTTTAGCGAAAACGATGCATTTTGGGCAAAAATTGCTTCTTTTAAGAGTTGTAGAGCGGAATTTTTTCAATCGATGTAGGTCATTTGAATAATTCTATAATTACCCAGTTTTCTGCTAGAGGACGTGGAAAATAAAGTATAGTGCTATTAATTAACAAAAAATTTGAGAAAAACGCTAAAATGCATATACGGTCACGATTTTGGGCACTCTGGCGGGCAATGCACGCATTATTGGAAAAGTCGAAAGACCTATGTCGATCGAAAATTTTCCGCTCTACAACTTTGGTCTCCTATTATTTTTTCAGAAAATGCATAGTTTTGGCTGAAAATCCAAAAATGAGCAGGAGGCGGCAAAAGAAAAATGTTTTTATGGATAAATCTCAAGAATCCTTAATATTTCATTATACAAATTGTACATCATTGGAAAGCTTATTAAAAATTCCATGCACTGGTGGCAAGATATATAGGGTGTTCCATTTGAAAAAAAATAGTTATTCAATATTTTGCGTATGTTGACACCCTGTATAGCAGTATCAATAAAAAAGAACCAAAGCCGATTTGTATTATTCTTCATGATGTGGAAAATTCTTCAGTGTATAAAAAATGACGATAGCTTTGCTAGGAGCACTTCTGCAATTTTTGCAATGTGTCCTTGTTTTTGCCACAAATTTGCCCATAACTAACTAGTCGTCCATAATAGACCTATACTATCTTATACTATTTTTATTAGCTTATTAAGAGGGTTGAAAATAAAGTATAATATATAGGGTGTTCCATTTAAAAAAACATAACTTTGGTCTGTTATGTATATTGGGACACCCTGTACAAAAACATACATATTTTTAAAATATGTAGAATAAGTGTGGGTACCAGTTCAAGAAAACTAAAAGTCGATATCTCAAATAGCAAATACGTTATGGGGCTTTTACAGAACCCTGGGTCACCCGGTATATATATATATATATATATATATATATATATATAAGATTTGTATATTATAGTTATTTTCATATAGTGTAGCATAATCTTGGTTAATTTTGTGATCTACAAATAAATGTTTGTTTGTAAAGAAATGTTAAGCATTCGTAAATATACAGTGATACACGGTAAGTTGTATTTTTTTAATACTCCTCCACATGATGTATTGAACTCAAAAAATTCGTTTCTGAATGACAAATATATGCGAACAATATTTACTTTGTCTCCAAAAACATATTAGCTATAAAAACATTGCTGTACACAATTTTTAGAAGCGTTGAAGAAATTTAAGGTTTCTAACATTAAAACATATTCCACTAACAATAAGTTTTCTGTCTAATTTGTCTATATGGTTATGCCACCGTAGAAACTCATCGAACAACACTATCTCTAACAATGTATGTAAAGTTGGCAATATCCCGGCGCCTCCACAACTTATAAAAATAAATAATTTTCCTTGGTATTATCTACAAACAGTACAGTTGTTTATGTACATGGTTGGTATTCTTAAAAAAATAATAATATTCATTTGGGATATGTACCTTTGGCCGTTTGGCCCTAAATTTATATTTTTCGATGCCGATATGATATAAAAGTTTATTGCTGGGTGGTTTCCAGATGGAAATCCCAGATTTTCTCGACAGGAGATAATAGCCATGGTTGCTATTGTTATAAAGAAATAAAAATTATTCATTTGGGATATGTACCTTTAGCCGTTTTGGCCCTAAATTTATATTTTTCGATGCCGATATGATATAAAAGTTTATTGCTGGGTGGTTTCCAGATGGAAATCCCAGATTTTCTCGACAGGAGATAATAGCCATGGTTGCTATTGTTATAAAGAAATAAAAATTATTCATTTGGGATATGTACCTTTAGCCGTTTTGGCCCTAAATTTATATTTTTCGATGCCGATATGATATAAAAGTTTATTGCTGGGTGGTTTCCAGATGGAAATCCCAAATTTTCTCGACAGGAGATAATAGCCATGGTTGCTATTGTTATAAAAAAATAAAAATTATTCATTTGCGATATGTACCTTTGGCCGTTTTGGCCCTAAATTTATATTTTTCGATGCCGATGTGATATAAAAGTTTATTGCTGGGTGGTTTCCAGATAGAAATCCCAAATTTTCTCGACAGGAGATAATAGCCATGGTTGCTATTGTTATAAAGAAATAAAAATTATTCATTTGGGATATGTACCTTTAGCCGTTTTGGCCCTAAATTTATATTTTTCGATGCCGATGTGATATAAAAGTTTATTGCCGGGTGGTTTCCAGATGTAAATCCCAGATTTTCTCGACAGGAGATAATAGCCATGGTTGCTATTGTTATAAAAAATAAACATTATTCATTTGGGATATGTACCTTTGGCCGTTTTGGCCCTAAATTTATATTTTTCGATGCCGATGTGATATAAAAGTTTATTGCTGGGTGGTTTCCAGATGTAAATCCCAGATTTTCTCGACAGGAGATAATAGCCATGGTTGCTATTGTTATAAAAAAATAAACATTATTCATTTGGGATATGTACCTTTGGCCGTTTTGGCCCTAAATTTATATTTTTCGATGCCGATATGATATAAAAGTTTATTGCTGGGTGGTTTCCAGATGGAAATCCCAAATTTTCTCGACAGGAGATAATAGCCATGGTTGCTATTGTTATAAAAAAATAAAAATTATTCATTTGCGATATGTACCTTTGGCCGTTTTGGCCCTAAATTTATATTTTTCGATGCCGATGTGATATAAAAGTTTATTGCTGGGTGGTTTCCAGATAGAAATCCCAAATTTTCTCGACAGGAGATAATAGCCATGGTTGCTATTGTTATAAAGAAATAAAAATTATTCATTTGGGATATGTACCTTTAGCCGTTTTGGCCCTAAATTTATATTTTTCGATGCCGATGTGATATAAAAGTTTATTGCTGGGTGGTTTTCAGATAGAAATCTCAGATTTTCTCGACAGGAGATAATAGCCATGGTTGCTATTGTTATAAAAAAATAAACATTATTCATTTGGGATATGTACCTTTGGCCGTTTTGGCCCTAAATTTATATTTTTCGATGCCGATGTGATATAAAAGTTTATTGCTGGGTGGTTTCCAGATGTAAATCCCAGATTTTCTCGACAGGAGATAATAGCCATGGTTGCTATTGTTATAAAAAAATAAACATTATTCATTTGGGATATGTACCTTTGGCCGTTTTGGCCCTAAATTTATATTTTTCGATGCCGATATGATATAAAAGTTTATTGCTGGGTGGTTTCCAGATGGAAATCCCAAATTTTCTCGACAGGAGATAATAGCCATGGTTGCTATTGTTATAAAAAAATAAAAATTATTCATTTGCGATATGTACCTTTGGCCGTTTTGGCCCTAAATTTATATTTTTCGATGCCGATGTGATATAAAAGTTTATTGCTGGGTGGTTTCCAGATAGAAATCCCAAATTTTCTCGACAGGAGATAATAGCCATGGTTGCTATTGTTATAAAGAAATAAAAATTATTCATTTGGGATATGTACCTTTAGCCGTTTTGGCCCTAAATTTATATTTTTCGATGCCGATGTGATATAAAAGTTTATTGCTGGGTGGTTTTCAGATAGAAATCTCAGATTTTCTCGACAGGAGATAATAGCCATGGTTGCTATTGTTATAAAAAAATAAACATTATTCATTTGGGATATGTACCTTTGGCCGTTTTGGCCCTAAATTTATATTTTTCGATGCCGATGTGATATAAAAGTTTATTGCCGGGTGGTTTCCAGATGTAAATCCCAGATTTTCTCGACAGGAGATAATAGCCATGGTTGCTATTGTTATAAAAAAATAAACATTATTCATTTGGGATATGTACCTTTGGCCGTTTTGGCCCAAAATAATTATTTTTCGATGCCGATGTGATATAAAAGTTTATTGCTGGGTAGTTTCCAGATGGAAATCCCGGATTTTCTCGACAGGAGATAATAGCTAAAATAATAGCCTAAATTCCGATGTAATGAAAATGTTTATTGCTGAGTGGTTTGCAGGTGGAAATCCCAGATAGGCATAGACCCTTATAGGCTGAGTTGTTATCACTTACAACTTTTATTAATTGGTTTTGGCAATTTTGTTCGTTGTTTTATACACAATGTTTGTTGTTCTTCTATAAATAATAGAAGAGTAATATGGTATCGCTGAATTTGCCTTCCAATCACCTTCACAAAAATCCATAAATATATAGGGTGTCTCATTTGCAATTGTGAATTTTATGTCAAATGAAGAATCGGAAATAAAATGTAGGTATTTAGAGAGAAGCATAATTTTGGACCATTCAAATAAACGAAATTTCATGTTCATACTACTAATCATTTTCAATATAACGCCTGCCTACTACCTTGTGGGACACCCTGTATATTGGAATTATTAACTCCGTCTTTAGCAAATTCGGAAAAACACCAGAGCAAACGGAATTACAGTAAAAGAGGAGAATGAAAGCAGTAGAGATGAGATTCCTTAGGAAGATTGAAAACAGAAAAAAACTGGACAAAATGAAGAATGAGACATAGAGACATAATCTACACATAGAGCCAATTAACGAAAGAATAGTAGAGGGATAGATGAGGTGGTTTGATTATTTGTCTTACTTTTTCGGTTTTTATTTCTTTGCTTATTTCTTTCTTATCGAAGAACGCATTTTGCCTCATATTATACAGCTTTCCAGTTTTTCCCACTTTGTCTTCTATTTCTTTTGTTTTTTCTAGGTTTATCTTTATTTTACTGTTTGCCAGTTCCTTGTTGAGCATTTCCATGTTTCTGTTTCTGAAATTATGACCAAATCATCTGCGAATATTAATTCTGGTATTTGTGTCATTTTCCAATACTCTATTTCGAGTTTTTTTTTTGTTTCTTTTATGGCAGTATGTTAGAAAATGATCAAAATATTTATTGTGAAATTTCTGGTAAATCTTAAAAGTATGCTTATTTTATAACAAGTTATTCTTTGCTTGGTCTTGTTTATGCAGAAATCCACCAACCCGCATATAATTGAAAACTGGACACAAAAATTTGATACTTGTCATTTCGGATATTTAAAATATAAAAATTTCAAAATTTTGTTCTATGTAACATCTACCAATGAATAAGATCTAGCAAAAATCCATGAAACGACTGTTTTTAAAAGTTAAAATAAATGCAGGTTGTAATGAAACAACTTTTGACGTTTATTTATTGAATAATATATACAAACACAATGTTTAATCTGTAACATAAACCATACTTCAACTACAGTTCCAACTTTTCCAGTCCATCATCTTCGACCTAAATTTTGTTATACAAACACAATTTAGATTTTAAATTTTATACACAATATTTAATATAAGTAAGTCTAGGTTTACAAGATGAACGCATTGTGTATGTATGTATGTACGCATGTGTGTATATTAAATAATAATCATATTCAGAATTTATACTGAGGTGCAGATATTTGAATACCTTCGAAAAAAAAAAGAACAGATGAGATGCACTACGGTGAAAACCAGGGGCGGCTCGTTATGTAGAGCTAAGCAGCCATGGCACTACCTGTAGTTTCAAGCTCAGCAAGAATTTTAAATTAATTCTTAAAACACTTTTTCACCAGTTACTTTGGTCTAGAAAGATAAATCGTTCTTTCTTTCTTCAAAATAGGAGGGGAGGGGAACATATTGTATAAGTGGCTCTATCGTCAACATGTTCCACGAGCCGCCACTGGTGGAAACTGATGCTGAAACATCCTAAACAATCAAACAAACAATTAACTAGTATGCCGTAATTTGCAAACATCAGAATATTTTTTTGTGACAATGTTTTGGGTTTACTTGCAAATTGTTGTAAACATTGCTCTGCGAAAACCACTGGCATTTTTCCATCGCGAAATTTGATTCATTTTTTTCCAAAATATATTGTTTGAAAACAACCAACATTAACAAGTATATCCAACACGTACATTACAGTTCCTACATGAAAAGTGATACTGGTGAATGGTGTGATTTACATCATTTCACTCATAAAACGGTACGTTTAAGAACAATTCAATTTCGGACAATAAGTTCAGATTTCGCGAAGACTTTCACCGGATAATACGCGCAAAAAAAAACGGGTTAATGGGCGTGCGGAACGCTTCGCCAAAAAATTTTGCGCGCGTGAATCACCTCGCCGAAGAGGCAGAAGAAGCAATTCCGGTTGGTGAAAATATTACAACCTTGGCCCCGAAGGAACGAAATCTCGCAGAGTCACATATCAACAGACATATGATCGTAAGACGTTAAATAATTCGCGGATTGTTGTTGTCCTTGATACAATGGTCTAACATAATTATAGCTCCTCTATCTATGCGGAACACAACACACGACGACGCGACGGGTCGACTGAAGAATCACTGCGGGCTACACTCCGGTTCGGGTCGGGTTTTTGATATACAGGAGATTTTTGACAACAGCTTCGTGGTCACGCTGGTTTTCGTCGTAAACAATTTATGATTTTTTTTTGGCCGGGAATTAAATCATGTATCTCAGAAGATTACAGTTTGGAGTAAAGCACTTTTAACCAAAAAATATGTTCTATTCCAAAATATAATCGAGATGTATCACGAAATAAACGCTTCTAACGTTAAACATTTAAAAGATAACATTTGTTGATCCATTGCTTAGTAGACTAATTGATGAAGCTGTTACTTGTGACAAATGCAATATTAGATATTCAAAAATGTGCTGCAGCAATTGTTTCGCCATACTTTGTTCCTCAAGATATAATTTGGTGGGTATTATAATAGTTCGAACTATCATTACTCTCCAGTATTGCGAGTGATTTCAGACAATCCTCCTTGTCCTTAACATGCGACAAGGCTTTGAAGACACAGCATATGAATCAATTACAATAGTAGGCTTATTATATTTTTAGAATATAGATACCAATGTTTTTCTGAGCAAAGAGAAATTAAAATTTTGTCTATTCAAACGGGGTGTCCCAACAGCGCGTCCTTAATTGTTATCTGGATAATAATGAAATGATATAAAACAAGAAACAAAATTTGAACGATTTTTAAGTTCTATAACCTAAAAATAATTTTGTTTCACAGGATATGTCGAATACAACTTTGTTTTATTTTTAAATAGCGCACCCTACATAATATTTCATTTTTTAATTTTACTGATAATTCGATATTGTTTTTATATAGAAGTATGTACTCCTATAAAAAGTATAAACAAACTATCGACTGAGTTTAATTGCGAAATAACTGCAATAGTATTACCTACAAATATTATCTGCATTACCGTATATCGGTCACCCTTAGGGGACTTCAATGAATTTTTAAACATTTTAAGCGAGTCACTTGACCAAATTGGTAGGAATAAACTTGTGATTGTGGGGGGTGATTTTAACGTCAAATTTAATACCAGTGATACGAGGGCCATAATTGTTTGCGACTTATTTGCAACGTATGGTTTAACTAGCAGAGTATTATTTAATACTAGACAAAACTCATGCCTCGATAATATTTTCACAAATATTGAATCAAATAATTTAGAAATAAAAGCACTAGATTCTGAACTTTCGGATCACACAGGCGTACATATTGTCATTAAATCGTGCATTGAACCACCAAAATATGTTAAACAAAAAATGCGTCCAGTAACTGAACTTGGTTGATGTAAATTATACAATTTATTGAGCAATACTGGCTGGAGTTTTGTTCATGATTGCAAATTGCACTCAGCAATGTTTTCCGGAAAAGTTATTCAGAAAACCACATAATAATACCGGAACAAACTGGTTCAATAATGATCTTCGGCAAATGCGTGAAACCTTGCATTGGTTAAGGGAAGCTTGTACCAATGAACCAGAGTTAAAAGGGAACTACAACACTCTAAAAAAACACTACAAACGTGCGTTAGCAGATGCCAGAATTTCTGCCAATTCTGAATATATTTTCAACTCAAATAATCCAGTCAGAGCAATGTGGTCTTTAATTAAACCAAAACAAAACACGAACTGTGATAAAGCCTATGATATTAATGCTAACGATTTTAATGCACATTTTATAAACGTGGCTGTAAATACAACAAAAGAATTGCCCAGTAATACTATGGATCCTATTGAATATGTAATTCAAGAGCCTAAAGCCATTCCTACAAATTTTAAATTTCGCGAAGTTGGCCCTAATACAATACGGACCATAATTCAAAACCTAAAGAATTCCCACAGTCGAGAAATTTATGGTAGGAACTCAAGAATATTGAAAGGAATAACTGATGTAATTATTTACCCTTTAACGAAACTTATAAACCTATGTATAACGCAGGATATTTTTCCTGACTGCCTGAAAAGGGCTTGCGTTATACCACTCTACAAAAAGGGATGTCTAAATGATATTAATAACTATAGGCCAATTTCTCTTTTGCCTATAATCGCTAAAGTGTTGTAAAAAGTGTTATTCCAACAATTGCTTGAGTTTCTTGTTAAATACGATTTACTATCGGACAGGCAGTATGGTTTCCGTGCGGGGAAGTCAACGACGGATGCAATCATAGCCTTTACAAAAGAAATCTATGAAGGTTATGAATCAGGCTCCTGTTCTGTATCAACCTTCTTGGACCTAACCAAGGCTTTCGATTACGTCTCTCATGAGGTCCTTCTACGGAAGCTGTACTGCTATAATTTGTTACCGAGTGCATGTCGTATGTTGGACTCGTACCTGAATAATCGATCTCAGAGGGTAAAATTTAAAGAAGACGTTTCAAGCGAACTTAATCAATATCATGGGGTGCCTCAAGGTTCAGTTCTGGGTCCTCTACTATTTCTAGTATATGTTAACGATCTACCTTCTCAAACTCTTGATTATTCGTTAACTTTATTTGCTGACGACACTACTATAAAAACCACATCCGTTGATCAGGAAAGCTCATTGCATCGAAATGAGTCGGCAGTACTGAGAGTTACGGAATGGTTTAGCGCTAACAGATTAGTGGTCAATCCAGATAATTTAAAAACTATGATGTTCACCTTACAAACTGATGTGGAAGTAAGTCCTGCAAAATTTCTGGGGGTGCATCTTGACCCCAAATTAACATGGAAAACGCATGAATGTGAACTATCAAGTATGCTTTGTAGTAATATTTATTTATTAAGCATGCTCAAAAATTCATTACCCGATTTCTGCTTGAAATCATCATATTTAGCACTGGTTGAGAGCCACTTATCATACGCTATTTTGGCATGGGGTCATTCTTCTATAGTCATCAGATTATTTTCACTCCAACGAAGAGCAATTAGAATTGTTTCTAATCTTAAATATCGAGATGACTGTAGAAGCTCTTTTATTAAACTGGGTTTACTAACGTTACCATGCCTTCATATTTTAGAATGTCTGTGCTATGTACACAAACACATTAATACTTATACGACTCCGAACCAATTTCATGAACATAACACCAGATCAGCTGGTCTTCTATGTCCATCTTACACCCGCCTATCTAAAACGCGAAATGGCATAAACTATTATCGTCCCAAAATATTCAATACTCTTCCTGAAAACATCCGATCTCTCACAGTCACAAAATTTAGAAAGGCGATTAAAGGCTACTTAGGTCGAAAAGCTTTCTATAATATATCTGAATGTTTGTCAAGTGGTCTTGCAGATATTACTGTCTAATAATTAAATCATTTTATTAAGTGATCATGTTCTTTCATATATTTTAAAGTGTCTGTTAATGTCCTGTACATTTTTATATTTTAAGTTTATTTATTAACTTATTTTATGTATTTTAGAGTGTCTGTAATGTCATTCACATTTTTTTATATAGTTTAAGTTTATTTATTGACTTTTTATTTAATTATATTAATTTTATATTTTAAATTATTTTAATTTGTACATCTTTCTTCAATTTTATTTATAAAATTTTAATATGCAATGTTCATTATTTATTTTATATTTACAATTATTTTAATATGTATGTTTCTTTGTCTTCAATTTATTTATTCAACTAATTTTAATATGTCCATGTGTAATGTCCATTATTTGGTATTTACTTTATTTATAGAATTAAGTTAAGTAATTTCTATTTTAAATGTGTGCGGTGTTGACTTATGTAAAACTTGGAAGAAGTTCTGGCAATAATAAATTATTATTATTATTATTATTATTATTATATAAACAACTAACATATTTTTATATATTTTCCAACTTACCAAAAAAATTACATCCCCTGGTAGTATTTTATACAGCGGTATTTTATTTACTTTTAATTGTAGGGATTTTTGGTGAAGAGATAGAGATACTGGCAGAGCGTCATAATAAAGCTGGTTTAAATCCAGCTGCCTATATATCTTAAATTTCTATATATTTAGAGATTTGCATCAAAAGTATTTTAAGTTACCATGCTAAGACAGATTTTTTTTAATTTTTACCTCGAATTTATTTATTATACACATTTCTCATTTTTTTTTAATAGACTACGAAACATATGGTAGAAGACTCATTTTAATGTAATTCTATCAAAAAAACCTGAATGCACTCAAAACCTTATACTTTATTATTTACCAACTGTCCTTGTCAATTATTCCTAGAATAATGAATTTGAATGCCATCGAAACATCGAAACTTACCTGCAACAGAAAATCAAGAATTATTATAGAAACATAACCATTAGAAACTAATAAGGGTGCCAGAATCAGCTTAGTAATTGTGAAAGTTAAGCAATGTTAGGACTAATCGGGAATGTCACTCCTTAACAACCAAATTGGTGCAATATTTTGTTTGAAATTATTTAATACGGTGCGTTTAAAAAAACAATTAGTCGCAATCGCCTATGAATTGAAATGCGCAAATCTCTGATTAACGCTTTTTTGCACAATATTCAACATTTTTGACGTTAAAGACAACTACAAATGCGTATTTCAATGCATAGGCGACTGGAATTCTTTTTGAAACACGTATTTTGGCATAGCGTATCGACAATAATTTTCAAGGAGTGTTTTTTTCGAAATTTTGAAATTTCATCCTATACAAATGTACCATTATGCTAACAATAACTTATGTCAAAATTTTGAATGAATTGGATAACAGTAAGGGGCCCCGCACACGGACAATTGTTCAACGACTAAACTATTTAGTTGAGTTGGATACATGTTACGATTCTCCACCAACTATTATTTAATCATAAGGGCTCAACAACTGCTTTTGACTAAAAAATCGGGCTGGACGATAGTTGGTGTGTGTGCGCACTTGCATTTACAGTAATGTCATTATATACCTCGACTAACTATCGCTCAACTAATAATTAGCCCGCTAACCCGTGCCGCATGGAAGTCAAAACATTTAGATAATAGAGTAAATAACCAAAAGCACCACAAATATGTATTAAAACGTCATAACCTCCTAGATAGATGAGTCTAGATGATGTACTAATATATACTTTTATCGAATTCAATAAAACGATATGTAGCCTGAATATATGAATATTCAACCTGTTCGTAACTCTGCAAAATTAAGTTTTATTAGGACTACTAACAAATAACTTATTGAAACAACGACTTCCCTGGCTAATGCCACGCCGGATATTGAATGATACAAAAGAAATTTGCATGTACTACTAGTGAAATAACATTGGTTTAAGATCGTTTATTTCTACCCACAGGACTAACTTGAAAATTAAACTAAATTGAATTTGAAAACTTTAAACTATAAAACTGAACCCTAAAATATGTAAAAATTAAGTAAAAAGCCATCTGCAGACGCTAGAAAATGTTTAACAGCAAATTTAAAAATCGACTTGGATATTTAAAAAAGACACAACATTAACCTAAACCAGCACCTAGATGGAAGCACAGTAGAGTAGGGTCAGTGAATTATGGCATGTGGCAGTTAGAGGATATAAAGGGGTAAAGTGTCGATATGTTGATAGAAATGGTAAGCAAGAATATTTAATTCAATGTTAGGGGCTAATGGTAACATCCCCCCCCCCCCAAATACTTATCACGCCGCAAAATTAACCCTTAGTCAACGAGCTAGTTTATAATAGTGGCAGCCATCGCTTTACAGATAAATAAAATAGCTCATTTATGAATTGATCTAATGGTGGATGCACCGGGAACTAAAAATTTACGACACGCGCTCGCCGTATTTTTATGGTCGCTAATACGGGAATATTTTTTTTCGCATCTTATTACATAATATTAACGTTGTTAAATCGTTTTTGATTGAGAAAGTTGTACATTACTCGGCCGAATCATTTTCTCCACAGGTGACGTCCAATAAAACGATAGCGGTTTCATTGCCCAACAGGTTTCAGCCAATGACATGACGACAATTTTACTTTCTCAACACTTTAGTTGTTGGTATGGTTACGATTTGTTTGTGAAAACGCGAATTCATAAATATCATAATTTTGTCAGTGAACTGCCGTAATTTGCAAATAGAAAAATTAGGTAAGTATTTAATATGATGCGAAAAAGTATAGTATTCAACTGCCACTCGGGTGAATTGCAAACTTCACCCTCGTGGCAATAGCCAACTTTCTCACCCGTTTAATAATATACTATTGCTATCGCGATAAGGGTTAATGTACTGTTATAACCACAAAACGGCAATACCAGCAGTAGGGTAAGTAATAGTTATCGCCATGGTAACCTAGTAGTTTATAGGGGTTCTGATTGGATTAATTTTTCATTCACCTAACCTCTTTATTATCCACCAGACGCCAAAACTCAACAATTTATTTATACTTTTTCAAGATACAGTTGGGCTCTAGGCCAATCTAGCAACCACCTCTACAACCCAACTTTGAGTATTTGCTCTAATCGGTAATAAACCAGACAATACGAGAAATTACTTTTAGAACGGAAACGATTATAATTCAAGTATAATGACACATAACGCATCTGATGCCATATTTTTTGCTACTACTGTACTTCCGGTTTCACCGGTAATACCCTCAACTTTGTTTAGTTTAAATGGGTCACTCTGTATATTTTTACATTTTCAAATAGACACATTTTCAACAATTACAATGATATAGGGTTTGGACTTGTGTTTTTTTAAATAATTAATAGAATTAAAAAAAAAAGAAATTTGTGAATTTCATAATAATTTTGTTCAACCCTTGAAAAGGTTGATTTATAAATATTAGAAGTGCTCTCAGGGAATGCTGTATTACAAATATTGCATGCATCTTGTGGAGATCTCTATCAATCTCCAAAACTAACCATCATTAACCTCTTCAGGGACAAATTCATTTTGAAGTTTCAAATCTTTTAAGGAACAATTGATATCTCGCCAGTAGGACCGGACAGGGGGTATTTGCATGAAAATGCACAACTGTAGCAGCTTTTAGTGCTTGACATGAGATGGCAGTATTAAGGTAAATCCTGTTTGTTTAAAATGTGTTAATAATTTTTTAAAACGAACACAAATGTGTTTCTGTCCCTTAGGACAGAGGTTAACAAAGTAATTTTTTCACGTTCAATTAGTTCACTCAAAATTGAACAGCAATGTTAATATTTCACTTGGATACTATCTGTCAGTTACAGAAAACGTAAAAAACACGAAATTGTTTTATCAAAAAACAGTGTAAAAAGATGTAAAAAGCCAACTCGATGTAGAATTATTTTATTTAATATTTAAAAAACTACAAGTCACACACCCACCGGACCATATATCATTGCAATTGTTGGAAGAGTATCTATTCGAAAATGTAAAAATATACAGGGTGTCTCATTTAAATTAAAAAAGTTGACGGTATTTCCGGTGAAACAGGAAGTACAGTAGTAACAAAAAATATGGCCTCAGATGCGTTGTGTCATTATACTTGCCTGCAAAGTTTCATAAATTTAGCCCTTTTTGTTTTAAAGATATATGCTTGGTTCCATACTTTATCCCAACCCTGTATAATATTCGCTGGAGATGATAAATTAAATAATTCTATTTATATCGTCTTCATGGAGATGACTCCTAATCTTCTAGATGCTATTTTGATTCTATTTGTTTCTTGGCAGCCTTTTGATTCCTATTTTCTTTTCATGTTCCTCTGTCTTCTTCTTGAACATTCTTTTTGATTAGTTCCTGCTTAAGGAAACCAGATCTTCGGATCACGCAACTGGCCCATTTCTTCCTCTCTCTCACTATACATCAACTACACCATCAAAACTGCTGATACGGTGATTCCACAATACCAGTGGAATTTTTAGAAAGTTCAACTTCAACCAATAGGCTATGGACTAAAAAGAACCAGAAAGGACCCAAGTGCCGTCTGTTGTGGAAATTCTCAATAACAATCACAAGCAACAAAGAGATACAGTTCGCAAGCCAGGCACACAAACACAATTAATTACAGTGATGATTTTTTTTTTCAGAAATCGTTGAAATCGTCTTAAGGAACCTCAAACCGGATATTTCAATTAAAACATTTTTTTTTCATTCTCACAATTTCGATGGTCTAAGCACACATATTGTATGACCATTTTTTGACATTTTTTTAATTCTCACAATATCGATGGTCTAAGCACACATATTGTATGACCATTTTTGGACAATCAAACAGGATGTCATACTGTTTGATAGTTAGGACAAAAGGTTGGTGCGCTACAAGGACATCCCAAGATATTACTGCCAATTTACAACGCATTCTAGCAGTAATCTTCCAAATGAAGTTAAACAAAACTGCTGATAGTTTAATGACAGCAGTGGCGTAATAGTTGCCATAATGATATAGCGCTTTATAAAGGTTCTGATAGGTTAATTCTTTTTGCTAGCATAACCTTCTTAGTATCTATCAAAAGCCAGAACTCACCAACTTAGTTGTAGTTTTTATTGTATTCGCTATAAAAATCACGTTTGCAGGCTAATCTTACGTAATTCAAGATTTGTATGCATTAAGGTTGGCACAAGGAATTTATTAACCTACAGGAATAATGTTTCTTGAATTTGGTTCTCATTTAACACGTGGTGAAACATTTTGAAATATTTGATAGAAATAGATATCTACGAATTCATCTCATCTTTTCATT
This sequence comes from Ocypus olens, assembly GCA_910593695.2. Classification (NCBI taxonomy): domain Eukaryota; kingdom Metazoa; phylum Arthropoda; class Insecta; order Coleoptera; family Staphylinidae; genus Ocypus; species Ocypus olens. Next base: position 49,874,707 of record OU343050.1, on the reverse strand, counting down.
ATCATTCATAATCATTTCAGAAAGTACTAAAGACAATGACAAAATACCATAGACAGGCTGAAAGACCTCTGGTCGATAGCCAATTAATAATTGTGTTATAACAAAATGTTTGAATGTAAACTACAATTAATAAAGTTATTTGTATATACAGAAAATATGAAACAAATCAATACCTTATTTTATTACCACCAAACACAACACCAATTTTTGCTTCTAACAATAAATCTACGTATCGAATTCTATACTTATACTCATGATTTCTATCTACACTATTTTTTTTAATGGACTGGCTCTAATTAGCTACTCTTTCGTGCAAATTAATAACAAACAAGAACTTACACATTCAACGCTAATTACAAGGAAAATCTCAAGCAGTGTATCAGTGGAACAGAAGCGAACCCAGTTACCATGCAACTATGCAAATGCACATTTCCTATATGTATGTCTTATTTACGGCCGTTGTAGTTGGATGAATTCGCGTGCTCACACGGATATACGTGCGGTAATTCCCTCCAGGTAATTTGCTAATTGACACCGAAATCATTATGTTAAATAATGATTATTGTAATTATTCCCTCGTTGCAGTTTTATTATCCCGACAGAGATTTACACTCAACTCGATCCATTAATTCAAACTTTCGATTGAATCAATTTTGTGGAAATGAAGAATTTTATGGGAAATAATGAAACTGCTTTATTTATATCCAATTAAATTTATTTTCCGTTGGTTAATGGCTAACTTTAATGTACCTAAATGTATCAAAAATCGTTCATTAATGACCTATATTAATGAACGATTTTCATTAATAAACGATTTTTCATTAATGAACGATTTCTAGGGCCGCGTTGGTCTAGTGGGTAGCGCTCGTGCGTGAAAATACCTCGATCATTAATCGCTATCATTAACACACTTGTTGGTTATCAAGATATCAATTCTATCAAATAAAAACTCAGTTTAGTATTCAAATTCTTGATTAGTTTGTGGCATTTCAAGATAATATTTCTTCTTTATAAGTTCAATATTTATCCTTCACTGTATGCTATCTTTTCTTCTGATTAACTTATAAGTTTATCTTAATTGTGTTTTGTGTACGTAGCACTATATTTCTACATATTTCTTTCTCTACGTTTCGTTGCTGAAATGTTTATTTTGATGATCATGTTGATTAAAGATTTCTGCAGATTAAATTTGTGAAGTATGTTCCACAAATTTTATTATTTTAAGTTTTAAGCATGTACAGTCTCTTCGTTATACCGTGATATATTTACGGTCAGATGAGCGGGCACTCCAACACCGTAGGGGCTGTAAAATTTGACCGATCGGCTCAGTAGCGTTCGTAATGTATGCTTTGAATTCCGTGAAAATTTGTTGATCACCCAATAATTGCCCCTCCACTTAATCGCTGTTAGCTCTTTGCAGCACGATATTTCACACATTTTAAAGGACCTTAGTGCACCTTTACACTAGAAGTGTAAAAATGAGTTAGGGATACGTGGTTTATAAAATATGTTCAGCTTCGTACAAACAAATTTGAAGAGGTCCATTTTGTGGGCCAAATGTGACAAACTTGCTTGAATTTGGTGGTTCAAATTGTAATGTTAGGGGGTAGGATGAGCCTTAATCTGTAATTAAAAAAAAAAATTAAAACACACCGTGTTTTTCGAGGTATGATTTTTGAATCTTGCAGCAAATTATCCACCCCTTTAATTACGAATTAAACAAAAAAAAAACATTTCATCGTATTTTGCAAACAAAAAATATGCAGGACCGTTTTCTCTACGATTTACGGTGATCCGTAATTTTTTTAATTCGATATTCTCGAAATACCTCAGCAGGGGTGTGTAAGGGAAAAAATTGAATTCAACTGAAATGTCAGATTTTTCAATAACTATTGGAACTAAATCGAAAACATATACAAAATTGTGCGTACTTTTTAAAATATTGATTTTCTCCAAACTGCCCAAAACGATTAAAAATCATGTTTTACTTTTTTTGCCGTCTTCGGTACTGCCGATAGAGATGACCTGTTTAGGCAACATGGCAGCTATTAAGAAGTATGTATTAAGCAAATTTGATCGTCCCAATAATCCGGCCTTCTTTAAAAATTATAGATAAAAATTCGTAAAGCCTTCCCTGCACATCCTGGATAATTTGAAACCACTTTGTCCCCTTAATTGAAGACAGCTCGATAATATTTATTCTATGATTTTTTTTGATTTTTGTAATCGTTTGCAAGTTATGAATTTTTTTATGTGCCAAGGCACCGTATTTTTCATTTTTCATCGGAAATTTGGATGAAAATCGCATGACATGGATTCGGCTGAAATTTTCACCAAAGATACCTCTTACCGGAAGGGTTGAAAAGTGGCAATTATTTTATCTCTGGGGGCCCCATTCGTTCGTCACCAATTAAAAAAATTTAAAAATTGAAAAAAAAATTTTTTTTTTTATTAATTAAAAATAAAAAGAACACAATTTCACGTACTTTTACTTTAGCTCGGAAAAACTAGTTAATCCTAATCGGCAAATCAGTACAGCCATTTGTTATTTAATATAAGTCAACGATGAAAAGAAAATTCGGTGGATTCTGTAAACAATCATTATGTTTGCAATAAGGTGGAAAAGCATGATTCTTTTCTTATAAAAGAGCTAGCTGATTTTAGTGCATGAAGCCATTTGCTACGAGGAATTGATGGCGAATTGGAGGATAACGATCGCTCAAGTAAGGAGATCAATTATCTACAGAAATTACACGGCTGAAGGAATATGAAATCAATAGCCGGTTTGATCAGCCAGAACAAACGCCACCACTAAATATCAGTTTTGATATGTTGACATAAACAGTAGCAAAATTATTTGACATTTATTTATTTATTGATTTTCATTTTTATATATACAGGGTGTTACAAATTCGATGCATTGGCATTGCTATCTCAGTAACTATAAGAGATAGAGAGTTCGTTAAAGTTGCGCATTTTATTGCTAAATAATTTGTTTAAAAAATGGTGATGTGACCATCATATTACTTTCTCCGATTTGATGGTTTAATAGTTATTTATATTTGAAGATTCATTCATTATTTTCAATTTAAATCATATTTTAAATCGAGCGTTTCACATGATCGATCGATGGTGATGACGTTTGAAACGTCAAAATTATGAAAGGTAAAAATGACACATTATGTTACAAATTCTAATAATTTTTACCGTAAGTTTACTGAAAAACTAAAAAAAAGTTCTGAAAAGGATTTCTAAAAATGGTCCCGATTAAAAATATCTCATAAAAGTCCTGAACAAGAAAGTCTCGAAAAGGATTTCTAAAAATAGTCCTGATTTAAAAGTCTTAAAAAACCGAATAAAAGCCCTAAACAGGAAAGTCCTGTAAAAGATTTCTAAATATTGATCTAATTAAAAAGTCCTAAAAAACCCAATAAAAGTCCTGAACAAGCGTCAAAAAATGTCTTGAAAAACAGGTGCTTTAAAAGGACCAGAAATATAGTCCTGAAAGAATGTCCTAAAAGAGAGTTCTTACAAAAAAATGTCCTGAAAAAAAGTCCTGGAAAAACAGTTTTGAAAATAAAGTCTTGAAAAAAGGTTCCTATTAGAAAGTTGTGAAAAAAGTCCTGAAAAAAGTACTGCAAAACAAATCTTAAAAAATTCAGTCTTCGTATAAAACACCAGAAGTAAATGTCGTTTAAAAAATCCTGTAAGACGTCCGAAAAAGAGTCCCAAAAAAGTCCCAAAGGATAGTCCTAACATAAGTCATGCCAAAGACCTGAAGTATGTCTTGAAAAAGTCCCAGAAATGAGTCCTGATAAAATATTCAAATGTCCTGGAATAACAGTTTTGAAAACGAATTATGGAGATAACATCGTAAAAGAATTCTAAAAAACATTTCTGAAAAAAAACCCTGTATAAAGATCATTAAAAAAGACTTGAAAAAGTTCTGAAGAAATCGCAAAAAGAGTCTTGAAAAAAAAATCCGGAACAAGAAATCCTGAAAATTAATCCTATAAAAAATGCCCTGAATTATATGTAGTACTGAAAAAAGTCCTGTAAAGAAGGTTTAAAAAAAGTCCCGAGCAAGAGGTTCTAAAGAAAGACTTGAAAAAGTCCCGAAAAAAAGTCCTGGAGGAACAGGAAATAAAGTCTTGAAAACGAGTCCTGATAAAAGCCGTGAAAAAAAACTCCTGAAAAATAGTCTTCATACAAAATACCAGAAATAAATGTCTCGAAAAAGAGTCCTAAAAAGTCCTAAAATAAATCCTGAAGAAGGTTGAGAAAAATAGCCCAGATGAAATATCATAAAAAAATTGTCCAGTAAAAACAGTCCCTAAAAAAATGCCCTGAAAATAACATCTATAAAAAATAAACAAAAAAAATCTGAAAAGAAAGCATTGTAAGCATTAAAAGGATCTGAAGAAATTGTCCTGAAAAAGAAATCCCAAAGAGTCCTGCAAAAAAGCCTAAAATAAGTCCTTAACAAAATTCCTGAAATAAAAAGTTTAGAAAGTAGTCGTTAAAAAAAGCTAAAAATATCTGAAAAAGTCCTTAAAAAGGTCCAAAAATGGTTACGAAAAGAAAGATTCTAAAAAATTCTGAAATTTTTTTTCTGAAAAAAATCCCGAAAATAAGTTCTCAACAAAGAATTGAAAGTCCCGAGAAAAAATTCCTGTTAATAAAATTTTGAAAAGAAATCCTGAAAATAAAGGTCCTGAAAGAAAAGTCCTAAAAAATAAGTCTTGAAAAAAATTTCTTAAAATTTTCTGAAAAAGAATCCTCGAAGAAAGGTCTTTTAAAAATGTCATAAGAAAAGTTCTAAAAACTTTGTTCGGAAGTCCCAAAAAGGCTAAAAGAACAAAAAACTGTTAAGGTAAATATTCGTAAATACGAAATTTTACCAAAAGCTTTACAGTTTTTTCGGATTCTCAAATAACACTTGTGTTCAAGTTTCATGGTTATTTCTGTATTAGTTTTTGAGAGAGCGCACAGACAGACTGTTATGTAGAGAAAAAAATGGTGATGTGGCCATCATGTTACTTTCTCCGACTTTATATTTACGTTTTCATGGGTTTATTTTCAATTGAAATCATATTTTAAATGTACATCGAGCGTTGCGTAAACTCGGATGAAACTGACGTTTAAAACGTCAAAATCATGAAAGATGGAAAAATTATACTTCAAATTCAAAAACTAGATTTACTCGAAAACTAACGAGATTTCGAAAAAAACTTATTCTTTAGAAGTTGTTTATTTCGGAATTCTATACAATTATTATTGACATAAAATTGCTGTAACTATTACCGTTTCATAATTATAAAACAAAAATGAAAAAAAATTAATAATTTTTTTTCTCGAATAGTAATTATTTTATGAAAAATATTTTCAAGCAAAAGCTATTCATTTATTTGTTGTCTTCGATGTTTGTTTAAATATTTTTGTGATATTTTTTATATTTAAGAAAATATTGGCAAAAAACAAAAAAACAGTTAAGGTAAACACCCACTGCCGGTGTACGAAATTTTACCAAAAGCTTTTCAGTTCTTCGGATTATCAAATAAGATGTATGTTCAAAGTTTCATATTAATTGCTCTATTAGTTTTTGAGATACAGCGCGCACAGACACACACACACACACACACAAATTTTTTTTTCCAGAAATTGTTGAAATGGCATCCGTAAAAAAAAATTTTGAAAAAAAAATCACGATCACAATACTTTCTCGTACTTCGTAACGGAGAAAGTAAAAAAATTAAATATTCCGACTACTTCCGGAGATATTTGATAAAAACCGAAGTCAGATTTTTATTTTTTTTTACGACTTTATTACTGGTTATTTTGAAAAACCAGAAGCACTTTTATAAGCTCTTCCAGAAAATAATTTGATTTTTGAAATACGACGTGCCACACTTGTCACAAAACTGTTAGCCATAGGAAAGGTTCTTTTAAAAATTGAAAAGTTGTCATTGACTTGAAAATCATTGGAAATTCTTAGTTACACGTACTTAGTTAAGTGTTCGCATTAAGAATTCTAATACCACTTTATCACAATTTTCAGCATTAATTTATTATTGTAAAATGAGAACCGAATTGAAAGAAATAATATATTTATTTATTGTTGCCTCGCTCTCTCTTCTTCAATTGTTAATGAATATTTTTACTTTCTCCGTTACAAAGTACGAGAAAGTATTGTGATCGTGCTTTTTTTCAAATTTTTTTTTACGGAAATATCGTTTTTGGGTCCCTAGATGCAATGTCAACAATTTTTGGAAAAAAAATATTGTGTCTGTGCGCGCTGTATCTCAAAAACTAATAGATCAATCGATATGCAACTTTGAACATCCGTCTTACTTGATAATCTGAAGAACTGAAAAGCTTTTGGTAAAATTTCGTACACCGGAAGTGGGTGTTTACCTTAACTGTTTTTTGTTTTTTGCCAATATTTTCTTAAATATGAAAAATATCACAAAAACATGTAAACAAACTTTGAAGACAACAAAGAAATGAACATATTTTGCTTGAAAACATTTTTCATAAAATCATTTTTATTCGAGAAAAAAATTTATAATTTTTTTAAAATTTTTGGTTTATAATTATAAAATGATAATAGTTACAGCAAATTTATGTTAATAATAATTGTAGAGAATGGTAAAATGAACAACTTATAAAGAATACGTTTTTTTCGAAATCCCTTTAGTTTTTGAGTAAACTGAGTTTTTGAATTTGAAGTATAATTTTTCCATCTTTCATAATTTTGACGTTTTAAACGTCAGTTTCATCCGAGTTTACACAACGCTCGATGTACATTTAAAATATGATTTCAATTGAAAATAAACCATGAAAACGTAAATATAAATGGCTATGATACCATCAAGTTGGAGAAAGTAAAATGATAGCATTCATTGAAGAAGAAGACTATTTATTTTATTCAAAAAAATCAATCATAGACTGTTTGTATTAATTAATGAACATTACCCCAGGAACTGACTTCGCAATTTTCCAGATGTGGGTTAGACCGGAAGCAGAATTAATGTCTTGATTAATTTAAACGCAGGTGTTTAGCATTCGTATCAAGATATAAAACGTAATTTCAAGTAAATCATTGCCGGATATGGAGTTGTTGAATGCTGTAATGTACTTGTTACATTGTTTGATGTCGTTTTAACCATGACAATATAATACGTGCATGTGAAAAGGCACATGGGAATTGTTCGATAATTATTTTTAGATCTTTATTTTTTTTTATTATTTGGCTTCGAGAAACAATACGTCCGTTGCGTATTCTTAATTGAGTTGTTTAATGGCAAAGGTTGACCATCGGTAGTTGAAAAATGATGTGCAGATTTTTAACGTGCGCGGAGAAATTTTTCCGACACGAATCTGGGACAGAAGTAAGAGGATCATCAATATTCGTTTAAATGTTATGATCCATTAATTGGTCGCTTGTTTTAGGCTCGGGATGTAATTACAGTTCGAGGCGACGGATAACCGACCATTATATATTCTTGTTAACTTTGTAATGAATTTGCGAGGTCCAGTTCGTCAAGATTAATTGAATTGAGGAAAATAACAACGCGAAGGTGGCACGAGTTTTGATCGATAGTCAGTTACAAGGACTATGCTGAGGATATTATAGCACTTATAATAATAATAAATATTGAAATCCAAACAGACCGAAGGATAAGTCAACGACTTATTACATTAGCAATATTTATTTCTATTTTATATCGTAAAGAGGGCGAAGTAATTAAAGCAATTGAATTAATTTTGAATGTAAAATTCAAATACACCGGGTGATCCAAATTCGATGCTTTATAGGTTATTTCGGTAAGCTCTAGAAAAATCTGATACACGCGTTATGATCTCTTTTTCTGAAATAATAACAATAGCACGATAGCCAATAAAGAATCTTTACACATTTAATTATTATAGTTAAGCAAGATTTGTTTATATCATATACTAAATGTATGAATTCTTTAATAATAACAATAGCATTAACATATCATGGCTAACTTGATTAGTTTAGGACAGTATTTCTCAGCATGGGTGCTATCCCCCCCACCGGTTTTTAATTTGAGCGATTATCTAACAATTCGCTTTTTTTGGAGGGGCGATGGACATTTTGCGTGGTCGAATGTATACCTACCTGTCAGCGGGGATATCTCAAATCGCCAAAAATTTTATGGGCAAGGTTACTTGGAAAATTTCAAGTGTGTTGCATTTGTTTTAATTTTTTTTTTTGGCTCGGAAGAAGTGAAACTTAAAATCTTGAAAACCAGTGATGGGTTTTTTGAATTTTTTGGAGGGTTATTAAAATTAATCTATTTTGAGTAAATTTGGAAAATTTCAAGTGTGTTGCAGTTGTTTTTATAATATTTTTGTTTCACTCGGAAGTAGTGCAAATTAAAAAATATCTTAAACGCTGTTCTCGGCCGATTATCTTGAAAACCTGTGATGGGGTATTTTGAGTTTTTTTTTAAGTATGTTTAAGATTAATGTATTTTGAGTAAATTTTAAAAGTTTCAAGTGTGTTGCGGTTTTTTTTTGTATTTTTTTTTCACTCGGAAGAAGTGAAACTTAAAAGACTTTAAGCGCTGTTCTCGGTCGGTGATCTTAAAAACCAGTGATGCGGTATTTTGAGTTTTTTGGAGGGTTATTAAGATTATTATATTTTGAGTAAATTGAGAAAATTTCAAGTGTGTGTTGCAACAGTTTTTGTAATTTTTTTGCAAATTAAAAAAATCTTAAGCGCTGTTCTCGGTCGGTCATCTTGAAAACCTGTGATGGGGTCTTTAGAAGATTATTAAAAAAATATTGTATTTCAAGTAAATTAGAAAGTTTCAAGTATTTTACAGCTGTTTTTGAATTTTTTTCGCGTCAGCAAAAAATGATTATAATTTTTCATAAATTTACATGAAAAATCGCCAAAGCAATCGACGGAATGTATAGGAATTTTCTACCTAATCACTCTTGAATTAATATTGAGTGATTTTGTGAAGTTTCAAGTGGATGGCAATTGTTTTTTTTTTCGCGTCAACAAAAAATGATTACAATTTTTCATAAATTTACATGAAAAATCGCCAAAGCAATCGACGGAATGTACAGGAATTTTCTACCAAATCACTCTTGAATTAATACTGAGTGATTTTGTGAAGTTTCAAGTGGATGACAATTGTTTTTATATTTTTTTTTCGCGTCAACAAAAAATGATCACAATTTTTCATAAATTTACATGAAAAATCGCCAAAGCAATCGACGGAATGTATTTGAATTTTCTACCAAATCACTCTTGAATTGATATTGAGTGATTTTGTGAAATTTCAAGTGTATGGCAATTGCTTTTATATTTTTTTTTCGCGTCAACAAAAAATGATTATAATTTTTCATAAATTTACATGAAAAATCGCCAAAGCAATCGACGGAATGTATGGGAATTTTCTACCAAATCACTCTTGAATTAATATTGAGTGATTTTGTGAAGTTTCAAGTGGATGACAATTGTTTTTATTTTTTTTTCGCGTCAACAAAAAATGATTACAATTTTTCATCAATTTACATGAAAAATCGCCAAAGCAATCGACGGAATGTATTGGAATTTTCTACCAAATCACTCTTGAATTGATATTGAGTGATTTTGTGAAAGTTCAAGTGTATGGCAATTGTTTTTATATTTTTTTTTCGCGTCAACAAAAAATGATTATAATTTTTCATAAATTTACATGAAAAATCGCCAAAGCAATCGACGGAATGTATAGGAATTTTCTACCAATTCACTCTTGAATTAATATTGAGTGATTTTGTGAAGTTTCAAGTGGATGGCAATTGTTTTTATAATTTTTTTCGCGTCAACAAAAAATGATTACAATTTTTCATAAATTTACATGAAAAATCGCCAAAGCAATCGACGAAATGTATAGGAATTTTCTACCAAATCACTCTTGAATTAATATTGAGTTATTTTGTGAAGTTTCAAGTGGATGGCAATTGTTTTTATATTGTTTTTCGCGTCAACAAAAAAATTATTACAATTTTTCATAAATTTACATGAAAAATCGCCAAAGCAATCGACGGAATGTATAGGAATTTTCTACCAAATCACTCTTGAATTAATATTGAGTGATTTTGTGAAATTTCAAGTGTATGGCAATTGTTTTTATATTTTTTTTTCGCGTCAACAAAAAATGATTATAATTTTTCATAAATTTACATGAAAAATCGCCAAAGCAATCGACGGAATGTATTGGAATTTTCTACCAAATCACTCTTGAATTGATATTGAGTGATTTTGTGAAGTTTCAAGTGTATGACAATTGTTTTTATATTTTTTTTTTCGCGTCAACAAAAAATGATTACAATTTTTCATAAATTTACATGAAAAATCGCCAAAGCAATCGACGGAATGTATAGGAATTTTCTACCAAATCACTCTTGAATTAATATTGAGTGATTTTGTGAAGTTTCAAGTGGATGGCAATTGTTTTTATAATTTTTTTCGCGTCAACAAAAAATGATTACAATTTTTCATAAATTTACATGAAAAATCGCCAAAGCAATCGACGGAATGTATTGGAATTTTCTACCAAATCACTCTTGAATTGATATTGAGTGATTTTCTAAAGTTTCAAGTGAATGTCAATTGTTTCAATTCTTTTTTTCGCGTCAACAATGATTTTGCAACAACAATCGTTTTTTTTTCTTTTCTCCAAAAGTATATTATATGCTGAGTGGCTCCACCATCGGCTGCAGATATTAAAATATTAATAAATTAGTAATTAATTACTTGAGCTTCTGCAGCGAAGTCTCTTTTAAGTAAGAACAACAAATAATAACAACTACTTGTGCATTAGCACGGGGAGTAGTTGTTTTAATTGATATTTGTTGTTCTTACTTAAGTAAAACTTCGCTGCAGAAGCTCAAGTAATTAATTACTAATTTATTAATAAAATTATTTTTAACTTATTTAACATATTTCGCGACGTTTTGAGCAATTCGCGGAACAGGAACCATAATGTTTATACAATTCGAAGAAAGAAAACCATCACACTTTAAGAATAGAGAAATACATTTCGCAAAACAAAAGATTACATTCCTAAAAAAATTGAACAAAATAAATATTATTAAACCCTGCAAAGATCACCAACCTCAAAATTATCATTTTAACATTAAACAGTGGGAAATTTAATTCAATTTAAAAACCGCTTAATAAATATTTTCTTGAAATCAACGCAAAATATCCAAAGTCCGAAGATTTAAAATTGTGATTTCGTTTTTTTTTTAAATAACACAACTTTAAAATGCTTTAGTGTAATTTTAAAACTGATTACAATTTTTTACAACTCCAAAAATCACAGTGTTTTTAAGTTCGAAGATTTCAAAATAATGATTTTGGTTTTTGAAACAACATAACTGCCAAACACATTGTCCGATTTTGATGCTTTTAACATTAAAAAGCGGAAAATTTTGTGCAATTTAAAAACAGGTTAATAAATATTTTCGTGAAATCAACTCAAAACGTCCAAATTTTACATTTCCAAAGATTTAAAATTGCGATTTTCTTTAATTGCACAACTTTCAAATGCTTTGCCTGATTTTGATGATTTTAACGTCAAAATGCAAGACATTTAATGTTATTTTAAAACTGATTACAATTTTTTCCGTAAAATTAACACAATCTGCAAAAATCGCACTCTCTAAAGTTCGAAGATTTCAAGATCTTGATATTGGTTTTTGAAACAACACAACTGCCGTACGCTTTTTTTCATTATTTAAACGTCAAAATATGTAAAATTTCGTATAATTTCAAAACTGATTACAAAATGGTAAAACTGTAAAAATCAGACTTTTTCAGAGTTCGAGGATTTCAAAATCGTGATTTTGGTTTTTGAAACAACATTGCTGCCAAAGGCATTGTTCGATTTTGATTATTAGTAGAAAATTTTGTGCAATTTAAAAACGGGCTAATAAATATTGTCGTGAAATCAACTCAAAACGTCAAAATTGCACGTTTCCAAAGATTTAAAATTGCGATTTCGTTTTTTTTTTTAATTCCGCAACTGTTAAATTCTTTGTCTGATTTTGATGATTCAAACGTCAAAATAAGAAAACAATAGTGTAATTTTAAAACTGATTTTTAATTTTCGAAAAATTAACACAAACTGCAAATAAACATACTGAAAGTTTGAAGATTTCAAAATCGTGGTTTTTGAAACAACATAACTTCCAAACGCTTTGTCCGATTTTGATGATTCTAACGTCAAAAAGTGGTAAATTTTGTACAATTTAAAAACCGGTTATTTAATAGTTTCGTGAAATCAACGAAAAACGTCAAAATGTTTCATTTTCATTTAAATGGCTTTGTGAATCGTTTAAAATGTTAGTGAAAATCCATAAGGTATTCAAGAAGAACCTACAAATATGTATCGTTTGGAGTGCACTATAGGCTCGTACTTTTCTTTAGAAGAAAGGGGCAACGTTGTTACTGTCAACAGTGCACATTATCGAGAGATGCTGAATGACTTTTTTTATGAAACCAATGATTTAATATAAATTTAAGAAATAAAGGTTATTATTTAAACTTGAATGATATTTAGTTTTAACAGGATGGAGCCACATGTCACTCAGCGCATGAAATAGTCAGAGTATTAAAATGAATAAATTTTTCGTTAAAGTACGAATACAGTTTCGAAAATATGAACAAATATTATTCGAATAATAAACTTAAAATAAATTACCCTAGGGTACAAAGAATTCCTTTTTCTAAGTTACCAAAATTTTAGCATTCAAATTGTTTATAACCATTATTATAAAACAAATAAAAACGTACTTATTATAATAAAACACTTTTAACTTTGTTTTGTATAACTTTGCAAAACGTACTTCCCTACAGAATACAGGGTGGATACGACCATCCGTCCATCCCTTTTAAAACCAAGGGAAATGTTCTTCTTGGAAAATCCAAAAAAATTGATTGCGAAATCATGTACGCTCTATCTGATGATGATATTTTCAACTTCCGGATCTGACCGAAAAATTCAGTCCGGAAGTTCGTTTTTTAAATAGAACATGGTATTTTTTATTCAAAATCCGGATTCTACGTAAAAAAAAACTTTTATATGAAACATTTAAAAAAACGTCAATTTCGACCTTGAAATAATTCTGCTTAGGTCACACGTCCTACCCGTTTCGTATTAACATAGAATATCGTTGGTAAGTGTGTACAAAAAGAACAACTTTTGTTAAAAACACAATCAGATATTATTATTATTGTTGACAAGATAACAAAACGAAAAGAAAAACAAAACGAGATAACAAAAACGTTTGCAGTTCAGAAAACTTTAAGTAATTTATCATGTTCAAATGTCTGCCACGTTCATGAAGATATCTTTCTATTCTTTGTTTCACGCTGTCGACGGTCTTTCGAACTTCTCCAGGATTTAAAGAATGACGGACTTCTACAATCCGCCGTTGCATGTCTTTATTTATTTATTTATATATTTATTTATTTAAATCAATTACTCAACAGACCCACAGGTCCAGTTACAGGGGTGATATCTACAAAGTAATACCTAACATTTAAAAGCTAAGACTAACTAAAATTACAATAATATCTATAAACTAAGATAACAGATCATTACAATAAAGTCTATATATTCTAAGAAAAGCATAGGTTCTAAAATACTACAACGATTAAGCAAAAGAGGTGCATTGTTAACATTTAACATTTAAAAGACGGAGAAGGAAACAGAAAATATACAAGGTCCTAGCTTGTATATATTTTGTCTTCTTTTGCTGTTGAGAGTTGTTGATAAACGATGTCTTTTATCCTTCCCCAAAGATAAAATAATATCTAATAATGGCGTCAAATCGGATGACCGAGGTGGCCAAGCTATAGGACCTCCACGGCCAATCCACTTTTCTGGAAAAAACTGATTGACTACGCGCCGTGCAATTTACAAAAAATGCACCTCTCAACCAACTTGTTGGAACCACACGACTTGAAGTATTAGTATATTTGTAATATTTGAGTGTATAAATCTCCATTTACCTTTGTTACGTAATTCATATCGTAAATCGAGCGTCATAAGAATTACAAACGATTTCGTTTTTTTTTTATCTCGTTTCGTTATTCGTGTTTTTTTTTATCTCGTTAACAATTAATAGTAACATCTGATTGCGTTATCAATAAAAGTTGATTCTTTTTGTACACTCTAACGAACGGTACCTTAGGTTAATCAGAAACGAAAACTTTCATATTGTGTTAAATAGGTAGCACGAGTGACCTAAGCAAGGTCATTTCAATACCAAAAATGGCGTTTTTTTTCAAATGTTTTATGCAAAAGTTTCATGTTTTCTTCACCTAGAATCCGAATCTTTAATAAAAATACAACGTTCCATAAAAAAAAATGACCGTCCAGTCTGAATAACCCATTTTCGCTCAGAACCGGAAGTTGGAAATATCATCATCAGGTTTTGTAGTCATTCAGGTTCTGTCATCTCTCACATCGATTGGCCACCGATGTCTTGCCTAACTTTCTTGAAATTGTTTTTGATTCAAATAGAAGAAAAGGAGGTCTAAATCTTGATATTTTGCTTGAATCATGTTTCAGATAAATAAAATAAATATACTAATTAGATAACAATTACATTTTTACTCATGAAGCGGTTTATCTCAAACTTGCTGTGCACAAATTAGACAAAATTCTAAATTTTTTGAAAAGTTTATTTTTTTAAAACAAAAATATTTTTATTACAAAATACCTCATCGAAAATTTGACTAGTACAAAAGCTGCTCTATAGTGCCCAGTGACGGCCGTCGCAAAAAAACATATTTCTGATAAACTCAAAAAAAAGTATCGGTTTTGTTTAAAATTTTAAAAAGCCCTGCAAAACCACCATCACCGACCTTTAACTCCCAGTTTCGGTCATCAAAGGTGGCTCGTTATGTAGAGCCAAGGACCCATGCCACTATCTCTAATTCAAGCAAAGTCTTACAAATAAATTCGTTGTTGAAGATAACTCTTGAACAAAATAGCAGATTTAAAAAAAAAATCGTCCGGAAATGTACCAGAAATTGAATAAATGTAGATAGAACCAAAAATTTTCATTCGTCTTGTTTTCATTAACTCTTGAACGTATGACCAAATTTGGCAAATTTTTCCAGCAAAGTATTCTACTTATCGAATAAATGGAGATAAGACCAAAAAAATTATTGTTCTTCTTTTAACTGTTTTCTTATTTCTGAGGATAGCTCTTGAACGGATAACCGGATTTTGATCATTCTTTCAGTAAAGTGTTGTTCTCACCAAATAAGATGTAGACAAGATAAAAAAATAAATTCGTTGTTCAATTATTCTCTGATTTTGAGAAGATAACTGATGAACAAAAAAGCAGATTTTAAAAATTCTTTCTAAAAAGTATTGTATGTACTCATCGAATAAATGTAGACATGACCAAAAAAATCATTCGTTTGAACGGATAACCATATTTGGCAAATTCAGCAAAGTGTACTCACCGAATAGATACAGATAAGAAATAAAAAATTAAATTTGTAGTTCAATTGTTTTATAATTTTTTTGAAGAAACTCTTGAACGAAAGGAGAGATTTTGAAAATTTTTCCGGTACTCAATAAAGAGATGTAGATAAGATCAAAAAATAAACTCGCAGTATAATTAGTTTCATTTTTTTCTTAATGTGGACGAGTTACGAACAGTTTGAATATTTATACAGGGTGTTTCAAATTCGAGGCTCACCATGGGGATCTCGCTTATTAGAAGAGATAGAGGGTATGTTTAAATTTGGCACTTTTGCAGAATTTTATGGTGATTACATCCACTGAAAAAAATTACTTAAATTCATTGGTTTTCGAGTAAAGTAAAAAAAAAACTGAAAAAGCTGATTTTCGTTTTTTATTTATATCTCCGTTATTTGAGGAGATATTTAAAAATTGTAAAGACGTTCTTATAGCACTTTTTTATTATCTAATAGATGGCGTAAGGATTTTCTTTGTAACATGTTTCGTTTCTTTTCAACCATCATCAACTTTCTTATTTCTTATGGACGCCATATTTATTTTCTATCACATCTGAATGCCCAATTTTTTGTGATGACAACAATATAACATACCATACATTTAATTTCACTTTTATTGAAAATCTCTGTAGCGCTTACTAAAAATCATCCGCGCCATGAAATTAAAAACGGTTCAAAATCTGAATACCTCTTTGTTTGTTAAACAGTATTATTTTATATGAATAAAAATTCAGAAAAGCGAGATGTTACGTATTTTTTATTCAGTAAACAGAAATACAGAATTTGCTTGTCAAAAATATTTACAAATGTATACAGAAAGAAGGCAACTGCATCGAACATTTTTTTATGCAAATGAACAGTTATTTTGGACGATATAAACGATACAAAATTAAAAGTTCTTAAAAAATAAAATAATATGCAATAATAATAACTATAAGATAAATATGGAGATTATTAATTATAATTTATGTTAAAATAAAAAACCGTTTTCAGTAATACATAATTGAGCGCGTTTCTTAACATTATTTATTGCCCTATAAACACTTCTTCTGGAAATCGTATTGAAGGCATTCGTAATACCATCTCGGAGTTGTTCAACGTTCTGGTAAGTATGACGGTAGACTGTGTTTTTAATAAAACTCCCGAAAAAATATTCCAAGACACTCAAATCGGGCGATCTAGCTGGCCAAGCTACAATTCCGCCGTTCCAAATCCACTGATTTGGATACATTTGATTTAAATAATTGCGAAAATGTCTGGCATTGTGCGCTGGTGCACCATCTTGCTGCCACCAGAACTTCTGAAGTTGAATTAGAGGAACATTATCCAAATAATTAGAAATGTTTGTTTGAAGAAGATGTAAATATCGTTCACTGGTTAGAGACCCTTCGTACATAATTGGCCCAATTATATTTTCATCATAAATACCTGCCCAAACATTTACTCCAAAACGATGCTGTGGCCTAACACTTCAGACTTGTCTGGGATTTTCTGTTATCCAAAAATGTTAATTGTTGCGATTAAATACGCCACTATTTGTGAATTTGCATTCATCGGTCAAAATAATGTTTTTTAAAAAATCATCATCAGAGGAAAAGAGCTACTTAGATGTTTAATTGTTTTTAATTCCATGGCACCGATGATTTTTAGTAAGAGCTACAGAGATTGCCAATAAAAGTGTTTTAGACGATTATTTGTTCATTTACAAAATTAAATGTATATTATGTTATATTGTTGTCATCACAAAAAATTAAGCATTCAGATGTGACAAAAAATAAATATGGCGTCCATTAGAAATAAGAAAGTTGATGATGGTTCAAAAGCAATGAAACATGTTACAACTAGAAATCTTATGCCATCTATCAGATAATGAAAAAGTGCTAAAAGAATGTCTTTACCATTTTTAAATATCTCCTCAAATAACAGAGATATAAAGAAAAAACGAAATTCAGTTTTTTGGACTTAACTCAAAAACAAAAGAATGTAAGTAATTTTTTCCAGTGGATTATTAACCAGCACAAAATTCTGCAAAAGTGCCAAATTTAAATATACCCTCTATCTCTTCTAATAAGCGAGATCCCCATGGTGAGCCTCGAATTTGAAACACCCTGTATATGCAGGCTGCTTTTCGAATTGTTTTAAAACCTTTTCAACATGATCTTACGCATCCTTTTTGGTCCCGTCGATACCACCCAGTCCTGCCTCTCAGACCCTGGGGGTGGCATGATTTTTCAATAAAACGAAAACGCGCTGAATCAGAAGTATATTGGCGTGCGCACAATGAAGTAGCGGCCATGTTTTTTGCATTTATAAAAATATTCCAAAGAGACTGTATGTCTTGCTTTTTGAATGTTTGAGTGTTTGCTCGGCTCTCTTTGCCAAAAAAGTGCAGTTTCAGGTAAACAAAAATCGCACAAAACAGAGCGTTTTAAAAATTTTACCATAGGCCTTAACTTATCACATGAAACATCCTCAAAAATGACTGGACCAGTTTCGAAGAATTGGAATGAATCTTGCGGCTTCAGTCGTTCGCCGCCCCCGTGTTCACTTTTACTCCAGGAAGGTCCGTCAATGATCCAATCCATGGATCTACAATATTACTAGCCACATATTTTTTGATTTGGAGCCCTCAGAACGAGATATAACTTTTCATGGGTCATGACCAAATTCGTAGTAGGACATGTAAACTCAAATCGCATGGGGGCGTTTTTTTTTTAATTTTCACCAAAAACTCTACGTTTCATATGAAGCAGCGAGTGGACCATCTCCACGTATCTTGGTTTTGGAGCCTAGAGAGATTTCGGGTCTTGATTCTTCTTTCAAGGAAGAATTTTTTTCTTTCAAAGTGGAAGAGCTGAAATGTTTAGGCTTAGTAGAGGGTACGACCAGCTTTCATTTGTATTTTTTTCTAAATTTTTGGAACACCCTCTAGAGTCTAGGGTTCTAGGTCGCATCATTTGGCACGTGTTCCACACAAATAACAAAAATACATTCGTTCGTCAGCCTTTAGAGCCGCCATTTTTAAATTAGAAAAATAAATTAAAAAATGTGCCTTTTTAGTTTAACCCTTTGGGTCTCAGGGGTCGTTGCAAGCACATGGTCGAAAAAAGCCAAACTGCGCAAAAAACGCTTGTCTTTGTCGATTGCAAAGAGGCCAGACAAAAAAGGTCAATAACGCGATCGGTTAATTTGCATAAATAACAATTAAAACAATTTTTCTTTTAATTTGTCGTTCTGAAAACTATTTGTTTGAAAACTTTCTTTGTGTGACTTCTGGGAACGGAGCTATAAGACTTGTAGAAAATAGTGCTACGTCCAAATTTTTCAACAAAGTTTTACTTTTGACAAATATATTTTTTTATAAACATATGGTCGTTTACACTAGACGGCTTCCAGTAATACTAAACATTCCATGAAGACTTCATCAGTAACTTTAATTATTTGAATAAATTATAGACAACGTTACGTGTTGCATAAGCATGAAAAATATTCAGGATATATTTCGTCTTTATTAAAATTATTTAATTATTTGGTTTAGGATACACAATTTTTTAAATATAATAATGATTGGTTTGAAAATGAAAAGCGGTCAAAATTTTCATCGTCTGAAGCGTGACGACGTGTCGAAACGCTTTTGGCATCGAACACATCCGATCTGGTGTCGGCCGCTTAAATCGAAACTTTCTTTTCGTAAAAATTACAGTGCCAGGACCGGTCCGATGATAATTTCCCGTCAGTTTTGGGCGGCGCGGCGCGGCGGTGGGGATTTGCTTTCCTTGTGAAAGTGAGAGTTTATTTGTGTCTCGCTCGCCCAGCGACGACAACATTTATTTCGACGGTTTAAAAAAAATCACGAAACGCACCATTGTGAAGAGGTATTAATCACCTCTTAGCGCTTAATTATCGCTGAGCATAAATTACCTTCGTTAAGGCTGCCTAGGAAATTGGTTCGGTTTTCATCCGGTAATTAGCGCCTAGAACTTTTACTTTACGTTTATGCGCTCAAGCCGATTTCGGTATCACACTAACTTTATTTAACATTTGATAAAGTACAGTCTGTTCGTTATACCGTGATAAATTTGTCGTATACTCAGCGATGCGCCGTGGCAAAATAGGCTCCACCCCTTTAACTCTTTGTTGCATATTTAATATAAGTTACAAATGAAAAAAATTGGTAGTATTATTTTTCGATCTATCTCTTAATTAAATTTGTTTTCTTCTATAACTACGTAGGAATGCCGCGCAAATTTTCTTTTTTGGAAAATGTGTCGCGAGTGTAAAAATTCTAATCTATCCTATAAAACAGATTTTATTATGTCTTGTCTACCTGGACCAATACACCATCGTCATTGGTCGCTGGGTGGCCGGCCCTACTATCTTCGTTTTAAAATTTACTTTTAGGTGGAGATGGACTGCGACTCCATTTTTTTTCAAGAGTGTCGGCCAGATAACCATGACTCTTGCTCTAAAAGTTTTAACTCTTCAGCTTTTAAAGAAAAAAATACGTCTGCCATAAAAGCAAAATTCGTACTTGAAAAAAGGGGCCAGGCCAAATAACGCGCTTTGGAAGGGTAGCGGGTGTTTCAAAATGTTTAAAAAAATTACGGAGCAAGGCTAGTTGTATCCCGAACCCACCCTAAAAGTTTCAACTCTCCAATTTAAATAGAAAAAAATACGTCCTTGAAAGAAATAAAACAAATTCTAGGGTAGACCAAATAACGCGCTCTGGAGGGGTGGGGGGTGTTTGAAAATTTTTGAAAAAATTACGGATCATGGCTCGTCCCACCCCCTACCCACCCTTAAAGTTTCAACTCATAGGTTTCCATAGAAAAAATACGTCCTTAAAAAGGAAAAACGAACTCGGGGGGTGCAAATGAAACGTAAGAGTAGTTTCAAAAACTTTGAAAAAATTCCCAATGAAAACCGGTTATATCCTCTGGCATCCCTGAAAGTTTCAGGTTTTCAATTGGAAAAGAAAAAAATACGTCCTCAAAAGAAAAAAATGGTGATGTGGCCATCATGTTACTTTTTCCGATGGTATCATCATTTATATTTACACTTTCATGGTTTATTTTCTATTTACATCATATTTTAAATGTACATCGAGCGTTTTGTAGACTCGCATGAAACTGACGTTTAAAACGTTAAAATTATGAAAGATAGAAAAATTTTACTTTAAATTCAAAAACTCAGTTTATTCAAAAACTAAAGAGATTTCGAAAAAAAAATTGTTTAAAAGTTGTTCATTTGTTCAAATGAAGCGTAAGGGTAGTTTGAAATTTTTTGAAAAAATCCTAATTAAAGCCAGTTATATCCTTTGGCAACCCTGAAAGTTTAAGCGTTTCGAATTGAAAAGAAAAAAATAAGTCTTTAAAAGAAGAAACGAACGAACTCGGAGGTGCAAATGAAGTATAAGGGTAGTTTCAAAAATTTTGAAAAAATTCACAATACAAGCCGGTTTTATCCTCTGGCATCCCTGAAAGTTTCAGCTTTTCGAATTAAAAAGAAAAAAAATAAGTCTTTAAACGAAGAAACGAACGAACTCGGAGGTGCAAATGAAGTATAAGGGTAGTTTCAATTTTTTTTTTTAAATTCACAATGCAAGCCGGTTTTATACTTTGGCATCCCTGAAAGTTTCAGCTTTTCAAATTGAAAAGAAAAAAATAAGTCCTTAAAAGAAGAAACGAACGAACTCGGAGGTGCAAATGAAGTATAAGGGTAGTTTCAAAATTTTTGAAAAAATTCACAATGCAAGCCGGTTTTATCCTCTGGCATCCCTGAAAGTTTCAGCTTTTCAAATTGAAAAGAAAAAAATAAGTCCTTAACAGAAGAAACGAACGAACTCGGAGGTGCAGATGAAGTATAAGGGTAGTTTCAAAAATTTTGAAAAAATTCACAATGCAAGCCAGTTATATCCTCTGGCATCCCTGCAAGTTTCAGCTTTTCAAATTGAAAAGAAAAAAATAAGTCCTTAAAAGAAAAAACGAACGAACTCGGAGGTGCAAATGAAGTATAAGGGTAGTTTCAAAAATTTTGAAAAAATTCACAATACAAGCCGGTTTTATCCTCTGGCATCCCTGAAAGTTTCAGCTTTTCGAATTGAAAAGAAAAAAAAAGTCCTTAAAAGAAGAAACGAACGAACTCGGAGGTACAAATAAAGTATAAGGGTAGTTTCAAAAATTTTGAAAAAATTCACAATGCAAGCCAGTTATATCCTCTGGCATCTCTGAAAGTTTCAGCTTTTCAAATTGAAAAGAAAAAAATAAGTCCTTAAAAGAAGAAACGAACAAACTCGGAGGTGCAAATGAAGTATAAGGGTAGTTTCAAAAATTTTGAAAAAATTCACAATGCAAGCCGGTTTTATCCTCTGGCATCCCTGAAAGTTTCAGGTTTTCGAATTGAAAAGAAAAAAAATAAGTCCTAAAAGAAGAAACGAACGAACTCGGAGGTGCAAATGAAGTATAAGGGTAGTTTCAAAATTTTTGAAAAAATTCACAATGCAAGCCAGTTATATCCTCTGGCATCCCTGAAAGTTTCAACTTTTCGAATTGAAAAGAAAAAAAATAAGTCTTTAAAAGAAGAAACGAACGAACTCGGAGGTGCAAATAAAGTATAAGGGTAGTTTCAAAAATTTTGAAAAAATTCACAATGCAAGCCGGTTTTATCCTCTGGCATCCCTGAAAGTTTCAGGTTTTCGAATTGAAAAGAAAAAAAATAAGTCCTTAAAAGAAGAAACGAACGAACTCGGAGGTGCAAATGAAGTATAAGGGTAGTTTCAAAAATTTTGAAAACATTCACAATGCAAGCCAGTTATATCCTCTGGCATCCCTAAAAGTTTCAGTTTTTCGAATTGAAAAGAAAAATAATAAGTCTTTAAAAGAAGAAACGAACGAACTCGGAGGTGCAAATGAAGTATAAGGGTAGTTTCAAAAATTTTGAAAAAATTCACAATGCAAGCCGGTTTTATCCTCTGGCATCCCTGAAAGTTTCAGGTTTTCGAATTGAAAAGAAAAAAAATAAGTCCTTAAAAGAAGAAACGAACGAACTCGGAGGTGCAAATGAAGTATAAGGGTAGTTTCAAAAATTTTGAAAAAATTTCCTATGCAAGCCGGTTATATCCTCTGCCATCCCTGAAAGTTTCAGCTTTTCAATGTGAAAAGAAAAAATAAATCACTAAAAAAAGAAAAACGACAAACCGGGTGACGCGCTCTGGAAGGGTAGGGGGTATTTGAAAAATTTTGAAAAAAATAGAGAAGAAGTCTCATCTTACCCCGAACCCCCCCTAAAAGTTTCAACTCTCCTGTATAAATAGAAAAAAATAAGTCCTCCAAAGAAATAAAAAGGAAAGAGAAAAATGTCCGGGGTGGGCCGAATAACGCGCTCTGGAGGGGCGGGGGGTGGTCGGAAGGTCCTGAAAAAAATTAGGGATCACGGCTTGTCTCACCCCCCGCCTACCCTGAAAGTTTTATCTCTTCGATTTCCATAGAAAAAAATACGTCCCCGAAAGTACGTCCGAAAGTAAAAAAGGGGGCGTGGCCCAATTGGGGCAAAAATTCAAAAATCGGGCACCGAGCGTCGCTTTGAAATCGTTTTTAATTTCTGAAAAATACGACCGCCACCCTCCCGCTCGGTCGCCGACCGACTTCTGATCCGGCGCGTTTTGATGTTTTTTTTTTTCGATTTTCAAAAATTCGCCCCGGGGGTTGTGCTGGTTCTAGAGGGGTGGGGGTGGTCGAGATTGACTCGATAGATAATTTTACACAAACTGAGAATTATTTTTAGCGTACCTTAAACCGCGCTCTCTGGGGGTGGGGGTTGATGCCCAAAATCTAATAGTTTTTTTACCTTTTGGCGCCCTCTATACTCTAATTTCAACTCTCTGCGCCTTTTACTTTTTTCACTATTCAAGTTTTTAAAACTCAATTAGTAGATATAAATAATAAAAAATAAAAAATCATTTTAAGTTACTAATTGGACTCCATACTAACAATTAGCTTGTGCCATCGATTTGAAATAATTCTGTAAATGTTTATTACGTTATTCATGAACTGCTTAAGATTACAATAAAACTTGCCAATATGACAGAAGCTAAGACAGCAGTTTTCCACTCCATGACCATTCTCGACCAAGACAATTTTTGATGTCACGGTGTGTTCCAAAAGCCTGATGCGACCAACCGCTATAATGAACGTATCGTTTAGCTTTAAATGCGCTGCTACCATAAACCAAAGTAATGACCATTAAACCATATTTCTAATTAGCGCGGTGCGACTAATGAACGAGGCGCGAAAAACGGTTTCATTTCCGCGTCCGCGCGCTCTCGCGCTGAAAGTGAATTTTGAAATAATCGTTACTCGGCCATATTGTGTTCAGGACGATTCTTCGCCGAGATAAATCCTCTCTCATGGAAGATGCTAATTAGGCATTATTATAAAATGTTCGTTATTACGCAAGCTTGTGAATTAAAGAGAAAGTAAACAGCGGCGGTTAATGCATGCGCACACGAGGAAAAATTCTTGTGCAAATATCAGAGTTTGTGGATATTTGCATCTCCGGCTGTATGGTATGCTGGTTCCTAAGAATTTTTGGTGAAATTTAGAGAGGAATTTTTATGATGATACGTTTTAATAAACAAAAATCGTAGATTTCGATTAGTGGTTTGATGAAGAGAATTATTGCTGCAGTTACTACGGGGTAATAGATTATTAAACTGAATTGAAAAATTCATAAGTGATATTATAATTTACTTAACTTTACACGAATTCTACCGAAAGTGGGTATTTTCGGGACGATTTTTTTTTCACTTTCGGAACGATTTCTTTACGTTCGGGACGATTTTTGTTACTTTCGGAACGATTTGGTGGCCTTGACAAAAACATCAACTTTGTAATTAATTATGACAGCGCACGTCATATAACATTCGTATGTGTTTTTGCTTTTTACTTTCTCCGTTACGAAGTACGAGAAAGTATTGTGATCGTGATTTTTTGTTCAAATTTTTTTTTTACGGAAATATCCGTTTTGGGGTCCCTAGATGCCATTTCAACAATTTCTGGAATTTTTTTTTTGTGTCAGTGTGTGTGTGTGTCTGTCTGTGCACGCTGAAGCTCAAAAACTAATAAAGCAATTGATATGAAACTAAGAACATCCGTCTTATTTGATAATCTGAAGAATTGAAAAGCTTTTGGTAAAATTTTGTACACCGGAAGTGGGCGTTTACCTCAACTGTTTTTTGTTTTTTGCCAATATTTTCTTAAATATGAAAAATATCACAAAAACATTTAAACAAACTTTGAAGACAACAAAGAAATGAACATCTTTAGCTTGAAAATATTTTTCATAAAATCATTGTTATTCGAGAAAAAGATTTATTTTTATTTTAATTTTGGTTTATAATTATAAAACGATAATAGTTACAGCAAATTTATGTTAATAATAATTGAAGAGAATACTAAAATGAACAACTTACAAAGAATAAGTTTTTTTCGAAATCCCTTTATTTTTGAGTAAATTGAGTTTTTATATTTGAAGTATAATTTTTCCATCTTTCATAATTTTGACGTTTTAAACGTCAGTTTCCTCCGAGTTTACAAAGCGCTCGATGTACATTTAAAATATGATTTCATTTGAAAATAAACCATGAAAGCGGAAATATAAATGATACCATCAAGTCGGAGAAAGTAACATGATGGCCACATCACCATTTTTTAACATACAAAACGGCTGCAGAAAAATTATTGTACGTAACGCGTGATTTTACGGGACTCGCAAGATTCCAGGACGAACCGTCTACAACTCATCCCGTAAAATGTCACTTTTGGAACTTGTTACGTAAATTACTATTTTTCACAGTGGGCATTCGGGGCAAAGTAAGTTATGCACAGTCATGATCACTGGTATAGGTATTATATCATCACTGGCTTGGTACTTTCGTACAGAAAAGTACGGTGATCGTGATTTTTTTTTTTAATTCGAAAATTTAATGGAAATTAAAATGGGATTTCGACTATTTTTATCTGTCTGTCTATGGGCGCTATATCTCAGAAACTTATATAGGCAGTGAAATGAGACTTTAAACATCAGACAATTTGATAAACTAAGATGGTTTTGGTTAAATTCCAAAAACCGAAAGTGGGTTAACCGTTTTATTATTTTTTCCAAAAATAATTTTAAATTCCAAAAATCACAAGAATTATACCTGTTAAAGATAACAAAAAACTGCATATAGTTTATGAATAAATGTATTTTATTTAATGACTAATGTTCGAGAAAAACTAAAAATTTTTTTTTTTTAAAGTTTGGTCTATAATTATAAAATTATGATATACAGGGTGTATTTGAAATAACGAACAGGCTCGCATCCACAAAGAGATTATATTATTTTTAAACAATATTCACAATTATTTTGTTTATAATGAACTTGAGGACTGTTTATCTTTTACAAAAAAAAAAAACGTTGCGATACCACTTCAAATTTCGAAGGCAAGAAATCAGATCTCGCGTTTTAAATAAACAAACACACATTCCATGCAGACCTAATCAAATGAGAAAAGCATCGGTTCTCAAAATATTTAAAAAAGCTCAAAAAAATTATTAATTTTTTTCGAATAAATTTTGACGCAAATGGGTTCACAAATATTTTGTGTATGTGCTCTTAAATGCCTATTCGTTATTTCAAATACACCCTGTATACAGACAAAAATTGCCTAAATGAACTCAACAACTTATAACGAAATCCCACCACTTTTTGAAAAACTAAAACAACGATAAATATGCAAAATAACAACAAAAAATTCGCTCAAAACAGCGAACAAAATGATTAAAAATACAGTGACGCCTAAATGGAATATATTCAGTAAAACTGAAGTAAACTCGCATAGTGCGGGGATGCGCCGTCTTGCTGAAACCGTATTGTATTATATGGAAGGTCAAGATCATTTTTGTTTGGAAAAGTTGCTACAAGTGCTGGAACAAGGTCATTTTGCAAAAGCTCTAAATATCGAGTTCTCACTTCCAATTGTCATTTACTCTAAATATTTCTTATGTAAAATGGCAACATTTTTATACTTTCAGTTCGACAATAAAAAGATCTCTCAAAATCAAGAACAAAAACCATTTAAAACAAAATGGCTGACGTCTAACTAAAAAAAATGACGACTGAAAATCGACTTTCATGCAAAAAAGTGTATTTTTATAAAAGAAAATCGACTGTTCGTAGAGTTTTACATCGCGATTTTTCAACCTGCTTTTAACTTTTGTCTTCATGAAAATATTTTAATAAAGTTGTGAGATATGATAGTGTATTAAAACAATTTTAATTTAATAACTAGAAGCAAAAAGACTTTTTTGAATACCGTTTGCTAAAAATTAAAATTTAAAATTTAGAAGAGATTGTCGCAGAGTCGTAATTAAAAATGTATTTATTGTAAATTTAGACAGTATCACCACGATTGCAGTTGTTTTTTATACAATTTTAAAGGTACAATGTACAATTTTCACAACTGCATTTTCTGTTGACATCAAATTTTTCAAAATTCAGGGATGGGGTATTTGTAGTTTTTACAAAATTATAACTTTCTATGCATTATGAGTAAATTTAGTAAATTTCAAGTCGATAGCAATTGTTTCTTTTATATTTATGAAGCCATTAAAATTTTTACAATTTTTCATAATTTCGTGTGCTCTTCAAAGTATCACAAAATTTGATGATGCTTTTCCGGCAATTAAAATCTCGAATGGATTTTGAGTAATTTGGAGTTTTAAATCGATGGCATTTGTTTTTATATTTATTTAAAGCCATAACATTTGTTCATGATTTTTTGTAGTAATTTCACGTATTAATTATCACAAAATATGCTAATGGTGTGTATGTAGTTTTTCACGTAATAATAATCACGAATGATTTTTTCATAATTTTGGAAAGAAATTTGGTTAAGTCAAAGACAATTGTTTTTATATTTTTTTGAAACCATTCATTTTTTTACAATTTATCATAATTACGCGCGCTGTTCAGATAAAAGTCTCACAAAATTTGGCGAAGGTGTGTATCTAGATTTTCACGAAATCATAATCTTGAATGAATTTTGAGTGATTTTGCAGAATTTCAAATAGATGGCATTTGTTTTTATATTTATTTCAAGCCACCACAGTTATAACAATTTCTCATGATTATTCGCACTAATTTCATGTATTATCACAAAATATGGTGATGGTGTGTATGCAGTTTTTCACGTAATAATAATCTCGAATGATTTTTCAATAATTTTGGAAAGTTTTTAACTCAAAGACAATTGTTTTTATATTTCTTTGACACCATTAAAATTTTTACAATTTTTCATAATTACGCGCGCTGTTCAAATAAAAGTGTCACGAAATTTGGTGATGGTGTGCATCTAGATTTTCCCGAAATCATAATCTTGGATGAATTTTGAGTCATTTTGCAGAATTTCTAATCGATGGCATTTGTTTTTTATAATTATTTCAAGCCACCACAATTATAACAATTTTTCATGATTTTTCGCACTAATTTCACGTATTATCACAAAATATGGTGATGGTGTGTATGTATTTTTACAGGTAATAATAATCTCGAATGATTTTTGAATAATTTTGGAAAGTTGTAACTTAGAGATGATTGTTTTTATATTGTTTTGAATCCATTAAAATGCTTACAATTTTCATAATTACGCGCGCTGTTCAAATAAAAGTCTCACAAAATTTCGTGATGGTGTGTATCGACATTTTCACGAAATCATAATCTTGAAAGAATTTTGAGTCATTTTGCATAGTTTCAAATCGATGGCATTTGTTTTTATAATTATTTCAAGCCACCAGAGTTATAACAATTTTTCGTGATTTTTCACACTAATTTCACGTATTATCACAAAATATGGTGATGGTGTGTATGTAGTTTTTCACGTAATAATAATCTCGAATAATTTTTGAATAATTTTGGAAAGTTTTAACTCAAAGACAATTGTTTTTATACTTTTTTGAAACCATTAAAATTTTTACAATTTTTCATAACTACGCGCGCTGTTCAAATAAAAGTGTCACAAAATTTGGTGATGGTGTGTATCTAGATTTTCACGAAATCATAATCTTGAATGAATTTTGAGTGATTTTGCAGAGTTACAAATCGATGGCATTTGTCTTTATATTTATTTCAAGCCACCACAATTATAATTATAATTTCATGATATTTCACACTAATTTCACGTATTATCACAAAATATGGTAATGGTGTGTATGCAGTTTTTCACGTAATAATAATCTCGAATGATTTTTGAATAATTTTGGAAAGTTTTTAAGTCAAAGACAATTGTTTTTATATTTTTTTGAAACCATTAAATTTTTAAATTCAAAAAACGAAATATAGCCTGAATATATAAATATTCAACCTGTTCGTAACTCTGCAAGCAAAATTAGGTCTTACTAAGACTATAAACAATTTTTTACAATTTTTCATAATTACGCGCGCTGTTCGAATAAAAGTGTCACAAAATTTGGTGATCGTGTGTATCGAGATTTTAACGAAATCATAATCTTGAATGAATTTTGAGTGATTTTGCATAGTTTCAAATCGATGGCATTTGTTTTTATATTTATTTCAAGCCACCTTAATTATAACAATTTTTCATGATTATTCGCACTAATTTCACGTATTATCACAAAATATGGTGATGGTGTGTGTGTAGTTTTTCACGTAATAATAATCTCGAATGATTTTTGAATAATTTTGGAAAGTTTTAACTCAAAGACAATTGTTTTTATATTTTTTTGACACCATTAAATGTTTTACAATTTTTCATAATTACGCGCGCTGTTCAAATAATAGTCTCACAAAAACTTGGTGATGGTGTGTATCGAGATTTTCACGAAATCATAATCTTGAATGAATTTTGAGTGATTTTGCAGAGTTTCAAATCGATGGCATTTGTTTTTATATTTATTTCAAGCCACCACAATTACAACAATTTTTTATGATTTTTCGCACTAATTTCACATATTATCATAAAACATGGTGATGATGTGTATGTAGTTTTTCACGTAATAATAATCTCGAATGATTTTTGAATAATTTTGGAAAGTTTTTAAGTCAAAGACAATTGTTTTTATATTTTTTTGAAACCATTAAAATTTTTACAATTTTTCATAATTACGCGCGCTTTTGAAATAAAAGTGTCACTAAATTTGGTGATGGTGTGTATCCAGATTTTCACGAAATCATAATCTTGAATGAATTTTGAGTAATTTTGTAAAGATTGAAATCGATGGCATTTGTTTTCATATTTATTTCAAGCCATCAAATGTATAACAATTTTTCACGATTTTTCGCACAAAATATTTCACAAAATATGTCTATGGTGTGTATTCAGTTTTTTACGTAATAATGACCTTGAATGATTTTTGAATAATTTTGGAAAGTTTTACGTTGACGATAATTGTTTTTATATTTGTTTGAAACCATTAAAATTATTACAATTTTTACAGTTTCACGCGCTATTGAAATAAAATGAACCCAAAATTTGGTGTTGGTGGTGTATATCTAGCCTTCACGAAATAATAATCTAGAATACATTTTGAGAAATTTTGCAAAATTTCAAATCAATGGTTTTTATATTATATAACTCACATACAGTGGTCCAAAAAAGTAACGTGTGGGCAGGTATGACAGACAATCACATTTTAGGGCTCTTCTTGATAGACGACGGTAACTCAAGCAAGTTGGTCTTTTGTTAAATGAAGAAAATGGCGGCAATATTTTCCTCACACGATGGGGTACCATCACATTGGGCTGCAGAAGTAACGGAATTTTTAAATTTCTAGATATGTGGATAGGACGATATGGTCCTTATAAATGCCCCCTTAACAGCCCTCTTTCAATGCTTGAGTTATTTAGCACAAAAAATATGTGATCTAAGAGAATTGAAAAATAATTTTTAAACAATTTCTACAATTTTTTATTTATTTTAGAAAATGCTCTAATTTGAACGCAATTAAAAAATGCACGTTTAAGCAGTTATAACCCATTTAAAATTTATTGGAATTTAAAAAGTTGATTATATTCTCGAAACATAATATTTGGGAGTTGTATGAAATTATTTCAGAATTTTTAAACAATTTATATTATTTTTTATTTTAGAAAATACTCAATTTTGAACGCAATTAAAAAATGCATTTTTAACTACGAACAGATGACCCATTAAAAAATTATTGTAATTTAAGAAGTTGATTATATTCTTTAAATATAATAATTTGGGAGTTGTGTGAATTATTGCAGAATTTTTAAAGAATTTCTACTATTGTTTTTAAATTTATTTTAGAAAATGCTCAATTTTGAAAGCAATTAAAAAATGCTTGTTTAGCAACGAACAGTTATAACCCATTAAAAAATTATTATAATTTAAGAAGTTGATTAAATTTTTAAAATATAATAATTTGGGAGTTATATATAATTATTTCAGAATTTTTTAAAAATGTCCACTATTTTTTATTTATTTTAGAAAATGCTCAATTTTAAACCCAATTGCCTTGAAATTGTCTAAAGCCACTGAAACAATACTTTATTTAACTTTCGGTGAAAGCAAGAAATACAAGAAAATCAAAACTTACGAAAAAGGAAAATCCGTTCGAGGCGTTTTGGCGGTTAATATGTAACCTAGATGATGATTGTTTGCTTCCCTCAGATTGATGGAAAAACACAAACACCAACACACACAAATCCTGAAGATGTATCACAATACCCGGGCACTAAAACTTTCGAAAAATAAAAATTCCGAACCAGAACAAACGTCTTACGCGGCCACGATCAACGAACTGAATTGATATCAACAGGTGAGCCGTGGATTGGTGATAAGAATTTAATGTCGTCTCGAAAGGAGAAAAAAATACGAATATTTTGATAATCTTCAATCGCCCGGGGCAGATTAAAAACTGGTCGAATTTTAACACGGAGGTCGAGATAAGATGGACATTAGAAACACTGCTAATTATTTGCTTCACGAGGATCTTAAGAAGTTGATTATATTCTTAAAATATAATGATTGCGGAGTTGTGTAGAATTATTTCAGAATTTTTAAACAAGTTCTACAATTTTTTATTTGTTTTAAAAATACTTTATCCCCAGGTGTCGACAATTTGGGATGGCTCTACCATCGACTAAATCAAAATGTAGATTGAATGTAATACTTACTATAATTACTATACAGTAAGTGTTACATTCAATCTATATTATGGATTACCGCGTAGTAACGGTCGCAACCATCATCATGTATAAATTAAAATAATCATACTGCAAATAAAAGTATTATTGTTGATGGATGCATCTGGAGAACAGGAAACAAATTATTCAAATGACGGCTTTGCATGATAAACCCATGCATCATTCTCCAATTGTTAATTTTCAATAACTTATTGTAACTACTGCAATTTCATTTTCGATTAACTATCCGTTTGATTGTTGGCATCCGGTAGTGATATGGATGTGAAGCTTATGTCTTTTACAGTCGAGTAAAGATTTTCACTTTTTCGCGGTATTATTTTCCAAGAAGTTTATTAGGAGCGTGTTTTTCTTCCGTATTGCAGTCTGCGAACGTAATTATGTATAATGGGCTTTGTTAAAGTAAATCAGTTTTCACGCCAATGATTTAATGAAATTGTTACCTAAAATATAATCCGAATATATTTTATCTTCTAATTGTACATAAATTAAATTAAAAACTAGCTAAGAAGTTAATAAACGGGGAAGTCTGCATGAGAACTGGGAAATTATCGTGCTTGGGAAGGAAATGGTAATAAAGGTGGATTGCTGAGGAAGTATTTGAAAGAGGATGACAAGATTTTCTCTTTATTATTATATATTATGCAAGAGTATCCCGGTAGAGTATGTTCGTTTTTAAGAAATATTGTCATTTATTATTGTAAATTACAATTATTAGTTTCACTTCAAATATTATTTTTTTAATTATTTATTTACAAAAATTCAGAGGCGGCTCATTATTTAGAGCTGTAGTTTTAAGCTCGGCAAGAATTTTTAATTAATTCTTAAAACACTTTTTCGCCTGTTACTTTGGTCCAGGAAGATATATCGTTCTTTCTTTCTTCAAAAAAGGAGAGAGGTAGGGTATATTGTATACGTGGCTATAACATCAACATGCTCCACGAGCCGCCACTGGTTATAACTGTTCATAGTTAAACATGCATTTTTTAATTACGTTCAAAATTGAGCATTTTCTAAAATAAATAAAAAATAGTAGGAATTGTTTAAAAATTCTGAAATAATTCAACACAACCCACAAATTATTATATTTTAAGAATATAATCAACTTCTTAAATTCTAATAAAGTTTTATTGGGTTATAACTGTTCTTAGTTAAACGTGCATTTTTTAATTACGTTCAAAATTGAGCATTTTCTAAAATAAATAAAAAATAGTAAGAATTGTTTAAAAATTCTGAAATATTTTTACACAACTCCCAAATGATTATATTTTAAGAATATAATCAACTTCTTAAATTCCAACTATTTTTTAATGAGTTATAATTGTTTGTTGTTAAACAAGCATTTTTTAATTTCGTTCAAAATTGAGCATTTTCTAAAATAAATAAAAAATAGTAGAAATTGTTTAAAAATTCTGAAATAATTCTATACAACTCCCAAATTATCACATTTCAAGAATATAATCAACTTCTTAAATTCCAACATTTTTTTAAAGGGTTATAACTGTTGTGTAAAAATTCTGAAATAATTCTACACAACTCCCTAGTTATTATATTTTAAGAATATAATCAACTTTTTAAATTCCAATAATTTTTTAATGGGTTATAACTATTCGTAGTTAAACGTGCATTTTTTAATTGCGTTAAAAATTGAGCATTTTCTAAAATGAATAAAAAATAGTAGAAATTGTTTAGAAATTCAGAAATAATTCTACACAACTCTCAAATTATTATGTTTTAAGAATATAATCAACTTCTTAAATTTCAATAATTTTTTAATGGGTTATAACTGTTCTTAGTTAAACGTGCATTTTTTAATTGGGTTAAAAATTGAGCATTTTCTAAAATAAATAAAAAATAGTAGAAATTGTTTAAAAATTCTGAAATAATTCTACACAACTCCCAAATTATTATATTTTCAGAAAATAATCATCTTCTTAAATTCCAATATTTTTTTAATGGGTTAAAACTGTTCTTAGTTAAACGTGCATTTTTTAATTGCGTTCAAAATTGAGCATTTTCTAAAATAAATAAAAAATAGTACAAATTGTTTAAAAATTCTGAAATATTTCTACACAACTCCCAAATTATTATATTTTCAGAAAATAATTAACTTTTTAAATCCCAATAATTTTTTAACGGGTTATAACTGTTTTTAGCCAAACGTGCATTTTTGAGTTGATCATTTTCTAAAATAAATAAAAAATATTAAAAATTATTTAAAAATTCTGAAATAATTCTATACAACTCCTTAATTATTATATTTTAAGAATATAATCAACTTCTTAAATTCCAATATTTTTTTAACGGGTTATGGCTGTTCTTAGTTAAACGTGTATTTTTTTGAGTTGTGCATTTTCTAAAATAAATAAAAAATATTAAGAATTGTTTAAAAATTCTGAAATAATTCTATACAACTCTTTAATTATTATACTTTAAGAATATAATCAACTTCTTAAATTCCAATAATTGTTTAACGGGTTATAACTGTTTTTAGTAAAACGTGCATTTTTTTGAGTTGATCATTTTCTAAAATAAATAAAAAATATTAATTTTTTTTTTTAATTCTGAAATAATTTTGTTCAACTCCTTAATTATTATATTTTAAGAATATAATCAACTTCTTAACTTCTAATAATTTTTTAACGGGTTATAACTGTTCTTGGTTAAACGTGCATTTTTTTGAGTTGAGCATTTTCTAAAATAAATAAAAAATAGTAGAAATTGTTTAAAAATTCTGAAATAATTCTACACAATTCCCAAATTATTATGTTTTAAGAATATAATCAACTTCTTAAATTCCAATAATTTTTTAATGAGTTATAAATGTTTATTTTTAAACAAGCACTTTTTAATTTCGTTCAAAATGGAGCATTTTCTAAAATAAATAAAAAATAGTTGAAATTGTTTAAAAATTCTGAAATAATTCTACACAACTCCGAAATTATTATATTTTAAGAATATAATCAACTTCTTAAATTCCAACAATTTTTTAATGAGTTATAATTGTTTATTGTTAAACAAGCATTTTTTAATTGCGTCCAAAATTGAGCATTTTCTAAAATAAATAAAAAATAGTTGAAATTGTTTAAAAATTCTGAAATAATTCTACACAACTCCCTAATTATTATATTTTAAGAATATCGTAAACTTCTTAAATTCCAACAATTTTTTAATGAGTTATAATTGTTTGTTGTTAAACAAGCATTTTTTAATTGCGTTCAAAATTGAGCATTTTCTAAAACAAATAAAAAATAGTAGAAATTGTTTAAACATTCTAAAATAATTCCAATGACTATATTTTCAGAAAATAATCAACTTCCTAAATTCCAATAATTTTTTAATGGGTTATAACTATTCTTAGTTAAACGTGCATTTTTTAATTGCGTTCAAAATTGGGCATTTTCTAAAACAAATAA
Organism: Ocypus olens; assembly: GCA_910593695.2. NCBI lineage: Eukaryota > Metazoa > Arthropoda > Insecta > Coleoptera > Staphylinidae > Ocypus > Ocypus olens. Next base: position 49,839,540 of record OU343050.1, on the reverse strand, counting down.
AAAATAGTAAAAATTGTTTAAAAATTCTGAAATAATTCTACACAACTCCTAAATTATTATATTATAAGCACATAATCAACTTTTTAAATTCCAACAATGTTTTAATGAGTTATAACTGTTCGTTGTTAAACGAGCATTTTTTAATTGCGTTCAAAATTGAGCATTTTCTAAAATAAATAGAAAATAGTAGAAATTGTTTAAAAATTCTGAAAAAATTCCATGCTACTCCAAAATGACTATATTTTTAGAAAATAATCAACTTCTTGAATTCCAACAATTTTTTTAATGAGTTATAATTGTTTGTTGTTAAACAAGCATTTTTTAATTGCGTTCATAATTGAGCATTTTTTAAAACAAATAAAAAATAGTAAAAATTGTTTAAAAATTCTGAAATAATTCCATGCTACTTCCAAATATTTTCAGAAAATAATCAACTTATTAAATTCCAATAAATTTTTAATGGGTTATAACTGGCATTTTTTAATTGCGTTCCACATGTTCCACGAGCCGCCACTGCAAAAATTAGCAATTATAGAATCCATATAGTAAAATTAATAATATAATTAAAAAGTGGGACAGTAGTAATTCCTAATAATAATAGTACCCATTGAAGTAGCAATACTTAACTCTAACATAAAGAAAATTTAAAATAAGAACATCTGTTAGTTCTTCGATGCATCGAAGCTTGTAGAAGAATTAATAGAAGAATTGTACAATTAATATATTCAAAGCACAGTAACTATTAAATAAACGAAATACATATGTCACTTAATTTATTTTCCAATGATTGAGGGTAATTCTTTTAAGTTTGCGTTTTTTAGTTTTGCCTTAACGGTTTTAATGAAACTTTTTGAACTGATGGCGGGATTTAGGGATAAATGATTAACACCATTTTCTATGCCCTTTACTACAGTAAAAACATAAAATATTGTATTTCATTTGTTCCCACAATTGATGTACCACATAGTAACGGTCGCCACAAACATTCCTCAAATCTTGGTATTAATAATTATAATAATACTTTTCTTTTATAAAATGTTTGTAATATGTATTTGGTTTATAGAAATTTAGAAATTAATAATAATTTATTTGCAGTTTAACCTTTACGAAATATAATGCATATTAGTAAGGTGTGAGCCACAGAATTTTGTTTCTGAGTTGACCATGCCTGGGAGAGAGAGAAACATAGCAGTCATGTCTGAGATTAATTCATTTTTTTAAATCTAATTTAATTGAACTAATCTAGTCTCGTGACGTAATAATATGCGACATTCCTCATTTATCTCATAGCCAACTCTGAAACAAAATTTTGTGACTCACACGATATATTACATAACAAGAGTTGTAAATGGTAAATTATCCGCAAGTGAAAAAAATTGCGTAGCAATATCCAATTCTTACCAAAATCAATTAACCAATAACCAATAATATAAACTTCTCATCCTACCATAGATTTGGGCTACTTTTACAAACGTGAATATACACAGTGATTCATCGTGGTGAAAGTTTAGGTGCGAAATTTCGGCGTTCGCACCTCACGAAACACGTCACGCGACGAGAACCAATAAATAAATCTCCGACAATTATCAACAACAAAAAATCACATCGCCAGACTAAACAGGAACTAAAGCGTAATAAAATTGTTGACTTCTAATAGCACCAAATTGACCTATAAGATAAAAATAGAGAAAAATGCAAACACATGTTTGCATTCATAAATACTGATCGCCATTACTACGGAACCTGTTTTATTCGCGTATAAAATTCTCTAACACCAAAGAGAATAAAAGAGAAACGATCAAGGAAATTTATGCATTCGTAATTAATGCATTTTTCAGGTGGCAATGTTAATTGAATTAATTATAATCATAATTACATTATGTGCCCCCGTATAAATAATTAATATGGGTTTACGAGTTAAAAATCTGTATGATGTCATTATTGGTAGGTAATTATTACAAGTGATAATGGTAAACAATGCAGCCAAAGATATGTAAATGTAAATGTTGCTTTTTTGTAAACACACACGTACCTATTACAATAAGTGTGCGTGTTTCGTAACGAGATTTTTGCATTTTTATTGCATGCGACTTGTGTCAACTTTTTTCTAAACTGATTTGCTTATTGAGTACATATTTCTTCTGTTTGAAATATGAGAATTTATAAATTATTGATTTATTATTGGCTTATCCCATCAGTGGATAACATCTGTTTTATTTGAATTTTGAGTGCTGAATTTTGTAGTTGGTTCATGGTCTAACATAACCTCATTTTCTTGTAACAGCACGAACCTGCTACAGAACTCGTGCTACGCCATGGAAACAGACAAATTACTAGAGATTACTCTTCTGTTGTTGAGGAGAACGTTAGTGCTTTCCAAAAGTATATTTATTTCCTGAAAATGGAGGATTTAACACTGCTGTTCATTGTAATTGGGATTTGTTACGGCATATTTGTAATGTTTTGCCTTATTAGAAGATTCTCCACAGAGCAGAAGGAAAGAAGAATCGATCAGGAGGAAGTCGAACTGCGAACTACATCATTGAATAAGGACAGTACTTCTGCAGGCAGCGCTGAGGCTCAACCGTAATTTTCCACAACTGCACAAATCCAAAATGCATGTTGCATTTGAGAAGAAATATGTTCTAAATTTTTGTAATAAATAAGAGATGGGCAAAGCTGCTACTTTAAAATCACGTCGCTACTTGTCATTGCTACTTTTTAATATCGGTGATTTTAAACTGTGACTGCGATTACGGTTGGTGAACATGCTAGAACTTGTTTTATGTTTAAATTTTAATCGAGTATCATATCATCGTAATCTAATTTAATTTCGAGGAACATGACCGAATTTTCCACGCATATTGACAATATAATGTTCTTTGGAAAACAATAAAAAATCAAAAATATGTTTTCTCTAGTTTTAGAATGATTTTCCCTTAACCCGCCATTGGTGACGCAAATTTGAGTTTGATCAATGGTGACGCAGGTCTCACGCACCGGGGTTTTCAATTGAAGATTTTTCCAAAACGTGTTACTAATAGTTCATGTTTTTTTTAAATTTATGCTCTTTGGCAATAAAACAAAGATATTTAATCAATTTAAGCTCTGCAATGCGGCAACTACTCGAAATTGCAAGAAGAAACAATAACGGAGAATAAAGTTATTCTAATTTTTTTACACACCCGGTCTCACAGACCAGTAGGGTCACCATTGGCGGGTTAATTGTAGAAGTGTGATTATTTTCGATCAAAAATAAACTTCGAGGACAATTACGGCAAATTTTCTCATTGCTGAATTTGGCATGCAAATTGAGAATTTAATGTTCTGTGGAAATTCATAAAAAAATTACTTACTTCGAGTTATTTTGACTTGATTGTGGAAGAGTGAGGATTTTATATCAAAAACTAACTACGAGGGCGATTGCTCAAAATTCCCTCAGTGAAAATTCACCAAATTTGGCACGCAGTTTAAAAATTATAATATTTTAAGAATATCAACTTCTTAAATTCCAACAATTTTTTAATGAGTTAGAATTGTTTGTTGTTAAACAAGCATTTTTTAATTGCGTTCAAAATTGACCATTTTCTAAAATAAATAAAAAATAGTAGAAATTGTTTAAAAATTCTAAAATAATTCCATGCTACTCCCAAATGACTATATTTTCAGAAAATAATCAACTTTTTAAATTGCAATAATTCTTTAATGGGTTATAACTGTTCTTATTTAAAATAAATAAAAAATAGAAGAAATAGTTCAAAAATTCTGAAATAATTCTACACAACTTCTAAATGATTATATTTTAAGAATATAACCAACTTCTTGAATTCCAACAATTTTTTAATGATTTACAATTGTTTGTTGGTAAACAAGCATTTTTTAATTGCGTTCAAAATTAAGCATTTTCTAAAATAAATGAAAAATAGTAGAAATTGTTTAAAAATTCTGAAATAATTCCAGGTTACTGCCAAATGACTATATTTTCAGAAAATAATCAACTTCGCAAATTCCAATAATTTTTTAATGGGTTATAACTGTTCTTAGTTAAACGTGCATTTTTTAATTGCGTTCAAAATTGAGCATTTTTTAAAATAAATAAAAAATAGTAGAAATTGTTTAAAAATTCTGAAATAATTCTACACAACTCCCAAATTATTATATTTTAAGAATATAATCAACTTTTTAAATTCCAATAATTTTTTAATGGGTTATAACTGTTCTTAGTTAAATGTGTATTTTTTAATTGCGTTCAAAATTGAGCATTTTCTAAAATAAATAAAAAATAGTAGAAATTGTTTAAAAATTAGCGAGTTATAATTGTTTGTTGTTAAACAAGCATTTTTTAATTGCGTTCAAAATTGAGCATTTTCTAAAATAAATAAAAAATTGTAGAAATTGTTCTTTGAAAATGAATCAAAATCCAGAAATGCGTCTTTCCTAGTTTTCGAGTTATTTTAATTCATGAACCTCATGATTTTACATCAAAAATTACTTTGAGAGTGAAATTCCGCTCGAAAATCCCCCACACGAACATTACGAAATTTGGTAGAAAAACTGTGAATTTAATCTTCTTTAGAAACCATTTGAAATCCAGAAATACATCTTTCCGGGCTAAAGGACTAGCTCGATGGCCCTTTCTAACATATGTATATTTTGTATGTATGTTGGAATAAAGTTCATGTATCTTTCCTAGTTTGCTTAAAATTAAAGTTGGAGGAACATGACCAAATTTACCAAGCAGATTCACATTTCAAGGTTCTTTGGAAATTAATAAAAATCCAAAAATATAACACCTTCCCTAGTTTTACAATGATCTTGAATTCATCGTACAAATGTGATGATTTACATCAAGAAATGAATTAGAGGGCGATTGCATCAAATTCCGAGTAGAACATCGCTGAATTTGACACGGAAATTGAGAATTTAATGTTCTTTGAAAAACAATAAAAATTAAAAATACGCCCTTTCCCTGTCCTCTAGTTATTTTGGTTTGGAGAATTAAATGTTCTTTGAAAATCAATCAAATTCCAATAATATGCCTTACTTAGTTTTTGAGTGATTTTAACTGAATCGTGAAAGTGATGATTTTACATCAAAAATTAACTTCAAGGACGATTATTAGGCGAAAGAACAACCATTTTGGTATATTTCGTTTTTTTTTTAATAATTAATTTATTACTATTGCGTATGAAAGTTATAATCATTAAAAAATGATATTACAAAAAATATTCCTCATAGCAAAAATATTGTACGCCGCCACTAATCGGCACAGTTGTTAATAATGGAGTAACAGGGTAATAGTCGCAGTTAGAGTAGCAGTCACAATTCGGGTAACAGTAATTTTAAATAGCATCACTTTTTGAGTAGCAATCGCTGTTTCAAAAGCACAATTTGGTTATCAGTTGAAATTTTAAGTAGCAATCATGGTTTAAGTTACAGTAACAGTGAAATCCATCTATTCGTAACAATAACGACATGTGATCTTTCACTAGCAGTGAATAATCACTGGTATGTAAAATACCGCCCACCCCTACCATGTAAATCAGTGACGGTTCGCGGGGTTTTTTCTGGTACGGCCGAGGAACAAGAGGTGGTAATACACATAGGTGCGGTCGCACAGCCAGCCGTCTCTGCAACTGACCCTACCTATCTGTATTGCCATCCTTGTTACCTCGGCCGTACTAGAAAAAACCCAGCGAACCGTCACTGATGTAAATGTAAAGTTCTGCATTCTCCCACTTGGTTTTAAATTTATTTTTTAAATAACTGGCACAAATTTTAATCAATCAAAATAGAATCTAACGGACCCTAAATTCTGAGATAATCGGAGTAATTTGAAACATTTCGTGATTTAAAGGAGAATCAATTTTTTTTATGTTTATTCATAATTTTTTTTTCGACTTTGCACCTGGCCTTGGTGATTAATAGCAGATATGAGTACTCAATATGTAGAACTTTTATGTATAAATATCAATTTATTTATTGTTATACTAAAGTAACACAATTTTTCCTTCTATAATTTTTTTCAATTCATCATTTTCGATCACAGCGAGTTTGAAGTTCGATTCCACGCCCTGCAAAATCATTTTTTCGATCTTATAAAATCCCAATTAATTAATTAATATTTGTTAGTATACATATGAGTTATAATTTATTTCATTTTATATGGTATACTAGGTCAATTTTATAATAAATATGAATTTGAAATTTAAATACAATACCCTGCAAAAAATGGGAGAATAAAGTAATAAATATTAAATCATATTTAGAAATGTCACCTTGTATTGGTCACAGTTTAGGCAGCAATCACTATAAAGGCAACCGTTGTGATTTTTAGGAGCAATGACATTTTAAGTAGCAATCGTACTTTAAGTAGCAGTTCAAGTTTAAATAGCGATGATTTTAAGTAGAAGTGATTTTAAGGAGTAGTGATTTTAAATAACAGTGATTTTAAGTAGCACTGACTTTAAGTATTCATGATTTTAAGTAACAGTAAATTTAAGTAACAGTGGGAGAATAAAGTAATGAATATTAAATAATACTCCTATTTAGAAATGTCACCTTGTAATGATCACAGTTTAGGCAGCAATCACTGTATAGGCAACCGTTGTGATTTTTAGGAGCAATCACATTTTAAGTAGCAATCGTACTTTAAGCAGCAGTTCAAGTTTAAATAGCAGTTATTTTAAGTAGAAGTGATTTGAAGTGGCAGTGATTTTAAGTAGCTGATTTTAAGTCACAGTGATTTTAAGAAGCAGTGACTTTAAGTATTAGTTATTTTAAGTAACAGTGAATTTAAGTAACAGTGAATTTAAGTAACAGTGAATTTAAGTAATTTAAGTCACAGTGATTTTAAGTAGCAGTGATTTTAAGTAACAGTGATTTTAAGTAGCAGTGATTTTAAGTAGCAGTGATTTTAAGTAGCCGTGAAATTCGCCTATTAGTAACAGTCACGACCTGTGATTACGATGTACGTAAAATATCACCCATTCCTACTAATTACTAAGATCCGATAAAACAGACGCTATCCACTAATACGTTAGAGCTAATAAAGAAATAAAAGTTAGATGACAGATAATAATTTTTATTGTAGTATTGATCTTACAAATTGGTTTCCAAAAGCTGCTTTAATTTAAAAAAAAAGAGTTAAAAGATCATCTTTAAAAAATGTTAAACGATAGGTTGTTATTTTCAGTGTTTTTTTTTCTCTTTGGCTTCTTAATATCATAACATTTTTAGAATGATTTTTTTTTATTCTTAATTTTAAGTTAAAATTTAAGTAAATAAATAAATTCTTTTGAGAAATCACGAATAAAGAAGTTTTTCATATGACGCTTTATACGAGGGGCGTTTGAAAACTCCGCGCAAAAATAAAAACTACTAACGTGTTTGGGGTAAACTTGTTTTTTTATTTTTCGACATGGTCTCCTTCTAGGCTTATACACTTCGTCCAACGATGTTTTAGTTTGTTGATCCCTACCGAATAATAGGATTTGTCCATGTCTGCAAAATATCCATTAGAGTCTGCAATCACCTCCTCGTTTGAATAAAATCTTTGTCCCGCCAGCCATTTCTTCAAATTGGGGAACAAATAGTTGTCCAAGGGAGCCAAGTCTGGAAAATAGGGGGGATGTGACACGAGTTGTAATCCTATTTCCATTAATTTTGCGACCACAACTGCTGAGGTGGTGGCTGGTGCGTTGTCGTGATGGAAAAGGACTTTCTTGTGGGCCAATCGCGGGCGTTTTTCTTGCAGCTCGGTTTTCAAACGATCCAATTACGATAAATAATATTTACCTGTAATAGTTTTATCCTTTTCCAGATATTCGATGAGGATTATCTCTTGCGAATCCCAAAAGACAGTCGCCGTAACCTTTCCGGCCGAAGGAACGGTCTTCGCCTTTTTTGCCCAGTCCGAAAATTTTGAAACCACTGTTCTAATCGAAGGTGCAAAGTCACCATAATGTTTATCAAGCTTCTCTTTAGTCTCCTGAGGCGTTTTGCCTTTCATAAAGTAATGTTTAATCTCCACACGAAATTCTTTTTCGTCCATTTCTTGAAAATCACTCGACTTCCTTGATTCACACGAATGCCAAACACAAAGAAATAGACCAATATGGCTGAACCTTGGTGTGCGTTCATTCAAGGACCTCGATACGCGCCGGTGGTGCCATCTGTCGGACTTTGCACGGACTTTTCAAACCACCCTCGAATATTTATTTGTAAATTGGGGATTTATTTAGGTTATATTTTTTCAACATATCTGTTTTTGAAGTTAAGTCACCATCACCCAATGTGAGTGAAAAAATATTTTAATTCGACCAATACAAAATTGTTCCGTACATATTACAAATATATTTCAAGCCAATGAATTTTGAAAAATTTTCCAACGCGTTCGGTAAATCTCAGATTCAAATTTCGAAATTTTACAGTATTCAGTAAACCTTATACAACAATTACTTTTCTTTTTTAAGGAAGGATGGTTGACGGGAATTCGTGTTGAGGAAGTGCGGATGATTTGGAATTGGCGTAAGCATCTATCTATTCGGCCACTAACGATAATTAAGTTTTTTGAAATTTCATTTTAATAATGAATGGGACATACACTAAACATCCATGGACCCGAACGGTCACTTCTTCGCTCCGAAAAAGTGACGGCACGGATGGGATTCGAACCCACGACCACGAGGCCCGTGAGCAGGAGCTCTACTCACTAGGCCACCCCAACAATTACTTAATAATGTTTTTAATGTTTTTATCTACGACCACTACTGTAAATGCCCATTATCGTACAATGCGCGTACTGCGTAAATACACCAAAACACCCACGTATGTTAGAGCCCGCTTGTAAATTAAAGGTACGTGTGTGTTTGCCATAACATACTAGTGAGTTTCGTTTACGAACTTTTGATTGGTTGAGAGTTGCGCGTTTGTTCGTTTTTATTAAATATAGTAGTCCGCGATTGTTAAACGTCACATCACGCACCCCGAAGCTGTCACTTCGCTATTCCGCACATTCTCATTCAAATGCAATGATATCCAGAAGTAAGTACCAAATAATGAGGTATGTAACCATTGTTAATGAAACTCTTTTCAATTCTTGCAAGATAAATAATGTCCAGTAACAGCAACAACGAAAATGATTAAATAAGCGGCCAACAAGTTTCTCCCTGCTACGCCTCGCGATACAAAAATGTTTAAGGAACATTTATGGACTGGAGAATCAAATATAAATTAAGGTGAGAGTGGTCGTAGATAAAGTATACTACATAACGCGAGTTGTAAAGCAATTACGCGCTCGTGAAATTGCGTTACTCGCCGCTACGCGGCTCGTACGCAATTTTTTCACTTGCGCGTAATTTGCTATTTACAACTCTTGTTACGTAATATACTATTAAGTTCTGCACATTTTAACGTTTGAATGATGCTCTACCCTATTTCTTGAGAAATACTTGTGCCCTGAATTATTACAAGAAATCATCAAGCAGCACTTCATGGTAAATACGGTCCTGCGAGATCATAATATGTACCACAATGGAAATTATTCATGGTCACGGAGTAATCCATAAAAAATCCAACCGCAAAAATAATTGTAAAAAATATTGGATGATCCAAGAATAGATTTGCAGTTTAACATGTTGACTGTCAACAACTCGCAGTTTGCATTTCCAAGTTATTCCTAAGTTTGTCTTGCCATTGCCGTACAATTTCAAGTACATTCGTGGAATATACTATTGTTAGTACGTTAGCTACCGTTAGATTGTTCAGTTTATCAAAATATTGATTTTTCTCAAAATGATGGACGTTTGCCCAATTTGTATTTAATTTTATTTAATTTAATTGGACACAAGTCTACCTTAGAAAAAAATCGATATTTTAAAAACGAAAGAAAAAAAAACAATCTACTTCTTTGTTTCAGTCGATCTGGCAATGATGAATCACGGATACCATTTTTTCTTCACTTTTTAAGAGGAGCAATCAATCTTCTGCAGGTTACCTTACGTCAACGAAGAAATGATTAAAATTGAATAACGGCCCAATAGAATAAAGGAAACCGTGTTTAATAGTATATATCGAGGGAGAGAAATGCGTGAAAAATAGCATTCTCTCCCGAGATATATATACTATTTTTTTTTCACAAACGGGATATTTTAAGAATAAAATGTTCTGAAAAAAATTCTGTCAGACCTGACAGTTAAAATAAATAATGGAGCCTCGCATGATCATTTCTCTTCCTAGGGAGAGAAATGTTACTTCTTTTACGATTTTAAGGGCTGAGAAATCGACTTTCTCTCCCGTTTTTGAAAAAATATCTTTCATTGTCCTCTTACAATAAATTCCTGAATGTAGACTCAAAAAATCGATCCACTTTTAAGCAAAATCTTGACCTCACATCCAGCTGTAGACTCTCCTTCGTATACAAAATGTATTATATGAAAATATTAGATTAAATATGTCATTTGATAAAATCAGTAGTTAGCCAGAGATAACGACAACTTTTTGAACAACTTGATGATGAGTGTCGATACCCATTTTCTTTCGAACGGGTCCACCAACTAACAAAACTGCAGATTTTGGAGTAATAAGAACCCCAGGGAATTACATCAATTTCATCCCCAAAAATGCACTGTTTGGTGTGGAGTTATGACCTATAGAGTTATCGGCTCCTATTTGTTTGAAAATGAAGAAGGTTAGTCAGAACAAATCAACGGGGTCCTGTACAGGACAATGATTCATTTTTTTTTCGCTCAGCTTTCGACGATAATCAGGAAGTATGGTTTACAATGGAGTTAGAGCGTACACTGCCAGAATGATGATGGATCTTCTGCGATGGTTTTTCGGTGAAAGAATCATTTAAGAAATGCTAAATTCGTGTTGGACTCCTTCGCGATTACCTGATTTGAAGACCCTTATATTTGTGGTGCTAAGTGAAAGAACTGGTTCACGTAAATAAACCTCGATTAATTGATGAACATATGAGCCGAAATCCCAGGTAAATCTTTGCAAACTGTCATGGAAAATTCTGTGGAAAGAGCCCGTATTCGTGAGCAAATAAATGGGGCTATTCGAGGGATGCAATGTTTCACACATAAAACTGAAAAATACCCATTAAAACAACGAGCGCCGCGCCGCGTCGTGAGTGGCATACCATGACATTCAGGTCGTGTAAGACAGGGTTTGTCTCAAGCATATTTTTTCCATTGAGGCCACGTACTGCAAACCCTGCTTCTCAATTGCAGGCAAGATATGAGACTATACAAAGCATATAAAGATTTTTGACCACTCAAGTCCACATTTTGGCCCTAATTTGCGGGCGTATAGTATAGCTTTACGATCATGGAGAAAGAAATAATTGTTGCAATAATTGACTAGCGGACGGATGCATGGCTTTATTATAGTTGTTTATTCTTACTCACACAATTAATACTCCTATGACTTTTCATATAACACTCCCCTAATAGTCGGGATCAAATACAGCACAATTTGTTGTAGCCACAACGTTGGGTGAGGTTCATTTTGAACACTTTTGAATCACACAAATACTGACATTGACAGCAACTTTTATGAAAATGGCTGTTCGCATTAACACCTAGTACCATGGTTACATAGAATATAAGCAGATCAAGGATATTACTAATATTTTATAGTTATTAATACAACGAGAATATTATGTGATTAATAACAAACGAAGACGTGTTCTTCACCTAAATTCGATATTGTTATAAACCGCAAATATTCGAATTATATTCTAAGCTTTAGCGATGTCGATCTAAATTTAAAAAAAAAATCACGTATAAAAATAATAACCCCCAAATTTGCTTCTTAAAAACCCTTGTTGATTTGTAACTCGTAACTAACGCATTATGAAATAATAGTACTATTTTGATCTTAATCACTATTAATAAATGTTTAGCATAAAATGAACATAATAGATGATGATACGATAAATTATTTATCTGCTCTCGTATAAATTCAATTTATGAATTTTCTATAAAATAAAACTTATTAATAGAAAAAATAATGTATGCACCACGGCGTAAAATGGGTTGCTGATCTCCACTTTGCTTCGGACTTCACCCTCGGGTGAACCTATCATTTTACATCCTTGATACTTAAATAACTATTATAGCCCACCTGCTAGTCCATTGTTACAACAATGTTTTTTTCGCCCTCGCATAAAGCTCTACGTTACGTCCACAAATTAGGGCCAAAATGTATACAAAACAAAATTAATCAGAATAAAGCATGTTATTTTTTCTTCAACTGATATTTTAGATTCATGTTAATTAACTGCTCATTTTATTACAGGTAATAAATATCACATACACTACATTTTTAAACAAATTTAATAAAACGAAGTATAGCATTAAATTTATTTAATGCTTCTGCAACAAGTGAGGTTGCCTCTAATTTATCTACATTTTTAATTAAGAGGAAGCATAATTAGCTCTTCACTTTGAAGCGGGCCATTTGGATTTACGCCAATTCTTCTAAATAACTTAATGAATTATAGTCCTACAAAACCATAAAATCTTTTCATACATTAATAATTATTCGTGCTAATAATTATTAAAGCTTTTGACTTGGAGCGGGTCCTGCAGGTTCAAGCCAATTTTTTTTTATAGCATATGCCTTTGCCCTACAAAATCTCAAAATCCTACTACTAAATTATCTTTATTTTTCGTTACATTTATATACATATAGAATTAATTTTATTTTAAAAATCTCATATTTTAACGAATATTTTTGAATATAAGCTTTTAAATCCTTCGCTCTTTATCAATTGAATTTCTTAGAAACCATATTCTCCTTAAAAGGCGCTAACCGAAACCGTAATAAAGTGAGAGTATTTTGTATTATTATAGTTTTTCTTCCTTGCCCATAAAAATCAATCATTGAAATTCTACTCGGACATTTTATAATACAAGAAGAAGATAGCTCTCAAAATAAATAACTAAAGCTAATACACACCAAATCAGAATATTCCTATCCCATTTTGGAAGTTGGCTTAACTGGTAATCCTAGAGTTGATGGTAAGTACATACCTGAAACAACAGAAAAAAAACGTCATTAAAAAAATCACCTTCCACTTACCTAAATTAAGTTTGAAGCCTTAGGTAAGTGGACAATTAATTAACTGCTACAATATCTTTTACAAAAATTAACTGCGCTAGACTTCTGAAACTCTGGGTTTTTAGGAATCTGTGTTATCGTAACCGCTTCTGAATTCAAATGTGCATGTCTCTCATTTAATTCGTTTTTGCAGAATGGTTAACATTTTTGACGTTAACTGATAATTACATATGTTTACTCAGAGACATGCGTATTTAATTCATAATTTATGTTATAAAAAACTGCAATTCTTATTAAAGATGGAATGGTTGTTAGGAATTCGGGTTGAGGATAATTTTCGACATTGGTTTTAACGGCGTAGGTCATTCAGCCACGAACAATTTTTATTTATATACTGAAAGAAAAAAAAAACAAAAATTAGCAAAAACTATTCCTAATACTACACTGGTGAAAAAAAATGAAAAAAATGAAACACCATTTTCAAGCCGCCATACCTCGGCGTATTTTCTAACGATTTTGATGTATCTTCGAGGGCGAAAAACTTTGAAGTGTCTTCTTTTAAGCGAACTTAAGCACACTTCCGCCCCCCTCTAGTGGCCCTGTGAAAAAAAAAGTTTTTTCTGGAAACCATGTTCAACTTTGACGATATCTACGGAGTAGAATTTTGTCGACTCGATCCACCATAAAGGCATTAAAATTTGATCAATTCCCCATGCAGGACTCAAAGAACGAAAACATGTTTTGTTTGAAAATAATTTTCATAAAATTATTTTTTTTCGAAATTTTATTTTATTTTTCTGAAAAATGTAATTTTATGGGGCAGAAAGACCGATGGTCGATAGCCCAGACAGTGACTTACTAACCAAATAGTAATAACTGAAAAACTTAAATATGTAAAAGTTACTGAAATAAAGATGTATATATGTAATTTTATGAAAAATATTTTCAGACAAAAGATTGAAATAAAGATGTTGTATTTAATATTTTTTAATACATTTTTGCATTTTTTTTTATGTTTTAAAATACTATTGTAAAGAAACAAAAAAACGGTTAAGGTAAACATCCACTTCCGGTGTACGAAATTTTAGCAAAAACTTTTCTTTTCTTGGGATTATCAAATAAGACTTATGTTCAAAGTTTCATGTTAATTCCTGGATAAGTTTCTTAGATAAAGCGCCCATTTTGAATTTCACCTGACCTTACGCAGATGTCACAAGGTCAAGCCAAGGTCACTATGTCACTACTGTATGTTCGCCAAACCGTTCAACTTTTATCTTAAACATTTTTTTGTATCATTGATAGTTTCAGAGAAAATCGATATAATCCAACAGAATGTTTGATCTTTGATAGAACCTCAAAAGTTTTCCCCAGACTTTTCCGCGGTGTAACCTATGTTTTCATCATCCATAGGCATTACGGATACATATTAAATAGGTTTCTCGCATCTTATTAAACAATATAAACGTTGTTAAATCGTTTTCGATTGAGAAAAATGTCCATTATTCGGCCGAATCATTTTCTCCACAGGTGAAGTCCAATAAAATGATAGCAATTTCATTGCCCAACAGGTGACGTCCAATCAAATGATAGCGGTTTCATTGCCCAACTTTTTAGTTGTTACTTCACCCTCGTGGCAATGGCCAACTTTCTCACTCGTTTAATAATATACTATTTTCCCGTTGCGGCGTTATGTAAAAAACGGGTTTTTTTAAATTCTCCTTTGAAGAGTTTAAAGTGCATGACAGTTGGTTATATATCTTTTGTCTTCAAATTTTTACAATCTTACGTTCATAAGGAAATATTTCGAAATCTAGGAATGGGGAATCTGAATTAAGTTGATTTGTACAGTTTCAAGTCAATGGTAATTGTTTTTACATTTTTTTAAGCCATTAATATTTTGTCATGCCTTTTTAACATTCCACTCTGCTAACATGAGATTATTCCAAAGTCGGGGTAAAAATGTTTGCAGATTTTTGCAGAATCTTGATTATAAATGTTTTAGTAAATTCAAAAAATTTAAACTCATTAGCAATTGTTTTTGCATTTTTTTTAAGCCAATAAGTTCTATAAGGTTTTCTAAAATCTCACCCTTTCTTCGCGGGGGATTCTGTTGAAATTTAGATATGGAGTGTTTAGAGGTTTTCACAGAATCATAATTGTGAATGCGTTTTGGGTAAATGTAGAAAGTTTCAAGTCGATGGTAATTGTTTTTACATTTTCTTCAAGCTATTAAGATATGACATGCCTTTTTATCGTTAGACTTTGTTTAAATGGAATTATTTAAAAGTCTGGGTAATTATGTTTGAAGACTTTTGCAGAATATTAATTATAAATGTGAGGGAAGAGAGACAATACATTTATTGAAACACTTTTACAAATGACCTCAACAGGCAATTGACCAGAGGTCTTTCAGCCTTATAAATGTCATTTTAGTAAATTTGAAAAATTTTAAGCAATTGTTTTTGTATTTTTTCTCAAGCCAATAAGATCTATTAAAGTTTTTGAAAACATCACGGTTTCTCTTCGAGTTCTGTTGAAATTTAGTTATGGGGTGTAAAATCATAATTTTAAATGCGTTTTGGGTAAATCTAGTATTTTTTTTTGTCACTGGCAACTGTTATAAATTTTTAAATCGTCTAATTTAGTTTTTTCTTGAACCTTACTCTCTGTTCGCATATTTCGATATCTAAGAAAAAAAAGGTGTTGGAATGTCAGCAGAATCATATTTCTGAATTAGTTTTGAGTACATTTGTAAAGTTTCAACTCAATAGCATTTTTTGCATTTTTTCAAACCAGTAAGATGCTGTTGAATTTTTTTAATGTTTGATAAGGCTATCCCTCTGCAGTTATTACAGTCTCGTTTGCTTTCGTTTTTATATATTGGCAATACTATTCCTGAGTTATACTCCTTTGACTTCTGTTTGCTATATATGTGTGTTTAGTGTCATTATACCAAAGCATGCTGATTTATCGACATCAAAGATATCAAAATGTTAATAATATATACATGTCATTAGACTGGGATATTTTAATTGGGTAGTTTATGCGTTCGGATTATAATCGCACAATTATGCAGATCACATGGACGGAAATGTGCTCAAGAATCGAGAGTATGTATAGAATGTTATGTGCAGAAGTGAAGTGATACATAAAGTGTAAGTGCATGAAAGTAGGAGAGTCGGCCTCGGCAGTGGGTCACTAGTTGGTTACCTGAGCTGTTCCGAAGAAAGTGAAACCGAGAACCGTACACGTCCACTTCCTACTTCTGCTTACACACTCCATACCTACATTTGGTATCGCGAGTGCGCCTCACTGTCTACTCTGCTCTCTGCTCCAATGGCCATACCTTATTATTTAACAGATAATAACTCCGCCGGCCGATAAGTTCCGACACGTTTCTCATTGTTTATAGGAATAAAACCACAAAAGATCTAAATGGCGTTCACCAGATCTTGCCCACATTTATTGAATTTAGAATTTACGGCCTTTGTGAAATTAACGTCATTTCCTCACTGTATATCTATTAACTTCACTGTCTGTTTTATATTCGCTTTCAGTTATAAATAAACGTGATTGGTTGAAAGTTCATAGATTCACTTTCCCAACGCGAATTCTCATCATTCATCCTTCCTAAAAAAAAAACAAATTACAGCAATTACTATTTTAATAAGTACGAGCACTTAATTTTGATAAACACTCAGTTTAAAAATATTATAATTTGGATAATTATAATTATCTGCGAAATCTAAACTCATTCATATAGTATATACACATACATCGTCATCTTCATCACACACATACATGGTATTACATACAGGTTTAAATTATGGACTATTATACAATGTGTTAGTACGTCTCTGTCTGGGTTATCGACCATGGTTTTTAAATAATCATTCGTAATCAAAACATGTTTATACAAATATATAACATAATTTTCGGCAGAGGAAGTAACGATTTGGGGAAGAATGGTATACCTCTTTAAATATTTATACCGTTTTATACCTACAATTTATATTTATTTTTTTGTTTAAGAGACATAAATAGTGGTAGAACTACGGAGAGATGTAAAATGAAAATGGAAAAAATGATCATAATATTAAAAGATATTCCATCGAGGTTTGCTTTATGAATGTCACCAACTTAACCTACCAAACCACCTATTTTTATTAGTCCATGATTTCCAAATAAATCGTTTCTTACAAGTTAAAATCCGTCAATCCAAATCCACTACTTTCCACCCCGAACAAAATGTCTCACAAGGTTCTGTACTCTCTCCTCTACTACTATCATACTACACCGTGCTTTCAATAATTCACCGAACATCGAGAATGCAGGAGTCGTATTCGGGGTGACTCGGAATAAGAGTGGGGGTCCCACTGCGAACGAAGTATGAGTATCGAGTATCGCGATTTTTTATAACGCTAAACGACGGGCGACGTTAGTGTCGAGTAGCCGAGTCACCCCCACGCTTATGCCAAGTCATACCGACATCACTCCTGGGTTTTCTATGTTCGGTAAATTATTGAAAGCACGGTATAATATCTGTTCTAGTATATACAACCTTGACCCTAAACACTTGAATCGTTCCCAATATATCGGGTATGTATAAATTGGCGGATAATCTACACTTGACGATATTCTTTCAAAAATACTAAGCAGCTTATCTTAATTCTAAAATGTTGTAACATGCTTCCTGGGCCTTCACGAGGTCTTCAAAGTTTGGACATCCAGTCGTTAAATATGCGTTATTATTCGTTATTAATTTACAGAAAGCCCTGCAATTTCGATAGTATGACTAGTTTGAAAATTATTTGTCAGTGTGAGCTATCTTTCTATCTCAAACTTGTATTTTTAACACTTCTTAATTAGCAAATTTTTATAAAAAATACGTTCGGCAACGTGACACCCGCTTATGTCACTTTGACACAAATAATTCATTCAAACTTGCTAGTTCCAAGTTTGTGCCAATTCTGCTTTTCTCACTTTTATCAGTTTGTATTAGTGCCCGCGCTTCAGTGTATTTGTGATTTTGTACATTACTTTTAAATGGCTCCTGATGGCCTATGAGGTATGGTAGAACATTTTTTCATCGACATTTTCTATTCAGAATTTTAGGAAGAACATCACCACATGTAGATTATCCGCCAATTTATACACACCCGATATAATACAATTTGCAGATGATACCGCATACAACCAAAAACTCCCTTTAGCAATCAAATCCCCACAACAAATATATAACATTACCTGGCTTTCCAAATGGCGCATCCAAGTAAAGCAAAAGGGTTAAATCATGGTAAACATAAAAAAATTACAGAAAATTAAACTTGAAAATTATAATCGACAAATTTTGCTATTAAGAAAAAGAAAATATTAGCACCAAAATAAACAAATGAAATTATTAATTATATACACGACCAGACATTTGCTTTTTTCTTGACTATAACCAAAATTAATTTTTTTATTTTATTCTCTTATAGCAGTGCTCATATTTATTTTTTAATAACAACGTTTGTCCATTTTTAATAATGACTTTCTCAAAAATGTTCTTATGTATAGTGGTAAAATGCTCATGTAATGGTTTGGAGAAATAAAAGATCTTACCGCTGTAAAAAAATGATATACAAAAACGTTCTTTTAACTTTTGAGACACCATTCAATTTTGATTAGAGGCTTAATTTTACAAAACAACCAATTTTAACGCAGGAAGAAGAAAATAGCCTTGAATTATGGATTTTGTGGTGCAATAAAAAAAAATTACTCGACGTAGAGGAGATATTCAGATATCTGACATACAATTTTTAGATGAAATCCCTATAAGGGTAACTATTCAGGAGACAGCTGGTACAAAACAAAGCCTTCTTTTGAAGACATACAAATAATACTCTCAGAACTACTGAAGAAAAAACAATTCTAATGCAAAAGCATTAAAAAAATAATATTTAAGGTTTGGATTTAACTGCATAACTCTAGTGCAAACCTTTCCGTGGGTCTACTACTGTTTAGTATATTTCGAAGGACATGATGACCCTAATCGGCAAATATTCCTGTCTTGTGCCCCTATACCTCATTTCCTTGTCACATTTTAGTTAAGGAAACAAAATTAATGTCATAAAACCGAGCTTTCGCAATATTAAACTTATTGAAAGTTCTTTTGTGGTCGGATTTCCTGATATTCAAAAAAATTCTAGAATTATTCTTAGAATTAAAAAGTGTAAAAATATACACGGTTGCTATTTGAACAAGAAAAGGTTACCAAATTTCCATAATAAAATGAACACCATATACCGTAAAATATATTTAAACGATAGCTTCTAACATCTAAGAAACTTTTTGAAGATTTTTCTGAATTAAATTTTGACTAACCTGTATATACAATATGTATACAAAGCGGTGATAAAGTTCCGAACAGAATTCATAATAGCTCTATTAAATCGCTCGGACAGGTCGAATTTTGTTTATTATTGCGCACTTTTTGGTGCATACAAAAATTATTCATTTGTTCATTTATTCCCATTATTCATACAAAATAAAATACAAAATAATAGCCGTGTGTGACTGACTGGTTAATCACAAGTAAAAAAAAAATGTGGCGTCACTAGTGACTTTTGACTTCATCCGCAATTTTTCTAAATGGAACATATTTTTTTTTATTTAACAAGTTTTGTAGAGCTCCTCATTTTTTTAATTTTTTTTTGCAAAAATACGAATCCCTTCCTATGAAAACTGGAGTTTTTAATAGCAATTTTTTATTAATTTAGGTCAATCCATTCATTATTACAACTGATTTGAAATAACAAACTATTTATTTAAATAGGGATAGCTAGATTAATTAAAATAACCATTAAAAACTCCACTATTTAAAGGACAGGACAGTTTTTTGCAAAAAATATATGTGACTGTAAGGAGAGTTAATAGGTCTATAAAAGTTGCAAAACAAGAAATAAACTAATTCTATTAAAAAAAAAATTGCCACTAATGACGTCACATTATTTTCGAGAGCGCAAAAAGTGCGAAATAATTAACAAAAAATCGACCTGATCCAGCGATATTTTCAAAAATATTTAATAGAGCAATTATGAATTTATCCGCAGCGGAACTTTATCACCACTCTGTACATAACTCAACTGATAGTGGCATATGGCCAAGTAGTCCGAGAAAGTTTTACAAGTAAATCTTGAATAATGTGTCCTTATAATTGCCCAATGAAAATGAAGAGAACTTTCCAGTGAAAAAATGGCTACGCCAGAAAGGAAATATCGATAACTAAAAATGAACCTTTTCCAGAAATACCTCAGAAAAATCCACATTTACTTCGAGAGATGTTCCAAATTTTTATCAATTAACTTGCATTTTGAGCTTTTACAATTGTTTAACGAAAAATATCCGAACTTTATAGTGTTAAAAATGACGCTAGAATGTAAATTTTGATGACCAAAATAAAGTTTTTCTAGAAATTGTTCTGCAAATTTCACAATAAAATTATTTTGACAGATGCTCAAAATTGTAGCAGACTAATTTGGATAATATATTTTTAGATAATAATGATCAGAACTTCGTAGTAACAAGCATGGATGCACTTGGAGTTAAATTTTGATTACCAAAAATGTTTCTTTAGAAATAGCTCTGCGAATTTTACATTTATTTGGACAGATATTTAAAATTTTGATAGATGAGTTTACAATTGTACTTTGTAGTAACAAAAATTAACTATCTTTACACAAAAAATGAGCCTCCTACAGAAATTCCTCTGAAAATATCTGCGCTGGAATGTACACATTGTTGACCAAAATAAACTGTTTCTAGAAATTCTGTAAATTTCACATATATTTTGACAGATGTTTATAGATCAACCTTGAATATTATAGTATGTATGCCATAAAGGCGACATCTATTCTCTAAAAGTTGCACAAATTTCTTATTTGAGTGATACAATCCATCGACAACTAGCGATAGTTATAACAATATTATAGGTAAACATTTAATTATTATTTCCCAGTGCAATAACCGAGGACCGGTTTCAGTCTTATTATATCTCATCAGCTGAGTATAGACTCTGACCGGGAAACGGTTGTTTACTATAAACTTATAACCCTCCAGGTATCCGTCAAGATAGATACGCCATAAAGGTAAATAATATATTACCTTTATGGTGTATCTCTTCTAATAACAAAAATGGCTACTAGAAGGCAAATTCTGACCAAGACTAAACTTTTTCCTGAAATTGTTCTACAAATTTCAAATTTATTTTTGTGTTGCTCAAAGAAAATTATTTGGCCTTGGTAACAAAAAGGAAATTTATATTTTCTTTCACACATGCTTAATATTTTAAAACATTAACTTTAAATATTGTATTGTTCAAAAAACACTATTTGACCCAGTAACAAAAATGGCTGTTCTAGAAGGCAAATTCTAATTACTAAAAGTGCATTTTATCCTGAAATTTACATTTATTTTAATATTTTAAAACAATAACCTTGGACATTGTGATATTCAAAGAAAACTAATCGACCTTCGTAGTAACAAAAATGGCTGCGCTGGAAAGCAAATTCTGATGACCAAAACTGAAAATTGTTTTGCGAGTTTCACATTTATTTTAACAGATGCTGAAAATTTTAAAACATTAACCTTGAATATTGTATTATTCAAAGAAATCTATTCGACCTTCGTAGTAACAAAAATGGTTGCGCTAAATGGCTATTGACTAAAAATGGACCTTACCAGAAATTCCTCCAAAAATTTCACATTTATTTAAACAGATGTTTAAAATTATTAGTAATTTACCCTGAGTTCTGTGTTATTGCAATTATTCCAAGGAATTGAATCGAAACATCGCAATAACAAGAATAGCTTCCCTAGAATGTTTACATGATCAAAAATGAAGAAGTTATTACAAAAATGATCTGCGAATTGCATAGTTGGTTACGGCAGACACTTGGAATTTTGATAGATTAACTTTAATTATTGAGGTTTTATAATTGTCTAACGAAAATTGTAAGAATGTCCTAGCATTTAAAATAGCTGCGCTAGAAGGAACATTTTGAATTACCAACTCTGACTTTTTTCGAGAAATTGCTTTGCAATTTCCACAGATGCTTGAAATTTTGAGAGATTAACCTTGAAATTTTTATTTTAATAATAATAATAATTCATTTAATGTTATCAACATACAAAATGTTTTACACAAGTCACAGAATTACATACATGTAAATAAATAAAATAAAATATAGTTAACGTGAGATCAGAAACTCATTGGATCACAGGTTAAAATTAAAATTAACAGTGTACATAAATATCACACGTAAATACATAATACAAATTTAACAGTTGTCCAAAGAAATTTCATTAGGACTTCGTATTACCAAAAATTGAAAAATTAATTATGTTTTAACTACAAATAATTATTGTAAAAAAATACTATATAACGTAAGAAGCCAGTTTTATAAATCTATTAAAACAATCGGGATTTAGACTGTTATCATCATTACCAAATGAATATACAGGGTGTCTACAAAGTCTGACCCCGGGTCATTTCTTCGAAAACGGTTGAGTAGATGGAAAAAGTTTGGCCCCAAAAATAATGGAATACTTGTTCGCCGATTTTACCATCTACCCAACCGTTTCCGAGAAAATGACTTAGGGTCAGACTTTGTAGACGCCCTGTATAGTCCCGCCGTTTTAAGAAGCCAACTGAGGTGATTGACGGAAACTCGGAAGGAATGTCCGTACCTGGGCATTGAGCGGATGCTTTGTTCTCAATAGGTAAACATGTGGTGTAGGCTGCATGCATATTCATTTTCAAAGTTATCTGTAACCTTTCAAGAACCACTGATTTATAAATAGAAGCGGATAGTACACCAAGCTAGCAAGTAATGCAGTAAACATCTATGAGTGTAAATTAACCAAATACCAATCACAGTCCTTTTGACCTGAGTAAATCGTCTTAGTTAGCTCTTTAAAATGGCACGAAATAGGTATTTACGTGTAGTTTTGAAAATTCAAAAATCTGGTTATGCGTATTATATAAAAGTGATTTCGTCTTTCATTTCGGTCTGATTTTCGGAATTAATTTTTCTGAAATGAATAAGGGATTAATTATCTCAGTTGGATTTTTAAAACGGCGGGACTGTATCATTTATCCTGGGAGTGGCTTCTGTAACGGATCGCTATAGAACTTAAACTAAATTGAAAAATTCACCATTTTTTAACGAAGTGAACATAGCAGTGACGGGTAACTTATGGTACGGTCGAGGTAACAGAGGTAGTAATACAAATAGGTGCGGTCACGCCTCAGCCGTCTCTGAAACCGAACCTGCATTGCCACCTCTGCTACCTCGACCGTACCATGAGTCACCCCGCGAGCCGTCACTGGAACATAGTGATTTTTTCAATTGGAATATCACGTAATAACTAACGGTCGCAACCATCCTCTTCACTTAAATTTCATGAAAATTTTGTAAGGTTGATTATGTTGTATTAATTAAGTCTTTATTTTCGTATTAAATTGAATTTAGTTTTGTTGTTATCTTATGTAAAAGGTATATACCTTTAATAACGATAACTTTTTAACGACCTAATTAAAATATTAGTTTACTTAAGTGAAATTGTCGTTTAATATACGTGACAGATCTTGACCATTTGCGTTTCCTTTCTAATTTTATTTACGCGTATGATACAATCCACTCTCCGAGTGACTAATTCAGCAGAATTTATCAAACTGGATCCGAGGCAGCTTTTTTCGTACCCTTCCATCTATTTACTGGGGATAATCTAGGAACTTTCCTTCAAGGAACTGCTGCGAGTTAGCGAAGTGATCTATCGAGCTCGCTCGAGGTTTTTTTTATCGCTTACAGGGCTTATAAAACTGCCGCAGCTTTTAAAAAAAAAAGATGATATCTGCTTTCCGGTCGATTCTTAAATCGCCTCCCAGGAGTTTAATGTGTATTTTATAGGCTGAAGCGTTATGATTTTATAAAGATAAATTTCCCCCAGTAATTTAAAGAAGTTCTGATAGGAATAAGAAGACCGTCAACAAAAGTTAAGAGATAGGTAAATTATGTGGTTAAATAGATGTTAAAAATTGCGAATTTACATGTTAAATTTGAAATGTGCTAATATTGGCTCCCCTAATTATTTAACAGTATCGGTAATCTTACATTATTTATAAAGCATTTTAAGCCGAATGATTTGGTATCGTACTCATTAGTTTCTGCGGAGTATTTACCGAGATATTTTCAAAAAACTTTACAATTATTTTGAATTAAAAACAAAGGTTAACCATGAAATCATAATGGCGGATATTTTTTGTTCTAAACAATGACAGTTGTTGTCACATTACGATTTACAATCGGAAGTGTATTCTACGCAAGAAAAAGCATTTATAAGTAAATAGTTTTACTCAGGTACTATTTAAGACAGTGATGGGGAAACCACGGCCCACGGGCCAAGTCCGGCCCGCGGAAAGGTTTAATCCGGCCCGTTTAAGAGTGCCGTCGTGAGAATGTTTGAACGCGTTCTTACTTCGTAATGTGACGACCCGCATAAAAACTACCTGCGGCGATATTCAAAACACAATAGTATTCTGGACAAATCCATCCGACCTAAACAGATGACTCATCTTCGCTCGAAACTTCCAGACACTCTCGCAGGTAGGTATAAATACAAGCGAGGCCGCCCGAAGATCAGCTAGTTAGCGACTTAGACAGTCATCTGCAACGACCCGCTGTGACACGAGTAATTGTTTGTGTAATCCCCTAAACTCCCAGTGCCTCAATAAACTCCCGCGTAAGAGCATTAGTTAGCAGTAAGCTTTCGTCAATTGCGTTTCTGTGTGTTGTTCTCCGTAGTAGGCAACGTCTAAAATGGATGTTAAAAAAAGAAAAGTGGATTCAGAATGTCGAGTTTTTAAAGAAGAATGGACGTGGAAATATTTCTTTACTTTATTTAAAGAAAAACCTGTGTGCTTACTTTGCAATACAACTGTTGCAGTTTTAAAAGAATATAACATTCAACGCTATTTCAAGAGCAAACATGAAAACCACTCCTACTCATCGTTAAGTGAAGAGGTGAAAAAAATTTAATCGAAAGATTTAATAAAAAATTTATCAAGTCAACTACAATTATTTCAGAGAGCTAATCATTCTCAAAGATGCGCTACGAAAGCCAGTTATGTGTTGGCTTATAATATTGCTAAATCTAATAAAGCATTTTCAGATGGTGAATTTATAAAGCAGTGCATGATAGATATGTGCGATATTATGTGCCCTGACAAGAAAAAGGATTTTCAGTCACTGTCTCTCTCAAGAAGAACAATCACCGAGAGAATTGAAAATATTGATAAAAATCTTAATTTCACAACTGACTACAAAAACTCAAAAATTTATTTTTTATTCAATTACCATGGATGAAAGTACAGATATCAGCGATTCTGCGCAGTTACTCATATTTGTAAGAGGAATCAACGCCCACTTTGAAATTACAGAAGAACTTGCAGGGCTGCAGTCAATGAAAGGAACAACGACTGGTGCCGATATATTTTGTGAATTTGAAAATTGCATCGATAAACTTCGTTTACCTATTGACAAGCTATGTAATGTAACTACAGATGGTGCTCCTAATATGGTTGGAATCAATCAAGAATTTGTTGGGAAATTTAATTCTAAGTATCCGGAAAATGATGTTGTTTTTTGCATTGCCTTATACATCAGGATGCTCTCTGTAAATCGGCTTTAGATATTGACCATATACTTAATATTGTTGTAAAACTAGTAAATATGATTCGTTCCAGAGGATTATTACATCGCCAGTTTCAACAGTTTTTGGAGTCCGTACATGCTGAGCATTCCGATATCCTGTATTATTCAAAAGTTCGTCGGTTAAGTGCTGGAAAAGTATTTGAAAGAATTTGGGATTTAAAAGACGATATGAGGAATTTTCTTCTTGATAAAGACATTTATAATCAATTTGACGTCTTAGAAAACGAAACGTGGCTTTCTGATTTCGCTTTTTTCACAGACCTCCTCGTACACATGAATAAACTTAATCTCAAATTGCAAGGAAAAAATCAGTTTCTTCACGATATTTGGCAATACCTGAAAAGTTTCAAATTACAGTTATTATTATTTGTTAATCAGATCTCTAAATCTGATTTTTCTCATTTTCCAAGAATACAATCTTTAAAATTCACTATATCAAACAATAAGATTAAAAAATACGAAATTAATTTGAGAAAACTATCTACAGAATTTCAGAAGGAGATTTCAGGACTTTAGAAAAATGGAACCAGAGTTTAGTATTTTTGCGACCCCATTCAATGTTAATTACGAAGAAGTTGATGCAAAATTTCAACTTGAGTTAATAGAACTGAACTGTAATACTCTCCTGAAACAAACTTTTCATACAGTATCATTATTAGAATTTTATAAAAATTTAAGTCCAGATAATTTCCCAAATCTAATTACTCATGCAATGAAGATAATGACAATGTTCGGCTCATCTTATATATGCGAACAAATCTTTTCAACAATGAAGCTTAGGAAAACTTCTTTAAGAAACAGAATTACAGATGAGCACCTTTCATCAGTTTTAAGAATTTCTGCTTCGCAAATGGAACCGGACTATGATGAAATTTTGATGAAACAGTCTCAATTTCATTTTTCTCATGCACCATCAACCAGTAATGACACCAGAAAATAAAGTGATAATACTTCACATCGAGAACTACACTAAATTCATTTTATATTTTGTGCTTATAATTTTGTTACCTTTTGCTTTTTTACTATTAAAATAATAAGTGTATGTAATAATATATGTATATGTTTATAGAACACATAAATTAGTTAACGATTAAGCATTATTCTTTGGCCCGCTACGAGTGTCTAGTTATTACAAATGGCCCGTCTTAAAAAAAGTTTCCCCACCACTGATTTAAGAAGTGTGAGTGATTTGTTCAGTGTTGAATTTCTGGAGAAGGCTTGATATTATTACAGTAATGTCAGCTATGTACTCTTTATTCCTGTAATCTTCAGTTTGGATGTATAGAGTATGGGCCATCATTTTATTTATTTATTTATTAACTTACTAGTTAGTTAGCTACCAAAACCTGGTTAATTACAGGGTTTTAAAGGGCAATTGATTGATGTCGTTCAGCTCCTTATAAGTTATTTTTCCCCATACTGCTTTAATTTACTCATGAGGCTTTGAGTATACAAACGGTGTAATTTTCGTAGCTGTAGACTACGTAATCGTTGTTAAGCCGTTTTCATGTGCGATCTGGAAAGCGGGTCCGTTATTGGGGTATGTTGTTCCTTTTTTGGCCAGCGAGTCTGCCCTTAAGTCTAAAAATCTTCTCATATAATGGATATTTAATTGCATTATGAATATAAATAAACAAAATAAATATAAATATAACAGGCTGAAAGACTTCGGTCGATGGCCATTTGTATCTTAGTATTGGAGTTTCAATAAAATGTATTTATTATAATAATTATAATAATAATAATAATAAACGTCTTTTTATTTACTCGCAGTATTGGGCAAAGTTTAGCCATTAAGACTACTATATAGCCCGTTCTCTGGAATCTGGCAGCTGTGGTCTTGAAAGAGGGCCGGAGCTTGGTAAGTAGGGGACGTAATATTTTTTTATCTCAAATCAATCTTTGTTGAGAAGTACTGGTGTAAAAGTGCGTATACCAATAGGAGCGAAGGACAGTAATAAATACGAACCACCAATACCTTTTCTTCGAGGGTGCGTCGATCCTCAGGGCGGACCGACCGTTTTACGACCTCAGGCGCCAGATTCCACCGAATAGACTATACCACCTATTATATTATTATTATTATTATTAAAAATTAAAGTTATGTAATGTTCAAAACCACTTTCAATTTCGCTACATATAAATTCCTCGCCAGGAACGTGAAAAAAATTCAGTGAAATTTAATCAATTTTAGTATGCGCATATTTACACCATGAATCCACCAATCGCCGAAATGTAAACAAACCGCACGACCATTAAATATCCGCTCACGCACTTTCCTTTTCACGAAATTATTTTTTCGTTCGCTGTTTAGCTTTCCTATTAGAGCCA
The DNA here is from genome assembly GCA_910593695.2 of Ocypus olens. Lineage (NCBI taxonomy): Eukaryota > Metazoa > Arthropoda > Insecta > Coleoptera > Staphylinidae > Ocypus > Ocypus olens. Next base: position 49,811,380 of record OU343050.1, on the reverse strand, counting down.
CTGAATCTAATTACGACGTTTAATTATTTATTGTGGCGGCCGAAAATTGGCTGCGCGCGTTCGCACACGTATTTAATTGTTGCGCGCAGCGTAAAGCAGTGAAAGTATTTTTGTCTATCGTTTTGGGCGAGTGTCTGAAGTATTTGAATAATTTTGAGGAATAAATAATTAATTCGGTCAGGTGGATCGGATAAATATTTATGCGCGGAGCGCGGCGAAGCTCGAGCCTGGGAGAAGTGAAAGTGGTTAATTTTTCGTGACGAACAATGTTTGTTCTTAAGATGGCCGCAGAACGCGGAAATCCTTTTGCTTTGAAACGCGGAGGAATGGAAATGATGTTTTTCTCATGGATGAAAATTTATTTCTAATTGGCGTTTTAATGGATTGCGACATAAATGAGGATCTTAATTGAATTCATGCTTGAAGGTTTAATGAAAATATATGTCAGTGATGTTAATATAAAGTTTAAACTTTCGTTAATGCTTACAAATACAAATCTTTGAAGACCTAGAAAATAAATCATTACCTATTTTTATTTATCTGGTATCTACAAATTAGTTATTCTACCTACCTATTTAGAAAAATTTCTTGATAAAGGGCTATCGAGCTTGGGTGTTTCCACCTATGTTTCTTACGTTATAATTTTTTTTTCCATTCAAGGTATGTACGGATTGAATTCGAATTTGGTTGTAATTGGGTTTTTTAAATGCTGTATGTTCATTCGGACTTGTAGTGAAGCACATTTTGATTATAATTTCCAAATTGTTTTCATTACAGGCATATTGTTCAGCGAGAAATCGTTTTTTTCTTCTTGTATTGGGGATGTCGAAGTTTAGTAAGAGAATGGAGGGAGGATCTTTTGGCCACTTAAAGATTATGAAGTGTGGCTGAACAGGGACTTATATATCTCTTTGCTGCACAAGATTTCACATATTTTAGAGGGCCTAAATGCACTTCTCTCAGTTGGTACTAGAAGTGTTAAAATGAGGTGGGGATATGATGTTAATAATTCGCGTCTCTGTTTAGCTTCGTACATACAGCTTTGTAAGTGGTCTATTTTGTGGACAGATGTGTCACAACTTGCTTAAATTTGGTGGTTCATATTGTTGTCCTATATGCAGCAAATAGTTAAAGAACAAAGTTGTAGTCGAATATGGGGAAGCATATCATTTTGTAAATTGTAAATTTTTATGCATGTTTTCAACAGTAATTGCACAAGTGTATTGGAAATGATCAATAACAAGTTTGTGCGATTTCGACAAATGAAGTCGTACTGCTTGACAAATGGCCCGAGCCCGCCAGGGTGAGGGGATGTTGCCTAAAGCAATGCGACCGAGTTTTTCGAAAGAGTGCAAACTTGAGATAATTTACAATGCACGAGAGCAATTTAGCAGATTTTATCCCGAAAAAAAATATTACAACAAAATAGAAATAGCATTGGCATAGCGGGCGTATCATGCCGGTTTGTATATTAAATCTTTAAACGAATCAAACAAAATTTGAAAATCAGAAACGTACTTATCTTGCATTAACTTACCACTGGTATTTCATTAGAGTTTTCTACATTTTCTTTACATTAAGTACCGTTCCTCTGTCGCACGCTATATCTCCTGTTTTCCAATATTCTAGAAATGTCTTCCCAAGTGCAAGTCATGTTAGAGTGATATTACTGCTCAGAATTTCTGGAAGAATATCGCCACGTGTAGATTATCTGCCAATTTATACACACCCGATATTGTTGAGAAGGGGGGATAGGGGTGATCCTTGAGGCACATCTTGTAATGGGGTGAAGAGCAATGATAGGGTTTTATTTGTACGGACTTGTAATTTACATTGACAGAGGAAATTTTGAATTAAGTATATATTTGTACAGAAGGCTGCGGTGCCAAACGGAATGCTTTGGAGATATCCAGGAACAGTGTTGCTGACTTTTTACCTTTAAGATGTACAGTTAGGCAGTTGAACCTAAGCATATAAAGTGGGTGAGTGGTACACCGTTTGGGAAGGAAGCCAAATTGCTAGACAGGAATTTGGTTAGAGATGTGGGAAAGGATTGTTTCTTTTAGGGGAGACTTGAAACCACTAGCAAAGTTGAAGATGTAATGGAAAAATAAGCAATTTTTTGAAGCTGGAGGGCTTGTTTGTAGGATTTATACAGACGGGACTATGTCTGGCTTACAAATGAAAGTAAGTAACAACTTGCTCCACAACTAGAGTAACCAGTAAAACTCTTTTAGTCCCTAAGTAGGAGGCACTTAATTCAGTGATAAAAATTGTGAATCATATTAAATTTGAAGCACTTGTTCAAAGAACTTTGCAAAGACATGAATTCTGATTTCGAAGTGCTTCTCTTGCAAACGGTGGGTATAGAAAGAACATGCAATAAATCTCCTTTTGAGCTATAAAGTGAAATTTGTTTGTTTCTGGAAGTGCAAGAAAAGTAGTTGCCAATGACCGGTAGTAGGGTTATAGAGCGGTAGTTACTAATTTTGGGAGTGATAATTGTTAGGTTTAGGGATGTAGGTAATTATTCCGTGTTTCTATTCGGAGAGAAAGAGTTGTAGTTAAGGGTTTTAAGGCTACATGAGTGAATATTGGAACGAAAAGATTTCAGAAAACCTTGTGTACTTTGTTATGTCCGGGATAGAGATGGGTAACTCATGAGTGAGTCAACTCTGAGCAGTGAGTAGCGGAATCAATTGACTCCTGTGCAAATTTTTTGCTCTATTTGAGTCATGAAAAATTGATGACATTTTTTGGCCTTTTTGTTGTCGGGATAAATTATTAAATTTTCTGACTAAGGACCTTTTTTCTAGTCACGTACTTACTCCTGGAATCGATTCCTTTTCACTGACTCTTTTCAGCGAGGCAGTCTTTCCACTCATGTCTAGTCCGGGAGCTGTATTTTTAGTTTTTTAATTCGTCGAAAATTTCGGGTGGGGGCAGATGAGGGGGAGTCGTCATGCCTCGACTTTCATGCCATCTATTAACAGTCTTTTATTTTACTTATTTTCATAGATTTCATATCGTTAAATTTGTTGCACAACTTTGAGTAATATCTAGTAATTTTGAAAAAGTGTAATACCAAATTTTCGGACTGATATTTCGCCTCATACGTGGTAGAGAGAAACTTAGTTCAGATTTCTTAATCAGCATCCAAAAAAGGTAAAAAACAAATATAAGTTCTTGTAAAGCAGAATTACTCTGGTCTATATGGAAAAATCACCACGCACAATTTTGGGTGGCCCACTGGCACCATTTTTTCGTTAAGTCTAACTTTATAAAGTAGGACTTATATTTTAAGTCATGCTTAAATGGAAGCGTCATGCACCATTGGTATTAATTAGTAAGCAAGCTCAAAGTGTTGCAACATCGTAAAATCTTGCGATTTTCACTTTTTAACGTTGGCGACATAGGTATCCTTTTCTCTGCTGGTTTTGACATAAAGTGCGTGCGAGTCTTTTTACGTGCACAGCGTTGCTGTATGAACAGGGAAATAGTGAAACTCGCCATAATTATTAAGAATTCAATGCTCAATTAAATATTTTTGAAGGCAAATGCACGCGTAAAGAAATCTCGGTGCGTAAAAAAGAGAGGTTATGTCATTATTAGCCAGTATTTTGAGTCAGGCCAAGTAATTTTAACAAAGTTTATTTGCGGACACGAAAACACCGAAAGAACGACAATTCGTCCAAATCATGAGAATGATCAGCTCTCTTCCAAACTAGTGGATAAATGAAATTAATGATATCCATGAGGTCTAAATCGTCTTCAAAAATATAGTCCACTCCAAAGTTTAATTCTTCAAGTGCCATTTTAAATATTCTAAGAGTTTTTTTATTGAAAATAATTTATTCTGCATAAATATCTGTCACAAGGGACCACCGACGGAACGAATTGAAGGTTATGTTTGCAGACTTAAATTTTAAGCGGTCCACTACGACGACTTATTTAAAGTCTTGCTTAAGCTGTGCTTAAAGTATGGTGCAAGCATACTTAAATGTTGCTTAAATTTTAAGAATGCTTTAAGCATAGCTTAATTACAATGGTGCAAGTGGGCCTAAGTCACTCAAAATTGCTTAGTAGTCTAAGCCACCCAAAATTGTGCGTGATGATTTTTCCATAAAGACCAGAGTAATTTTGCTTTACAAAAACGTATATTTGTTTTTTTACTTTTTTTGACTCTGTGCAGATATTGTCATTTACATTTAATATTAATGATTAGCCAGTAAAGCCCAATTTACATGAAGAAATTATGGAAAAAAAACGCGCCTTAGGTGTCCAAATTTGTTTTGGGCAGCAAAATTATGAAAGGTGACAATGAAAAATTATACTTCAAATTCTAATCATCTTTACCGTCAGTTTACTCAAAAACTAATGGGGTGTATTTAATATAAGTTGTTCATTTCGGCATTCTCTAAAATTATTGTATATAAATTTGATGTAATTATTACTATTTCAAAATTATAAAAAAAAAATGTAAAAATTTAAATTATTCTTTTCGGAAAATAATCATTTTATAAAAAATATTTCTAAACAAAAGGTGTTCATTTCTTTTTTATCTGCATAATTCATTTAAATGTTTTTTATAATATCATTCATATTAAAAAAATTATCGAAAAAAAAAACAGGAAAACGGTAAAGATAAACACACACTTCCGGTGTACCAAACGTTACCAGAAGCACTTCAGTTCTTGACTAACGTACAAAGTTTCGTGTGAATTCCTAAATTAGTTTTTGAGGTTCACGCACAGACAGAGAGACATACAGACACAATCCTTTTATGTTTCCAGAAATCGTTGAAGTCGCTTTAAATGACCGCAAAGCAGCAAAAAAAATCACGATTGCAACGCTTTCCTGTACTCCGTAACGGGTGAAGTAAAAATCAAACATTTCAAAAACATCTTCCATTGACAAATTCTGTTTATTTTTATTACCAATTCCGTAATCTTTACTTTCAGTCATAATATCTTCGAAAATGTTACAATTTCTCAAAAGATGTCCATACTTCCATATCTTATGGTGCATTATCCATTTGACCAGCACTATTTCCGTCCGGCCAAGTTTTGTAAATTTTCCGACAGAAGAGTCTCTGTGTTTTGAAGGCGATTTGACCTGTATAGAAATTGATGGTAAAAGTTTAGCCATATTATCTTCTTGACCTGATTCTATGTCTATTTTTGTAGTCCCATCAATGTCTGAAATGTTAGATACACCCAATTCATCTCCATTATCATGTACATTTTTTCTGGACTGTAAGTTCATCTACTTTAGCAAGTAAAGCTAAAATATCTACTTATCTATATCTTCAGAACATACATATTCAAGGGTTTCCTTAAGAGTTAAAACTTGTTTTTGACAAAATTAGGAAGGCTGACAAGATTTAATACGTTGCGGAGCTGTTGGAATGTTTCAAGTACACGTTTCAGAAAGCTAGAATGAATTCAGTGTATCAAACCAAGTGACTCATTGGCTATGAATGCGATATCTAAATGTGGAAGAGAGTTGGCCCAGGTAGAAGGAACCCTAGGTGAGCGTGTTGTTCAAAAACTTACGTTTACTATTACCAGTCAAGATGTGGTTATTTGCTTCGATAGATTTTTCTCATCGGTTGCTTTGATGAAAACACTACCATCAGTACGCGAAAGGTCAATCCAAATTCTTATGTACAAGCGATGGATTGATGTGTACTAGATGGCACCAAAGAAGTTTAGGCAGTTAGTAACTGTCATGGAGAAAGATTGACTACAGGTGAGAGAAAGCAAATATACTGAAGGGAAAAAAATAAAACACTTTCACCATTTTCAAACCGCCATAACTCGACGTATTTTCAATCTATTTTGATGACTCTTTAAGGGCGAAAAACTTTGTGTGTCTTCTTAAAAATCGTGCATGCGAACTTAAGCGTAACCCCTTCCGCCCCTCTCTAGCACACCTGTGTGTTTTTTTTTCAGGAAACCATGTCCAACTTTGACGATGTCTATGGAGTTGGAAACATTTTGTCGACTCGATCCACCATAAAGGCATTAAAATTTGATCAATTCCCTATGCAGAACTCGAATAACAAAGTTCCTACGACGATTTGGCACCAAGTTATGGACGTTTGAAGAAAAGTGCATTTTGAGGTTTTTCGCACATAACTCAGCGACTTTTCATCCAAATTTGATGATTCTTTCGGGAAAAAATTTTGGCCCTATTTTAAGGGGGTGTACACCAGTGTATATTATGTGGATTGTCCTAATATGATCTCCTTTTACAACAGGTATATGGGCGGTGTAGCTCTGACAGACCATCTTATTGGCCTCTATGGATTCGACAGAAAGTGCAAGTGGTGGAAATAGCTATTATTACAATTAGGGAAATATATTCATATTTCCCGTGTTGTAATCAATAGTTTTTTTTCTGATTGAAATAATATTGTTCTGTAAATGGGAAAATATTCTATTGTACATTTTCGAATTTATTGGATTGGTAACGTTGCTAAGGGCCTTGTTTGTAAATATCATAGTTGACTGGTTGATTTGTTTTGTTGTTTCATAATTGGTGAAATGTCAAACTATGTGTTAACGCAAGCGACGAAAGATCGTGAATGTTTGGATCCGGTAAAATCCAAAGCTGTAAAATCCATAAAGGATACCTTCCTAAGAAATCGAAGGTGTTGTCCCGAGAGTAATTCAAACAATTCTTGCGAGAAGATCCTAATGACATTTTTTTGATGTTTATATTTTCCTAGGGAAATATGAGCACTTCATATTTCCCTAGGGAAATATAAGTGTGTTATGACATATCGTAACTAAGGCAATATCACTCAATATTGTTTCAATCAGAAAAAAAAGGTTTTCTATAAAATGTTCATAATGGCTGTTGCCAATTCATTTGTTATTTACAGAGATGATACGCACGGCGAAATCGTTATTAGATTTTGTAGTAGAGCTCTCTGAAGGCCTAATCTAAACTGAAAAAAAAGCAAGAGTTAAGAGGCGTTTATCAGCATGTGGTCGCCCGTTGAAGAAAAGAAGAACAATGTTCAACGTTGGTGCCCATAGTTTAGAACCAAAGAAGAATATAAGTAAGGTGTTCTCAGAATGAAATCGAAAAAAGGACAGACTGTTTGCAAAACATGCCGTGTTCCGCACTTTGCAACAATTGCTTCACTTTGTACTATTCTCAAGTGACACTTATTTTTTTATTGAATGAATAAACACGAAATGTATATTTACTGTTTTTGAAAGACCGTTGAGATAAATAACCCCAGAGTAAAGTAGCGGGCGGATATGTCCCATTTTTTAAATGTTTATTAAGGTTCGTAGAAACTTGGGGAAAGTTCTAACCTCCTTCAAAATTCTTGTTAAGATGGAATATGAACAGAGGACTTTTAAAAGTTGTCTAGATTAAAAAAAAAAACCGTCGCGAAAAGGTTAAATAACGATAAATAAGATCGTCGTAAAATTAATGCATGAATAAGTTATTAAAGCAGTTGGATTGTAATAAACACCAATAACAGTGATTATAGCTTTTTTTATTGCATTTAGGTACTAAAATTCATAAAATTCCACATCGATTTTTAATCTAAAATTTTTAGAAATTTACAACCCGTCATCGTTGTGCGACATGAAATTAGTTGTGAAAAAGTTGGTACGTATGAGAAGTAAACATTAAACGCGACAGAGGGTGTTGAATTGCAAAGCGGGCCATAGGGATTTACATGTAAAATTTTAAATGTATTAATATTGGCTCTCCTAATTATTTGACAGTATCGGTCTTCTTACATTATTTTCAAAGTTTTTTAAGCTGAATTATTTGGTACCTTGCTCAATAGTTTCGGCAGAGTATTTACCGAGATATTTGCAAAAAACTTTACTATTATTTTGAATTAAAAAGGTTTGCCATGAAATCATAATGGCGGATATTACATTTTGTTCTAAAAAGTGACGTTTGTTGTCGCATTCCGATTTACATTTTCTACAAGAAATCCAGCCAACAGAAAAATATTGCCCCAGAAATTACCACAGTGATTAATGTTGATTTTTGTTGGTAAGCAATATTATAAGCTCAAATCATGCCCGCTGTTGAGGGCCAATAAACATGATCATAGTTAGCAAATTAATGATTCAACGCAACCAAATATTTTAACCCCCCTACGTCAGACCCCACTTCCCAGTAAACAAGAGTAATAACACAGCACATCAAGAAATAATCTCCATTTCAAAGAACCAATTTCGCGAACCAGTTGATGTATCTGTCGATCCAAGGCCGATATTAAATCTCCTACGAGATCGGTTATCTATTTCTATCCATCTGCGACCTCGCCGAACAACATCTCGTACCTAGAACGACTTCGGCAAAGCGAATCTATTAGGAAAGCAAACGCGGGCATTCAAATCGAATGCCGCAATTAGTTCTTGCGGGTCGTAAATCCGACTTTCCCCCGTTTATGGTTTACGAGCTTTTGTGCGATTTTTTGGAGAGGGTAGGTTTAAAAACTTTGTCTCCGGTAAAAGTGTTTCTGTGTCTTTATTTATGTTGGGCTCGAGACGGTTAATCTTTTTTCGACTTTCTCACGTGTAGAGGCGGTGAAAGTGTGTGTAAAGGATTTTCGACAGTGGACGTATAAATCATGTGTATCGGTCATTAATTTATAACACGGTAAATGTTGGTGGGATACTTAGTTTTAAGGTTGTTTTACACGATGAGCTATCAATAAAATATTAATAGGTGTAATTAATTTTTTTAACCTCTTCAACTTTATATGTAAATCTAACTTTATTCGTATCATATGCTCATTAAAAAAAACCTCAAGAGTGCCATGATTTATTATTTTTGAAAATTTAAGTTGGCACATCCGTTGGGAATTGACAAGTGGTAGACCAGTCAAACGTACTCAGGATACTATAAACACAGCCCAAGAAATTTTGGAAGATGAACATATGATTTCTCCGCGTCGTTTATCACAGCAAATGAATTTATCGGAAGGAACATAACATAAGTAACATAACCTCAATATATGTTACCCACTTAAATTAAAAAACATAAAAAATCATGGCACACTTGAGTTTTCTTTTTAATGAACATACTTTAATATCTACACAACTGAATTATAACATGACTACTATGACTTAAGTATTACGAGTATAAGCCCTACTCTTGTCAATTTTACAGAAATGTTTCGTCACTTATCTACAAATAGTTAGGAGTTCTTGCAAGCAAATCAGTCGTCAATGTTTCGTAAGTTATCTACAAATAGTTAGGAGTTCATGCAAGCAAGTCCGTCGTTTTCACTTTTTTTTTAACTTTGGCATTTGCCATTCAGTCACATCGAATATTTAATTTTGTATTTTTTAATTTTTGGGATGAATAAATGAAGAAATGAATAAATGAATAATGTCAGACGTATACACCACAACCATGGACCCGAACGATTATTTCTCGATCCCCGAAAAATCTTTAGGCCGGGCTGGGATTCGAACCCACACGGCACGCGGTGCAACCGGCACAAGCGATCGCCTGTTTTTCAATTGAAACTGACGATTAGAAAATTTTGATTCAAAAATTGCAACTGAAATTATTTCAAGGAAAAACCCATCCTACAACTTGGATGATCTACACGTCACAGTAATACATCGCAATGAGGTCAATCAGAAAATGCACTTGCGTAAGAAGAAATGTCACGTTCAAGCCCATGGCGTGCTCGCAACGAAAATAAAAAATCTGAAAAATTAACTTAATGACTTTGGGCAAAAAAACCAATGGTCGGCAGCCCAGACAGACTAAACAAATTTATTGTACACTCAAAATTTCTGTTAAAAATTGATCCGAATAAAGGTGTATGTATGTTTAACTTAACGATTCTAGACATTTAAGAGTACTTCGTTTGTCATCGAACAAAGTAGGAGAGAAATTGATGACTGTTTTGAAAATATGAATGGATGGCAAATCTGTTTTGTACCATTTTTACTCTGTACAGATTTTGACATTGACATTTAATAATAATAATAATAATAATTTATTTCCCAACAGACGAATGTCTAATTACAGAACAGAATAATGATTAGGTGTTCTATTTTTTACTTTCTCCGTTACGAAGTACGAGAAAGTATTGTGATCGTGATTTTTTTTTCAAAATTTTTTTTTACGGAAATATCCGTTTTGGGGTCCCTAGATGCCATTTCAACAATTTCTGGAAAAAAATTTTTTGTGTCTGTGTGTGTGTCTGTGTGTGTGTGTGTGTGTCTGTGTGTGTGTCTGTCTGTGTGCGCTGTATCTCAAAAACTAATAGAGCAATTGATATGAAACTTTGAACATACGTCTTATTTGATAATCTGAAGAACTGAAAAGCTTTTGGTAAAATTTCGTACACCGGAAGTGGGTGTTTACCTTAACTGTTTTTTGTTTTTTGCCAATATTTTCTTAAATATGAAAAATATAACAAAAAATTTAAACAAACATTGAAGACAACAAAGAAATGAACATCTTTTGCTTGAAAATATTTTTCATAAAATCATTGCTATTCGAGAAAAAAAATTATTAATTTTTTTTAAATATTTGGTTTATAATTATGAAACGTTAATAGTTACAGCAAATTTATGTTAATAATAATTATAGAGAATGCCAAAATGAACAACTTCTAAAGAATAAGTTTTTTTTGAAATCTCATTAGTTTTTGAGTAAACCGAGTTTTTTAATTTGAAGTATAATTTTTCCATCTTTCATAATTTTGACGTTTTAAACGTCAGTTTCACCCGAGTTTACGCAACGCTCGAAGTACATTTAAAATATGATTTCAATTGAAAATAAACCATGAAAACGTAAATATACATGATACCATCAAGTCGGAGAAAGTAACATGATGGCCACATCACCATTTTTTTTGTCGCAATTGTATATTTCAATTGAAAATAGTTCATGAAAGTATAAATATAAATAACTATTATACCATCAAATCGAAGCAAATACCTAATGAATTAATTAACTATCTCTTAACATATGTACAAAATTACTATTTTTTTTTCCAATAAGACTACAATTAACGAAAATGTAATTATGCAAATCCGCGCGTAAACACTGCAATTAATTGCAATTTCATTTTCACACCGGAAGTCGGACAATGCCGATTTCTGCATTACTGATCAAGACATTAAGTTGCCTTTAATTTAAACGAGTAATTTAACTTGTAAATGCCGATCCGTACAAGACAAGCAATTTATCTGAAATTAATGGAAATGAAATAATCACGTTCGGATCTACCTAAAAAAAGACATTGTGTATTATAGCTGAAATGTTTGTCTGTTAACAGCTTGTACAGTAATAAATATAAAGCTTTTTCTTAGTAGAAAACTTTTTTTAAATAAATAATCAAATACTCTAAACACAGGTAGTAGGTGCATTCGGCATCAGAGTATTGTTGAGCTTTATTTTCACTAACTGCTACTTTGTACTATGGAATAATAACAGTAACCGTTATTGAAAAATTTCACTAAGGTTATTTTATAAAAGAAGAATGTTTCAATAACGAATAACTTCTTAGTAACACTTACTGATTCAATAACGAGTCACTTCTTAATAACAGTAACTCTTTTAGTTGCTATTTGAAAATTACCACGCATCGGAAACGCTGCAGCACTTAAATAACGTTGGTTACTGACACGTAAATGGCGACGCGGTTCAATCAGAATCTGAGATTCCCTTTGTTACGAAGTAGAGATGGACGAAATGACTCTTTTTTTGTGAGTCGACTGATCGTGAAGAGTCGACTGAAAAAAATTGATTCTGGAAGTGAAAAATGTCATGACTCGGAATGAGTCAATTCTAAGAGCCGAGTCTTTCAATCGACGTAGCTATGAGTTATACCTATGTATCTCTATTAAAAACTGTAACTGAGCAAAGTTTTTCGACTAGTTCTTTTGCAGTAACAGTTATTGTTGTAAACATTAAAATAAAAATTTTCAAAAATCCATATCTCTATTGAAAATCATTGAATTTACAAAAACCAAATTGATTTTGAATAAGCGGTACTTCGACCATTGAGGATGATTTTTATGGAATTTTTCCTGCGTTTTTTATATTTTTTTCTGCGATGTTTTCGTTCAGGTGCTCAAAAAATTAGAACAACAATTTTCAAAAATCCATATTTCTATTGAAAATTGTTGGATTTATAAAATCCAAATTCGTTTTGAATAAGCGATACGTCGACCATTATGGATGATTTTTTATGGAATTTTTCCTGCGTTTTTTTATATTTTTTCTGCGATGTTTTCGTTCAGGTACTCAAAAAATTAAAACAACAATTTTCAAAAATCCATATTTCTATTGAAAATTGTTGGATTTATAAAAACCAAATTGATTTTGAATAAGCGATACTTCGGCCATTGATAATAATTTTTAATGGAATTTTTCCTGCGTTTTTTATATTTTTTTCTGCAATGTTTTTTGTTCAGGTGCTCAAAAAATTAAAATTAAAATTTTCAAAAATCCATATCTCTATTAAAAATGATTGAATTTACAAAAACCAAATTGATTTTGAATAAGCGATACTTCGGCCATTAAGGATGATTTTTTATGGAATTTTTCCTGCGTTTTTATATTATTTTTTCTGCGATGTTTTTGTTCAGGTGCTCAAAAAATTAAAACAAAAATTTTCAAAAATCCATATCTCTATTAAAAATTATTGCATTTACAAAAACCAAATTGATTTTGAATAAGCGATACTTCAGCCATTGATAATGATTTTTAATGCACTTTTTATATTTTTTCTGCCATGTTTTTGTTCAGGTGCTCAAAAAATTAAAATAAAAATTTTCAAAAATCCATATCCCTATTGAAAATTATTGAATTTATAAAAACCAAATTGATTTTGAATAAGCGGTACTTCGACCATTGAGGATGATTTTTTATGGAATTTTTCCTGCGTTTTTTATATTTTTTTCTGCGATGTTTTTGTTTAGGTGCTCAACGAATTAAAACAACAATTCTCAAAAATCCATATTTCTATTGAAAATTATTGAATTTACAAAAAACAAATTGATTTTGAATAAGCCATACTTCGGCCACTGATAATGATTTTTAATGGAATTTTTTCTGCATTTTTTATATTTTTTTCTGCGATGTTTTTGTTCAGGTGCTCAAAAAATTAAAACAACAATTTTCAAAAATCCATATTTCTATTGAAAATTGTTGAATTTACAAAAACCAAATTGGTTTTGAATAAGCGATACGTTTACCATTATGGATGATTTCTTATGTAGTTTTTCCTGAGGTTTTTTATATATTTTTCTGCGATGTCTTTGTTCGGGTGCTCAAAAAATTAAATTATAAATTTTCAAAAATACATATCTCTATTGAAAATTAGTGAATTTACAAAAACCAAATTGATTTTGAAACACTGAGTTTGTTTCATAAAATTGTGAAAATCAAATTATTAAAAAAACTTACTTCGAAAGTGATTCCTCGAAATTAACTGTTGGAACATCACCAAATTTGGCATACAAATTGAGACTTGAATGTTCTTTAAAAATCGATTAAAATCCAAAAATAAGTTTTTGAGTTATTTTGACGCAATCGTGAAACTGATGATTTTATATCAAAAATGAATTTCGAGGGCGATTTTAATTTTTTTTTTAGTGGAACGATTAGCAAGATTGAGAATTATATTTTTAAATTATTCAATTTCCAAAAATACGCCTTTCCTAGATTTAAAATTATATGACTTAGGGCCGGTATTACAAAGGTCATTAAATTTGTTTTTTTAATTTTTCGGAGGTGTGACTATTTAGAGTTAATTGACATTTGTGCTACATGTATTTTGCATATAACTAAACTTCATTTAAATTTTAATCTTCAGTTAAATTTAACTGATCTTTATAATACTGGCTCTTAGTCATGAAAGTGTAATGATTTTACATCAAATATTAATTTCGAGGGCAATTGCTTGCAATTCTCTTAATGGAACTTCTCTACAGTTGGCACGTAGATTTAGAATTTAATGTTCTTTGGAACTCAATAAAAAACAAAAAGACGCATTCCATAGTTTTTGAGTTATTCAATCTAAATTGCAAGGGTGTGATTTTTCATAAAAAATTCACTTCTAGGGCGATTGCTCAATGAAAGAACAACTAATTTGGTATATTTCAGGTTTTGAATAATTAATTTAATACAATGCGTATAAATTATAATCGTTAAAAAAATGATGTTACAAAAATAATTTTTAAACAATTACTCACTATGAAATTTGGCGAAAATGAATCAATCAACTTTAGCGGACCTAATTTTTCATAGAATTTGTATTCCTAACAAACGAATGTTCATGTCCAAATTGTAGTCCAAAGCACGTGGAACGAAAAACCATTGCTTGTGTCATTATGTTATAAACATATATTGGCTAATCTTTTGAAAACAACCAGATGCCAAAACTTCAATTTTATGATATTTTTTTTAAATTTTACGTCAAAATAACACCATTACGTACGACAATTAAATCAAACAATACATATCCATGTGTCATTATTTATTATAATTAGTCTTCACTAGTTTTTGATTATACTACAACAGAGTTTATAATCAGGTTGAAGTTGCCCACTTTTCAATGGTGTGAAAAAATATTAAAGCAATTGCTACAGAGTTCAAACTTTCAAAATTTACTCAAAATACATACAGCGTCATACTTCAATAAAAATTTAGAAACATACCTTCACTAGATTTTGAAATAATCACACTAGAACAGAGTTTATAATCAGGCTAAAGTTGCCCATTTTTCGGTGGTGAAAAAATATAAAAATAATAGCCGCATTGTTCAAACTTTCAAAATTTACTCAAAATACATTCAGCTTCATAATCCAATAAAAATATAGAAACATCCCTTTACTAGTTTTTGAAATAATCACACTATAACAGAGTTTACAATCAGGCGCAAGTTGACCACTTTTCGGCGGTGTGAAAAAATATCAAAACAATTGCCCCATTGTTCAAATTTTCAAAATTTACTCAAAATACATTCAGCTTCATAATCCAATAAAAATATAGATACATCCCTTCACTAGATTTTGAAATAATCACACTATAACAGAGTTTACAATCAGGCGCAAGTTGCCCACTTTTCGGCGGTGTGAAAAAATATCAAAACAATTGCCGCATTGTTCAAACTTCCAAAATTTACTCAAAATACATTCAGCTTCATAATCCAATAAATAGATAGATAGATACATCCCTTCACTAGATTTTGAAATAATCACACTATAACAGAGTTTACAATCAGGCGGAAGTTGCCCATTTTTCGGTGGTGTGAAAAAATATCAAAACAATTGCCGCATTGTTCAAACTTTCAAAATTTACCCAAAATATATTCAGCTTCATAATCCAATAAAAATATAGATACATCCCTTCACTAGATTTTGAAATAATCACACTATAACAGAGTTTACAATCAGGCCGAAGTTGCCCATTTTTTGGTGGTGTGAAAAAATATAAAAACAATTGCCGCAGTGTTTAAACTTTCAAAATTTACTCAAAATACATTTAGCTTCATAATCCAATAAAAATATAGAAACATTCCTTCACTAGTTTTTGAAATAATTACACTATAACAGAGTTTACAATCAGGCGGAAGTTGCCCACTTTTCGGTGTGTGAAAAAATATCAAAACAATTGCCGCAGTGTTCAAACTTTCAAAATTTACTCAAAACACATTTAGCTTCATAATTCAATTTTAATATAGAAACATCCCTTCACTGGTTTTTGAAATAATCACGCTATAACAGAGTTTACAGTCAGACGAAAGTTGCCCACTTTTCGGTGGTGTGAAAAAACATCAAAACAATTGCCGCATTGTTCAAACTTTCAAAATTTACTCAAAATACATTCAGCTTTATAATCCAATAAAATATAGAAACATCCCTTGACTAGATTTTGAAATAATCACACTAGAATAGAATTTATAATCAGTTGCCCACTTTTCGGTTAAACTCGAGACTTGAGAAGGCACCATCAACTTTCATATACCGTGCTTTCAATAATTTATCGAACATAGGGAACGCAGGAGACGCAGTCGACACAATAAGGGGGTACATTTGAGCACCTGTTGTATTAAAGTTTGTTTTTTATAATATAAAGAGTATTTGTACGAATATATTTTTACTTTTTTGTTTCTGTGAATGAAGAAGGAGTATAGAGTACCGTGATTTTTATAACGCTAAACGACGGACAACGTTAGCCTCGCGAAATCCCACTCTTATTCCGAGTCACTCCGACTGCCTCTCCTGCGTTCCCTATGTTCGGTGAATTATTGAAAGCACGGTATATAAGCTTCAATAATTATTCGTGCATATTAAATGACCTAAAAATCCTTCGATAACTAATTAAAACCTCACACCAAAAATATACACCCATCTTCGCTCTTCAGTCATGCTTCAATTTCCGATTCGAATCTTTGTAAGTCGTGAGTGCTAAATACATGCGGATAAACCCGTGCTTTACCCAACAATAAATTACGTCTTCAGATTTGCTGCATCTACTAGCGTATAAATTACTTACAGGTAATCGGTAATTACTTTCGTATTTGTAGCACGAGTGTTCATTTTTTTTTCTCGGGAGACGTCAATTACATGAATTATTTATGAGATTTTGTTGTTTTCTTAAGACGACACAAAAGAATGGTACATTTTACGGCTTTTTACGGCCTTTTTAAACCGTGTGCGGTTTACCTCACACAAATCAAAAATATTGCGTGGAACTGAATTATGGTCACCGCTAACGTTGGGTTTTGATTGACGCTCAAGGTTTTGTAAACATTTGCACTGCGTTAGTTTGGTCTTGCTTCAACGTATTCTATTTGCTGAAATAATATTAATTGCGAATATTCGCGTAAAATGAACATTTACGCTGAATATATTGAATTATTTTTAATGGTGACGTTTTGATGGAGGGAATTTATTTTTGCGTTTCTCCAAGAAATGGTTGTTGAATATTATTTGTCACAATGTGTTAGTTGAGTAATGAGGCTTAAAAATATCACTATTAGCCACGAATGCCAACATTAGGACAGGATAGGGGAATTTGGACCCTCTTGTCTTTAACACAAGCTGACACAAAAATGTGAAATCTTAAGTGAAATATTGAAATAGGACATCAGTTTTGATATTTTGCGATATTTAAAACTACATTAATGTGCATGAGTACATTTGTGTGCATGAGACGGATGTTTTCAGAATTATTTTTTTTTTGAGAGCAGAACAAGTCTCAACTTCGAGGTAGTCACTATTCAGGTTACCATAGAATGCAGCCAATTTCGAATTTGGAGATTTTGTCATTATCTAACAGCTTTACTAACTGTACCGGGTGGCCCAAATTCGATGTTTTTATAGGCTATCTCGGTAAGCTCAAGAGTTAACTTTTGATGGTATCGAAATAGCCTACAACAACATCGAATTTCGGCCGCCAGGTACACAGTACCAAAGTGCCGTTTTTGTGTTGGTTCTTTAAGGGACTTTAATGGAATCATTTTCTTTTCGTGTAAATATGTCAATATCAATAAATAAATTAGAAACAACCTTACTTGTTGCAGAAAGCATTAAATAAATTCAATAAAACGAAATACAGCCTACGAAAAAGTTGAATATTCATATATTCAGGCTATATTTCGTTTTATTGAATTTATTCATTATCAATACATCGACATTCTAATATCAGTTGTCCAAATAAATTTATGCACCTTGGAACACCTTCTCATGTATTTTTGCTGTCAATTCTACTAATTAAACACATTGGGTGAAGATCAAGGAGGTCTAGATAGTCGTCCAACAAAGAGAGTTCGAACCAATTGCTATTTAATTGCTTGTAATTTTATTTATTTTCTCGCCATCAAGCAGGAAAAACATTTCTGAACACTTATCTTGTGCATTTTTTGATGAGAATGTTCATTGGTGGGTAAATAGGAATCTACATAAAGAAAACATGGAGGTCCCCAGAGTGGGATAATTGGGACCCTGCTGACCTTTAATTGTTTATCACTGTACTGTTGCCAAAGACTTTAAACTGTTTAATTGTTATTATATCTAATCTATACGATACCGGTGCTTTCTTTAGATGACGCTATCAACCCCCACTTCTAAAATTAAAAGAGTAAGAGTTCATGCCAGTTTTTATTTAATTGCCTGTAATATTGTTAATTTTCTTGATATCGACCTGAAAAAAAAACATTTATGAACACCTAATCTTGTGCTTCGCTTTAATAAAATGTTCATTGGCTGATAAATTGGAATACGTATAGAGAAAAAATGGGGGTTCCCAGGGTGGGGTAATTGGGACCCTGCTGACCTTTCATTATTTCTCACTGCACTATTGACTTTGACTTTTTAATTGCTATTATACGACACCAATGTTTTCTTTAGATGACGCTTTCAACCTCCACTTCTTCTCTCGATTCCTATCTGCTCCGGTTGATAGCAACCATATTTATTATTTTCACTTTATGTACTGTTGACCTGAATAATTGCGTTGTCATCATTGAGAACCATGTTCTGAGATTTTTGAGCCAAGATATTCGTCTCCTTCATAACCCTCTCTATCCGAACACTTTTCATTTAAGTTCGAAATGTTTCGCAGTGAGTATGCTGTTCTGTACAAAAACCTGTATGACCTAAAAATTCTTTTACAATCGGAAAATTTGTATTAATATACCTACTTTAAGAAACTACTAAAAAACATGGCCAAATGGCGGCTCCAAAACTCAAAAATAGCAAAAAAATTCTTTCACAATCTGAAAATTTGTATCAATGTCCCCACTTTAAGAAACTACTAAAAAAACAAAGAGACTCCAATATGGCGGCTCCAAAACTCAAAAATAGTAAAAATAATCTTTTACAATCTGAAAATTTGTATTAATGTACCTACTTTAAGAAACTACTAAAAAAAACATAGAGACTCCAATATGGCGGCTCCAAAACTCAAAAATAGCAAAAAACCTGTTGTGTCATTGTTTTCCGGGATAAATCATATAATTGCCCAAATTTTGCTCATGGACATATGTTTTTAAAGTGTCCCATTTTGATACTAGCCCGTGGGTCAGTAAGTCAGTGGTGTCTCTTGGGAGGGGGGGCGAAGGTATCAATCATTTTGAAACAACGAAAATTTGTTAACAGAAAAACTTGACAGTTTGACCTTTTTTTTGATTCTCACTTTTAAAATTCCTTTGAAATGCTCACGCTACTGGCAACAAACGTCCGTTGAATTCTGACACAGCCTTCTCTTCCTTATTCAAACGAGCTCTACATTGCCGTAATAGCAATTTTGTTTATATTTTTTACGAGTCAACAAAATTATTACAATTTTTCATAAATTTACACCGTGTTTGCATGAAATATCCCAAAAACTATTAACGTAATTTTTCATAAAATTAATCTTAAACTAATTTTGAGTGATTTTGAGAAGCTTCAAGTATAGAGTAATTGTTTTTATATTTTTTTCCAACGTTATAATTATTATTTTTAATAAATTTTCACTGTATTTGCAATACCGCAAAAATTATTGACAGAATGTATTGTAATTTTTCACAAAACCAATATTGAGTGATTTTGAGAGGCTTCAAGTGGATAGCAATTGTTTTTATTTTCTTTTTCACGCCAACAAAATTATTACAATTTACACCGTGTTTTCCTGAAATTTCGCAACCGCCATTGACGGAATGTATTGTTTCACAAAACCAATCTTGAATAATTGAGTGATTTTGAGAGGCTTCAAGTGGATAGCAATTGTTTTTATTTTCCTTTTCGCGCCAACAAAATTATTACAATTTACACCGCGTTTTCCTGAAATTTTTCAACCGCCATTGATGGAATGTATTGTTTCACATAACCAATCTTGAATGATTGAGTGATTTTGAAAGGCTTCAAGTGGATAGCAATTATTTTTATTTTCTTTTTTGCGCCAAAAAAATTATTACAATTTACACCGTCTTTTCCTGAAATTTCGCAACCGCCATTGACGGAATGTATTGTTTCACAAAACCAATCTTGAATGATTGAGTGATTTTGAAAGGCTTCAAGTGGATAGCAATTATTTTTATTTTCTTTTTTGCGCCAAAAAAATTATTACAATTTACACCGTGTTTTCCTGAAATTTCGCAACCGCCATTGACGGAATGTATTGTTTCACAAAACCAATCTTGAATGATTTAGTGATTTTGAAAGGCTTCAAGTGGATAGCAATTGTTTTTATTTTCTTTTTTGCGCCAAAAAAATTATTACAATTTACACCGCGTTTTCCTGAAATTTTTCAACCGCCATTGATGGAATGTATTGTTTCACAAAACCAATCTTAAATGATTGAGTGATTTTAAAAGGCTTCAAGTGGATAGCAATTGTTTTTATTTTCCTTTTCGCGCCAACAAAATTATTACAATTTACACCGCGTTTTCCTGAAATTTTTCAAACGCCATTGATGGAATGTATTTTTCACAAAACCAATCTTGAATGATTGAGTGATTTTATAAGGCTTAAAGTGGATAGCAATTATTTTTATTTTCTTTTTTGCGCCAAAAAAATTATTACAATTTACACCGCGTTTTCCTGAAATTTTTCAACCGCCATTGATGGAATGTATTTTTCACAAAATCAATCTTGAATGATTGAGTGATTTTGAAAGGCTTCAAGTGGATAACAATTATTTATATATTTTTTCGCGTCGGCAAAATTATAACAATTTTTTATAAATTTACATATCGTAAAAGCTATCGACGGAATGTATTGTAATTTTTCACAAAATCAATCTTGAATTAATATTAAGTGATTTTAAGAAATTTCAAGTGGAGAGCAAATGTTTTTATATTTTTTACGCGTCAAGAAAATTTTTCATAAATTTACACCATGTTTGCATGAAATATCCCAAAAACTATTAACGCAATATATTGTAATTTTTCATAAAATTAATCTTGAACTAATTTTGAGTGATTTTGAGAAGCTTCAAGTGTAGAGCAATTGTTTTTATATTTTTTTCGCGCCAGCAAAGTTATAATTATTATTTTTGATAAATTTACACTGTATTTGCAAAATCGCAAAAGTTATTGACAGAATGTATTGTATTTTTTCACAAAACCAATATTAAACCAATATTGAGTGATTTTGAGAGGCTTTAAGTGGATAGCAATTGTTTTTATTTTCTTTTTCGCGCCAACAAAATTATTACAATTTACACCGTATTTTCCTGAAATTTCGCAACCGCCATTGATGGAATGTATTGTTTCACAAAACCAATCTTGAATGATTGAGTGATTTTGAAACGTTTCAAGTGGATAACACTTATTTTTATATTTTTTCGCGCCAACAAAATTATTACAATTTTTCATAAATTTACATATCGTAAAAACTATAGACGGAATGTGTTGTAATTTTTCACAAAATAAATCTTGAATTAATATTGAGTGATTTTAAGAAATTTCAAGTGGAGAGCAAAAGTTTTTATATTTTTTTTCGCGCCAAGAAAATTATTACAATTTTTCATAAATTTACACCATGTTTGAATAAAATATCGCAAAAGCTATTGACGGAATGTATTGAAAATTTTCACAAAATCAATCTTAAATTAATATTAAGTGATTTTAAGAAATTTTAAATGAGTATCGTGTGTGTTTTTATTTTTTTCGAGTCAACAAAATCATTACATTTTTTTATAAATTCACATGGGGTTTGAATGAAAAATCGCAAACGCCATTGAATTAATCGATTGCAGTTTTTCACCAAATCATTTTTTAATTAATATTCAGTGTTTTTGAGAAGTTATAAGTGGAGAACAGTTTTTTTTTTGCACCAACAAAATTATTACAAATTTTTCATAAATTTAGTCCGTGTTTGCATGAAATATCGCAACCGCCGTTGACGGAACGTATTGTAATTTTTTAGGAAATCAATCATAAATTAATATTGAGTGATTTTGAGAAGTTTCAACTGGAGAGCAATTGTTTTTTTATATATTTTTCGCATCAACAAAATTATTGCAACTTTGCATAAATTTACACCGTGTTTACGTGAAATGTGGTAAAAATATTGACGGGATGTGTTGTAATTTTTCACAAAATCAATCTTAAATTAATATTGAATGACATTGAGGAGCTTCAAGTCAGTATCATTTGTTTTTATATTTTTTTCGCGTTAACAAAATGATTACAATTTTTCATACATTTTCATCGCAACTGCTATTGACGGAATAAATTGTAATTTTTCACTAAATCATTCTTGATTTAATATTGAGTGATTTTGAGTGAATAGCAATTGTGTCTAATTTTTTTCGTATCAAAAAAATTATTACAATTTTTCATAAATCATTTCATTCATCTTTGTATGAAATATCGCAAGCGTATGTAGAAGGTATGTACTCTACTTTTTCACCAAATTATTCACTTGAATCTGAGTCAGATTACGAACGAATTTATTTATTTATTTTTTATTTATTTATTTATTTCCCAACAGAAAAAAACATCCAGTTACAGGGAAAAATCAAATTAAAACTAATTTAACAATAAAAAGAAAAATTATGAAATTATATATTTATTGTCACATATGCCAAAAATAAAAATTGTTACATCTTCAGTAAATGTGCGCGTCAACATAAAATATAAAATAATTTGTAAATATAAAACTCAAATAAGATAATAATTACTTGGTAGTGTAATAGACGCGTCTGTTCAAGATGTTAATGAGGTCTGTGAAGTTGTCGCTGTGTCTTCTTTCAAAAATCGCAAACTAGGACCAAGAAAAGGAAAAATGCGGTAAGGAATAAATTTTTAAAATTTACAAATCAAGTTAAAAACATAGATAACAGCGACTGCTGTGAAGAAATATGTTGGGATCCTCAACTAGTAGAAAGTTTGGAAGAAAAATTGGAAAAATGAACAAGTAAATCTAAAAAGACACAAATTCTTAGTTAGTTACCAAAGACATAATCCATAAAGAAGTTACATAATATAATGTAAAGTTTCAGAATATCTAATCAGACTGATTAAAGAAAAAATGGTGATGTGGCCATCATGTTACTTTCTCCGACTTGATCGTAACATTTATTACTATTTTTAAGTTTCAAAATTATGAAAGATGAAATAAATTTGCTGTAACTATTATCGTTTTATAATTATAAACCAAAAATTAAAAAAATAATAATAAATTTTTACTCGAATAAAAATTATTTTATGAAAAATGTTTTCAAGCAAAAGATGTGCATTTCTTTCTTGCCTTCAAAGTTTGTTTAAATGTTTTTGTGATATTTTTCATATTTAAAAAAATATTGGCAAAAAACAAAAAACATTCAAGGTAAACGCCCACTTCCGGTGTACGAAATTTTACCAAAAGCTTTTTAATAATATAATAATAATATAATAATATAATAATTTATTAACGGAACCTCCATTATACAAAATACAAGAAATAAAAATACATTATATAATACCTAATCTAACTTAAAACTATCTTAATATTTAACAAAAATTAATACGTTTAAGATGCGTTATAAAAGTGTCATGAGACCCAGAAAATAAATCGAAGTTTGGATTCATTGACAATGAATTAGAAATCCGCATAAAGCGTGAAATTGGACTATCCAAGCCGTAATTTGTACCATGAAATGGTATTCGAAATATAGGTAGATGTCTGGTTGGTCGGTTAGTAGGATTCACATTAAAACTTATTTGGGATAAAAGAGCTGAACAATGTACACTGTCTGAAATAAGTTTATAAAAAAATGACATGTCCGCATAAAATCTTCGACAGCAGAGTTTATCTATATTTAACTCGAACGCAACTGAGGGTATGGCGACATCCTTATATCGCATCTTAAAAGCAATCGACTTTAGAAACTTAATCTGAATGTTTTCTAACAAGTTTACATAAATGACTTGAGTTGGTGACCAAACGCATGAAGAAAATTTCAAATGTGAACGTACATAGGCAAAGTAAACAAGTTTAAATGATACGGGCGATAAATCAACAGACGTTCTTTTAATATAGCCTAACATTTTAGATGCACGATTACAAATATAATTAATGTGTGTAGCGAAAGACAGTTTGTTATCGAAAATTATCCCCAAATCTTTAATTTCATCAACTTTTTCTAGTGTGTTACTATTAATAGAGTAATCAAAATGTATGGGCTGTTTGTTGCGATTAAAACTAATAGATTTACATTTTTCAATATTGAAGAAAAGGCAGTTATTACAGCACCAATTATATACAGATGTTAGGTCATCTTGTAATGATTTGCAGTCTTCAACTGTTACGATCTCTTTAAAAATCTTCAAGTCATCGGCAAATAACAAAAATAAAGAGTTTTTTATAGCTTGCGATATGTCATTTATAAAAAGTAAAAATAACAAAGGGCCAGAGTGTGAACCCTGAGGCACACCCGAAGGAACATTAATGACATCTGATAAAAAATTCTTTATTTTGACACACTGCGTCCTATTAACTAAAAAACTCCTAATCCATTCAACAACAGAATCGTGAAATCCCAAGGCCGTTAATTTCGCAACTAAGATGTTATAGTTCACACGATCAAACGCTTTAGCAAAATCGGTGTAAATAGCATCAACAGATGCTTCAAAGCCATTTATAATTGAAATCTTATATGATAGAAGATTCGTTGTTGTGGATCGCCCTGACCGAAAACCATGCTGTTCATCGATAAGCACACTCTTACACATCCATTTCAATTTAACAGATATGAGTTCATCGAGCAATTTCGGAATAACAGATTGTATTGAAATACCACGATACTTTGTTACATCTTCTCTATCGCCAGATTTGTGGAGTGGTGTAATAAAGCTTTTTTTCCAGAAGTCTGGGAAAATCTTCTGCTTAACTGACGATTGAAATAAAATAAATATTGGAATGACTATAGAAAAAATACAGTTTTTCAGAAAACTAGAAGGGATGCCGTCAGGGCCCGTACTATTACTGGATTTCAAATTATTAATAGCATCAAATATTTCACTTTGAGAGAATTGGAATGGCATATGGATAACTTCCGGCATATTATTAAAGGTCGGTACGTGCGCTGGTGTATCATGACTGTAAACAGTAGAAAAATAGTCGGCGAATAGATTCACATGTTGAGATCCATCGCAACTATTAATATTATTGTAACGCATATATTTTGGGAATTCCGGAATGGAATTAGAAGATCTAACAAAGTTCCAAAATTTTTTAGGGTCATGTGTTATACTTAAATTGACTGATTCTACATATTTTTCATAAAGATTATCTCTTACGAAATTACATCTTTTGCGCAATAACTTAAAATTATGATAATTTGTTGAATTACGGCACTGCGTATATGTTTTATGGGCAATTTTCTTATCCTTTATTAGGTTTATTAATTCAGTATTAAACCAAATTGGATAAGTGGAAGATTTTATACGTTTTATTGGAACATACTTTTCAAGAACAAAATACAAGGCATTGTAAAATGCGTCAACCATGTTATCAATACTACCTCTATCCAGAAAAATCCACCAATCAATAGTTAATAAATGACTATTAATAGCCGAATAATCAGCACGTGAAAAATCATAAACATACTCGTTATATTGAAGCGGTTTGATTAATTGATTGGTTGACATTGAAATTAGGTATGGTACGTGATGATGGTTGATGTTGAACAACAAATCGGATGCTGCAGCAACTTCAAAGCCGTCGTGCGCGAAGATTAAGTCTAAGAAAACATTATTCTCATTGGGTATATTGCAAATTTGAAAGAGATTGTAATAACTAAATGTCTCCGCAAGTAATTGGGCTGGATATAATAGTGTATTATTATTAATAAGACCTAGTTCATCATTAGACCAAAATGCCGCCGGAAGATTATAATCACCACATATAATGAACTTGGAATTAGGATAATTTTCAGCAATATTTTCGAAAACTGTGCAATGATTTTCGTATTTGTTTAGATGAGAATTCGGTGGAATGTACACCCCACCGACAATTAAATTTATCTTACCAATGGAAACAGAAATGAACAATTGATCAACCAAGCTCAAATCAACACTGATGTTGTTGGAAGTAAATTTATTGTTAACTGCGATCATTACACCACCGCCTCGAGTTTTGTTACTTGATAATGAAGAGCGATCAATTCTAAAAATAATAAAATTATTGAGTTTTAGTTCAGCATTGTCGATATCCTTGTCAAGCCAAGTTTCAATAATTATTATGATATCATACACACAACAATTAACATTTAATCCAAAATTCCTTAATTTAGTGCGTATTCCGCCTGCGTTGTGGTAGTAGATATTAAGTTTTTTCAGTTTTTTGGTAGTGCACTGTTAGAAGTAGTCCGTTGAATTTGTTGCTTCGCTCCAGCTCCAGCCTTTACGATTTTCGGAACTCCTGATATATATTTAATTACTAAATTATCTTCGCCATTTTTCTTACGATTAGTTAGTTCTTCAGATTATCAAATAAGACGTATGTTCAAAGTTTCATATCAATTGCTCTTTTAGTTTTTGAGATACAGCGCGCACAGCCAAACACACACACACAGATACAAAAAAATTCCAGAAATTGTTGAAATGGCATCTAGGGACCCGAAAACGGATATTTCCGTAAAAAAAATTTTTGAAAAAAAATCACGATTACAATACTTTCTCGTACTTCGTAACGGAGAAAGTAAAAAACACCTAAAATAATAAAGTAATAATTGTATTATATGTTTTCTTTGTGTCAGAACAAAATGAATATAAAAATAGTTGTATATCGTTCCTCTAGCGATGTAACAAATAAAGGAAATAAAAGGAAATGCCTGTATATCCATAAGTAATAACAACATAAAATTTTGAGATTTTGAACATAATCACAAATATGAAACATCTGCAAAATAGGGTAAATCCTATCTGCTCTCCTTCTTGAGTTACAGCGGTATAAAAACCTGGTTTTTGCTAATTTTTCGATATTGATCTGAGGGTAGCATTTAACAACGTGCTTGCTTTTAGGGACAATTAACTAACATTATTACTATAAAATAAAAATAAAATGTTATCTGCCACCATTCATAATAAAAACAAAAACAAAACTCGGTGGTTTTACACAATTTTGATTTTTGATTTTTGTTACAAAACTTGATTTTTTTTAATACCTTCATTCGTTGTGACGATATCAAATATTCTGAAAAAGCTGTTTTTTATGAAATTGCGCGAAATTTGCGATTTTTAACACCCTATAACATCAAAACCATAACACAAAAAAGTTTTGAAGGGGTTCAACATACCAAATATAAAGGAAATAAAAAATGGTCAAGCAACCGTAAAAAAAAGTTTGCGTAATATCTCGGAAAATAATGGCGTTAAAAATTTTCCGAATTTATTTACTAAGCTGCGTAAAATTACAAACAACTTTGTCCTTTACAGTTTTTTTCTATCTGTCATAATAACCAAGATATATTTATTTGAAAATATTGACACTTTTTACATTTTCTATAATATTCAGTTAGCCTTCACTTTTTTGGAAACTTTGAAAGTGTTATTTTATTGGGTTCGTAAAACTGCATTTCTTTGCCAATTTAATGTTTCCCTATCTGTTGTAGTTTCCGAGATCCCCATCGAAAAAAAACTCACCCTGTATAAGTGGGCAGTAGGTACAAAAAGATTAACTACCCCTGGTGTATAGTCTCTGCGTTGACACAGTTCTTCTACCTAACCAGGGTACTTAAGAGAATACTAAATGTAATTATTATCTTCATTTCTTTCCATAAAATATTTTGAAAAGTCAATTGACTATTTTGCCAAAATCAAATTGGTTAGTCAATATGCAACTAGTGAAAATGAGAACGTAGCATTCTACGTCAATTAAAAAATAATTGCTTTGACTTCACAACAAAACCGCAAAATAGACGTTCAAAATCATTACCTCAGTAATATTCTGGCAAATCAAAATTGCTTTTCCGTCAATGAAATGCAGCACCGGTTTGCGTGCATCATACAAAGAGGATGTAATCATAGTAGAAATCTGTAACTGGATTGGAACCACTTATAATTGCACTTAATGTGAAAATACATTGATAAAACCGGTTATAGATTTGATTGAACTGTTGTAGGAAAAAAACTTAACACTTCATGTTTTTTTTTAATTTTTGTTTTTTTCCCTCATTCTTCGAAACCTAATGGTGCTGGAGGAAAAAAAATAGCTAGGGTTAAAATTAAACGAAAATAACAATTTTCTAATTCTATAAAATTTGTTCAGTAAGAGGTAAAAGTCTCTCAATAAATCTCTTCTCTCTCGTGTTTAATTGAAAATTTCGCCATCTGTCGTGTTTAAAAATTAAAACTGAACATCCACCAATGTTGCGCCAGCCTTAGGTTTTTTTTTGTATGAGAATTAGAATACATGTATTATCTCTAAAACAAACAGACGTATTGTTATAAAACTACAATGTCTATAAGGCAATGATACATAAAAATCAAATACAAATTGAATAATGATAGAGGCGACAACTTCTTGAAGAGCACTTCCTTTGTAATATAAACAAAGAAAGTGTTATATATAATACTTCAAACAAATTACTTGTTCCTGGGCATGACTGCTTGATAAAATTTCCCAACAAATTCAAACAATCTTGCTAGTCTTACTATCGTAGACGGAAGTTGATTTCGTTGACAAATTATGTCCAATTGAACTAATTTAAATAAAAGATAAGACTTCTTCGACTTTCATGATGATGGGTAGAATGCCGTCCCAGTGCACCAGTCTTGTCCACGTTTAGTGAAATGGAAAGTGAAACTGGTATCTGCTCCGTTCTTCCTATATCACTATTTACACTTAAGAGCTTCGCGTGCGAGTGTGTGCCGACTTGAAAATTTATACGGAGGTGTGGTTAGATTTCCTTCATTTATAATTTTTTTCCACGCGGACTTGTTTGCGTTTTACGAGGCACGCATTCCTTCTGCTCTTAACGTATCCTTTTGCTTTAACCATTTTAGTAGTATTATCTGGTTCAATAAACAGTTTTTACATTCTCTATCGTGGAGTACGTTTTAATGCGTTCTTATCAGTCAGCTGTTAATAAGGAAATACATTTTCTAGAGTCGCATTATAAGTACCAACAAATTATTTGCTGAAGCAAGATTTTATTGATATTTAACATTTTTGGCGTGAAGAGTAACCCTTGTTAATCCTTTCGTCTACTAATTGGTCGCTTAGGTTTTTTTGTGTAGTAATTTTTGAAATATCGTTAGTAGCTGAACGGCTAAACGCATATGCCAAAAAAATATTTAACTTATTGCAGATGCATTTATAAAAAATTTAGGGTAGATCCCAGGTATTCTACGACTCACAAATGCGCATGCATGAATCTCGTGATTCTAGCGGCACTCAACAGGTTTCATTTTACCCACACACAGGATTTAGACGATTGGTGCTTATGCTTAGGTTAGGGTTAAGCTAAGGTCCCCCCCCCCCAACCCCCGACACTTTTGGGCCAATCATTAGTTTTGAGTGTGTGTTGTGCGAGTGGATAAAACGAAACTGGTTGTGTTCCACTGGAATCGCAAATTTTGTGCATGCGCGTTTTTAAGTGGTACAATATATGGGAATTTATTCGTGTATTCAAAGTATATCAACAATAAATAAGCAAATATTAATTTAAAAAAATCTGTAGATACACTTCAACAATTCTTTCACAAAATTGCTGCACATTGGTTCGTTATCCATAGTTAATTCCGTGAATAAATTATTTACACACATTGTAGTTAATAATCAAATACACTCGCTAATTACTTATTAATCACCGCCGGTTATAATTAATTCCCTTCTTTGATTGAAGCGTTACTCATTGGAAAAATGCATTGAGTCCGAACTTTTTTTCATTCTGTTTGCAGTAGATAACAATTAAGAAATAATGCAAACTCATCTACGCTAAGGTCCATAATTACGTATTTGCTATCTGATCTAAGTCGGGTTTGAGAACGGTGCAATCATGCAATTATTTTGTTTTTGTGCAACGAATTTCATTCATTAATCATTAGCGGCTCCTCGTGTTTTTTTTTTTTTTTTAATGCAGATAACTATCGTGTGTGACCTTTCTGATGCTAATTTTTCGTTGCAGGTAAGCATTTTCAGGAATTAGCGTGTGCGTGCTGTAATTGTAAGTACGACAGCTAAGATAATGCAAAAGATAAATATTAATATCACGAAAAAAATGGAAAAATATCATTATTTACATTCATAAAAAAAACGAATTAGTTATTTTTGTATTCAGTCCGCCAAATAGATGAAAATGTCACTTTTTTCGAGACTGTAAGGTCGAGACAAAAAGTCAATTTGGGTATATTTTAATAGTAATAATACACTTTATTATCTTCTCAAATTAAATTATAAACATACACATATAAGATAAAGTCTGTGTATTTCAAGTGTGAAAAAATGGTAGCTTTGGCCTTTTGATGGGTTTTTGCCTTATTAACAAATGGCAGATTTTGCATTCTAATAGCGTTACGTCAATATCACTCTTTTCTGACGGTTGCAGTAAAATTATCTTTGCATAAATGTTTTTTTCACTGCTTTTCAGACTCCATCAAAATGAACTACACTTAAAGAATATGTTCTCACTGTTTCGGTGTTGGCATAAGACATCCCCGCACTAATTTTAGTCAGGAGCGGCTCGTTATGTAGAGCGAAGGAGCCAAGGCAATACCTCTAATTTCAAACGAAACTAGATTTTTTTATTAATTCTGCAACACTAATTTGTCATTTTAAATATTAAAACGATGCCTGCGAAAGTTTCATGAGACGAGAAAAATGGTAATGCATTTATTTGAGAATATATCTCTTGAACAAATTAGCAGATTTCTTCCAGAATTGTGTTTTGTATTGTTATCTTGAAAACCAGTGATGGGTTTTTTTTAAAGATTTATTAAGATTAATTAATTTATTAAGTTTCAAGTGTGTTAATTGTTTTTGTATTTTCTTTTTCACTCCGAAGAAGTGAACCTTAAAAAATCTTAAGGGCTGTTCTCGGTCGGTTATCTTGAAAACTTGTGATGGGGTATTATAGCTTTTTAGAGGATTATTGAGATTAATGTATTTTGAGTAAATTTGAAAAGTTTCAAGTGTGTTGCAGTTGTTTTTATATTTTTTTTTCACTCGGCAGAAATGAAACTTAAAATCTTGAAAATCAGTGATGCGATTTTTTGAGTATTTTGGAGGGTTGTTAAGATGAGTGTATTTTGAGTAAATTTTGAAAATTTCAAGTGCGTGTTGCAGTTGTTTTTATAATTTTTTCTACGTCCGTTATAAAATGTGCAGTTTTTTTCATTAATTTGAGTTCATAAAATATGTGATTCCTGAACCCTACTCGTGAAAAAAAGTACTACTTTACTCACTTGTTGCATAAATAACTATTTTTTCACTAGAAAGAAGTGCAAATTAAAAAAAAATCTGAAGCGCTGTTGTCAGTCGGTTATCTTGAAAACCTATGATGGGAGTTTTTTTGAGTTTTCGGAAGATTATTAAAATTATTTCATTTTAAGTAAAATTAGAAAGTTTCGAGTATTTTACAGCAATTTGTATATTTTTTTTACGTCTTATAGCGTATTTGGGCCTTTAATTCCACTGTTTTTAACTGATGATTTTTAAACGAAAACTACACCAGAATTAAATATTATTTCTACCGAATTTCGAAAAGTTATCCGAATGAATTTTATATCATGTACAATAAAATGAAAATACGATTTAATGACATTAGTTACAAAAAATGGCTCATGAAGTTTTAAGATTAAAAAATAGAAATTTGTAAAAATTTAAAATCAATTTCAAATTTTTGAAAGAATGAAAGTCCTCTTGCCATACTTAATTTACTTTCAGGTTGATCCCATCCCGGGTGTGGTGATTGTTACCCCTCGTGAATCGCTGAAAAATCGAATAATTCAACTATAATTTGAAGTATATTTGTTATTTATTTTTAACGAGTTTTGAAAGGTTATCCGAATTAATTAATCACATAAAATAGAACAAACTAAGCGAGGAAAGACCTATGGTCGATAGCCCAGACTAACCTTACGATATGTAAAAATTAGTCTGAATAAAGATGGTAATATGTCCGTATAGAACAAAATGCTTCCTACCCTGAAAGGGGTATTTTATTTTAATATCGTGGCAAATAAACGTTCACACAATTAATGGATGAAATTATGTTTTTAATGTAAACTAGAATTAATTAAAATTTAATTTTTGTTTTTGTGTGCAAAATTCTTATAATTCTTTCTTAGAAAATTATTTTATAAATTTCCAGAGGTTCTAGTAAATACGTTTTCCGCATATAATAATAATAATAATACTTTTTAACTAACAATGGAAAAGTAGACAACTACAGAAACAATATTATGCCAAGAAAATAAATTTAAGGGCCTAATGAACTGCAACATACAGGGTGACCCAGGGTTCTGTAAAAGCCCCATAACTTATTTGCTATTTCTAATATCGACTTCTTTTTTTAATAAACTGGTACCCACACCAGTTCTACATATTTTAAAAATATCTATCTTTTTATACAGGGTGTCCCAGTATAAATAACAGAACAAAGTTATATTTTTTAAATGGAACACCCCATATTTTATACTTTATTTTTAACCCTCTTGAGAAGCACAAATCTCTTCGCGCAGTTTCCAGTTTCAAAACTCTGGGGCGAATTAAATTTTAATACCATAAAAGGTTATAATTTAGCCGGATAAAATTGTATTTATGCAAGAGTCATTGAACCGAAAAAAAGTTCGAGAATGAATTCAGATGGAAA
This sequence comes from Ocypus olens, assembly GCA_910593695.2. Taxonomy (NCBI): domain Eukaryota; kingdom Metazoa; phylum Arthropoda; class Insecta; order Coleoptera; family Staphylinidae; genus Ocypus; species Ocypus olens. The sequence goes on along the minus strand of OU343050.1, from coordinate 49,778,626 downwards.
AACCACGGACGCATTAGCAATTCATTCGAGAAATTTGCGATGAAATGGCGAGTGTTTAAAATAAAATCTATCTTGCAGAAATTTAACCACAAACGGTATTTCTTTGAATAATTTAACGAATAAAGCAAGTTCAAATTATTCAGATCGTTGCCATGGCGAAGGTAAATAAAACTTTGCAAGTGGATATTTTTCTATGGGGTTCTTCGGCTGTTTTAATTGCGCATTGTTATACACGAATTAAACTATCTTTATAAGTTGTACATTTTGGCATTTTTCGTAATTGTAAAAATTTGACACAATTATTATAGTTTCATAATTATCAACCCAAAATGAAAAATAAAATAGATGCTTGCTTGAAGTGTCTATTTTATGTAATATAAACATTACAATGTAGCCGCTGTTGATTGTAATTTCTAATTTGCTTGTCGTGATCGTGGTACAGGGATTCCCAAACTACGGTAAAAATAGAAGAACATGATCTATGTGCGAATTACGACGTACATTTATTACCATACATATATTTATAGAAGTGTTAAATATTAAGCTTGTACGTTAAACATCATAATATTCATAGATTTAAAATCGAGGAAACTACCGTTGATGCCATTATTATCAATAATAGTTCCTTTAGGAAGCAAAATTAATGCTCAGACCAAAAGGTATAATACGCAATGTAAAAATTAACAACGCAGCGGATTAATTCAGAATTGGTCGCAGAACAATATTAAAAACGCTCAAGACACAAACTCAAGAAAATATACATAATACGATTTGACAAATTGTAAAAAGTAATCTCTCGAAGAATTTATTTCATCATTTACAAATACATCGAAAATTAAACTATTTTTGAATTCCCAAATGCGAAAAATAGTATTCGGCCATTTCAAACCTCTATAATCGGCTTCGAAATTTCTAAATCTATCCAAAATGAAACTATTTATTTTTTTATAAAAAAATATTGACATATCAGACAAAATTGTATTCAGAGATTTCAAAAATTATAATAAATTTATCTTTAAAGAAATTAGCTTCATAATTTGGAAATGCATCCAGAATTAATTATTTCTTGACATTCTGCGAAAACTGACAACAAAATGACTGCAAACATGTATTGAAGAAAAAATGGCATTCGGTGATTTGATAAATTGTATAAACACTAATCTCCACTAGAATCGGCTTCAAAATTTCTTAATCCATTTAAAATAAAACTACTTTTGACATCTCATAAAAACAGTTGCTATATCACGACTGAGAACAAAATGACATCATCGAAAACATGATATTACACGAAAGAATTTGAAAATTTCTACAATTAATCTAAAAATCTAATATTTCGAAATCCATCCACAATGAAGCTATTTTGAACATCCCACAGAAATAAATGACATATCACTGCTTAGAAGAAAATGGCATCTGAATACACGAAAGTATTAAATTTGGAAATTTGTAAAAAAATTAATCTTTTGTAGAATCGGCTTAAAAATTTCAAAATCTATCCAAAATCTACTCTTGACATTCTATTTAAAAAAATGATATAACACGGCTGAGAACAAAAGAGCATTACTAAAAACGTTAAATTATTCGAAAAATTGCATTGAGCGGTTTGGAAATTTGTAAAAAAATCATCATCCGTAGAATATGCCCATTTAAAATAAAACCACATTTGACATACAATTAACAAAATAGTATACCATGGCTGAGAACAAAAGCTCATATCTGAAAACACGAAATTACTCAGAGGTTTGGAAATTCTATTCTCCTCTGTAGAATCGTCTTAAAAATATCAAAATGTAACCAAATTAAAACTGCTTCTGACATCCTATTAAAATAGTTGACATATCATGCCCAAAAATATGAAATTGAGCGAAAAATTGCATGACAATTTGAAAAATTGAAGAAAAATTTATCACATGCAGAATCGACTTCAATATTTCTTAATCTATACAAAATTAAACTACAAACTACACTTAACATTTCATAATAGCAATTGACATATCACGGCCGAGAACAAAATTGCATCACTAAAAACATGACATTAAAAAAATTGAATTTTGCAATTTGAAACATTGTAAAAAAAATATCTTCGATACAAATGGCTTCAAAATTTTAAAATCTATCCAAAATGAAATGATTCTGGGCATACCATAATAAAAAATGATAAATCACGGTTGAGAACAAAATGGCATCACTGAAAACATGAAATTATTTGAAATAAATGTGAACATCATGTTCCTTTCTCCGATTTGATGGCATATTAATTTATATTTATACTTTCATGCTTTGTTTTTAATTTAAATCATATTTTAAATGTACATCAAGCGCTTTGCAGGATTTGGATGATACTGACGCTAGAAACGTCAAAATGATGAAAGATACTTCAAATTCAATTTTTTTTTAGTTTACTCAAAAACTAAAGAGATTTCGAAAAAAAGTATTCTTTATAAGTTATACATTTTCGTATTCTCTGCAATTATTATTAATATAAATTTGATGTAACTATTATCGTTTCATAATTATAACAAACCAATAATGGAAAAAAATAATGATTTAAAAAAATATTTTCAAACAAAAGATGTTAATTTCTTGGTTGTCTTCGATTTTTGTTCAAATGTTTTTGAAATATTTTTCATATTAAAAAAAAAATTCTTTTGATTAAACTTTGCAAACTTCAAAAATCGAGATTTATATCCCGAAATGTGGATTTCTGCGACTTACGGAGAAAATATTTTTTTCTGGGTTGAACGAGTACCCGTAACCTTTTTTTGACTGTTGATTATGAAAGTACCTTTATTAGTGATAAGAATAAGAATTTTATTTAGTTATGGCTGATTGCAAACTTTGTCAAAAATCGAGATTTATATCGCGAGGTGCGGATTTCTGCGACCTACGGTTAATTTTTTTTTTGTTGAAGGAGTGCCCGTAACGTTTTTTTTTACCCTTGATTATTAAAGTACTTGTATTAGTGATAAGAATAAGTATTTTTATTTATTTATGGCAGATTGAAAACTTAGAAGAAAAAAAAACTTTTTTGAAAGGAGTGAAAAAATACAAAGGATTAAAATTAAGTGTTGATTCTTTTTGTGTTATTAATTTAGACCTTCCCTAATGGTATGGTTCACTTCTTTTTCGAATTGCTTTTCTTTTCTCCGAGATATGAATTTTTAAAATCTATTGCTGGATCTATTGCTAACTTCACACCCGTCAAAATTGTACCAAAAGCTTTTCAGTTCTTTAGATTATTAAATAAGACTTATTATTAAAGTTTCATGCTAATTGCTATATTGAATTTTGAGATACAGCACGCAAAGACAGACAGACACCCACACAAACACAAATTTCATTTTCTAGAAATCTTTGAAATCGCCTCTAGGGACCTCAAAACGGATATTTCCGTAAAGAAAAATTAAAAAATTTTTCACGATCACAAAATCACAAAATCGATTAACATGCAAAATTACACAAACAAATTTTATACCATAAAATCATTACATGATCGCCAACTTACTAATTTTACCAAATGTTACAGCTAACTATTAGAGATGGTAAAAACTGCTACTTTTGAATCACGTTGCTACCTGTGATTGCTACTTTTTAATATCAGTGATTTTAAACTGTGATTAGGGTTAGTAAACATCGTAACACCTTCTGAAACAGTTAATGGTTTTTCAAAAATGTTTTTGATATGATTCTGCTAATAATTGTCCACCTGTTGTTCCTTTTGATATTATACCTGTGACTGAAGGTAATATTTTGGCTATATTATCTGCTATACCAAATAAATACATATACGACTATCCTTGATTCAGTTTAAAATTCGAAAAGTATTTGGAGAAAAAAATATAAAACGCGTAGAAAAAATTCCTTAAAATAATATCCTCAATGGTCGAAGTATCGCTTATTAAAAATTAATTTGTTTTTGTAAATTCAGCAATTTTTAATGGAGATATGAATTTTTGAAAATTTTAATTTTATTTTTTTGAGCACTTGAATGAAAACATCGCAGAAAAAATATAAAACGCGCAGACAAAATTCCATTAAAAATCATCCTCAATGGATGAAGTATAGCTTATTCAAAATCAATTTGGTTTTTGTAAATTCGACAATTTTCAATGGAGATGTGTAGAAAAAATTCCTTAAAACAATATCCTCAATGGCCGAAGAATCGCTTATTCAAAATTAATTTAGTTTTTGTAAATTCAACCATTTTTAATGGAGACAAGCAGACAAAATTCCATAAAAAAATCATCCTTAGTGGCCGAAGTATAGCTACTTCAAAATTTATTTGGTTTTTGTAAATTCAATAATTTTTAATGGAGATATGAATTTTTAAAAATTTTAATTTTATTTTTTTGAGCACTTGAATGAAAACATCGCAGAAAAAATACAAAACGCGCAGACAAAATTGCATTAAAAATCATCCTTAATGACCGAAGTATAGCTAATTCAAAATTAATGTGGTTTTTCGTATATTCAACAATTTTCAATGGAGATATGGATTTTTGAAGATTTTCGTTTTAATTTTTTGAGCACTTGAATGAAAACATCGCAGAAAAAATATAAAACGCGCAGACAAAATTCCATTAAAAATCATCCTCAATGGACGAAGTATGGCTTATTCAAAATCAATTTGGTTTTTGTAAATTCAACAATTTTCAATGGAGATATGGATTTTTGAAGATTTTCGTTTTAATTTTATGAGCACTTGAATAAAAACATCGCAGAAAAAATATAAAACGCGTAGAAAAAATGCCTTAAGACAATATCCTCAATAGTCGAAGAATCGCTTATTCAAAATTAATTAGGTTTTTGTAAATTCAACCATTTTTAATGGAGACACGAATTTTTGAAAATTTTAATTTTATTTTTTTGAGCACTTGAATGAAAACATCGCAGAAAAAATATAAAAGGCGCAGACAAAATTCCATTAAAAATTATCCTCAATGGCCGAAGTATAGCTACTTCAAAATCAATTTGGTTTTTGTAAATTCAATAATTTTCAATAGAGATATGGATTTTTGAAGATTTTCGTTTTATTTTTTTGAGCACTTGAATAAAAACATCGCAGAAAAAAATATAAAACGCGTAGAAAAAATTCCTTAAAACAATATCCTCAATGGTCGAAGAGTCGCTTATTCAAAATTAATTTAGTTTTTGTAAATTCAACCATTTTTAATGGAGACATGAATTTTTGAAAATTTTAATTTTATTTTTTTGAGCACTTGAATAAAAACATCGCAGAAAAAATATAAAACAAGCAGAAAAAATTCCATAAAAAATCATCCTTAATGGCCGAAGTATAGCTACTTCAAAATTTATTTGGTTTTTGTAAATTCAATAATTTTTAATGGAGATATGAATTTTTGAAGATTTTAATTTTATTTTTTTGAGCACTTGAATGAAAACATCGCAGAAAAAATACAAAACGCGCAAACAAAATTCCATAAAAAATATCCTCAATGGTCGAAGTATCGCTTATTCAAAATTAATGTGGTTTTTGTAAATTCAACAATTTTCAATGGAGATATGGATTTTTGAAGATTTTCATTATAATTTTTTGAGCACTTGAATGAAAACATCGCAGAAAAAATGTAAAACGCGCAGACAAAATTCCATTAAAAATCATCCTCAATGGCCGAAGTATAGCTAATTCAAAATTAATTTGGTTTTTGTAAATTCAACAATTTTTATGAAGATATGGATTTTTGAAAATTTTAATTTTATCTTTTTGAGCACTTGAATGAAAACATCGCAGAAAAAATATAAGAAGCGCAGACAAAATTTCATTAAAAATCATCCTCAATGGTCGAAGTATCGCTTATTCAAAATTAATGTGGTTTTTGTAAATTCAACAATTTTCAATGGAGATATGGAGTTTTGAAGATTTTCGTTTTAATTTTTTGAGCACTTGAATGAAAACATCGCAGAAAAAATATAAAACGCGTAGAAATAATTCCTTAAAACAATATCCTCAATGGTCGAAGAATCGCTTATTCAAAATTAATTTGGTTTTTGTAAATTTAATGGAAATATGATTTTTTTTAATTTTAGTTTTATTTTTTTGAGCACTTGAATGAAAACATTGCAGAAAAAAATATAAAACGCGTAGAAAAAAATCCTTAAAACAATATCTTCAATGGTCGAAGTATTGCTTATTTAAAATTAATTTAGTTTTTGTAAATTCAACAATTTTTAATAGAGATATGAATTTTTGAAAATTAAACAATAGATGTCGCCATGCTGATGTTTCCATCCTAACCGTTACTTGGTTGTTCTATGACTCCATAGTGAAATTTTATATCACAGTCTTTTTACTAGTTCTAGGAGCTTCTTTACTATATCTCTGGTATCTGGCCCTTCCTCATCTATTGTGAGGTTGTTCCGCATTCGAGGAATTTCTTCACATTCAAAGATGATATGAGAGGCTGTTCCTCCTCTTCGTTGCAGAGTCTGCATACGGGTTCTTCTGTCTATAGTCCCATTTTTAGCAGGTACTTGCGCAATGCGCAGTGTCCTATAACAAGTCCAGCCAAAATGTTAATCTGTTTTTAGTTGGCTACATTGTGTCCGTTGTTAAAGAATGAGAGATTGTCTTCATTATTCGTAAGCTCTGCTGGTGTTCAGTGTGTCTGGTGTTTTTTGTTCACCCATTTAGTTATCTTTCTCTTGGTAATTCCTATCGTTGGTTAATTCTAGGTGTAGGTTGTTGTTGATGATGCGTCCTTCCTGCCTTTTCGTTGTCTTATATCCCTTTATGACACCGAAGCTAGGGTAACCCTATTATGTTTAGCCAGTTGTCTAAGGTCTTGAACGCAGTTTCAAACTATTTTGGGCTTGATGGTTTGGCATGAGACTGCTGATATAAGAACTTTACTGTCCGTAAAAATTTGGATGCTATTATAATAGTTCCTCCTAATATTTTCAAGATGCCGCTATTGTATGTATTTCTTCTTGTTACGTGCTTCCTCAGTGATGCAAACATGTTGAATTCCGTAAACTCAAGCGCCTGTTCCCCGATCTGCGTTAGAGTCGTTCGTATACCAGGCAGCTCCTGTACATCGAGGGTCTTTTTGGTTTCCTTCCTCTTTTTCCCAAATTGTCTTGCTTTTGAAAGGTAGATCAAACGAGAGTTTTGGCGATCCATGGGGAGCACGCCTAAAAAAATCTGTAGCTTCAAGTCTTTCATGTAAATTGCAAATGCATCCATTCTTAGATTACGTTAGGATAAGTTACTTAAAATATTTTAATAGCCATGATTCTCCTTTACTATATATTCTCTAAATTCTCATGTATAGTTTGTTCGCTGGAACCTGGCGACTGAGGTTGTGAAATTGAAGATTGGTGGTTCCTCTAATTGCATCCCATACATTTATTACTTTTACACCAGTACTTCTCAACAAAGATTGGTTTAGAGATAAAAAAATATTACGTCCCCTACTTACCGAGCTCTCCGACCCTCTTTTACGATCATAGCTGCCAAATTCCAGAGAACGGGCTATAATTCTAAATTAGGAAGTAAAATTGACTTGTAATGAACTTCACATTCGATTGACCTATATCACCGCAAATGAATAAAAACAATGTAAATCAAAACCGGTCCGCAGAAAATTATAATTATAGTTGATCATAATAGTTTAATAGTGAAGAAAATTGTTACCTTAAGAAGTTGTATTACTTTAGGTATAAACTTGATGGATGTAAAATATAAAAGATTACCATTTGCACGTCGACAATTAACATTTCCGCGTTACATTCAGTCGCATTTTCTCGTCTCGTTAACATTCTAATAAATAAGTAGATCGATTATAATTTAATATTATTTATATTACGTTTAATTTCATGCATTAATTAAGTATGCGTACAGTTGAAATATCCCGCATAATTGCGGTTTTAGTCGAAGTTACCTCAAGGCAAGTTACAAGTAAACGGTCGTACACGTGTTTGTCGGTCTGGGACGCACGTGCCGTGTAGGGGTTTTCGCAGTAACGGCGAACTGCGGGCATTTTCCTACTGCAGATTTATATAAAACGGAAACATGATATAATGTGCAATTTCAGTTCGTAACACTTTATAAGGAACACGACGGACGGACTGCTCTTGACACTTTTATGGATTTTGTGAGTTATGTGCGTTTGCTACTTTTTTTATGCCCTGCCACGGTTATGTATTTATTGTTTGGTTCACCAGTGATGACGAAACTTGAATATGGATTTTTTTTTAATTAATTGTTTTACGTGAGCATCATTTCGCTGATGAAAAGTTTGATTTTGGAACGACTTTTGCGAAAGCCGAAAACCGTGGTTTAGGATGGGAAGTAATAGAAATGTTGGACTACGCATTTAGACAGCTATTAACAACTTTTTTTAACCCCGATTTCCCTCAACTCCCTCGACGCATTTTACGGCAAAAGAACCCATTCAAAGAGTGTTAAGAAGTCCTACTTATTATTTTTAACAATCATGTTAAGTATTTCAAAAACACTTGTGGCTAATGAAATACCATGAAAGATTCAGTAATCTGGAATTGTGCATTCGATATAAAAATAGTACTTTAACTACTTCCAAAGAAATTAAAAGAAGACCTAAGTCCATTTACAGAAAATTGTTTACAAGAAATGTAATCTGGGATCTGTTGCATAGGTACCATATGGTCAAATTCTTTTCCGTGAAATTATTGTTTTAATAAACTTACGTTTGCTGCAGTGACAAGTAAAAGGTTTTCCAATAGGGATGATATGATTTTGAAGTGACGTTTCGCCCATTTGTAATATGTCATGATCTGTTATTTATTTTTCATTGTATTCAGTAGTGTTTACAATTTCATCATGGAGAGATATTCGCAAGAACAACGTTTACAAATTATTCAGTTTTATTATCAAAATAATCGTTCTCCAATTGCAACTTTTCGTGCGCTTTTGGCATTTTATGGTCGTAATAATCGTCCAAGTGTGCTCGATATTCGTCGAATTGTTGAAAATTTTGAGCGTAATTTTCTTTACATAATGTTAAAGTGCCAATAAGACAAAGAACCGCTCGAAGTAATGAAAATATTGCTGCCGTTCAGGCAAGTGTTGCTGAAGACCGCAATTTGTCGATTCTAAGACATTCTCAACAATTGGGACTGTCTCAAACCACAACCTGGCGGATTTTGAAAAAGGAGTTTTTTTTGGGTTTGCATCCGTATAAAATTGTTCTCACTCAAGAACTGAAGCCATTGGACCACCGTAAACGTCGTGAATTTGCTAATTTTGCCTTGAAACAACTTGAAAACGATAAAGATTTTTTTAAGAAAACCATCTTCTCCGATGAGGCTCACTTTCATCTGAGTGGTGGGGTAAATAAACAAAACTGTCTATTCTGGTGCGAAGAAAATCCACAAATTATTCAAGAAAAACCATTACATTCACGTAAATTGACAGTTTGGTGTGGTTTTTGGTCTGGTGGAATCATCGGTCCGTACTTATTTCGAAATGAAGCTGGTAACACCGTTACTGTCAATGGAGAGTAGTATAAATCGATGCTAAACAACTTTTTATGGCAGAAATTGGAAGAAGTTGATCTTGACAACATTTGGTTCCAACAAGACGAGGCTACGTGCCACACAGCAAATGCAACAATTGAATTATTGCGAGAAAAGTTTGGAGATTATTTCGATTATTTCAAGAAATTGTGATATTGAATGGCCTCCAAGAAGTTGTGATTTAACACCATTAGGCTATTTCTTGTGGGGTTATTTGAAGTCATTGGCCTTTCGAAATAAACCAGATTCTCTTCAAGCTTTACAAGTCAATATTAAACGTGCCATTCATGACATACGACTTGATTTAGTGGAAAAAGTACTCGAAAATTGGGTTCATCGAATTCGTTCCTACAGAAGAAGTCGTGGAGGCCATTTGAATGACGTTTTATTTAGAACTTAATTGTATCGATTGTAAGAAATCATATCACTATTATTGAAAAACCTTTTATTTATTCCGCGAAAATATAAACTTAAACAGTCATATGTAAATCCCGATATAAAAAACTACAAAAAAATCCAACAAAGGTTTCTTAGATGCAAACAAGCTATCGTTTATTTTTATTGAATATTTTTAAAATAGAGGATGTTCATTTTATTATGGAAATTTGGTTTTGCTTTCCTTTTTCAAATAGAACACCCTGTTTATTTTTACATTTTTAATTCTAAGATTAAATTGTAAAAATAATTTTGTTATAAAATGCATAATTTTTTAATCATAAGCAATTAATAGAGTTTCCTCAACTCCAAATTAAGAACATTTTATCGGATACATGCTCACTTATTTAAACCAAACGGAAAATAAAATTTAAAAAATTAAAAACAAAATTAAATCTACAGTTGAACAACTTTTACTGCTAAATAACATTGAAGAATTTTTGCATAATGATCTTAGCTAACATAACCTAGAGGAATTCCAGAATTATTTTAATCTGTGTGTAACTTTTTTATTTTAATCCTGGACCACTGTTTTAATATATTTTGTTCACGAAAATATTATAATGTGCGCATTATTTAATTGTATGGGCAGCATTAATGGGGTACATTTAACACTCATTTCATTAAACACGCATTTCCGTGTTTAATATGGTCATTAAAAACGCTAATTCGCGCTTTGATTCACAGAACATGATTTATGATAATATTTTGTTTGCCCTAATTTAATCCTGATTTTAACTTTGATTTTAAATTACAACTTCAATTTTGATTTTGATTTTAATTTTAATTCTAATTGTAATTTTAAATTAAATTTTGATATTGATTTTAATTTTCGTGAACAAAGTAAAGTGTAAAACTCGCATATAATGGCTATTAATCACGAGAACGATGTTTGCGGAACGAGCCGTAGGCGAGTGGAGCAAACATCGTTCTCGTGATTAATAGCCATCATTATATGCTCGTTGTACAATATATTATTAACCTTAATTTATGTACACATATAACATTTTTATTTTTTACTACACTGGTGGCAAAAAAAAATTTCGACCATTTTCAAACGACCATAACTCGGTGTATTTTCAATCGATTTTGATGGATCTTTGAGGGCGAAAAACTTTGAAGTGTCTTCTTTAAAGTCTTGCATGCGAAATTAACCGTAACCCCTTCCGCCCCCCTCTAGCGCCCGTGTGAAAAAAAGTTTTTTCTGGAAACCATGTCCAACTTTGACGATGTCTACGAAGTTCAAAAATTTTTGACCCACCATAGAGGCATTAAAATTTGATTAATTCCCTATGCAGCACTCAAAGAACGAAGTTTCTACGACGGTTTGGCACCAAGTTATGGGCGTTTGAACAAAAAAAGTGCATTTTTAGGTTTTTCGCACATAACTCAGTGACTTTTCAACCAAATTTGATGATTCTTTCAGGAAAAAATCCCATTTTACCTCTACTTTAAGGTAATTAATTCATGTTTCTATACTATGTACCTGACCTGTGTAAAACTCTATTGTTATGGCATAAATAAATTGAATTAAACAAAACACTTATATAGAATTAAAGTAAATGAGCGGCTTGACAATATCTGCAATCTAGCTAAAATTTTGAAAATTCATAACTTTTGTTTTAGTAGGGTTTTTCTAAACGAAGTAAACTGTTCTAGTTATTAAATAGATGTAAATGTATCTGTTCGCATTTGGAAAACAAACCATTTTATCTTTTTTCAAATTTCTTAAATCTAGCTAGAAATTTCACCTCAATTAAAAAAATTAAAAAGGTTTGTCTTAGTTGAACTTTTTTTACTTTCTCCGTTACGAAGTACGAGAAAGTATTGTGATCGTGATTTTTTTTTCAAAAATTTTTTTTACGGAAATATCCGTTTTGGGGTCCCTAGATGCCATTTCAACAATTTCTGGAAAAAATTTTTTTGTGTCTGTGTGTGTGTGTGTCTGTCTGTGTGCGCTGTATCTCAAAAACCAATAGAGCAATTGATATGAAACTTTGAACATACGTCTTATTTGATAATCCAAAGAACTGAAAAGCTTTTGGTAAAATTTCGTACACCGGAAGTGGGTGTTTACCTAAACTGTTTTTTGTTTTTTGCCAATATTTTCTTAAATATAAAAAATATCACAGAAACATTTAAACAAACATCGAAGACAACAAAGAAATTAATAGCTTTTGCTTGAAAATATTTTTCATAAAATCATTGCTATTCGAGAAAAAAAATTATTAATTTTTTTTAATTTTTGGTTTATAATTATGAAACGATAATAGTTACAGCAATTTTATGTGATTAATAATTGTAGAGAATGCCAAAATGAACAACTTATAAAGAATAAGTTTTTTTCGAAATCTCGTTAGTTTTCGAGTAAACCTAGTTTTTGCATTTTTATAAAGTATAATTTTTCCATCTTTCATGATTTTGACGTTTTAAACGTCAGTTTGATCCGAGTTTACGCAACGCTCGATGTACATTTAAAATATGATTGAAATTGAAAATAAACCCATGAAAACGTAAATATAAAGTCGGAGAAAGTAACATGATGGCCACATCACCATTTTTTGAAAAACTGAACTGTAGTTAGTAAATAGATGTAAAATTCTTTGTTAACATTTGTAACGCAATAGTGCAACAATTTCTAAATGTTAACTTTGCAAAGGACCCCTCACAAATCAAATGGAAATTGGCTTTCGGTGAAATTGACCAAATTTTGGATATGTTGTTCCTTTAGGTGTCCAGATCAAAAGTCTCCAACCTTCGGAGCTGGGTACTGCTCGCAGGGAAGATTTTCGAGCTTTGTGCCCGTGGAGACTATTGATCTGGACACCTAAAGGAACAACAAATCCAAAATTTGGTCAATTTCACCGAAAGCCAATTTCCATTTGATTTGTGAGGGGTCCTTTAGAACTTTCGTCATATTAAAATTTTTATGAAAAGCTAAACTGTTCTTGATATTGAATAGATGCAAAAGTATCCAATTAAATTTTCAGGCAATAATTCTACATTTTTAATTTTTAGCAATATTTGAATTTTGCCCAAAATTTAATTAAAAAAATTTCTAACTTTAATTTTAGTAAAAATTACTCCGAAAAGGAAATTGTTTTGGCTAACTAACAGATGCAAACGTATCTGTAAGAATTTGCAGAAAAATAAAGCAATACGTTGATTTTTTTTCACTTTTTTAATTCTTTTTAAATTTTTTAAAGGATTTTATACTTACCAAGGAACAATTTTGAAAATTCATATTTATTATTTTAGTAAAAATTCTGTTAAGAGAGCCAATCTGGTTTGGTTATTGACAAGACCTGTTAGCATTTGAAAACAATAACACAACTATTTCAATGTTTTAATTTGTTTGCATTCCAGCTGAAATTTTGTTTCTTTCTAAACTAACCCTGTAGTAGTAGTAAGTACTGGGAATTTTAACAGTTTTTGTTAGTGGTAATCAGTAGGTGCAAAGTATTTATAATAAAACATTTTTTAATTCCGACTAAAATTTTTAACTTTGGAAAATTCACAACTTTTATCTCAATCATTATTTCTGCAAAAAGAATCTATTTGCATTTTCATGACTATAATGTACCACTTAATTTTTTGGAATAATTTTATTCGGTCTTGAATTTTAACCTTAATGTAGGGATGACTTTGAAGTTCAGGAATTTTAAATTAATTGCCTATAACTTAAAATTGATGCATTTTATAAAAAAATGATTTTTACAAAAAATTCTCACAATTGATCTAAAAATTAAAAAATGAAAACATATAAATTTTGAAAAAGTTAAGGTTACCAAATTTCTCTAATAAAATGAACACCCCATATATTACAAAAATATATTTAAACGATGGCCTGTTCATACCTGATAAACTTTTATTTGAAATTTTTACGGTTGGAGAAATATTTAGGTGTTTTTAATTTTGACTAATCCTCCTCTGCAGTAAATTCACGATTCTTTTTTTGATACGCAGTAGGCCATGATATTATTTTATTAGGTTGCCGTTAGAATTTGTTCCAAGAATTTGACATTAGTTGCTTCTGTAATATTTTTCATATTTAGAAAATGATCGCAATAAAACAAAAAAATCTAATAAGGTAAACACCCACTTCCGGTGTACGACATAGCGCTGTTGTCAATAACTTCGTCATTCCTGCGGAGAAGAAAGCAAAAATGCTTTGTAGAATTTAAGTGACAATCAGGACTTTACATAGTCTTCGAAATTTAAATGTTAAGTAAATGGTACAGTTAAATTAAAATCTTATTGTAGGACAGTTTAAAACTGACAAAAGCAATCAATCATTTTTATTGTAAAGTGTAGACTATTTTGAGTAGTTTTTGAAAATTTCTAGTGTCTGGCAATTGTTCTGTTATTTTTTTCTGGCAATTTAGAAGTGGGAAGTCGTGGAATTGTTGTTGGCGATGTTCTCCTGCGGTTATCAGAAAATCTACTGGAGGGGCGTTTGCAGATTTTTATTGGATCGTAAAGTATAGACTATTTTGAGTAGTTTTTCAAAACTTCTGATGTCTGGCAAGTGTTTTGTTATTTTTTTCTGGCAATTCAGAAGCGGGAAGTCGTGGAATTGTTGTTGGCGATGTTCTCCTGCGGTTATCAGGAAATCTACTGGAGGGGTGTTTGCAGATTTTTATTGGATTGTAAAGTATAGACTAGTTTGAGTGGTTTTTGAAAATTTATATTGTCTGGCAATTGTTTTGTTATTTTTTTCCGGCAATTTAGAAGTGGGAAGTCGTGGAATTGTTGTTGGCGATGTTCTCCTGCGGTTATCAGGAAATCTACTGGAGGGGCGTTTGCAGATTTTTATTGGATCGTAAAGTATAAACTATTTTCAGTAGTTTTTCAAAACTTCTGATGTCTGGCAAGTGTTTTGTTATTTTTTTCTGGCAATTCAGAAGCGGGAAGTCGTGGAATTGTTGTTGGCGATGTTCTCCTGCGGTTATCAGGAAATCTACTGGAGGGGTGTTTGCAGATTTTTATTGGATCGTGAAGTATAGACTAGTTTGAGTGGTTTTTGAAAATTTATATTGTCTGGCAATTGTTTTGTTATTTTTTTCCGGCAATTTAGAAGTGGGAAGTCGTGGAATTGTTGTTGGCGATGTTCTCCTGCGGTTATCAGGAAATCTACAGGAGGGGTGTTTGCAGATT
This sequence comes from Ocypus olens, assembly GCA_910593695.2. Lineage (NCBI taxonomy): Eukaryota > Metazoa > Arthropoda > Insecta > Coleoptera > Staphylinidae > Ocypus > Ocypus olens. The sequence goes on along the minus strand of OU343050.1, from coordinate 49,763,518 downwards.
TTTATTGGATTGTAAATTAAAAACTAGTTTGAGTAGTTTTTGAAAATTTATAATGTCTGGCAATTGTTTTGTTATTTTTTTTCTGGCAATTTAGAAGTGGGAAGCCGTGGAATTGTTGTTGGCGATGTTCTCCTGTGGTTATCAGGAAATCTACTGAAGGGGTGTTTGCAGATTTTTATTGGATTGTAAAGTATAGACTATTTTGAGAAGTTTTTTAAAATTTCTAATGTCTGGCAATTGTTTTGGTATTTTTTTTTGCAATTTAGAAATGGGAAGTCGTGGAATTGTTGTTGGCGATGTTCTCCTGCGGTTTTCAGGAAATCTACTGGAGGGGAGTTTGCAGATTTTTGTTGGATCGTAAAGTATAGACTATTTTGAGAAGTTTTTAAACATTTCTAATGTCTGGAAATTGTTTTGGTATTTTTTTTTTGCAATTTAGAAATGGGAAGTCGTGGAATTGTTGTTGGCGATGTTTTCCTGCGGTTATCAGGAAATCTACTGGAGGGGAGTTTGCAGATTTTTATTGGATCGTGAAGTATAGACTATTTTGAGTAGTTTTTGAAAATTTCTAATGTCTGGCAATTGTTTTGTTATTTTTTTTTCTGGAAATTTAGAAGTGGGAAGTCGTGGAATTATTGTTGGCGATGTTCTCCTGCGGTTTTCAGGAAATCTACTGGTGGGGTGTTTGCAGATTTTTATTGGATTGTAAAGTATAGACTAGTTTGAGTAGTTTTTGAAAATTTCTGGTGTCTGGCAATTGTTTTGGTATTTTTTTTTTGCAATTTAGAAATGGGAAGTTGTGGAATTGTTGTTGGCGATGTTCTCTTGCGGTTATCAAGAAATCTACTGGAGGGTTGTTTGCAGATTATTATTGGATCGTGAAGTATAGACTATTTTGAGTAGTTTTTGAAAATTTCTAGTGTCTGGAATTGTTTTGGTATTTTTTTTTGCAATTTAGAAATGGGAAGTTGTGGAATTGTTGTTGGCGATGTTCTCCTGCGGTTATCAGAAAATCTACTGGTGGGGTGTTTGCAGATTTGTATTGGATCGTGAAGTATAGACTATTTTGAGTAGTTTTTGAAAATGTCCAGCGTCTGGTAATTGTTTTGGTATTTTTTTCTGGCAATTAAATCTTTAATTATAACCTAGAATTCTTGCATGTAAACCAAAAATCATGAATAGATTATAGCAACAGAGAATGAAAGTTTTTTTTTTAAATGTCAAGAATATTGAAAAGTTTCCCACTGTTGGCAATCCCAAAAATCTGTTCGGTCTTAAAGTCATCAACAGTTTTTCATTAATCTTTTTTTTTACAATAAGATCAACAGGTACAAAATAGTTGGCACTCCTTAAAAAGTAAAGTAACCAACATGAGTTCAGTGGTCTCATTGAGACAAAATAGTTGAGAACGTGTTGCCAACAGTTGACAGGTTTTTTGATGAACTCACCTGTAACAGCAAACGCGTTCGTTCGGCAAGTGTCTTCAGTACAAATATTCAAAACAAGTAACCCAAAAAAAAATCCCAGTATGTCAAAAGAAACAAGTGCACATGGCTAATTCCATGCAGCCAATAGTTATTATAGAAAAATATGTGATGCAAACAATTTTCTACTTTTTGATCTCATGGTATAAATGTAATTAATGAAGACATTCAGTTCCAGATCAGCATGCAGACCAATCAAATAATTCAGAATATCTTATAGCCCCCCACCGTCTCATTAGGCTCGATAACTATTTAATCACCAAGGACACGATTTCTTATTTTATTAAAAATCTTGAACACAATCAGTGTCTTCATAGCCATGAATAAAATCAATTAGCTCGACTACAAAAGATCTCTTCTTCAACAAAAAACTGACGTATTTGCAAACCAATAAATAACCTTTAATAACCGTTTATGTTAATAATTCTTATGATTTCTAGGTAAGTGCGGCACTTAATTATAAAGTAAGGAATAATAATCGTCGTCCAATCAATGGCTCCGATAGGAAACGAATAAATCATTTTCCACCTACTAATCTGCATTTATCTAAATAAAAACAATTGTCTTTGATGATCGCCAGGCAGAAAAAAGTTGTTATCCCTGAACGTGCGATGCTTGTAATTTATTAATTATTTATAAATAACCAGTTTTCGTCCTGACGGCGAATTTTATTCATAGAACACTAAGCGGTATGGCTAGAGTGGTTCGGCAAATGGATAGGTTGTTGGGGAATTACTTGATCCTTTAATTCCTAATATTATTCAATACGTAGCTTTTTGCATTTTAATAATTTATCATTTAGATTTTCTTGGAATAAATACTGTTAAATCAAAGCAAGATCCTATTTTGTAAATAATAAGGATACACGGAAAAATAGCACTTGGTTTGTTTCACTTATTCAAATAATTACTGAAACCAACCAAGTGTTATTAATCAATCTATCCCTTTATTTTCAGTGTTTCACCGCGTAAAGAAATCCTGTTTTGTAATTGATTTTTTTATAATTACCTACTGCTAATATTATTAAGAATAGTAATATGAAATAGACAGTGGTGTAGAGTAGGGGCCGTAGGGGCGGCGAGATCCAAGTTGAAAAAAACATTTTGACACCTTATCCTGTGTTAATAACATTAAAGATAGTTGCGGGTCGATTGACTCATTCACACAATAAGTCGAATTCTATTAGTGCGGTAGAGATGCGTTGGCTTAACCAATCTCTACTTCCACTGGCCCTACCATGAATCACGCGACCAGCCGTCACTGGTAAATGCAGATTTCCTGAAAATTACAAGTTAATTTGTCTCTCATCAAATTAATTTTTCCTTTAGCAAGAATCCCAAAATTACAATAATTCATTTATAACAATTTTGTCATTGTTTTACGTGTTTCCGCGAATCAGCAACGAATTACTCCATTATTAACGCGACCTTGACAATTTGTTCACTTTTTTATGCGCAAAATGCAATCGAATTAGATGCATTCGGAATTACAATGAAATTCTATTTTCATCAGCATGGAAAATCCGAAAGAATGCTTTCATCATCGTAATATTCGCATAAATTTTAATTATATTTAACATATATAATAATAGGTGTAAATGCAAATTTTAATGTATTACGATGTGTGTGTATTTTTATTACGTACACGAACATAAATGTTTTGAGTCTATTGCTGTTTTTTTGGGTGGGTGTCTTTGTTTATGTTGAATATTTTAATTCGCTTTTTTGTCTGTTCATCCGCACAATTTACGACCTTCAGGTGGAATTATTTAAATGCGATATAATAAACAATAAGTTTGAAGTTCTAAATGAATCAAAATTTATCTTCTATTCTTAAATTATTTTTTCTTTCTGACAGCAAGATTAGCATTTTATGGTGGATGCTGTAGACAGTATCTACAGCTTTTTCCACCTGGGATAGGGGACCGCCCTAGGTGGCAAAAGGTGTAGGTAAGCCCAAAGGACTTACAAAGTAAGTCAATCAAAAACAAGAGTGGCTATTAACAATTTCTGAACATAAGAAATACTACTATATTTTCCGTCTAAACAGTTTGTGATAAAGTGTAAGTGTGTTTATGTGTTTATTTTTCTTGCTTTTTTTAGAATGGCATTTTCAAAATATGTTGGTTGATTTGCTAAGCAAGAGTATCGGTAGATTTCGTAATCTTAAATCACTCATTATGAAACGAAGATCATTTTTAATTTACTTTAATTTGAAACCGCTCCGTTCACAACTAGCGACATTGGTGGCTATTGTTAAACAAATTCTTAACAATATTACTGTGTTGGGAACAGAGTTTTTCAAATATTCTTGAATAAGAGCCCGTTTTTCCAAGGTTTTGCTTGTTCTTGTAGAGTAGTCACAAACATAAAACTCTCAATCCTTTTCCTTTCTATATGAAACTGTTTCTCGTCAATGTCAACAAAGCTATTCCCTTGACGTTCAAAATTTTCATTTAAAAGATTAGATGGTATTAGGCACGAATACTTCGCTGCAAGGACGCATAGTTGCTCATAACATAATTTTTACTTCCTGTATAACTCTATCCAATGACAAAAACATTTCCCTTTGCATTTATTCTTCTAAAGATAGCCCCCACGAGTTTTACTCGTATTTTATTTTTCCTTTTAGCTTAGCGGATATCTCCAATTCTTCACATTTTTTTTGGCTGTTGTAACTATGTTTGGTATCAGCGTGTCCCTTTGTCCAATGAAATACATTTGTAAAGAATTAAGTTTTATATCACATTGATAGAAATGTATTGTTTGCAGGTATTGTGTCTTAATTTCCAAAAGGACGGTTTCCCATAAATTAAGGTATAATGGAAAAGAAAAAATGCATTGAGTTGAGTAAAATTCCAGTCTGATATCGTATAAATTTTTTTTTTCAGATGTCAATTTTTCCAAAACACTCAAGAAGAAATTAAGAAATTTCGAAAATTCACTCGCCATGTTACTCTACTCTTCAAACTCTTTTGATTACAGCAAAACATTACAAGTTCAAAAAATTGAAGATTTTTCGGAATTTCATTCACTATCCTACTCAACTCTTAAGCTATTTGAAGGCACAGCAAAAAAAAAACGAATTCGAACAATTGGAGAAATTTCGAAAATTCACTCACCATTTTACTAAACTCGTTTGACAACAGCGAATAATAAACGAATTTGTGTCGAAAATTTCGAACCATTGAAGGCAAATAAAAAATTAGTTCACCAACTCTATCTTAAATCTCTTTTAATTGCAGCTTAAAACGAATTTGAGTCGTAATAGCAAAAGTAAAAAGTAACTATAAAATTATAATTGTGGAGGGAGCGCTGAAACCTTCCTTGCATAGGGGCGCTCCAGCCAAACAAGCGCACCCATTTCTTCGAGTAGATGATGCTCATTACATTATTTATTTTTATTTTTGTGTAATTTAGACACAAATATAAAAAAAAATGCCGCCCGGGTCTGCAGAATCTATCAGAAGAAGAGACAAGATTTTGCTTTTCTGTTCTCCATCAACGAAAACAGCGAATCATTAAAAAATCACTATATTTTACGACTAAGACAGTTTGTGATTAAAAAAATTAGCATCAGGGTCCTGGGATCGAATCCCGGCGGGAGCATGAATATCTGTGGTTGTCTATTTTCATTTAAATATGAGTGAAGCATATAAAAAATCGGTTGTGGCTGAATGACCATTAGACGCTGTCTAAGCCAATTTCCCCTTCCACTATCATCCATCATTTCCCAACCCAAATTTGCAATTGCCAATCATCCCTTCTTAAAAAAAAACAGTGACTTTCTTAATGAAGCTTAATTAATTAACAGTCACAACTATCCTCTTCAGGAATAAATATTTAAACAATATTTGTATTGCTAGCAGTACATATAGATTTTTTAACTGTAATTGCGGAGACACTTCACAGTTCCATTTTGATAATAAAATCAGATGTTGCCTTGTATTCTCTGCATTTTTATTTACATCTTTTTCAGGTTTAAATTAGTATTTAATTTTATTACAAGAGAGATCATTGACAATTTATTGTATATTCTGCCAATAAATAAATTATTATTATCATTAAATACTATCTATATTAATTATACATTTCGAGTAATGAAATAATGATGAGTAACACTTGTTTTACAATATACTTATCATAATTGCCCAATATTATAATTACGCTTGTGTACAATTTTATGTAATATTTAGCCTCTGAATTGTTATTATATATGTCGCTATGTTTGATAACTTTTCCCTGTTATTAGATATATGTATCTATTGGGAAATAAATAATCATAATTATTATTATTATTATTATTATTATTTCAATACTCAAAATGTTTTTCCAAGTGTGCAACCCTTTTTTTAATCAAAGGGTTTTTCAAATTATTAAGGATAGCAATATAAGGTAGATATTCATTCTACCAATAAAAAAAATGACAATGAATGAAATTTTTTAACTAGTTTCGCCTTATACTATTTTCTATTTTAAATAATTACTTACATGCTTGTGAACTTGATTCAATAACAACATTTAATTTAACTATTGAGAGATCGAAACTTATCGGCTGCCAATTATGTAGATACATACCTGAAACAAAAGAAAGGATTAGTAAATAAAGTGTGCGTAATAATCAAGATTGAAAATAAACTCATGGACAAAATTAACGCACCACTCAATTAAACTTGTATAATTAAAATACTGAAATTAAAATTGCAATAAAATTTTCATGAAAGCTTATTGTTAGGTACTGCCTAGTAGCTTGTAAATGAAATCATCGGAACATGGCGTTATTTCTAATAATTTTTTATTTAAAAACTTTTTTCTTAAAATCAACGCAAACATTCTGTCAAAAAAAACAATAGAATTTGTAAACTTAGAGCTATTCAAATATCGTGTATGTCCTCTACTCCTAATTACTCCTTCCATGCGCATTGGCGTACTAGAGATCAAATTTTGAATTACTTCTTGAGGAGTATTTTCCCAATCCTGAATTACTGCGTCTATGAATTGATTGTGGTTGGCAGATGGAGGTGTACGCCGTCGAACCCATTTTTCAATATCGTTCCATAGATGCTCAGGATTGGCAGGCCATTCCATGAACGGAATAGCAACAGCATTTAAGTAGCAAATAATTTGCCTAGCCACACGAGGACGAGCATTATCGAGAAACATAAACAAGAAATTCGGCCCCATAAAAGGAGCAAATGGCATTACATGGGAAACAACGATGTGATCAAGATAATCTGAATACATTGACCTAACACGTATAGGGACCAACTCTGTGCAGCCATTAAAACAGACGCCTCCCGAAAAAATTACAGAGCCACCGCCAAACTTGGAGAGATATTGCACCTAGAAAATCTCTCTACTGGCCTTAGCCAGACAAGATCACGTTCATCAGGAGATTCGTGTCATCTGAAAATAAAACCATCTTCCAATCATTAAGAGTCCAACCTTGATGATTTCTTGCAAAACGCAATCTTTGAATTTTGTGGTCTCTGGCGAGCAGGCGTTTCTTGGTCGGTTTTCTGCGATGCAATCTAAGCGACTTTCACTGTTTCATCTAAACACTGTTTTTCGTGATTGTTAAACTTCCAACATTGCAGATGAATTTACAAAGAAATTTCGTTGAATAACACAGAGTATTATAGTTGAAGTGGATACGAAGGGTGGTATGCGGCCCTATCATACAATACAACCAGTTGAGTCCAAGGTTTCTATGAAGGCACTAATTTATCAAAGAGCAAAAACGGAAAACCAATATTTCATTGTTTCATCCACTCAAAGAGTCAACTCGCCCGCGGAGTCAAGTGACTCCCTTGTAAATTTGCAGCGCAATTTTGACCAGAATGAGTCGACTCTTTGAAATTATTACGCGACTACAATTATGAGTCAACTCTTTCAATATTTTCTCACCTTTTCAACATAGTCATGAGCCGACTCCCGGGGTCGACTATTTTCACTCGACTTTTTTCAGTGGCGCAGCTCACAAGAAAGAGACATTTCGCCCACCTCTACTCAAACCCTGTTTTCTGTTTTCCACTTACCTTTATCCCAAAAAAAAATTAAATGCGCCATTGGAAAAAAATGTTCATCAATGATTGGTACGACCAGCGCGATCATTTTAAATTAGGAGCTATTTCAAACGAATATTCTAAAAAGTAGCATTGTGAATTACAGATTAAATATTTACTTATAGAGTTAAGTCGCTGGCCCATTATATTCCTGTAAGGAGGGCAATAAACGATTTTATTATTATTATTTACTTATAATAAAATAATTTTATAATAAATGAATATTTAACCTGTAATTCAACTTATTCGATAACTGGTCGATAACCAATTTAGCTTATATTGTTTAGTTTATCATTTCTGTTTATATGTTGTCTATAAATGTAAAAAGAAAATAGTTAAATAAAGATGTTACTATATATCTACTTTTGAATACATTTTCATTAAGACATTTTCAACTAATATGAACTTAAATCATATAACCGTTCTAAATTAAGTAGGTATCAAATATTTCACTTCCTAGAAGACAATTTAATTACACAATGGCAATAATAATAATAATAATAATAAGTCTTTATTTCTCTCTTAAATTATAATAAGACATACAATAAGAAAAACATAAGCATACATCACTAATCAAAGTATTCTTCTAAACTATACAATTCTTTTTCACATAAGAACTTAAACAAATTAGTTTTAAGCTTCTTGATAGTACTAAACTAACAAGGAAACTAACCCAAGTGTTCCCCTCCGATTTTAATTAAATTTGGTGGATTTGCAGAGAAGGCCAAAATATTCGATTCGTGATTTTTTGTTTCGGCTAAAAAACATGTTTAGAGGGTAAACTCGCCCTTCGAAAAACAGCAAAATTTTTGTTTTTTGGCTATAACTTCTGAACAAATCTTGATAGCGTAATTTCGTAAATGCACAAAATTTCACAGCCTATCCACTGGTGTAAAAAAGAAGTGTGTATTGACCACTTCGGGACTGTATAAAAATAATATTGATATTTATGGCTTGTATTTGCTGCAATAATGATATTCGTTAAAAAAAATCATACAAAAATGATGATGACCAAAAATAGTTTAATATTTATTTCCAAACGAGGAATCCAAATATGTATCCATACATTTCCTCTAAATAAAACTTTTCAACTAAAAAAGGTTTCATGTTCACTAGCAGCAAATGCAAAAATTGCGTTCTAAATTTTCTTATATTTTTTTATATCAGAGGATTTTTTGAAATTTTCTAAATTTATAAAATTACGCTGATTTGTTCCGAAGTCATAGCCAAAAAACGAAAATATGAAGAAGCCAATTCTCTTCAGTTCACTGTTTAATTTAAAAAACATTATCTTTAGAAAACCGTTCAAATAATCAATGCTGAATAGAGCAATATGTACTACCACTGTTAAATTCGGTTAAGTTGCATAAATGTTAAGTCTTCTTTAAATCCAAATATGCGTTGGTGCACCATCCTGTTGAAATAGCAACCCGTACTGAAATTAAATTAATCGTTTCGTATATTGAAAAATACAACTAAGTATAGTTGAATGTTTGACTCGGAACAGTTTTCCAACAAATCTCGTTGATAATTTCTAGTTCAATCTTATCATATCTTATTACCCAATAAAATTTATTAATTTGAGGTTAAAATAGCAAATCACCTTTTGCTTATACTGTTTACTTAACGGAACTCAGGATCTCACGAGTAACTCAGGACTGAGTCGATTAAAAGAGTCGACTCTTAGAAATGAGTCAAGCAGTCAAGCGACTCCTAGGTGAAGTTCCATTTTAAGTCAAGAAATTATTATTTTTGGAGTAAATTAAAGAAAATGTTGCTCATCACTTTTTTCCAAACAGACATACTTTTCTAATTTCTTAACAGAGGCATGAGTCACTCCAAGAATTGATTCTTTTCAGTAGACTTTTTACGATGAATTGATTCACAAGAAAGAGTCATTTCGCCCATCTCTAGTATCTATAATCCGTTTCAAAAAAAGTTCTGGCGCCTGTCTTGGAACGTTCATAAAACAAAAACTATTTACTTAAACAATATAAATCAAGAGGGAATATGGCGTCTGTCTTTGAACGACGACAAAAACGATTTATATAAACAATATATATCAAGAAGGAATATCAAGAGTTCATTCCTGTGCAACGTGTTTTAAATGTACAATTTTCTTTATTACAATTATTTTTATATTGAAGGTTGTTGGCTTTTTGCTTTAAATTAAAAATTTACCACTTCAGTAATTAATTTCTCTTAATCCACCACTGGGTAGAAAACTTTTCATTATTTTCAGGTTGTGTAGGACACTTTCCTATATCAGTCAGAATTTTTTAAAGTTATATTTGTTAATAACTTCTGGCAAAATCGGAATGTTATTTGCAAGTAACATTTTTTCCAATTAATAATAATAATAACATTAGTCTTTATTTCCTCAAATAAAACAATATTATAATAATAAACAGTATACAGTATGTTTTTTTATCGTGGGCCATAGGATTTTACATACTAAAAATTATACCTCGCGTTAATGTATATTTTATCATATAATTTTAAAGCAAATTTTAGTTAGTAATATAAATCAATTCTACATGATGCGCTTAATTAGAATAATTTAAACATGTTTTATTCCATTAAAAAGTGCTTTTGCCCGGAACCGGACGCTGTAGAAAAGTTGTCAACTATTTCCCTAAAATAAAAATTCACTGACTTCTTGTAGAAAAATACAACTATTTATCTGGTGGACAAACCTCTTATAATTGCCGTTACAAATTCCACCCGTTCTTCAACAGTATAAACAGACATTTTCTAGGATAAATTCGTTTGATTACTTGCCTCACTAATTAATCTGACATTTCGGAAATTCAAGGTCCTTTGATTATTTTTTCCTTTCATTTTTCAATAGAATAAAACATGTCTAAGTTATTCTAAGTAAGCGCAGCATGTAGAAAAATAATTTATTTATTAGTAACTAAAATTTCCTTCAAAATTTTATGATAAAATATACATCAACACAAGGCATAATTTTTAACATGAAAAATCCTGTGGCCCACGATAAAAAAAATATACTGTATATGCAATAATAGGAATATCAATTAAATTCTCAGCAGACTTTTCGGAATACTTTTCAAAATAACTATTGAATGAGTTGCCCAATGATATTGAAATTTTAAAATACTATTAAATCGATTGGAAATGCATAAATAACGATTTAAAAAAATCAAAATTTTGTTTATATTCTCTTTCAAGTCTAACAGCTCATTTTCAACGCTATTTATCTACAAAAAAAAATGTGGGACTTCCAGGAACGGAAATACGCAAAATTACTTTTATCGTAAATAATGCTTAAGATATGTACAACATACGGGATGTTTGATTAAAGCTGGTCACCGGCTATATCTCAAAAACTACTGGACAGAGAAATTCAAGAAAAAAAAATTATAAACTAAAGTGGCCATGAGAAAATCCTGGAAATTATTTTTAAGTTCCGCATTTTGTCGCAAGGGGGCGCAATTGATAGAGTAGACCATAAAATTAAGGATTACTTCGAAAATTCTCATAATAAGCTATAACTTTAAAAACATCATTAGAAAGCCTGAAAAATTCCGCATAATTTTTGTCCCAGGCTCATTGGCGTACTGACATTAATAAGAGTGGGGGAAGCTCCAGAATGGCTAATTATTTAAATCGTTCTATCTTCTAAACGGCTTATCCGATTTTAGCAAACTCTGGCTTGTTTGAAAAAAAAGTAAGTATCTTTAAATGTCATGTCTAGTACCACACGATAGTTCCGAATAATAAAATTGCTAGGGGGCGCAATTTGCGATAATAACATTTTTTTTATATTTCCACGAAAACTTAAATCATACGGTATAATTCTGATATGATAACCGGAAAGTAGATGAAATTTGCAAGAAAAAATGTGAAACCCGCAGTCCGATATCTTTGTTCGTTTCAGAGTTATTTATTTGAAAAAATTATTATTAATAAATTATTTATAAATTAGGTATGTGGGTTGGATTAGTATAATTAAAATTTATTCGGAACATTTCGTCAAAACCGCAATAACTTTTTATTAATTATTCGTGGTTAATTCTTTGGTAAAATTTTTTGTTCCATTATTTTTATTGGAAAGGCTTTCCTTCGCACTTGCACTTGCCTTTATTAGGTATGGTTTTTCGAGAGCATTTTTGCGGGCAATTCTTCAGAATTTAAAAATAGAAATACTATCGTAAAGTTATTGGGTCATAAACACAATGACTGTTAAGAACCAATGCCATTTATTTAGTTCGACATTTGTCGAATTGCAGGCGTCGATCGATGAATGTAAACAGCTCAATTAAAAATGCAACTTAAGTTGACTTGTTTGGGCGTTTTCGGAAAACGTTAGGTTAAGCACCCCTTCGTTCGTTTTCAGTGGGCCACCCTGCATGTATTGAAAAATACCAACAATAATATATAGTTAGTATTGCTGACAGAAGAACCCTATCATGGTTGCGGAATATCCGAAATTGGACAACTTTTTCACATGGCTGGAGATAGAAGACTTTAAGGTGAAGTCAGTAATGAAGACGCACAGGAAGAAGAAGTATTGCTGTAAGTCTAAAGTACTTCATTGTATTCTAACAGAGGTACTTGGGAGCAGTGATGGTTCGCAGGTTTTTTTCTGGTACGGCCGAGGATCAAGAGGTGGTAATACAGATAGGTAGGGTCAGTTGCAGAGACGGCTGGCTGCGTGACCGCACCTATCTGTATTACCACCTCTTGTTCCTCGGCCGTACCAGAAAAAACCCCGCGAACCGTCACTGCTTGGCAGGTATGAACTGTATTTACAGATAGATTCGCAAAATCATAGAGAGGGCTGAAGGACTAGGTCGATGGCTCTTTCTAACATGTATGTGTTGTATGTATATTAGAATAAAGTTCATGTATATATCATAGAGAATACTATATTTATAATAACCAAGGTGTCAGCATAAGTGTCCTCACAAGACGTCCATTGGAACAATCAGTTCCCCCGGTATTTATAAACTTCAAATGTAATTTTATAAACTGCACCAAATCACTTTTTGTGAACTCTCTCATTATATCAACAGGTGTGTGTTCAAAAAATAAATTAATCTCAGTCGCCTATGAATCGAAATCATTAAACAACATAACGTAGTTTTTATTCAAAATGTTATCGATTGTGCAAAAAAACGATAATCAAAGACAGGCGCATTTCAAATAATAGGCGACTGCGATTGATTTTATTTTTTTGTAACACACCGTATATGAAGATAATCGTTGCGACCGTTACTAAGTAATTTTCAGGTAATTTGTAATGACACCACTTTCGCCGTTGTATACATCTATTAATAAATAATAGTATTTAACACAGTTAACTACTGTATAATTTTATTTGTTTAATAAGGAAGTAAACAAACTTTTGTGTTGAAATTGAAGAAGATTAGAGATGCGACTGGTTAGTAAACAAAGCCCGTTCGACTTAGTAAATAAAGTGGAGTACGGCGATTGCATTAGGTGTGAAAATGGCGAGACAGAAAGTGAATAGTTGCACAAGAGTTACCTCACCCGATGAGTTCGATTGTAAAACACGTTCAGTATGCCGGAGAAATTATTAATTTATACTTTCTCTAGCCGGTAATATTTGGTTTACTGGGGAATTCTGCTTGCACTTTTTTTTTCTTCTTGTTGCATAAACTGACCGTCGAATTGGGTCATCCGGTGTCTGCCTTCACGACCAAATGCACTTCTTTATTGGAAACAGTGTTTACCACTTTTACTCGCCGGACATTTCGCTGCAGCATTGTGATGGTAAATAATACGAGTGACCTCTTTATACCTATGGTGAAATCGCCGAAAAAGTTATTGGGACGGACATTAATTCTCGGTTCAGGTCCGCGTTGTCTCGTACGTCTTTTGTGTACAGATCCGCGTGGTTCTCCTTTGTTGGTTAATTAACTGATTTATGTTAACTTATCAAAACATAAAATGGGTGGGTTTTGAACGTGATTTCTTTATTTCTTTATTTCTTTAAAGAACTTTCAATCGTATGGATGTATACTTCACAAAAAGAAACAGTTCAACATCTGTGACTTTCATATTCTATCAAAATCAGTTAAGAAATGGCCATCATTATTCAAACCAGTGATAAATGGTACTGAGATGAAATGCCCCAATAATCAATAAGCATGCGATAGCATCGTTAGTCACTTGCCACCTGTAACTTGTCAAATGATTTAAGCTTCTCATACTACACAGGTGGAAAAAAAAGAAACACTTGAAATTCGTGAAATTTCAAACCGCCATAACTGCGTGTATTTTCAATTGATTTTGATGAATCTTTGAGGGCGAAAAACTTTGAAGTGTCTTCTTAAAAGTCATAGATGCGAACTTAAGCGTAACCCCTTCCGCCCCCTCTAGCGCCCCTGTGAAAAAACAAGTTTCTTTCTGGAAACCATCTCCAACTTTGACGATGTCTACGAGTTGGAAAAAATTTGTCGACTCGATCCACCATAAAGGCATTAAAATTTGATCAATTCCCTATGCAGGACTCAAAGAACTAAGTTCCTACGACGATTTGATACCAAGTTATGGGTGTTTGAAAAAAGTGCCTTTTGAGGTTTTTCACTCACTGACTTTTCAACCAAATTTGAAGATTCTTTCAAGAAAAAATCCTATTTTGGCTTTACTTTAAGGAGGTAAACTCAGATTGGAATGATGTAGGAGGCCCAAAAGTCTTTACCCGAAGTTGGGTTAGTGGAATCATATAGTATAATTTTGAGATATATGCGGGTTAAGGAACTACAAGTGAACAGACCTAAAAATAAACGGAATATTATCCTACGTCTATAAAATAACCTTCCGAAAAATAATAATTATAACATGTGCACAGATAATTATTGTACATCATCTGACCTATTTGCCAAATTAAAAGATAATGGCATATTAGGAATTGGAATTGTCAGGAAAAATAGACTGCAGATACTGAAGGCGAAAGATGATGAACAACTAAAAAAAGAAGGTAGAGGCTTATTTGACTATATTATTGGGAATTGCCGAAATATTACAGTGGTTTGACAATAAATCCATCAATGCTGATAGTCCGCGAGGTAGTCTCACTTTTAATCAAGTCATTTTATGCACGCTGGATTTTATACCACTGGTAGTTCCTATTTTGTTCATAAGGTATCCGACCGTCAGACCCTCCACTAGCGGTGGGTAGAGTTGTGGTGGGCTGCAGAACTTGTCAAGAAAAGTTTTCTAAAAGTGATTCACATAACATGAAAATAATCAACTTTTCTTGAAAAGTTCTGTAGCTTACCACAACTCTACCCACCGCTAGTGAAGGGTCTGACGGTCGGATACCTTATGAACAAAACAGGAACTTCCAGAGGTATAAAATCCAGCGTGCATAAAATTACTTGATTAAAAGTGACACTACCTTCCAGACTATGAGGTGCATCTTGTTGAAAATGACAATAGATTGTCGTTAAAAATATGTGGATGCTAGTAGACCACATATAATGAGAAAATGTAACCTTCATATAGGACGAATCGATCTAAACTACATGTTAGCTCTGTACAGAATAGACATTGGTGTAAAACGCTATTATTTAAAGATATTCATATTTCGGACATTATTCGGTGTTACAAATTCGATGCATTGCTACCTCGTTAACTATAAGAGATAGAGAGTTCGTTAAATCAAAGCAAAATTGTACGTTTTAATGCTTAATAATTTGCTAACAAGAAATTTTAAATATTTCGAGTACTTCTGGAGATATTTGAAAAAAAAAACGAAAAAATCAATTTTTGTTTTTATTTTTTACAGCATTATTAGTGGTTATTTTGAAAAACCAAGAGCGATTTCTCCAGACACTTTTGTAAGATCTTCCAGAAAATAATTTTAATTTTCCAACATGACGTTTAGTTATTTAGATACCCACATCAACTTTATTTTTCTAAATACGGACCTGGATTTTTCATTTTTGAGTAGCTTTTCCCCTCCCAAAATTAATGCTGTATTGAACTTTTCATAAAATGGTTTGCAATAGGATTTTTTTTTTTTTTTAAAGGAAGGATGGTTGATGGGATTGCGGGTTAAGGAGAGTGAATGATATTAGGGAAATTGGCGTAAGCTACTTGGCTATTCTGCCACAACCGATTCTTTGTAATAAATTCATATATTGATATGAAAGGACAACCACTAGACATCCATGGACCCGTACGGCCATTTTTCATTCAGAAAAAGTGACCGCCCGGATGGGATTCGAACCCACGACCACGAGGCCCAGAAGCAGGAGCGCTACCCACTAGGCCACCGCGGCCCCCACCTATATGATTTATTTGAAGTTTTTTTTTTAATGAAAGAGTAGGAGGCATTGACTTTGAAACAACAAAGTGTTCCTTAAGGGGAGGTTCTCATGTAAAAAATTTCAAAAAACCTTATTTTTCTACATTTTCGGATAGGCTAAGTTGTCTAGAATATTTGTGTGAAAGTGTTTTTTGATCCGCGCATTACAAAACTTTCTAGAGTCTATTGATAGAAGTATTTTCATCGCCGTCGTGAGACGGTAAGCCAGAACAACACTTCTATCTAAATTTTGGTCAATATTGGTCGATACATTTGGTTCGCCATACTGGATTTTGAATTTTACAAATCTTACTTCAGATTAGTATTCAGCGACCGCGAAAACCCGTATATCTACATTTTGTTAGAAACTGACCAATCCATCATTTTTGGTCCGCTATTTTGGATGCGTTATTTTGAATTTGGCAAATCTTTAGATTAGCGTTCAGTGACCATGACAACCCATTTATCTAAATTTTGGTTGAAATTGCTGAAATTTTTTTTGGTCCGCCATATTGGATCCGCTGTTTTGAATTTTCCAATTCGAACCTCAGATTCGCGTTCAGCGACCCCAAAAACGCAATCAAGCACATTTTGAGTGCGCAATTTGAGCAACAACAATTATTAAATGCGTTTTTCACGAAACATGATTTTTCCAAACTGCGTGCACTATAAAATGAAAACGGTTCCACCTATTAACTTCTAACTTTGATCCTTTTAATGGAAACACTTTTCCTGGGACCTTATACCTATAATATATAAAAAAAATTCAATATAAACTATTTTTTAGAGCCATGCAAAGTGAAAAAACAAACCAAAAATGGTACTCAAAGTTCAAATGTGCACCGTATCGTCAAATTTAAAGTTATTTCACTTTGCTTAGGTATACGATCCCACAAATTTAATATAGTTTTCGATAATATAGTGGATTTTTTTTATTTCAGATCGGTTTTTGGGCGCTAGGATACACGCAGTGGGACCATATTCCTAGAACATGCCATTAAGTACCCGTAAATAACGGGCACCATTTTTTTTTGTAACAAAAAAAATGTAGATAAAGTTGAAAACATGGGCAATCCCCAAACCGTTCCTTTTTTTTATTGTCTCAAAAAAAATCAAAATTTGGCTATTTTTTGTCATTTACATGAGAACCTCCCCTTAATTTTGGCAACAGATAATAATGATTCTTAGCTTTGTCGTTATATAAATCAGATTTAGTGCCCTTTAAAAAATGCACTTTTCTAACGAAGAAAGAAGCGATATTCTTAATGTTATTACTTACGTCATTTAAACACAATAAATGCAGCGCAAATGTATTTTCAAAAAAATACAATACCAAAAAAATCAAGTCAACGGCAATCTTTTTGAACATCTAGAAAATTAGACATTCTTAATTTGTTATAAATATAATTAAAACGTTTTTCAGTTTCTTTTTATATTTAATTTTATAAATAAAGTTTAAGTTGTTACAAAAATGTGCCTTTTACTAAAAAATCGGCCTTTTTATTTCCAAAAAATTAAAAAGTAATACAACCACCCTTGCTGACTTTCAAAATTTGTCATAAAAGATTGGGATTTAAAATCTGTATGTTGATGATATCTAAAATATGCAACATCCTATCAGAAAACTAATATTACTTTTTGAAGAGCCTTAAAAAATAATCTTTGTTATTCTCAAGGCACACTTTGTTATATTTCAAAATTAATGCCTACTTTTCAATTTTTAAAAATCATCAAATTACTCCTGCAGTAAACAATTCTGTGACAAATGTGGTACATTAGTTTTATGCGATGAAAAGCTACTCGAAAATTAAATAAAAAATCCAGGTCCGTCTTTAAAAAATAAAGCTGATATGGGTATCCTTAATAACGAAAAGTCATGATTGAAAAATAAAATTATTTAGCTTATAAAAGTGCCTTAAGTGCTCTGGGATTTTCAAAATAACCAGTAATAAAGCCGTAAAAAATAATTAAAATTAACTAAGGACAGGTTTTTTTAAATTCTATTTCTTTTGAATGTAATTATTGATTTTATTGAAAAAATAAATTTACAATAATAAATCACATATTTCATGTTCAAAAATATAAAAAAAATAGAATATTTATTTCCTGATTTTTTGAAGATTTAATTCCAGAATTGGGCCAAATTAATATAAAAATCACTATAAACATTTATGTTGTGAAGTGAATTTTAAAGCAATTTCTCTTGCCGACCCCCTTGCAAAAAATAAACCACATAAAAAAATGAAACAATTTGAATATTAAGAAAAAAATTAAAATGTTTCTGGGGTAATTAGAAAAATTAATGCTCTTGTTAATTTTTTACTAATAAAGAATTTTCAATAGTAGTTTTAGTTTTTGTTCCAATGGATTTTAATAGAATTAATCCATTAATGCGATTTTGTTAATGATATCGATATATAAAAATAAATTTAAAAAAAATAGTTTTTAAAAATCCCTTAATACAGTCCGCATTGCTAAGTAGTATTGGGATTATACATAGAAGTATTTTTTTTTTCTTATACGAAATATTGCAAAATCTTATTACAATCATGCATTTTATCTCTTGTCACTTTGTTAAATTGTCAATATAAATTGTATTTCAAAGCCACCTTCGATTTTTATTTAATAAAATGGCTATTGGAACAGTTGATAAAACGAGTTTTATGCAAATAACTTTTAATGCGTTAGGAATTTCGATAGGGTTGTTATTAGGAAAAATGTTTGTTTTTAAACTCTGCATGGAATGACATAAAAATATTCAGGGGCTCCAATTTAAAATAAGAAAAATAAAGTGCTTTAAAGTTTGAAAAGTTTAACACTAAATTTACGACACCCTGTATAATTCATATCAATCAAACTTGGTTAACGGGACTATCAGACCTTATTTAATAAGGACCCTGTATAATTTTATTAACGAGGCACTAGTTTTATTTTTTATTAATTTTTTAAACCAATGGTGCAAAATTGATTCTTTTTAGTTTTTTTTTTTATCACTGAATAGATTTCAATAAAATTATAGGAGTATGTAGGCAACCATAAAAGGTACCAAAATAAGCAATAAAATATATAACATGTAATTTAAAAAATATATATTATCATTACGTCACACTTTCTTTCTGCAGCCGTCCCGATAATAAAACTTTCGGTAAGATTTATTAAATGAAAAGTACCACTTTACATAAATTGTACCGAAAGTAATTATTTTCGGGACGATTTTGTTTCACTTTCGGAACGATTTCTTTACTTTCGGCACGCTTTTTGTTACTTTCTGGACGATTTTGCGTATATATGTAGGCGGCCTTTACAAAAACATGAACTTCGTATTTAATTATGACAGCGCTTGCCATATTACATTCGTGTGTGTTTTTGCTATTTTAACATAAAAAGAACGGCTGCAGAAAAAATATTGTACGTAACACGTTCCAAAAGTGATTTTACGGGACTCGCAGGATTCTTCCTACTCCTCCCGTAAAATATCACTTTCGGAACTTGTTACGTAAATTACTATTTTGGACACCCTGTATAATCAAAAGTATTTTCCTGAAATGCATCCTAGGATACAAATATATTCTGCAAAATATCGAAATCCTAACTTAATTAGTAACTGAGGTATAGAAGACGGGAGGTGAGATACAGGACCCTGTATATCATATTTAAAGATATTTTGGAAAAAAACAAACAATTGTCCACTCTCAGTTTTCAGAATTTAGAAAAAGCTTAGCAACTATTCGGACAGTCAAATTAAACTTATTTTCTAAGTCACAAACTCATACATAGACACAATTGTATTCTTTCCTAAAATCGTTGAAAACGCATTTAGGGACCTCAAAACGCATATTTCCGTAAGAAAAATTGAAAATTTTTCACGATTACAATACATTCCCTTACTTCGTACAACAAAATTATTAACGAAATAATTAAATGTCAAAACCGGTCCCTAGACATTGGTCTCATTTGCTATGCTATAGTCTGAACTTATTTTTATGTAACTATGGCAATAGGTGTGAAAAATAAAAACACCAATTTGTAAATTTTCTTTCTATAAAATTTGTTGTCAGTGACAGTATTTGTGTCATTCAAAACTGTTCAAAACACCCGAGCTTGCGGCAAATAGTGCTACATTAAATTTGATTCCGACTATTAGACGAGTGTTACATGAAAATAAACAACTATTATAGAGCAATATATTCCCACCCGCTAATCCATAGTCACAGCAATGTTTTTTTTTTGCCCTAGGGCGTAAAGCTCTACTTTACGCCCGCAAATCAGGGCAAAAGCGTGAACTTTCGGACCGATTTTTTTGCCCGGTAGCTTAAAAGTCACCAGTTGGTGTATTGTGTGTGGGTCAGTTATTAGTAAGTGGCATACGCTCGGTGTGTCTTGTGGACGGCAGTGAAATGTTTTTTTAAGTGGTCGAACAACTTTCTGCATAACTTAATTTCAGTGAAATTAATAGGTATATTTTTATGGCCGGATTATACGTATCCTTTATTTATGTATTAATTTCGATAAATGATTGTTTATCAGAATTCAGCGACGGACTTTATCTGCATCATTAATTAGGTGGGACATTTTCTGGTGAAATCGACAACTCTCATTCTTTACATGCTGATTATTTGACTAAATTATACCATAATCACAAGGACGCAAGAGAATTAGAATAAAACATGCAAATATTTTAGATCGATGTAATTTGTTAATATCACGAATAAATCGTATTTAAATAGAATTGACCAATAATTGTATCACAATGAATTTTATTATAGTACAGATTATGCAAATTTAATGAGGCTATTAAAAACGTAGAGGAGGAAATTGAACAAATTGCAGCGTTCAAGGCGGATATAAAATACGAATCTATAATTACAAATTCGTTCACAAAAAAAAAAAAAACATTGTCGATGTAAATGTGAGCGGAACAGAAATAGGAGTAAATGCCAAATAAGGAGAAAGTTTATTCTAACCGTCACCACCCCATTATCTGGCGAAATGACAATGACACCTGACGAAGTACAAAACCCATTATGTTTTCATTGCTGATCTATAGGAATGATAAATTGATCGACGCTGAGCGTTCTGAAAGAAATGAAAGAACGGCACTGCCTCGGACCAGAGCCGGTGCTCACTTTCGCCGAAAGTTAAAAATGCTCGCAAAAGGTCAAAAGTACAATCGTCAACTCGTCATGAAACAATAAAAACGATTTCTAAATATTCGTCCGGAACGAGCTCGTATCGAAAGAAATGACCTAAATATATGCAAAATAATAGTATTCTTTTGTGATGAAAAAAAAAACGATTTGTAAAACATTTTGCTAATTTCTAGTGGCTAGTAAAAGAAATTAAAAAAAAGCAAATGCAGATTAGGATTATCTGCTAATTTATCCAGGATTTACAAAATTATTGAGATTCCTAGATATAATACCTAATTACAGAAACTGCAGCCAATTCAACAATTGTTTTTCTGGATAATCTAAAATTTAATACAAAAGAGAAAGGGATGCAAAACTAAATCATATTTTATAATTTTTGCAGACATATACTGCCTTTATGGTTTTATGGTGATTTTTACAATAATCCACTTGACCGTCTCATAAAATAACTGCCATATCCAAGCCTCAGTTTATATCAGTACTTCCTCTATTCCAGAAATAAATTATTTTTTGGGAATATCCCTTCGAACAAAAATATTCCCCAAATCATGAAATATATCTTTACCAAATAATGTACCATGCTAGGAACTAAAAAGAAAAAAAAAAGAAAAGGCAAATACCTCCGGAATTTGTAAATACTGGGGCGAGATCAGCAGGAAGTAGTCAGTTTGGTTTTCTTAAGGCTTGCGCTTTGTTCTCATTTGTTCCTAAAAAAAAGAAACATGTGATTCTTATATCCACAACTCATTCAGATGACAGAATCATTGAAGATAGTACTGGTAAACCCTTGATGATAGATTACAATCACACAAAGTATTGGTTAGATATCTGGCTTCTGCCACGTAGCTAGAAACAGTAGAAGATTGCCCCTTACAGTTTCTACTGATGTGATGATCATAGAACGACCGAATGCAAAGTACTATACCAATTAAACCAGAGGTTCTTGTTAGTACCGGTATATAGTAGACAATATGTGGCGTACCAGTAGATGAATTTTTTTGGAAAAACGAGTCCGACCTATTGTCTCATCCCTTGTCTCTTTTAAAAATATTGTTCTCATTATTATTTCATTCACTTATCGCTCACTGGTAGCTCGACATTCGCGTACCGGCACCGGTCTACCACAAATTGAGAGCCTCTGAACTAAATCATTCAAATTATACTCTTATTCGCACTGTAGCTTAAGATCTAATGAAGCACGAAATTAGTAGACCTTTAACCTTCAGAATGTTGATTTACACTTCCAACTTCAAATGTAGCAAAAACAAAAAACCGGAAATGGTCTCGAAAAAAGGAGAAATGAACCAAAATAATGGTGTTAAGTGCGAAACTGAGTTGGTAACTAACAGGGGCGGCTCGTTATATAGAGCCAATGAGCCATGGTACTACCAGTAGTTTCAAGCTCAGCAAGAATTTTCAACTAATTCTTAAATTACTTTTTCGGCCTAGGGAGATAAATCGTTCTTTCTTTCTTCGAAAAAGGAGGAGGGGTATATTGTATAAGTGGCTCTACCATCAACATGTTCCACGAGCCGCCACTGGTAACTAACATTAAAAGTATTATTACTAATTTACAGAAACTAAAAAAAATCCAATGTAACCTTGAAATTTATTATTAATTATTGTTTATTGGTATATTTGCTCAATAAATATTGATGGCGAGTGATTTTGAGTTTTATTTAATTTTTGCGTGTTTTACTTTGGGATACATGCAATGGCGGATACAATGGGGGGGAGCAATGAGGTCAGACTTAGATTTTAGATAAAGGGAGAGTGACGAAGTCGCGGTATGTAGGAATAGTGGGTTTCAGTTAACTTAAAAATGCCACAACTTTTTTCACATTACGAAAATTTCGGACAGAACTGTTAATTTCTAATAAATACGAACGTCAAGGTTTATATTTTTTGAATAATTTTTGAAATCCACTTTAAATACGTAAATTTAAAAATATCTCAATTTTTTTATATTTTGAAAATTTTGGAAAAGACAATTGATTTTTAATTGTGAAGAATTTTCAAATTGTGATATGCTTTTGAAAAATTTAAAAACTTGAGATAACAAAACAGCTAATTTCTAATAATGAAGAAGGTCAAGGTTCATATTTTTTAGTCATTTTTGAAATCCACTTTAAATATGTAACTTTAGAAATATCTCAACTTTTCAATGTTATGAAAATGTTGGAAAAAACAATTGATTTTTAATTGTGAAGAATTTTCAAATTGTGATATGCTTTTGAAAAATTTAAAAACTTGAGATAACAAAACAGCTAATTTCTAATAATGAAGAACGTCAAGGTTCATATTTTTTAATCATTTTTGAAATCCACTTTAAATATGTAACTTTAGAAATATCTTAACTTTTCAATGTTATGAAAATTTTGGAAAAAAAACAATTGATTTTTAATTCTGAAAAATTTTCAAATTGTGATATGCTTTTGAAAAATTTAAAAACTTGAGATAACAAAACAGCTAATTTCTAATAATGAATAACGTCAAGGTTTATATTTTTTAATCATTTTTGAAATCCACTTTGAATAAGTAAATTTAGAAATATCTCAACTTTTCGATATTATGAAAATTTTGGAAAAAACAATTGATTTTTAATTCTGAAGAATTTTCAAATTGTGATATGCTTTTGAAAAATTTAAAAACTTGAGATTTACGTTTTTTCAAATTTTCGAATTTGAAGCAATGTTCATTTCAAAACGCCATAACTTCCTTAGCAATGGAAATATTGCCAAACGTAATGGATCCTTAAGTTACTTTAAATGACGCACGTTAACAAAAAATTACGGTCTGTATTTTTATTTTATTTTTTAGATCCACAATAAATAAGTTTCCGGGTTGCAGTTAATTTAAAAATGCCGAAACTTTTTTGATATTACGAAAAATTTGGACAGAACCGCTAATTCTTAATAATGAAGAATGGTCAATTTAGTACATGCTTTTAAATTTTTTTTAAAGTAATGATTTATATTTTTAGAATTTTTGAAATCAACGTTAAATGAGTGCCCGCGCTTCAGGTAAATTAAAAATGCCATAACGTTCTTGACATTGCAAAAATTTCAGACAGAACAGATAATTTCTATTAATAAAGAATGATAAAATGCCATGTTTTCAAAAATTTTAAAAAGTCAGGACTTATATTTTTTAATAATATTTTAAAATAAGTTAATTTAAAAATATAACAACTTTTTTGAAATAATGAAAATTTTGGAAAGAACTATTTATTTTTAATTATGAAGAATTTTCAAAGTGTGATATGCTTTTGAAAATTTTAAATACTTGAGATTTAATTTTTTTGCGAATTTTCAAAAATAAACAATTCGAAATTGAATCAGAGTTAATTTCAAACCATCATAACTTCCTTAACAATATTTGAAATAATCCACTTTAAAATAAGTTACTTTAAAAATATTACAACTTTTTTGAAATTATGAAAACTTTGGAAAGAACAATTTATTTTTAATTATGAAGAATTTTCAGTGTGATATGCTTTTGAAAATTTTAAATACTAGAGATTTAATTTTTTTGCGAATTAAAAAAAAAACAATTCGAAATTGAATCAGAATTAATTTCAAACCATCATAACTTCCTTAACAATATTTGAAATAATCCACTTTAAAATAAGTTAATTTAAAAATATTACAACTTTTTTGAAATTATGAAAATTTTGGAAAGAACAATTTATTTTTAATTATGAAGAATTTTCAAAGTGTGATATGCTTTTGAAAATTTTAAATACTTGAGATTTAATTTTTTGCGAATTTTCAAAAAAAAAACAATTCGAAATTGAATCAGAATTAATTTCAAACCATCATAACTTCCTTAACAATATTTGAAATAATCCACTTTAAAATAAGTTAATTTAAAAATAGTATAACTTTTTTGAAATTATGAAAATTTTGGAAAGAACAATTTATTTTTTAATTATGAAGAATTTTCAGTGTGATATGCTTTTGAAAATTTTAAAAACTTGAGATTTCATTTTTTGCGAATTTTCAAAAGAGTTCATTTCAAACCGTTATAACTTCCTTAACAATTGAAATATCGCCAAAACTCAAATAGTTTTTGATGCGTAATAGAATCTTAAATTACTTTATTTGGCGAAAGTTAACAAAAAATTATGGTCTGTATTTTATTAAATTTTTTAGATCCACATAAAATACGTTTCCGTGTAGCTGTCAATTTAAAAACGTCACAACTCTTTTGATACTACGAAAATTTTGTAAGGGAACAGCTAATTCTTAATCATGAAGAATGGTAAAATTATGTCATGCTTTTAAAATTTAAAAAAAGTCAAGATTTATATTTTTTAGAATTTTTGAAATCAACGTTAAATAAGTGCTCACACTTCAGTTAACTTAAAAATGCCACAACTTTTTTGATATAATGAAAATTTTAGAAAAAAACTATTGATTTTTAATTATGAAGAATTTTAAAATTGTTATATGCTTTGGAAAAATTTAAACACTTAAGATTTCAATTTTTTGCGAATTAAAAAAAAATCAATTCGAAATTAAAGAAGAGTTAATTTCAAAACGTCATAATTTTCTTAGCAATGGAAATATTGCCAAAGCTGAAATAGTTTTTGATACGTAATAGATTCTTAGATTATTTTAAGTGATGCAAGTTAACAAAAACTGCGGTCTGTGTTTTTAATTTTTTTTAGATCCACATTAAATACGTTTCCTTGCTGCAGTTAATTTAAAAATGTCACAACTTTTTTGATATTACGAACATTTTGAACAGAACGGCTAATTTTTCATAATGAAGAATGGTCAAATTGTTTCATGTTTTTTAAATTTTGAAAAAGTCAAGATTTATATTTTATTAGAATTTTTGAAATCAACATTAATTAAGAGCCCGCGCTTCAGTTAATTTAAAAATGTCACAACTTTTTTAATATCATAAAAATTTCGGAAAGAATACTTTTTAACAATTAAGAATGTTTAAATTATGATATCATTTTGAAAAATTAAAAATCTTGAGATTTCAATTTTTGCGAAATTAAAAGTTAATTTTAAAACGTCATAACTTCCTTATCAATGGAAATATTGCCAAAACTCAAATAGTTTGTGATACTTAATAGATTCTTAAATTACGCAAGTTAACAAAAACTTACGGTCTGTATTTTTTTAATTTTTTAAATCCACATTAAATACGTTTCGGTGTTGCAATTAATTTAAAAACGTCACAACTTTTTTGATACTATGAAAATTTTGGGCAGAACAGCTAATTCTTAATAATGAAGAATGGTCAAATCATGTCATGCTTTTAAAATTAAAAAAAAGTCAAGATTTATATTTTTTGGAATTTTTGAAATCAATGTTAAATAAGTGCCCGTGTTTCAGCTAACTTAAAAATACCACAACTTTTTTGATATTATGAAAATTTTAGAAAGAATAATTGATTTTAAACTATAGAGAATGTTCAAATTATGATACGCTTTTGAAAAATTTAAGAACTTGAGATTTATGTTTTTGCGAATTTTCAAGAAATCAATTCGAAATTGAAGCAGAGTTGATTTCAAAACGTCATAACTTACTCAGCAATGAAAACCTTTCCAAAACTCAAATAGTTTTTGATAATGAAGAATGTTTAAATTAAGATATGGTTTTGAAAAATTTAAAAACTTGAGATTTGTATTTTTTGCAAATTTTCAAAAATCAATTCGAAATTGAAGAGCAGAGTTGATTTCAAAACGCATAACTTACTTAGCAATGGAAACATTTCCAAAACTCAAATAGTTTTTGATAATGGAGAATGTTCAAATTATGATATGCTTTTGAAAAATTTAAAAACTTCAGATTTGTATTTTTTGCGAATTTTCAAAAAATCAATTCGAAAGTAAACCGCAAACATTCACTCTTATGGACAAATTAATAACGAAACGCTCTAACACCCAATCAAAATTCAAATTCCCACCAATGTCTCCTTATGAATTCCTAAAAACCCTAAAAGACGGATCGGACTAAACAAGTCATCCTCAGACGAACGGACACGCCATACTTCAGATTCAATCATTCATGCTTACTAACCTCTTTAATTTTTTTTTTTTTTTTTGTAATTTTATGTACCATTATTGTTTATTATTGTACTAGGCTGAAAGACCTCTGGTCAATTGCCTGTTGAGGTCATTTGTAAAAGTGTCTCAATAAATGTATTGTCTCTCTCTCTCAATTCGAAATTGAAGCAGAGTTAGTTTCAAAACGTCATAACTACCTTGGAAATAGAAATATTGTCAAAACTCAAATGTTTTTAAATACGTAATAGATTCTTAAATTACTTTAATTCGCACAAGTTAACAAAAAAATTTGGTCAGTATTTAAAAAAAATGCGTTACCGTGCTGCAGTTATTTAAAAATGTCACAGCGTTCATTTTTTTTTTCTTGGCTTTGGACTCGTGAAATGTACGATTATTGCATTTTTGTATGACTCATCAAAATTTAACAACCTATTCGGATGTTGCGCAATTTTAAGAAATCTTCAACGTCATTTTCTTGGAATATGAAAAACCTACGTTTGCACACTTTTGTGTTAATTCCACAGCAAATATTTTGATACGTGTAACAAATCAAAATGTAAACCCCCACTTGTTGCAGATGTATTAAACATTTTTCATATTACTATTCTTAATAATATGAACGTCAGTATTAAAACAATTAATTTTATTTTGTTACATTTTTTAAATACTTACCCTAAATTAATTATATTTTAAAGATTGTATTACCAAAATCAAATAACAATTAGCAATTTTAATATTCAAGCGAGTCTTCATAATATTTTGGTTTTGTATTGTTGGGCAATAAAGAAATATTATTATTATTATTATTATATAAATCTAAAAATATTTCATTCAAATTAAACCAAAAATCGAGATTTTACCTCGTTTTGTACTGTTGGGCAATAAAGAAATATTATTATTATTATTATTATTATTATATAAATCTAAGAATATTTCATTCAAATTAAACCAAAAATCGGGATTTTACCTCATTGCTGCTGTAAGCAGCACAAGTTTACTTTACAGTATATAATTTTTCGCTTAATTGTAATTTAAAACAAAAAGAAAAATGCAGATCTTATGATCATATCATCCCCATATCATTGATAAATGAATAAAACCCGAAAATATTGTTTCCTCGCTTATTTAAAATTCCCGAAAAGTGAGAGAAACAAAATTTCACGACCAATTAAATCTTCAATGGAACATTAACCACACACACCACCAACAAATTTCGTTAAAAGTAAAAGTCGCCATTATTCGGCAACGGTTTTTAATGGCCGCCTGATACGTGCAGACACGAACTGGTCCGAGCCCACTTGATATTTGGGAACTTTCGCTTTTGAATTTCTTCCGGTCCACGTTTTTTTTTCCTCCGACACCCAAATTACTCTTCGAGTAAAAGTCTCCTCGGCTGAAACGTAACCACCTCTTCAGCATGCTAACTCACGAATAATTAGGTCAGGCATGTTTGAGTCAGAAGAAAGAACTGCGTAGTCAACTAATGCCAAAACTATTTGGAGAAGGTGGAAGATACCCTAATAACACAGTTAATACCAACATATTTAGATAAATAGCTTTCTTGAGTCAAATAAAATATCATCAGAAGAATCTAAGGCCATGTTCCACAATCTTATTTGCTATTTATTTTGTTTTGTTTAATAATTCAACAGAATCATCTTTTACGCGACTATAATAATGACAATAAATACAAAAACAATGAACTTTGTGAATAAAAGATACTAAATATTAAAACAAATTTTCTTAAGCGTGAATCTAAATGTATATCCGTTAAACCTTAACACAATAACATATTCAATATTTTTTGAATTTGGTTCTCGTTTATCACGTATAAACATTTTTAATATTAAGGAAAAAAATTGTGAAACCAACCAAGTGCCAAATTTCAACAACCCTTAATATTCCCTATGGCCAATTGGGATAAGACCCACTTAGGATTCACCAACCGCCCTTATTCCTATGATTATTTGGAATAGGGTCGACCCACTATCCTTATCGCTAGGACTAATTGGGATAGGACCCACCCTCCACATCCTTATCCTTATGACAAACACCACATTCCACCCAAATATTCCTATTGGAATAGAGGCCATCCATCACCCTTATCCCTATGACTAATTGAGATAGGCACTTATAAAAGAAGAAGATATTCTCCAAGATATGAAAATGTTAATGCAACTTATTTCAACCCTTAAAATCTGAAGTACATTAATTACTTACACGGGGCGTCAAAAAAACAGCGCTACTTGAAAAATCGCGAAAAAACTCGATTTTTCAAACCGTCGTAACTTGGTTCAATTTGGTCGAAAATCGATGAATCTTTCAGTTTGGGAAAGATTCAAGTTTTATCTTTACGAATGTGTAGTTGATTTTGATCCCCAAGACCAACATCCCCCCCCCCGTAACAACGTGATGGAAAAAAATGTTTTTATGTAAAAAATTGTCCAACTTTGACAAGCTGTACCGCGCGCAAAAAAAATCGGCGGGAAATTTCACCACAATGGCAGAAAAATTTAATTAATCTCCTTCAAATGCCTTAAAAATTCGACAGGTTTTGCAAAGTGACATTTATTCAGAAAATTGGAGCAAAGAACAAGAGAATCCGGTAGGTTCGAGTGGAATCTAACAGCTTGTGGTCATACCAGAATTTTTCAAAATCCGCAAATGAAGAGGCAATTCTTCAGAATATCAAAAATGTCCATATAAGATGCACCAGATGTATAATATATAACTCACACGAGTTAGGTGTAATTCTAAGATTAATCCGGATTGCCTTATATGAATAAGGAAATTACCCATTCCACTAATATAAGGTGCATGCTTTGTTAACAACTGCAAGAAATTGAGGCTGATCGCAATTTTACATCACGGGACTAAGACTGGAATTTTTCTTCGAAGATTTCCAATTTCTAACGTTCGAACTTTCGAATAAAACAAATCTTTGAAAGTTGATGTTTCAAAGTTTCGATGTCTAATTTCGTGAATATTGACAAATAAAAAAGTTAATCAACATCAAATTATTTCAAAACTCATAAAAACGATTAATTTTGCAAGATATGTTATTAAAAGGTTTTCCAATAAAAGTGATATGATTTCTTTAAAAAACAAAACACACTTATTGTTAAGGAAATTCAAATGTTTTTTATTTAATGTGAAGTACAATCGGTACAATTAAGTTCTAAATAAAACGTCATTCAAATGGCCTCCACGACTTCTTCTGCAAGAACGAATTCGATGTACCCAATTTTCGAGCACTTTTTCCACTAAATCAAGTCGTATATCATGAATGGCACGTTCAATATTGACTTGTAAAGCTTGAAGAGAGTCTGGTTTATTTCGAAAGACCAATGACTTCAAATAACCCCACAAGAAATAGTCTAATGGTGTTAAAGCACAACTTCTTGGAGGCTATTCTTGAAATGATCGAATCTCCAAACTTTTCTCGCAATAATTCAATTGTTGCATTTGCTGTGTGGCACGTAGCCCCGTCTTGTTGGAACCAAATGTTGTCAAGATCAACTTCTTCCAATTTCGGCCATAAAAAGTTGGTTAGCATCGATCTATACCGCTCTCCATTGACAGTAACGGTAAATAAGTGCGGCACATCATTAGTTTTGAGAGGTGAAACGCTCCTCAAAACGGAAATAAAAAAACCCAGGTTCGTAAAAAAAAATAAAGTTGATGGGGGTATCTAAATAACGAAACGTCGTATTTGAAAAATAAAATTATTTCTTGAAAGAGCTTACAAAAGTGTCTTGGCTTTTCAAAATAACCAGTAATAAAGCAGTAGAAAAATAAGAACAAAAATTAACTTAACGTTTTTACTTTCTCCGTTACGAAGTACGAGAAAGTATTGTGATCGTGAAAAAAATTTCAATTTTTTTTTGCGGAAATATCCGTTTTGAGGTCCCTAGGTGCCATTTTAACAACTGGAAAAAAAATTGTGTCTGTGTGTATGGCTGTGTATCTGTGTGTGTGTGTCTGCGCGCGCTGTATCTCAAAAACTAATAGAGCAATTATTAGTATATTGTAGAGAATGTCAAAATAAATAATAAGTTTTTTTTAATTCGATATAGCAGCAAAATCTAATTACATAATCCTAATTACCTCAATCCTACAGCCTACCCTCTGCTTTCTACCGAGCACAAGGCTCTAATAACTCACGTACCAACTATAACAGAAGTTGTTAGCACTGATTAACACCAAAGAATTGTTCAATAAGTGTAGAGTCACGATCAATCCTAACAATCCTTTAATAAAACAAAGCTTTTAAGAAAATAAATATTTATTGATACATAGGGTCTTTCGAAGTATGTCGCATTTTGAAATACTGATATTTTTATCAATCATTGAGTAATTTGAAATTAAAAATGCCTATATGTGCAGAAAGAAATGGGCTTATGGATACATTCTAAGTTGCATTCGAATAATTCGCCGTACTGTGTTGTTCATCTCCAGATGTTCTGCTATTTTATTGACACTAGATCTTGGTTTTCATTTGCTAAATTTTGCGTTTTTTGTAAAACTTCAACTAAAACTTGCTACAGGGGGTCTTCCTGATTTCTTTTTATCTATAACAAAACCACTTTCTTCAAAGTTTGCTATCAGGTTTTGAAAATCTCTCAAAGTGCATAGGCCATCTCTTATACCGTTACGGGTAGAACCGTAGAAAGTCTGCCGAGAAATTCCGTCCATATTCGTAATAACATTGGACATTGGACTTCGAGTTTGCAGCGGTAAAACACAAAATAAATTGTGTTCTAATGTGAAAAACTTGTGATGACAATTGCATACAATGTTATTTTTCATGCAACTGGTTTTAAACAAATTCGTTGCTATGACAACAAAAAGGTGAAAATAAAAAAAAATCCGTTTTCCCTGTGACCTTATACTGTCCTTATTTTCAAAAAATGTATAAAAATCAGTAGTTTAATTACTACTTACTTTTGAAAATTCCTATATCTCAGTCCTATTTACTTTGTTTAACATTTTGTTGTAACACAATTATTAATTGGCTATTGACCAGAGGTCTTTCAGTCCATATTAAATATTTCAGTAAATTTTCTATAACTATTACATTTTACAAAGAAATGATAGTTTTTTATACGAATTAAAATCGAAAATCCCTCACTTGTTGCAGAAGCATTAATTTTCGTTTGTATGAAATTAATTTATATACGAAACTTTTCAGCAAAAAATAATTTATATGTTATTTTTAAGCTTTGCCTAATGTGTTAGATGATATATTCGCCTCCACTGATGAGGGCTATTTAACAGCTTTAATATTACTATAGCAAGGCGTTTGATACTATTAATCATAGATTATTATCAGCCAAGCTTCACTACATTAATTTTGATAATACTTAAATCGAGTTAATTGCTAGTTTTTGTAACGAATAGACACCAACGTTTTCATTCGATAATATAACAGCAGAATATGTTGAAGTTAAAGCAGGTGTCCCACAGGGATCAATATTTTCTCCATCCACACTCTTCATTCACAAGCATCTTAGAACAATGTACTGCAAATTTATATTCTGATAACACACAACTGTCATATTCATTTAAACCAAAAGGCACAGTATTGGCTGGTAATTATATACAAGGTGACAATTAAGTTCGGTCGACAATTTTTGAAACCGCCTAGAAAACCCTGTACTAAAACCTTTGCTTTTGAATTCCAATATTTTGTTACCTGAAATGTATTTAACAAGTAGGCCTAATCTGTTGACTTTTGTAAAAGAATTAGTAATTAGTAAGATATGGATCGCCAAATGCAACGTGGCGCTATTATAAGCTCTTATGAGCGCGAATCCCGTGTTTGTGACATTGTTCGTGAATTCGCTTTTCATTAAAAAAAAACAGTCCAAAGAGTAATTTCTCGTGAAGAAGAGTTGGGAAACTTGAGTGACCGTGCAAGAAGCGGCCGACCATCAGGGACAGAATTCGACGGCTGTTTGGGCTACTATTCCTAGGGAAGTGTTGCGATTTACAGAAGATAATTTTAAGAAAGCTGCGAGCCTGTATTAACGCACGCGGAGCAATTTTTGAAACTTATTCAGTTTGCTAAGGCTTTTAATGTTTGATGTTTATAACAGTATTAAGTTTTTCAAAAAACAATAAAAATTGCCCAAACCACCATTCGTTTTTTTATGGCGACCGAACTTATTTGCCACCCTGTATATACAAACATCTTTATTAAAGACTTGTTACAATTAAATATACATATAATAACTTCTATTTTTTTCCGCAATTCTTAATGGGCTGTCGATCGGAGACATTTTATTTTTTTGTGATATCTCATCAACCAACTCCTAAGCTTCTTACTTCAGAGGTCCACCAATGTGTTTATATTTCTATGGTCTCTTTATTGAATATTTAAACAGTTATTAACAGTCGCTAAACTATTTTTGTATCCAAGCACTTAATGATCAGGTCAAAAATGATGATATTACCAGGAACCTTTCGTGTCATATTATTTCTATGCGATGTACTATCAATCATAAAGTACAGTTCATCAATATCTTTAAAGTTTCATAATCCCGATATTGTTTGTAAAGTTTCGAGCACGTGCTAAAACTACAAAAATTGCACCCGAGCACTTATTAAGAGGCAGGTTAAGCATGGCGACTTGCGTATTTTAAAATTTTAAAGTAAAATACCATCAACCACAACATCCTCAGCTTGTTACTTAAGAAGTCCATCATCTCTACATTTTTATAATTCTGATATTAAATATTGAAACAGCGTTTAGCACGTGCTGAAACTATAAAATTTGCATTCGTGCACTTAGTGATAATTAGGTCAAGTATGATCGAGTCGATGGGACGGAATAAAAAAAAATGATATAAGGCAGCATGGTATTTTGATACGTAAGGATGTCCATAATCATGGATTTCCTGCTGTTATTTCCAAGAATAGAGTAATTTGCGGTGATCGGTGTTATTAAGGCTCGTCTCGGTAAAAATCCGTATCGTTCACTCTCGTGCGTCTATTCCCATTTTTTTTTTTTTGTAAGTAAATGATAAAATTATTAATTTCATGAATCCTAATTAAGAATGTTTCACAGCAATTAGTTATAAACAAATAAAACGACCGCAGACAATACAAATCTTCTTTGTCGGAATATTCATGACATTCATCCTTGATTTATCCTTAATTAAGCTTTTATGTATTTTTAATGAATTATTCTATTAGAGATGTTTTATCCTTCTATTATTTTTTGCCAATTTCTATATCCGACTATCATACGTTCTAGTAGTAGGATGTAGTGGTATATTTGCATATAATAATATATAATAAATTGACCGATGTTTACAAATGTTGGTTGCTAATTCATTTCGCGAGTGTTATTTTATGAGCTATAATATTGCGTATAATCCATTCATGTTTTCAATTCAATTTTCTTGGTACGATTAAGTGTAACGCCCGAAATCACTTTATTTTGAGGTTATAACGTATGAGGATCAGTCCTGCGCTGTCGCCTGCAATATGTTCTGACGCTTCCAGTTGAATATTTTTCGCATGCAAATAAGATTGTGACAACTGTGAGAAAAGAAAATTTCAAAGAATTTTATTATTTTTATTTTTTGTTAGTTTTGTTAATTAGTAAAAATATTTCCAACAGTTGTTACTAGGGATGGGCGATATTTCACGTATCTGTGATTTTTCACTGGTATTGAAAAATCACACGTCGTTATTGTTACTAATAGGCGAATTTCACTGCTACTTAAAACTACTGCTACTTAAAATCATTGATACTTAAAATCATTGCTACTTAAAATCACTGTTACTTAAAATCACTATTACTTAAAATCACTATTACTTAAAATCACTGCTACTTAAAATACCTGCTACTTAAAATCACTGCTACTTAATATCACTGCTACTTAAAATCACTGTTACTTAAAATCGCTGCTACTTTAAATCACTGCTACTTTAAATCACTGACAAACTGTGATTGCTACTTAAACTGTGACTGTTAATTGTAGTGCAAGGTGGCATTTCTAAATGTTATTTAATATTCACTACTTTATTCTCCCATTTTGCAGGATATTGTATTTAAATTTCAAATAAATATTTAATAAGAAAGACAAATATTTATAAAATGCCATAGTATACCATATAAAATGAAATAAATTACAACTTATGTACTAACAATAATTAATTAATTGAGATTTTATAAAAACGCAAAAATTAACTTGCCCGGCATGGAATTGAACCACAAACTCGCTGTGATCGAAAGTGATGAGTCACAATAAAAAAAATTTAAAAAAAATCCATACCTCCATAAAAACTGTGGCATTTACAAAAACCAAATTGATTTTGAATAAGCGATACTTCGATATTTTTTATGGAATTTTGTCTGGCGTTTTATATTTTTTCTGCGATGTTTTCATTCAAGTGCTCGAAAAAATAAAATTAAAATTTTTAAAAATCTATATCTCCATTAAAAGTTGTTGAATTTACAAAAACCAAATTAATTTTGAATAATCGATATTTCGACCATTGAGGATATTGTTTTATGGAATTTTGTCTGCGCGTTTTATATTTTTTCTGCGATGTTTTCATTCAAGTGCTCAAAAAAACTAAAACGAAAATCTTCAAAAATCCATATCTCTATTTAAAATTGTTGAATGTACAAAAACCAAATTGATTTTGAATACTTCGACCATTGAGGATATTGTTTTAAGCCATTTTTTCTACGCGTTTTATATTTTTTTCTCTTTATCTCCAAATGTTTCTCGAATTTTGAATTGAATCAAGGATAGTCATATATTTATTTGGTACAGCAGATAATATAGCCGAAATATTACCTTCAGTCACAGTTACAATATTAGCAGAATCATATCAAAAACAGTTTTGAGAAAACATTGACAATTTCAGAAGGTGTTACGACGTTTACTAACCGTGATCGCAGTCACAGTTTAAAATCACTGATATTAGAAAGTAGCAATCACAGGTAGCAACGTGATTTAAAAGTAGCAGTTTTGCCCATCTCTAGATGTTACAATCTTATATACAAGGTTGGGCAAATTTGTCAGAACACATTTCGGGCTCAACGTCCGTTTTTTGCTGTTAAAAAAATGTTTAAAGTTTTGTTTCATCTATTCAGTGAAGAACTTTGATTTTCAACAGCTACCCTATTTTATGACATATGACGTCACAGGCAGTTTCTTTACGGATCACCCTGTATATTTTTACATTTTCATATAATAGACACTTCTTCAACAATTACAATGCTGTAGGGTTTGGTGGCTGTGCGACTTGTGGTTTTATAAATATTGAATAAAAGAATGAAAAATTGAACTTGAGCTTAAAATTTTGTAATGACAAATTTTGAGCTCACAATTTTGAAATGGCCAATTTCATTTTTGATAAATTTCAATAGTAATTGAGAAAAAGAATCCATAATAAATGTTCGAAATGGAGACCTACAGCAGCCCGCTAATATTCTAATCGATCAGCGAGGCTTCCTAAGAAGTTTTGAATAGTTTTCAGTGATATTGCTTGAAGAGCCATTATAATTATATCTTCCAACTTTTCTAAGCACTGAAGTTTGGCCTTGTAGACGATAGATTTTAAGTGACCCCAAAGAAAATAGTTTAAATGGATTAAAGCAGGTGATAGCGGTAGCCATTTAATATGTCCTCTTCGAACTACACATCCGCATATGTGGAAATATTTCATTTGGGTATTAACGCGGAGCTCCTTCCTGCTGGTACCAAATGTCATCTGAGAATAGTTCAAGATTTATCTGGTTTGGAAATACCCGAAGTAATGCTGGAATTTTTTTTTGGCTTACGAAACTGGTCCATTCCGCCAGAGTTTTCAATTAACTGTATATATTGATTTCTTATTATTTATTATATATATATATATATATACTCAATTATATATTATATAATGATTGGGGGGACATACAGTGACCGCACGGATGAGATTCGAACCCACGACCACGAGGCCCGTGAGCAGGAGCTCTACTCACTAGGCCACCGCGACCCCCTGGAATAATTTTCTCGGGCAAAAGTTGTAAATAACGGTTAGAGTTTAATTTTATCTAATGGTCCGATGTTTTGTCCTCATAACATATTTTTGCCTTACTACTATTTTCTTTATTTATAAGACAAAATTGACTAATATTCAGACCATTAATTATCATCATGCCCTATCAACGATAAACTACAGACCGGTTTCGGACTAATCAATGCAGTAGATGGGGTTTTCGGGGTTAGAAACGAGATGACAGTAAAACGTTTAATCGCGCAATAAATAATTAGAACGATTAAAAACAGGTATAGACCAATTGGAATTTATGGTATTGTTTTCTTCGACCATCACATCCAGGAATAGCATTGTTGCGTAATTACTACGACAGCCGCAACTATTCCTTAATGGTCGCAATAAAAACGAGCAAAAAATTATAGAAAGTACTCCACCCGTTGGATGTGTGCGGACAGAAATTAGGAAATGAAAATTGTTCCGATTGCGCAATCCTGCTGGAAGAAAAAAAAAAGCTGCGCTGCCGATAATAATTTGATCGATTGGTTGAGACGGTTTGTTTTTGTTTATTCGAAGGTGTACGTGCGTACCAGCGAATCAACCATCCAAATAAAATTATTGAGTGTGCGGGTTTTTAAGAGCCTAC
This sequence comes from Ocypus olens, assembly GCA_910593695.2. Taxonomy (NCBI): domain Eukaryota; kingdom Metazoa; phylum Arthropoda; class Insecta; order Coleoptera; family Staphylinidae; genus Ocypus; species Ocypus olens. The sequence goes on along the minus strand of OU343050.1, from coordinate 49,725,839 downwards.
ACCGACCAATGTGTAATTTCTTTAGCTACGGCTCACGGCTTTTAAATTATCAAAGCTGCTTACAACAAACATGACAAATTCGACAAAATATTTTTCGGTAAAACTTAAATACCCCCCAGGAAGATTTTTTGATATAAGATGAGAAAGTTGATTGACAAGAATTTTAGCGTAGCCAACAAATGGGATATTCTGCATTATATTTTATATAAATACAGGGCTTTTATTTTAACTCTGAACATATGATATGTTCAATCATAAAATAATCACATGAATGCATTAATGGGTAGGCAGCCATACTTACCCAGTTTGTCAAACTTGTGTTAATAAAAATGTATTACACCGCCAAAGTAAGAATACAAATTATTGATTACTATAAGAGCGGTAACAGCACTCGAAGAATTAGATATTTGTTTTCGGTTGCATACCTGAGCAGACATCGGAACCATTTTTAATATTGTAAACAATTTTGAAAATACTGGTTGCATGTGTAATCTTCACGTAATCTCTACAGTAATCTTTTTACTTTCTCCGTTACGAAGTACGAGAAAGTATTGTGATCGTGATTTTTTTACCAAAATTTTTTTTTACGGAAATATCCGTTTTGGGGCCCCTAGATGCTATTTCAACAATTTCTGGAAATTTTTTTTTTGAGTCTGTGTGTGTGTGTGTCTGTGTGCGCTGTATCTCAAAAACTAATAGAGCAATTAATATCAAACTTTGAACATACGTCTGATTTGGTAATCTAAACTAGTGATGGGCATAATCGAATGATTTCAATAATCGAATGATTACTATTCAAATTAATCTGAAAATCGATTATTCATTCGAATGATCATTCGAATGACAATTCGAGTTATCATTCGAATGATCATTCAAATGATCTGAAAATCGATTATTTATTCGAATTATCTAAAAATCGATTATTTATTCGAATGATCATTCGAATGATTATTCGAGTGATCATTCGAATGATCATTCAAATGATATGAAAATCGATTATTTATTCACTTGATCATTCGAATAAAAGTTCGACTAATAATTCGAATGATCGTGAATCGAGTATTTTTATTTTTTAAGTGGTATAAACATATCGGAATGATTACTCAAATTATCGTGACTTCAATACTAAAAACAGAACTCCTGTTATTTCGTTAAAATCGTTCATAAATACTTGTGTTCTCATTTCAGCAATATATCATAATAAAATTATAATATAGAATATATTGTAAACAATATCAGAGTACTTCGCCGTAATGTTTCGTGGGAAAGATATCCTATTAATACACTAAGTAAAGTTTCAAATGATATATATTCGAGTACAAATTGGTATAATGACATTCGAATGGTCATTCAGATTATCCCAATAGCTAGTTTTCGAATTGTTCATTCGAGTACCGATCACTCAAATAAATCATTCGAATGATCTCGAATGCCATTCGAATGATTATTCTAGTATAGATCATTCAAATGGTCATTCGAATGATCATTCGAATGCTCATTTGAATGATCATTCGAATGATCACTCGAATACCGATCATTCGAATGATCATTCGAATTAAAAAATATGTTCTCGAGATAATCGATTATTTTGATAATTGAATTAATCGATTATCGTCATTCGAATGATCCCATCACTAATCTAAACTAAAAAGCTTTTGGTAAAATTTCGTACACCGCAATTGGGTGCTTACCTTAACTGTTTTTTTTTTGTTTTTTGCCAATATTTTCTTAAATATGAAAAATATCACAAAAACATTTAAACAAACATTGAAGAAAACAAAGAAATGAACATCTTTTGCTTTAAAATATTTTTCATAAAATCATTGCTAACCATTTTTGGTTTATAATTATGAAACGATAATAGTTACAGCAAATTTATGTGAATAATAATTGTGGAGCATGCCAAAATGAACAACTTCTAAAGAATAAGTTTTTTTCGAAATCTCGTTAGTTTTTGTGTAAACCGAGTTTTTGAATTTGAAGTATAATTTTTCCATCTTTCATAATTTTGACGTTTTAAACGTCAGTTTCTTCAGAGTTTGCGCAACGCTCGATGTACATTTAAAATATTATTTCAATTGAAAATAAACGTTGAAAGCGTAAATATAAATGATGTTATTTTGTCGGAGAAAGTAACATGATGGCCAAATCACCATTTTTTACTTTCTCCGTTACGAAGTACGAGAAAGTATTGTGATCGTGATTTTTTTTTCAAAATTTTTTTTTACGGAAATATCCGTTTTGGGGTCCCTAGATGCCATTTCAACAATTTCTGGAAAAAAAAATTTTGTGTCTGTGTGTGTGTGTGTCTGTCTGTGTGTGTGTCTGTCTGTGTGCGCTGTATCTCAAAAACTAATACAGCAATTGATATGAAACTTTCAACATACGTCTTATTTGATAATCTGAAGAACTGAAAAGCTTTTGGTAAAATTTCGTACACCGGAAGTGGGTGTTTACCTTAACTGTTTTTTGTTTTTTGCCAATATTTTCTTAAATATGACAAATATCACAAAAGTGATTAAACAAACATTGAAGACAATAAAGAAATGAACACCTTTTGCTTGAAAACATTTTTCATAAAATCATTGCTATTCGAGAAAAAAAATTATTATTTTTTTTTCAATTTTTTGTTTATAATTATGAAACGATAATAATTAAAGCAAATTTGTGTGAATAATAATTGTAGAGAATACCAAAATGAACAACTTCTAAAGAATAATTTTTTTTCGAAATCTTGTTAGTTTTTGAGTAAACGGAGTTTTTGAATTTGAAGTATAATTTTTCCATGTTTCATAATTTTGACGTTTTAAACGTCAGTTTCATCCGAGTTTACGCAACGCTCGTACATTTTAAATATGATTTCAATAAACCATGAAAATGTAAACATAAATGATACCATCAAGTCGGAGAAAGTAACATGATGGCCACATCACCATTTTTTACTTTCTCCGTTACGAAGTACGTGAAAGTATTGTGATCGTGATTTTTTTTTCAAAAATTTTTTTTACGGAAATATCCGTTTTGGGGCCCCTAGATGCCATTTCAACAATTTCTGGAAAAAAAAATCGTGTCTGTGTGTGTGTGTGTGTGCGCGCGCTGTATCTCAAAAACTGAGAGACCAATTGATATGAAACTTTGAACATAAGTTTTATTTGATAATCTAAAGAACTGAAAAACTTTTGGTAAAATTTTGTACACCAAAAGTGGGTGTTTACCTTAACTGTTTTTTGTTTTTTGCCAATATTTTCTTAAATATGAAAAATATCACAAAAACATTTAAACAAATATTGAAAACAATAAAGAAATGCGATTATTTTGTTTGAAAACATTTTTCATAAAATCATTGTTATTCGAGAAAAAAAATTATTATTATTTTTTTTCATTTTTGGTATACAATTATGAAACGCTAATAGTTACAGCAAATTTATTCATTATGCCAAAATGAACAATTTATGAAGAATAAGTTTTTTCCGAAATCTCTTTAGTTTTTGAGTAAACTGAGTTTTTGAATTTAAAGTATAAAATAAGTCATAATTTTGACGTTTTAAACGTCAGTTTTATCCGAGTCTACGAAACGTTCGATGCACGCTTAAAATATGATTTAAATTGAAAATAAACCATGGAAGCGTAAATATAAATGATACCATCAAGTCGGAGAAAGTAACATGATGGCCACATCACCATTTTTTATATTATAATTTGCTACTGTTTTTGTGGCCAATGTCAAAGTATCGTAACATTGGGGTCTTAAAATACCAAATGGATTTTTGGTGGTTGGCTCCAGTTCAATTAGAACTTCTGCAGGTTTTCGCATTTTATGGGTAGCTACATAAATGAAATTCATCTCTCTGCCAGTGGCGTAGTGTAGGGCTCGACCCAAATAGGGGCTCAACCGAATGTTGAAAACAATACATTCTCGAATTTAAAATGTATGGGCCCTTTTTAATTACCGGTGTGTATCTTTATAAATCGTGCAGTAAATTCTTATATTAGGGAATCTTTTTTACCACTGATTACTCGAGAATAAAGAATTCCTGGTGTACATAAAATGAAAACAGCGATCCAGAAATTTTGGCAATTATCTCAAAATTAAAAAAAATAACATTCTGATCATTCTAATGAATACTTTTAAATTTCAAGGCCAATCCTCCGATGGATTATCGTGACAATTTAAGGTGATATTCTACACAGTTACAGGTGTAACAGGTGTAAGATTTGATCGATATTTTGGAAAATACTGTTTTTGTAAATCGGGGATTGATCTTTAAATATTTGACCATGAAATTTTGGACATTCGCTTGGGATCGCTTTGTTGATGAACCAGCATTTGGATTTGCTGAATATGTCTTTCTTTGCCTCAAAAGAGTGTTTGCGGGGTTAAAATCCCAGGACTTCTCTTCACTGATTATATTGGTTTGGCAATTGGATTTCAAAGATACAATTTTTCGTGAGAGTTGTTTTACAAACGAAACCACAGTTGCCAATATCATATGATTACTATGTGCTATGAGTATCGATATTATTATCAGAAAATTCCAAGGAGCTGACACTTTCAGATTGATTTATATTTTGATCGCTGTTATCATTTTATGTACACCAGGAATTCTTTATTTTCGAGTAATCAAAAGATGCTAAACAAGGATCCTAAGGATTTAATACGTTATATTTTGTGCTGCTTAAAGTATTGGATGAACACTCTAGTGGTGAAAGTGGTTTATTGCAAAACCAATTATGTCTAAATTTGACTCTTTTTTCTTAAAACAAAACGAAATATTAGTAGTCAAACTAACACCGTTAGGCAAAATGTAGGAATTCAAAACGTAAAATTGAAATAGTTATTTGTGTATTAAGTGCAAAGAATTATGTATTACATGTAAGGTCAAAATAAAAACTTGAACGAACAGCCTTTACAGTTTTTCGCATTTGACAGATATGTTGTGAGTGCCTGGACCGGAATAGGAAAACGAAAATGAGGATCACGGGTAGCCGTGACGTTCGGTTACTATAGAGAGGAAAATAAACAGCGAGACGAGAAAAAATATTACTTGTGAACACACGCTAATTCTTCTTGTACAAAAACCTGTAATAAATTGGAGATAAATAGAGTAGTAACGGTATATACATACAATCACCACTACTTGTAAAATTAGAAGAAAATAAGCTTACAAAATGTTTAATTGTATAAATATCACACTGACGTATGACTAATTGTTGCGATTCATAAATCACTCGATTTTAACATTTTCATTTTTTAGATTAAAACTCGACCAGTTCGATGATTTTAGTTATTTTTTCTAGCGCTTTGTTTCCAGATCTAAAAATAACCCTGTATTTTAAAATTTTTAAATTTTTTACGCTTTTGAACAAAGCGCCAAACAATCGTAGGAAAATTAATATTTTGCCTGTATAAATTTGCAGGTATCTGTGTGCATTAAAAGTATTCTAAAACATCTTCTGTAATTGCAAAACCCAATCAAGCTCACATGTACCCAATTACCTCTTCGCGTATACGGAATCACTTTCCCCATCGCAGTTCCTGGAAGACGACACACGACATTTGCGATTACGATTCATCTGCGCGTTCATTTATGGATAATTTATGACAGCCAACTGGAATACCTAAATATTCAAATCACACATCATCGCGATTTACATTCACACAATATCCAGCGCCCACCGACCAGATCGCACATGCAACACTACCTGCCAGCAAACCAGAACACACCAGCAGCAGCAGCAGCAGCACTAGGAAGCCGGAAAAACTGGCGTACGATAATAAAACAAATTTTTCATTATTCGTGCATAATCGTAAATTGCTATAATTTTCGCTCGTGGAAACTGAATATATTTTGGACGGGTATCAGCGACAACAACAACTTTCACTACGAAAACGTGAGAAAGTGGTAAAAAGGAAACATTTTCAGGATTAATTGGACCGGTCGATTTTTCTTAATGGGGAATTGTGGATTTTCGAAAAAAATAGAAAACAAATTGATGGCGAGGATTTCCAATGAATGGTAACATAGCCGAAGGCAGATTTATTGCGAATGCGTGACATTAGTGTACGTAGGAGTTTCGCAACATGGAACCAGCCAGCACGCTCTCTGCGTCCCACAGACCGATTCAAACATTACCAGAGTACGAACCAAACACTTTCTCTGAGCACAACTCTTCCGGGATTAGGACATAATCCGTTATCTCTCTTCCTTTCATCTCCACTCCGCCGTTTGTTGGAGAGAGACGGCGGATTTCACGCGCGTTTGTTCGGACTATCCTAGCGGTTGGCTGGTTATCTGTATTAAGCTGAAAATTTGTCTGCATTTACGGAAATTCTAAGTAGTACCGCAAAATAAAAATAAATAATATTCTAATAATAATACCCAGTCAATTTATTTTTAGTTTTGCACGTAAGTGGAATATTCGTTGAATTGTTACGTGTATTATTCATAAAAATTTCGGACTCCAAAACGTATATTTTTGGTTTATTGGTATGGTGTCGTATACAGGGTGTCCTAAATAGAGTAGGATTGCATGGGTATCTTTCTTATTCTTATAGCTAGAGATCTGGTTAAATGGGCAATGTTGTGCAGTTTTCTATGCTGATTCAGATTATGTTGAGAAATTTTCAAAATTCCGAGCAGTTTAGAAAATATTAAAAAAAACTAAAAATCGCGATTTTCAAAAAAATCAAATATCTCAATAATTATTAAAGATGCGAAAAAAAGTTTTAAAGAAAAGTTACTTGGTTTAATTAGGCAAACATGGAAATCAAGTCAAAATAAAATTCAAGATGGCTGTTTACGAGATATTAATACCAACTTTCTTATTTCAAATGGCCGCCATATTTGATTTTTACACGCATAAATAGACTTTGTACAACAACCTATGTCAAAATAAAAAATAATGGAAATATTAATTGTTGTAAGTTTAAAACAAGTAGGCATAAATAAAAATAAAACAAAATTTGTTATAACGACTAACTGTCATCTTACATTAGTTTATCAGTTGCATTAATCATTCATACATGTGTATTGTCTTAAGTTGTTGTAAAATCGATAAATATTAATTACCTGAAATGGCGAATTATTCAATATCTGAACAATACGATATGTTTTGTAATTACATCAAGTGTTACAAAAACCCCCATCTTGCAGCACAAAGATACCAAGCAAACTTTCCTGAAAGAAGGCAGCCGGACATTAAGGTATTTAAAAGATTGGATGAAAATATGCAATTGTATGGAAGTTTAAAAAAACCTAAGAGAAATAGAAATATGATCGTTGGTGATGAAGAATTAACATTGGCTTGTGTGGCAACTAATCCGAACATTTCATGTCGGCAGATAGAAAATGAAGTTAACGTATCTAAGTCTAGAGCATCAACAATTTAAAAAAAGCACAAGTTTCACCCTTATAAATTGCACCTATCTCAGACTTTACAACCAAATGATAACATCCGTAGATTAACATTTTGCAGGTGGTTAATCAACAAAATTACGGAAAATGGTGATTTTATAAACACAATTTTATGGACTGACGAATCTTACTTTTCTAATTGTGAATTATTTAATCGTCATAACGAGCACTATTGGGCTCAAGAAAATCCACACATAGTTATTCCACGGCGAAACCAATTACGGTTCGGCTTTACTTGGTCCTATAATTTTTGATGGAACTCTAACTGCACAACGTTATTTGGAAATTCTTCAAACAACCTTAGAAGATTTATTGGATGATTTACCTTTGGCACAAAATATGCAAATATGGTACCAGCAAGATGGCGCTCCAGCACACAATGCCAGAGATGTTATTACTTATCTAAATGGACGTTTTAATAATAAAGTAATAGCGACTAATACATCTGTACAGTGGCCAGCCAGATCTGCAGACTTGACGCCTCTTGACTTTTATTTGTGGGGCACTTTAAAAAACACAGTTTATGGAAGTAACTTCAATTATAACAATGTGGATGAACTTCGCGAAGCAGTGACAGAGGCAATAAACGGCATTAATCGCAACACATTGCGAAAAGTAACTGGCAGTGTTGTAAAACGCTGTCAATTGTGTTTGGCCAATAACGGTCAACATTTTGAGCGTTTTTTATAATTTATTGTTATTTTACTACTTGGTTGTATTACCTCTTTTTGTTTTGTTACATTTGCTTTAAAAATAATTTTAAAAATTCAAATTAAAATTTAAACAATTAATATTTCCATTATTTTTTATTTTGACATAGGTTGTTGTACATCGTTGAAAAGACAAAAAAAAAGTCTATTTATGCGTGTGAAAATTAAATATGGCGGCCATTTTAAATAAGAAAGTTGGTATTAATATCTCGGAAACCGCCATCTTGAATTTTATTTTGACTTGATTTCTATGTTTGCCTAATTTAACCAAGTAACTTTTATTTAAAACTTTTTTTCGCCTCTTTAATAATTATTGAGATATTTGATTTTTTTGAAAATCGCGATTTTCAGTTTTTTTTTAAATATTTTCTAAACTGATCGGAATTTTGAAAATTTCTCAACATAATCTGAATCAGCATAGAAAACTGCACAACATTGCCCACTTAACCAGATCTCTAGCTTTAAGAATAAGAAAGATACCCATGCAATCCACTCTATTTTGGACACCCTGTATGTTACTGTTACGCGTATTTTGAACGTAAATTAAGTATATTCTACATTCTCAATATATGTTTCTAATTGGATACATATCAACGTAAATATTTATAAATATAAATAAATAAAATTATTTCTGAAATAAATATTTCAATATTTTGAAAATTTTCAAAAGTTTGTTTCGATTATATAACGAGACCACCCTTGACCGAGATAATTTTTGCCATCGCGGTATAACTTTATTAGTCTTTCTGATATCTGATTTTAATTTGATCATATACGATATAATTTAATAAAATATTTTATCATCTGAAGGAATAAATTTATGGAGTTGAATATTTTGGGCTGCCTTGAATATGTAATAACCATTTTAAAAAAATGGTTGGTTTGTTTATGATTATTTAATTGAAAGGTTTTATTTTGTACAGGGCTGTATAATTTTATTTTGATGTTTTTATTTTAATATAAATATATAACTTTTTATATTTGTATTTTTATAAGCTAGTATTAGTCCACGTCTCGGTTGTTCCCGAAATCGAAACGTGTATTTTTTTAACTAACGAATGTAAAGCATGTACTGCCAATCACATAAATGTATACTGAAATTCGTGAAATTTCGACCATTTTCAAACCGCTATAACTCGGCGTATTTTCAATCGAGTTTGATGAATCTTTAAGGGCGAAAAACTTTGAAATGTATTCTTTGAAGTCATGCATGGGAACTTAAGCGTAACCCCTTCTGCCCCCTCTAGCACCCCTGTGAAAAAAATGTTTTTTTTCAGGAAACCATGCCCAACTTTGACGATGTATACGGAGTTGGAAAAATTTTGTCGACTCGATCCCCCATAAAGGCATTAAAATTTAATCAATTCGCTATGCAGAACTCAAAGAACGAACTTCTTGCGACGATTTGGCACCAAGTTATGGGTGTTTGAAAAAAAAGTGCATTTTGAGGTTTTTTCGCAAATAACTCAGTGACTTTTCAAACAAATTTTATAATTATTTCGGGAAAAAATCCCATTTGGACTCTACTTTAAGCGGGTAAATTCAGATTGGAATGATTCCTTTTCGAACCGTTCACCCCCGAACAAAAAAAAACACGTTTTTGGGCAAAAAAAACGTCCAACTTTGGAAACCTGTACCGAGTTGGAAAAAATGTGTCGACTCGATCCACCAAAAGGGCATTGGAATGGGTTCAGTTACCTGCGCAGAACTAATTAATTTTAAATTAATTTAAATTAATCTTTAATTAATTTTAAAAAGTAACCATAATAGGCCCCTAGATATCCCAAAAGTCAAACTTTTTGAAAGTCACGTATTTTGGCTACAATATTCCGTGTCGTACGCTATAGGACACGGAATAACCCTGTATACATATATAATTTTTTATTATTATTCTGTGCATAATTACTCAATACCTGCTTAGAGTTATTGCAAAAAAACAATATTTAGCAGCTATATGAGAAAATTTAAAATATACTTGCGGAGTAATCGTTTGTAACTTTTACATTACTAAAGTTAAAATACGCTCTTGTCCTTTTGTTAAATTTTAATGTTAATAAATTGCTCAAAACCACCTTTCACGAGTTTTCTGCAAATAACTTCGGAACTGCGATAGAATTGTAATTGCTGTAAATGTTTGTTTTTTAATTCCGCATGGAACGACATAAAAATATACAGGTGCTCCAATTCAAAATAAGAAAAATAAAGTGATTTGAAGTTTGAAAAGTTTGACACTGAACTTTGGACACCATGTATAATTTATATCAATCAAACTTGGTTAACTTGGACTGTCAGACCTTATTTAATAAGTACCTGGAATAATTTTATTAACGAGGTACTATTTTTATTTTGTATTAATTTTTTAAAGCAAATGGTGCAAAACTGAATTTTTTAGTTTTTCTTTTTTCTCTGATATCAAAAACCGATTTTAATAAAATTTTAGGGGAATGTAGGTAACCAAAAAATGCGCCCAATTAAGTGATAAAATATACAGCATGCAATCTAAAAAGATATATCGTTATGACGTTATATTTTTTTGGGACACACTATGTAATAAAAAATATTTTCCTGCAATGATACAAGGAAAGTTTGCAAAATATCAAAACCCTAACTTAATTAGTAACTGAGCTTTAGAAGATGTGAGGTTGAATGCAGGACCCTGTATAATTGTGGAATATACAGGGCATTTTTTTAACTAGGTCTCTTAGGAATTTACATGGTGAAATCTTTCCCTCGTAGTAATGGTTTCTAACACGCATTTAAATTAGTATTGTGTGTGAAGTTTTAAATTATTTTATTGAGAAGTATGCATGAAATATTGCATAATTTAAATGTTGATAATTTTCAATATTTGTTATAACTTCTTTAACCTCTTCACGCCCAGGTTCGCCACATGTGGCAACAAGCAAAAAATTAAAACAAAAACATTGTACAAAAAAAATACTTCTTTAGCGCTATTTTTTTGCATAAATGGGAAAGTTTGTGACAGTGAAATCATATTTCGTAGAAAAAGTTAACAACAACAAAGAAGTAATTTTTCATCAAACCTGGGATTAAATCAAAGCAGCATGGGCGCGAAGTGGTTAATAACTTGAAGTGATAATAAAAAAAAGAAAATGTTCAAATTGTTGCCCATTATTTAGCTGCAAAACAGTGACCTAGCCTAATTTTAAAATGTCTTTTGACATTCTGAAGCTGTCGGAGAGTTATTTCAGCAGATGCTTCAAGTATTCTTGTTTTTAATTCTTCTAAATCCTTTGGTCTGCTACGGCAATTGTCGAAAATATCATTTGTCAAATAAACTCTATAAAAGAAGTCTAGGCGTTAAATCAGGACTTACTGGCCATTTTAAGAGGTCCAAATCGTCCAATCCATCCATGCGGAAAATAAGTATTTAAATACTCAGTAATTTGTCGCGCGCAGTATGGAGGAGCACCGTCGTGTTGAAAAATGATTTCGCCATACACTGGAACTTGTTCAATGGCAGGAAGAATAGTTTACATGTGGGTATTTTTAACACTTATCGATCCCTCGATATCGATAAAAAAAATGGCCCAACAATATGGTTTCCTAGAATACCTTGATCTTTTGTGGCCATTGTGTGAATGGTTTGGTAGACATATTATTTTTTCCTCGATCATAATCTTATGTTTTGTCTGTTTACTGACCCATTTAATATGGTGGTTTTTTCATAAGTAAAAATAATTCTATTAATTACATTTATATTGTCATTAATCATCTATCCATCCGGTATTCACAGAATTCCATTCTGGGAAAATAATCACTTTCTAATAGTTGGTGGCTATTGTGTATTTTAAAGCTTTTAAAATTTTCCAACTCCAAAACTCTGTAGCAACTGCTCCGTGTAACTTGAAATTGGTGTGATAATTCTTCTCTTCCATTACCAAACACAAATTTTCCTTCTTACTCTCTTTTTGCAGTTGCTTTGAATTAACATTGCCAAATTTAATAAAATTGTTGTAGAATTTTATAACCATTTTTCTGATTTGGAATGGACCGATTTGAATACTCTACAGAAAAATTATCATGCACTTGTCTGCTTGATAACCCTTTTATGTAATCCATTACCATTTTTATCTTTTCTTGGGTGGTATTCTTGCAATCAAATGTTTACATCAGTTTACAATACTAATTAAAAAAAATATTGAAAAGTATCTTCATTTTAAATTAATATTTAAAACATATCTTTTTAAAAGAAATCAAAAACTGCCTGACGTCTCACACGGATTCTCTAATTTAAATGCGTGTTAAAATTTATCAAAATCCATGCGATAGAAAAACTATTAACACGAGGTAAAGATTTTCCGATGTAATAAGGCCTAGTGAAAAAAAAATGTCTGGAATATTATTACGATCTAGGGGAAGTAACAGCTATATCAGATTTTTTTTTCTGATATCTAAGCTGATCTAGATTCGTTTTTGTTAATTCTTTTTAATTTAACGTTTATTATTTTGCTGCATTGTATTTGAGTTTGAGTTAACAAATAAAAAAATATTATTATTATTATTATTATTATTATAACAAAGGCAACTGAGAGTTTATAATACACCTTTCAGGAATTCATACTGTACGTGGTCTTCCACTTATTTGTTTGCGATAATTATTACCGTAAGTTCTGAGTTTAAGTATTAATCACTGAATACTTGTAACCGACCAACCCCTTTGTGGGTATTTGTTCACAATCTTTCGTGCAGAATAATTGTCATAGTGAAACAAATGTTTAATGAATATTTTATCTTCTTTACTTAGGCAAACAATATTTGTGACAACAACTAAAATGACTGATAGAAGTGACAGCTAATGTCTGAGATTCGTTAGAAAACAAAAACGAGTCATGGCCCACCAATTTTTATAACTACAAATGCGATGCGGCGGTGCATTATAAACTCACGTCTTTGCAGCGTCTTCATTATTAATGTGAAATATCTTGGATAAGAAAACTTTTCAAAAATCCTATTAATTATTTTTGTCATCTACAAAGTGTAAGCATTTTGTTTTTTGAAGCAATATGTAATGCGTTAATTATGATTGAAAATATGAATATTTACAAGTTGTACCGTTTTTTTGCCCACTCTGTATACTGTAGAATACAACTTAGAAATGTATGTTTCATTTATCCACTGTACATGAGTAGTGCAAGATCCATAAATTGATTAAATTCAAGGCAGATCGCCATGTTACGTAGTATTCTCTGAGCACTCGAAACCATACTGAATTTAAAAATCCCTTATATTCATTTTTTTTTTCAAATTTAATTAAAATTAAACATTTTACAGCATCGCAAATTACCATTTATTTTAACACAACGGGTGTTACATCCTCTATTTTCATTTTCATGATTGCTCTTTCTAATGACAATGCATTTGGCGGATAATGGATGACGTGCAAACGTTGGGCATGTAAAGAGATTAACGATTTAGTTCGACTGATTAGTTTGCAAACTAAACTATTGTTTGACCTTCGCCGCCTATATTCACTCTATTCTCTTTCCAGTTGAAGTTGACAATGAGAGGTGTGTTTATTAGATCCCATTATATTATTAGCGTTAGCTCGTCAATTTAATTAAGTCTTTAAATAAGCCCACACTAAATAATCCGCAGCGAAATCGGCTGTGTACCTGCATAGAAATTATTTGCGATATTTGCATATTAAAACAATTTTGAAGCGTAAAAATTAAAAAAAAATATATCTTTCTATTTTGAATGCATTTTTCCCACTACTCACATATTTCAAGTCAAAATTGTAAAGTAATTTAATCTGGTGAAGCCACTGTGGCAAAACAATCGTAGCTGTGTCTCTGCAAAGAAATGCGAAACTCTAATATTCGCGTTTTATTATAAAGTTTATAATGGGATCTTCCCAATATGTATTAAACAGGTATTTGTGTGAGAGGAAAGTGAACTTCTTTTGCCATAGTATAATTAATTTAAATTGGAAGTAAGAAAATAAGTAAATTTGTTTACAGATGACCACGTAGTCAATGTCAACAAAAAAAAAACAACGAATGTTTCAATGAAATTCGATTTTCGTTAAATAAAGTTTCACGAGAATTTTAAGATCGACTTGCCTATTGTCAGGAAGTTAATTGTCAAGAATTTTAACAGAGAGAGACAATACATTTATTAAGACACTTTACAAATGACCTTAACGGGCAATTGACCAGAAGGTTTTCAGCTTTCACAATTTGATTTGTTATTCTGTTTTTAATAAATCGTTCGATAGAAATTTTGAACTGTTGTGTTGTGTGTAAATTTCTCAATAACTATTGAGTTTAGGTACATGAAACATACTTAGAATTGGATGCAAAATTCAAAAATAAAATAAAAGATAGGTATTTGCCTTTGAAAAATGAACTGGATCGTCGTAAATTATTGTTGGTCCACCCTGTATACATCAAAATTTACCATCAAAAAACCACAACCAAACACAAAAATTGTAGTATTTCCACAACAACAAACCCCTGAATTTTAAATTAATTTGTTCCAATCTACACGTCCTCACTGTATATTAAACATTTTGCCGCTATCTCGTCTTTAACGGCGAAAACGAAAACGAAGATCGGCCAAAAGTGTTTAGATTTAGGTGTTTCTACTACAGTACTTTCAGAAAAATTGTATAAAACTATATTCATATCTTGTGATGGTAATGACTAGCTGCATAAATTGTGACAATTAGTTAGATCTAGTAAATTATTCAATAAACGTATACTACTGTCGAACTCAATTCAAAATAATGAATGATTAGACCGCATGCGATAAAATTTTGGGGGACGAAACATAATTACAGGAATTACAAGTTTCTCGGAGAGTCTAATGAATATAATATAAAAATGCGGCATTGCCATGTATGACCATGCAATTTATGTCAACAGCGGCGACCTTCAGCTAGTCATCAGTTTAAAAAAAGGTAGAGAAGAGCGTTTGTGTGTTTATGGTCCAGTAAATGTTTATAGACAATTTTAGTATACAGTAAGTAGTTTAAAAAACATTGAATTGTGATTGAATGGCAACATTTTGATCAAAGAAAGACGAAAGATCAAAACGACAGATTTATTCAAAAAATAAATATATAAATTTCAACGTGAATTGTGGGGGCGGTGATGGCCTAGTGGGTAGAGTAGAGTGGGTCCCGTTGGTGCGGGTTCGAGTCAGTTTATCTACACGAAAAATGGCCGCCATTCGTGCATGGTCCATGGATGTCTAGTGTTTGTCAAATCGTATTTATAAAAAATATATTAATATTTAATATCGTGTGAGCCACAAAATTTTGTTTCAGAGTTGGCTGTGAGATAAATAAGGTATGTCGCATATTACTACGCCATGAGACTAGATTAGTTTAATTGAATTGGATTTAAAAAATGAATTAATCTCAGACATGACTGCTATGTTTCTCTCTCTCTCAGGTATGGCCAACTCAGTAACAAAATTCTGTGGCTCACACCTTACAAATCGGTCGTGGCTGAATGTCCAAGCTGACCAAGCCAATTTCCAATAACACCCAATATCCCATGTAATAAAAATAAAAAAAAATAATGTGACTTGTTCTTCAAATATTAGGATTAATCAACATTTTGACCCTGAAAAGATGAAGGAACAAATTTTGACGATGAAGACATTTGATCGGAATGAAACGACACATTCCTACTAAAGAAGTGTCGAGTAGTTAAGTGACTCCTGTGTAAATTTGCACTTTGGGAAAAAGAGTCGACTCTGCTTAAGTATAAATCGACTCTTGATAAATAAACACATGGTTTATAAAAATTTTGGAGGTGAAATGACTATTTTTTACGAGTTGAAAAAGTAAAAAGCATGTCTGGAAACATCACTTTTTTCCAGAAATACTTTCTTCGCCCATCGCTAATTCCTACCAAAGAAGTTAACCACAAAACATATGCAAATACAGCCAATACACCCCAAAATCTAGTGAAGTGTAGAGAAAAAGGTCCTCTTTTCTTTGCACTCCATTATATTTTTGGGGTAAATTGGCCGTATTTGCATGTTTTGTGATTAACTCCTTTTGGTTGGAATTAGAAATGGGCGAAGAAAGAATGTCTGGAAAAAAGTGGTGTTTCAAGATTTACTTTTTCAACTCTCTCTCTTTCTAATTCCTACCAAAGAAGTTAACCATAAAACATAAATACGGCGATCTACAAAAGAAAAAACAATTTCCAATGACATCCCCGCTTCCTCAATTCTAATTCCTACTTAATAAAAATTAAAAAATAAACGTGAATAGTGATTCAAATATTAGGATTAATCAATATTTTGATCATGAAAATAAGGACCAAAGGGTATAGCCGAATAAGATGGTCAAAAGTACCCCCAAAGCAAATCAATAATCGCGATAACTGGATGAAAGATAATTAAAAATGCCGTTGATTACTCGAAATTTCAGCCTCCTGAAGCAATTTGTTGTCGAGATATGACCGAAAACATGAACTTTACGTTTTATTTTTTTTTCTCCTTTCTTATGGCACGAATCAAGCTGAAACCACGTGTACCCAAAACAAACAAAAAAATACATCTGGCAGTATTTTTTTCAATTTTTTTGGCGCCAAATTCAAATAGAAAAATGAAGTTAAAGTTTTCAAAATTAATTTTTGCAGTGAAGGTATTCGAGGACTGTCTCAGCTTTTTTTTCTGTAAATGTATTCTACCAAATTCTAAAAACATACATTTTTTTTCAGAATTTTAAACAATGTGGAAGATAGTTAAAATAATTAAAAACCACTTTTACCACCTTAAATATTTGAATTTCGCGCC
Organism: Ocypus olens; assembly: GCA_910593695.2. Lineage (NCBI taxonomy): Eukaryota > Metazoa > Arthropoda > Insecta > Coleoptera > Staphylinidae > Ocypus > Ocypus olens. The sequence goes on along the minus strand of OU343050.1, from coordinate 49,708,933 downwards.
AAAATTGTGATAAAAAGTTATTTTTGTGAAGTGTATCTCTCTAATTAAAAAAAAGATAATCATTTCACAAAAATAACTTTTCCATCACAATTTTGGCGCGAAATTCAAATTTTTAAGGCGGTAAAAGTGGTTTTTAATTATTTTAACTATCTTCCATACTGTTTAAAAGTCTAAAAAAATATATGTTATAGAATTTGGTAAAACACATTTACAGAAAAAAAACTTAGACAGTCCTCCAATACCTCCACTGCAAAAATGAATTCTGAAAAATTCACGTTTTCAGTCATATATCGAATTGCTTTAGGAGGCTGAAATTTCGAGCAATCAACGGCATTTTTAATTATCTTTCATCCAGTCATCGCGATTATTGATTTGCTTTCGGGGCACTTTTGACCATCTTATTCGGCTTTTGACAAAAAAAAAACATTTGATCGGATTAAAACGCCACATTCCTACCGAAGAAGTTTGCAGGCACAGCGATCTACCAAAGGAAATTCGTAATAAATAACATTAATAATATCGTGTTTTTTTAATACGCAACCATACTGAATTTCAGCGTTTTATATCCATCGTTATATCGTATGCAATTAGCTGCATGTTAACGTCTTGTTCAAATAAATCGTACAACGCGCTCGACCGTGTAATTTACAAAAAATAAAAAAATGCGACTTCCTGGCTTTGTACTAGGAAACGTGCGATTTTGGAGTATTACGTGTTTTTTTTTACAATGCACTTTATTATTAAGTTTTTAAAATATTCAAAATTGATTAAAAATATGAATCATCAAACAATATTTCAGTAGTTTACAATTTTGGAGGTACCTACCTGCAAAATATTTCTAATTTTTTAGCAAGTTTATTCTTTTCTATAGGCTGTAAAATTAGAATCTGATATATCAAACTTCAAGGAGTTGGTATCTGGTGCTCCCCGGGGATCGATTTTAGGGCCAGTTCTTTATACTATCTACACTTCATCCATCATAAGTAATCTATTGCAAGTATCATATGTATGCGGACGATACCCAATTATACAGGGTGTTCAATTTAAGTGAAGACATTGAAATATCTCGAAAACTACACATCAAATAAAAAAAATTATAATTCAAATTTGTTCGCCTCGGAGGGGGAAATCTAATGATACAAAACTCGACCCACTACCCTCAACCCCCTAGGGTGTAGGGGGTGAGAAATAGAAAAGTTAAATAGGAACCCCCATTTTTTGTACGGGAAAAAATAAGAATTTTTTTTTGTATTCGTGACAGACAACGCTATAACACAGCCCCACAAAAAAAGTCCGGATCTGCAGATCAGACATGTATAGTGTCAGAAAAAGGCCTACACCCCGGAATTGGCCCCAGAGGCAGAAAATGGCCGCTATAAGGTAATACACTAAATGAACCTTATACACAATACGAAAAATACTAAGAACTAATGAAAAACCGAAATACTCGAATAACTTGCAATTAACTGTTACTCACGGTTGACTAACGGTTCTGGAGAGCATTTCGGCAAGGTAGACATGTGTTATAATGGCTTTTTTTTCTAACCATTGCGACACGTTTTCAAGCGGTGGACACTGCTGTCGGTACTTGTATCAACGCTCAGAAGACATACGTTTCTACTACTGACTACGATAATGCGCGTATAATAGTATAAAATGGTAGAAAATCGCTTGTCTTTGATATATTCAGAAGTTGATTACGTGAACGTCAACATTAGTAAAATTAACTAAATTAATTTTTTCCAGTCTTCGTTCGAATTTTAAAATTATTTTAATTAATACTTTTGAAATCCATTTTTTTAATTTTTGAGAGCAAAGTTGCAATTTTATATGCAATTATTAGTTAATTGAGTTTCCTTTATACCAAATATAGTTATTAGTATACGTCATCTTTATATAAAAAGCGTATATTTACAACCAGAATTATAAACTAATATAAATATTAATTAAGCAGGTTCCTCTCGAAAATTTTCACTTTTTCAGAGGCCGTTGCGGGCCACTTTTCTCTTTTTCGGCCGGTATCCGCGCGATCTACGCACTTTTTACTGCGTCCGCTCTTGCCCGGCCGGAGAGTCCCGAGTTCGTTGACTTCGGTACGAATGGGTTTCGTTAATTGGCCCCCAATTTTTTGTGTGCGAAACTTTCTTTTGACGAAAGTGAAATTTTTCAATGATTTATATACAATGAACACGGCCTGCCGCTGTAAAACTGTCTCCCGCAAAACAATGAGCAAAAATTTCGGACGGTTTAATTGCGATTTGATGGTAGCCTGAGCGCGTTTCGTCTTCATTTTCGTTTTTTGTTTTGTTTTGCTAGGTATTATGCGGGCAAGTAATTATAGTCGCGAACAATTAAACAGCAGAAAGTGAAATGGACATTAAACATTTCTTGGTGTATTTTGTTACATATTACCTCAGCTGGCAAAGTTTATTCCTAGGTGTATTAAGTAGTACTTATATTGCCATTTATTTTAGGTGTATCAAGTTACATGAAAGTCGTACTTATATTACTTCAGTTGCCAAAGATTATTCTAGTCGTATTAAGTCGCATGTAAGTCGTACTTATACCGCCCTACCTCTCAAAGTTTATTGTAGGTGTATTAAGTCACACGAAAGTCCTACTTATATTACCTCATCTGCCAAAGTTTATTCTAGGTGTATTAAGTCGTACTTATATTGCCATTTGTTTTAGGTATATCAAGTTAAATGAAAGTCGTACTTATATTACTTCAGTTGCCAAAGATTATTCTAGCCGTATTAAGTCGCATGTAAGTCGTAATTATATTGCCCCAGCTCCCAAAGTTTATTGTAGGTGCATTAAGTCGCAAGAAAGTCGTACTTATATTACCTCAGCTGCCAAAGTTTATTCTAGGTGTATTAAGTCGTACTTATATTGCTATTTATTCTAGGTGTATCAAGGTTCATGAAAGTTGTACTTATATTTCTTCAGTTGCCAAAGATTATTCTAGCCGTATTAAGTCGCATGTAAGTTGTAATTATATTGCCTCAGATCCCAAAGTTTATTTTAGGTGTATTAAGTCGCAAGAAAGTCGTACTTATATTACTTCAGCTGCCAAAGTTTATTCTAGGTGTATTAAGTAGTACTTATATTGCCATTTGTTTTAGGTATATCAAGTTAAATGAAAGTCGTACTTATATTACTTCAGTTGCCAAAGATTATTCTAGCCGTATTAAGTCGCATGTAAGTCGTAATTATATTGCCCCAGCTCCCAAAGTTTATTGTAGGTGTGTTAAGTCGCAAGAAAGTCGTACTTATATTACCTCAGCTGCCAAAGTTTATTCTAGGTGTATTAAGTCGTACTTATATTGCCATTTGTTTTAGGTGTATCAAATTACATGAAAGTCGCACTTATATTACTTCAGTTGCAAAGATTATTCAAGCAGTATTAAGTCGCATGTAAGTTGTACTTATATTGTCCTAGCTGTCAAAATTTATTCTGGGTGTACAGTTACGTGAAAGTCGTTCTTTTATTACTTCAGTTGCCAAAGATTATTCTAGCAGTATTAAGTCGCATGTAAGTCGTACTTACATTGCCCTAGCTGTCAAAGTTTATTCTGGGTGTACAAAGTTACGTAAAAGTCGTACTTTTATTACTTCAGTTGCCAAAGATTATTCTAGCAGTATTAAGTCGCATGTAAGTCGTACTTATATTGCTCCAGCTGTCAAAGTTGATTCTAGGTGTACCAAGTTACGTGAAAGTCGAACTTATATTACTTGCCAAAGATAATTCTAGCCGTATTAAGTCGCATGTAAGTCGCACTTATATGACCTCAGCTGCCAAAGTTTATTGTAGGCGTATTAAGTCGCAAGAAAGTCGTACTTAGATTACTTTAGCTCCCAATGTTTATTATAAGGTTAATAGGTTAAAAAAATTAAAATGTTAACACCCAATTCCGGTTCAAAATTTTACAAAAACAAAAAGTTAAATATAGCTTAAAATTTGAAAATCTTTATTATTTTTTTATATACAGCTGACACAGACAGGCAGACAGACGTTTTTCAAAAATGGTCAGAATTGTCTAAAATGGATAAATTGGTTAAAATTTTGAATTTGTTTAGATACGTTTGCATTAAATATTGTTTCAAAGTTGTAATATTTATAATAGACATATGCGTAAGGATAATGTTGATAGCTCTCTCTTTGTACAAATAAAATGTAAATTTTTTTAAAGAAAACATTTAGCTTTGTTATACCACTATAGATGTGTCATTCTACGTGGAAAGCGCCCATTTGGTCGATTCTATTTATGAATAAATTTTTATCGAAAATGTTAATACAAAAAAACATTTCTCGATTCATATAGACCAATCCAAACTCTAAATATAAGTTTCTCGAAAAAACAGTTTTTGATATTTAGAATGTTAATACAAAAAACATTTCTCGATTCATATAGACCAATCCAAACTCTAAATATAAGTTTCTCGAAAAAACAGTTTTTGATATTTAGAATGTTAATACAAAAAACATTTCTCGATTCATATAGACCAATCCAAACTCTAAATATTTTTTCTCGAAAAAACAGTTTTTGCTATTTAGAATTTCAGGGATATGTTCAATGATGGTCTCTATTTACCAAATCTGGTGCAACTCAATTTGGACAGAATAGGCCGTTTTGATGGAGATCGAGACATAATATACAGCCCGTCAAATCTCTCGTGAGCCAAAAAAAAGCGGGGTTCGCGTACGGAGAGACGGTCCGAAGGGAAAGAGAGATACAACCCGACCTTCAAGACCACGAGAGACTTGCCTGGCTGTAATAAGCGTTGTAAGCCATTCAACGCTATTAAAACAGTGGAATGGTTTCTAACGAAGTCACGCGTAGGTGTAAATTATTACGGGCCAAGATTTTATAATAAATTAAACTCATCTATAAAAAATTTACCTTTTAAAACATTTAAAACAACTATTAAAAATTTATTAATAAAACTTGCGCCGTACAATTACTGCGAATTTTTTAATAAAGTAATATAATAAAGTAATATTTAATTATTCAAATGTTCTTTTTTTTCTCTTACTAGATTGTAAGTTATCCATTGTATGTATTATTGACCTGTGTAAAACGTACGTTAAAACACCAATAATGAATAAATAAATAAATAACGTCATCTGGTGTTTTCTAGTGGAAGTACATATGACAGAGATATTGACAATGAGTCATTTTGGACTCCAAATAGAAAACATTGTTACATACACAGGACAATATTTCTAAAACTATACGGATTATGTTATTACTTTACGGTATAAATAATTAGTTTTTGTAAGAGTTAATTTTGTAGAGTTACAAACAGGTTAAGTATTTATATATTCAAACTACTTTATTTGATTATGTTATTCCTCATAATTTTGATTTACGTAAAATTTTGTCTACATTTGAATAGATCATAACTATTCAATATGATGCGCGGAACAAAGTAAAAATGTAACAATTTAAAACGTTTCACTTTTGCAGGCGAAACTTAGGTTTTCTCATTGTATACCCCAAAAAAGATCTCTTCTTTCGTATAATAGTACGCCGGTGTGTCAATTTACAGAAATATGGCCATTTCTATGTTCTCATCCAGAAAATACAGAGTGGGACATGTGTTTAAGAGCGAAACGCCACATCAACTCAAATTACAAATATTCAATGATTAGAGATACCAATTCCTTCATAGATGAAAAATATTTTGAAATAATTAAAGATTCGCCGATGCAAACTTGTGGTATTTTTTTAATAATGCTGATGATTTTTTTTTTCAAAATTTTCAGATGCGACCAACGCTTTAGTGATTTACTCCACATTACGGTAAAACTAAACATGTTTTTATATATGTCTTGATTTGTATACAGGTGAAAACAAAATGAAACATTTGAAATTTGTGAAATTTCGACCATTTTCAAACCGCCATAACTCGGCGTATTTTCAATCGATTTTGATGAATCTCTGAGGGCGAAAAATTTTCGAGTGTCTGCATGCGAACTTAAGCAGGAAAGGGTTACCCCTTCCGCCCCCCTCCAACACCTCTGTGAAAAAAAAATTTTTTTTCAGAAAATCATGTCCAACTTTGACGATGTGTACGGAGTTGGAAAAAAATTGTCGACTCGATCCACCATAAAGGCATCAATTTCCTATACAGAACTCAAAGAACGAAGTTCCTACGACGATTTGAAACCAAGTTATGGGTGTTTGAAAAAAAGTGTATTTTGAGATTTTTCGCACATAAATCATAACTTTTCAACCAAATTGGATGATTCTTTCGGGCAAATATCCCATTTTGACTCTACTTTGAGGGGGTAAACTCAGATTGGGATGATCCCTTTTCGAACCCTTCAACCCCCGAACAAAACAAAAACACGTTTTTGGACCAAAAAAAACGTCCAACTTTGGCAAAGTATACAGAGTTGGAAAAAAGGTGTCGACTCGATCCACTAAAAGCACACTGCAAATTGTTGTTTAATTGCCTGTGCAAGACTCAAAACACGAAGTTCCTACGACGTTTCCTCACAAAGTTATGGGTGCATTTTGTGTTTTTTTTAACTCGTAAGTCCGAAGTTTTTCGACAAAATTGTTTTCGTTTTCACGAATTAAATTTTGGTTGGAAAAGTTATACGTGCATTTTGTGATTTTTTGACTCATAAGTCCGAAGTATTTCGACGAAATTGTTTTCGTTTTCACGAATGCAATTTTGGTTGGAAAATAAATCAGATCAAAAAGCATTCACAGATTTTTGTACGGTTTTTCTCAACACATTCAATCAGCATTATCCCATAAAGGAGAAATTGGTTTGAACAAATCAAAAGAAAGTCAATTGGAATACCGAAGAAGTTAAAATTATTAAAAATACTCTAAACGCCCTCGATACTATTTATAAAGTAAGAAAAGATGAGTCACTAATAGCTTATAATAATTGTAATGAACACTACAAATCAGTAATCCAGAGAACACGAAAATCTAAAAATACAGATACAATGGAATCTTCAGAAAATAAAACAAAAGCTATCTGTAAAATTATTAACGAGGAGACCAACAAAACCCAGAGGAAAGAAACAACGGCATCAAATATCACAGCCAATACACTGGAGGAAAAAAATGAAATTCGTGAAATTTCGACAATTTTCAAATCGCGTATTTTCAATCGATTTTGATGAATCTTTGAAGGCGAAAAACTTTGAAGTGACTTCTTTAAAGTTATGCATGCAAACTTAAGCGTAACCCCTTCCGCCCCTCTATAGCACCCCTGTGAAAAAAAATGTTTTTTCAAGAAACCATGTCCAACTTTGACGATGTCTGTGGAGTTGGAAAAATGTTGTCGACTCGATCCACTATAAAGTCATTAAAATTTGATCAATTCCCTATGCAGAACTCGAAGAACGAAGTTCCCGCGATGATTTGGCACCAAGTTATGGCTGTTTGAAAAAAGTGCAATTTGTGGTCTTTGTATTTTTTCGTTTGAGTGGAGGATAAACCCTCTCAAAGAGGATACATTTTGCTTTTCATTTCTCAAAAGATCGTCGAAATCGGTTGGATAGAAGCCGAGTTATGGCCATTTGAAAATTACATAAATTTTTACAAATCTCAAGTGTTTCATTTTTTTCCGCCAGTGTAATTTGTTTGTTTTTATTGGACGAATGAAAAAACTAGACGAATAGTGGTGAGTTAGGCCCACATTTTTTCCGACCCTACAGAGATCGTTAAAGTGAGCCTTTTTGGACCTAAAATAAAGTTTTTTGTTATTGGGGTTCTAGGGCACAAAATGCGATATTCATGGTTTCGCGAAAACAATTAATTTTCGTGCATACCTCAAAGAACATGCAAAGAAAATTTCATTCGTGAAAACGAAAACAATTTCTTCGAAAAACTTCGGACTGAGTCAAAAAACAACAAAATTCGCCTTTTTCAAATACCCATAACTTTGTACCAAATCGTCGTAGGAACTTCGTTCTTCGAGTCCTGCATCCTGGAATTGATCAAATTTTAATGCCTTTATGGTGGATCGGGTCGACAAAATTTTTCCAACTCCGTTGACATCGTCAAATTTGGACATGGTTCCCAGAAAAAAACTTTTTTTTCACAGGGGCGCTAGAGGGGGCAGAAGGGGTTACGCTTAAGTTCGCATGCATGACTTTAAAGAAGCACTTCAAAGGTGTTCGCCCTCAAAGATTCATCAAAATCGATTAAAAATACGCTGAGTTATGGCGGTTTGAAAATGGTCGAAATTTCACGAATTTCAAGTGTTTAATTTCTTTTTTCCTTTTTTTGCTGAAACCTGTGAAAGAATAATGACAAATATCGGGGATGGAATATCTAAAAAACATGATACCAGAAATACCTAATTCGTGTTTTCACTCGCCCGTAACTGAGTTGTAAATCAAGGCACTAACTTAAATAGAAAAAAAAATAAGGATATCTACAGCATGACAACATCATTTATAATAAAAAAAAACAAGACATAATCGCAGAAATAACAGTTCTTCCTACAATTATTATTAACAAATGTCTTATGGAAGGTGTGTTCCCCCAAGAATGAAAGAGAGCAAGAATCGTTCCCATTCTGAAATGTGGCAATGTAAATGACCTAAATAATTACCGACCGATATCAGTTGTCCCAGGATTGTCCAAAATATTCGAGCTTGTCATAAAAACAAGATCTAATCTAAAATTAAGAAAAAATAGATTTTTTAAAACTACCTTAAAATAACTTTAAAATATTTAAAAAATACTCGGTTAAAATTTCATTGACCGATATCAATTCTCCCAGCATTGTCCAAAATATTCGAGCTTGTCATAAAAACAAGATCTGGTGTAAAATTAAGAAAAAATCGATTTTTTAAAACTACCTTAAAATAACTTTAAAATATCTTAAAAATACACGGTAAAAATTTCAAAACAAAATTCGGAGCCGTTTAGAAGTTACAAAGAATTTCCGAGACCACTTATCGCTCTTAAAACTTTAAACGGCTTTTTCTCAAAACTGCAACTTGTGTACAAGATATCTCAAAAACTATTTAAGCAATCTTGCAGTTTTGCGTATATATGAATAATATTGATCATTTCTGTGTGAACTAACTTGATTTTGAAAATTATTGCAAGAAACCTATTTTTTTTCAACAAATTGCTATTAAAAAATCCGATTTTTTTTTAAGTGGTAAAATGTATCAAATTTGAATATTAAAAAAAACTGTTTGATTCACATTGAAGAAAAAGAGCTTTAAATATTGATATTTTGCTTCAATTATGTTTCAGATCGACAGAAAAAGAAACAGAGTGTACACAAATCTGGAATATGCTTTCGTCAGCTATTTTGAATTAAAAATATTAAATATAAATACAAATTTGTAATTTGAACATATTTAAAACTTTCATCAAAGATGTACTTCTCTCAAATAAATTTAGGGCGTAAGGGGGTCGCCTAGTGTAAATAACCATATTGAAAAGAGTTAATAAATTAAGTATTTAGAGAAAAATAAAATTATCGGAAACCAGCAGTGTAGATTTAGAGAAAAAAACGTTCAACTATAACAGCTCTTTTAGAACGAATAGAGAAATTCCTGAAAGCTCATGACAGCAATGAAGAACACCGGTGAAATAGGCTTTGAAATTTTCTACATTTACAAAATTACGCTATCATGATTTGTTCAGAAGTTAAAGCCAAAAAATTAAAATAAGGCTAATGTTCGAGAGGTGAGTTCACCCCTAAACGTAATTTTTATAAGGTGAAACAAAAAATACGTATCGAATATTTTGGCCCCCTCTACAAATCCACCAAATTTCATTCAAAACGGAGGGAAGTTTCCTTGTTAGTTTATTGTTGCTTAGGATTAGCCTATCACGGCAAAACCCTTCGCAGATGGAATTTTTTACGAATATAAAAACGAATGATTCGCATAGATGTAACATTCATTTCAAACAATTACCTGTTCAAGAAATTGTTATTTTTTTTAAATTTAAAATGAACAAACAAACAAAAACTGTTAATTTCTTTGTTGTCTTCAAGTTTTGTTTAATTGCTTTTATAGTATTTTTCATATTTAAAAAAATATCGGAGAAAAACGGTTAAGGTAAACAACCACTACCGGTGTACGAAATTTTACCAAAAGCTTTTCAGTTCTTTGGATTATCAAATAAGGCTTATGTTCAAAGTTTGATGTTAATTGATGTAGTAGTTTTTGCGCATTTTAATTTATATCGCTCGTCTGCGACATAACCTAAAATTGTGGCACGTAAGTTGAGTTTAATAGTCAGTTTACTCAGCAACCAAAGAGATTTCGAAAAAACGTATTCTTTATAAGTTGTTCAATTTGGTATTCTTTACAATTATTAATTATGTAAATTTGCTGTAACTATTATCGTTTCATAATTATAAACCAAAAATGAAAAAAAAAAATTAATAAATTTTTTTCTCCAATAAAAATGATTTTATGAAAAGTATTTTCAAACAAAACATGTTCATTTTTTCGTTGTCTTCAAAATGTATTTGAATGTTTTCGTAAAATTTTCCATATTTAAAAAAAAATATTGGAAAAAAACAAAAAACAGTTAAGGTAAACACCCACTTCCAGTGTACGAAATTTTACCGAAAGCTTTTCAGTTCTTCGAATTGTCAAATAGAGCTTATGTTTAAAGTTTCATGTTAATTGTTCTATTAGTTTTTGAGATACTGCGCGCACAGAAACACAGACACACACAGACAAAAAAAATCCAGAAATTGTTGAAATGGCATCTAGGGGCCCCAAAACGGATATTTCCGTAAAAAAAAAATTGAAAAAAAATCACGATCACAATACTTTCTCGTACTTCGTAACGGAGAAAGTAAAAAAATCAACTAAAATTCTGATCACACGTGGAAAAGGCAGAGTTGTTCCACTCATACCTGTAGTGTACTTTATATTTAAAATAATATTTGCAGTATTTTGCTTCTTCTTGCCTTATTTGGAGGCATTTTTGTCCCGAGGGAAATTTATTCTATTTATGATAGTTATTATTTTAACGCATTGACATTAGCTTAACTAACTGGTCCCTAGGACGTAACAATTTGTGTTGTCTTGCAAGTAATATCGACGAAATTCGTCCAAAATTGTGTTCACTTCAAGCAATCAATTTGTATAAGAAAACAAAAATTCAAAATTTTCCACAACCGTAAAACCTAAAAATAGTGAAAATAAAAAAAAAAACATTATTTTTGTTGATATCACTCTGACCTATTTTACAGTAACATGAGTTTTGATTAAGAATTGACCATTTTCGAAGTATAAGTTTAGTTCAAAAATGATCAGTTCTTGATCGAAATTTAAGTCACTGATATACAGGGTGTTTCAAATTCGAGGCTCACCATGGGGATCTCGCTTATTAGAAGAGATAGAGGGTATTTTTAAATTTGGCACTTTTGCAGAATTTTATGCTGATTAATAATCCACTGGAAAACATCACTTAAATTCTTTTATTTTTGAGTTGTCATTTTTTCTTTAAATCTCCATTATTTGAGGAGATGTTTAAAAATAGTAAAGACATTCTTATAGTACCTTTTTATTATCTAATAGATGGCATAAGATTTTTAGTTGTAACATGTTTCGTTTCTTTTGAAGCATCATCAACTTTCTTATTTCTTATGGACGCCATATTAATTTTTTATCACATCTGAATGCTTAATTTTTTGTGATGACAATATAACACAACATACATTTAATTTCATAAATGAAGATATAATCGTCTAAAACACTTTTGTTGGCAATCTCTGTAGCGCTTACTAAAAATCATCGGTGCCATGGTATTAAAAACAATAAAACATCTGAATGGCTCTTTGTTTGTCAAACATTATTATTCTTTATGAATAAAAATGTCGTTCGATAATTCAGAAAAGCGTGATATGTTACGTATTTTTTATTCCAAAATTCTCTTGTGCTTCTGTTTTATTATGGCATTTTTAAAAGTATTATAATTTGTTTTTAATAGAATAATACATACCAACAATTCGACTCATAAAATACTAGATTTAATTTGAAAATGAAAAATTTTAAACATTCAGAATTTAAAGTGAGTTTTTATTTAGTCCGAGAAATGTCGACAATCGAGTTGTATTTTAATTTCAATAATTTATTTTTATTTCATTTTGTTTACTTACAATATATCACTATTAATTGTTTGAGTTTATTTATTGGAAGTTATTGGTTTCTCTAAAGTAGAAATTGAAGCATTAATAATTAAAAGAAAAAATCTTAACGAATCCTGGACTAGCCTGAGGTGCATAAATTGAATTTAAAAATATTTCTCACGAAATAACCGAGAACTGACTGTTAAACGTTACAACAATTAATATCTATTTCATATTACTATCCTTAGAGAAAGTGTTCTTTATGTGAATTTACAAGATGCATCACGAAGATAGCGCCTCATCCATCATCAATATTGGAGTACTACAGAAGAATAATAGTACTTTACTTTGTTAAAATTAATCTGCTTAAGCAACCATGTGTCTATTTGACCATGCAAATTTGATTATTTGCATTAGGCCTAACTAATCCAACACGTGGTCTATTTTACGTGCGAATGTCTGCATTAATGTTTGTATAATTAAGCTTGGCATCGCATAGAGAAGTTTCCTCGTGTAAAACAATTAAATATTTTTCACTCAAATTAATTTGAAACCATTTTTAAGCCGCTGAGTAATTTAATCAATTTTAAGGTGAATCCGTAAATTAATAAAATTAATAAATGAATAATAGTAATAGTGTTCCCATCAACAGACGCAATGTACTGATTACGTTCAGTTGCCTAAAACAGGTCTAATAACAAATAATAGTGTTATAAATAAATCGAGTTGTCGAGGAAAAAAACATTTTTAAGCCGCCGAGTTGTTTAATACTAATCACTGTTAAGGTGAATCAGTAAATAAATAAAATAAATAAATAATGGTAATAGTGTTCCCACCAACGGACGCACTGTACTGATGACGGTCAGTAGCCTGAAACCGGTCTAATGACAGATAATAAAGTTTGCTTTAAATGAATCGAGTTGTAAAAGAAAAAAAAACATTTTGAAGCCATCGAGTTGTTTAATACCTAATCATTGTTAAGGTGAATCCATAAATAAATAAAATAAATAATAGTAATAGTGTTCACATCAATAGACGCACTATACTGATGATGGTCAGTGGCCTGAAACCGGTCTAATGACAGATAATAAAGTTTGCTTCAAATGAATCGAGTTATAGAAGAAAAAGAGAAACATTTTTAAGCCGCCGAGTTGTTTAATACTTAATCACTGTTAAGGTGAATCCGTAAATAAATAAAATAAATGATAGTAATAGTGTTCACATAAACAGACGCACTGTACTGATGATAGTCAGTAGCCAGAAACCGGTCTAATGACAAATAATAGTGTATGCTTCAAATAATTCGAGTTGTCGAAGAAGAAAACAATTCAAGCCGCTGAGTTGTTTAAAACTTAATCACTGTTAAGGTGAATCCGTAAATAAATAAAATTTAAAAAAATGGTAATAGTGTTCCCACCAACGGATGCACTGTACTGATGACGGTCAGTAGCCTGAAACCGGTCTAATGACAGATAATAAAGTTTGCTTCAAAAGAATCGAGTTGTAGAAGAAAAAAAAACATTTTTAAGCCGCCGAGTTGTTTAAGGTGAATCCATAAATAAATAAAATAAATAATAGTAATAGTGTTCACATAAACAGACGTACTGTACTGATGATAGTCAGTAGCCTGAAACCGGTCTAATGACAGATAATAAAGTTTGCTTCAAAAAATTCGAGTTGTAGAAGAAAAAAGTTGTTTAATACTTAATCACTGTTGAATCCATAAATAAATAAAATAAATAATAGTAATAGTTTTCACTTCAACAGACGTACTGTACTGATGATGGTCAGTAGTCAGAAACCGGTCTAATGACAAATAATAATGTTTGCTTCAAATGAATCATTCAGAAGTTTCTAAAATGTATTTTCAATCATCAGACCTCCACTACTAACCAGACAATAATTACAACAGATGAATAACTGTGCTTCAGTTTTGTTAAGATTAATCCGCACGAGTGAGCACGTGGTCTTTTGGACGCACAAATGTTATATATTTAAGTGTATGCTAAGTATCGTAAACTTGGAATCACTGAATAAAACCCTTACTATGTTTTTTTTAAAAACATGGTAAGTGTTTTATTCAGTGATTCTATAATGAATTACCACGTAGTAACGGTCGCAACCATCACCATAATTATATCGTAAACTTGTTCAAAATAGCCAATTTTGAAATTATTATTATATTTTCAGCCATATTCGTTTAATAAAGATTATACAGATTTCTTGTAATTAAATACACCATCCTACTAAATATTTTTGACTATTTTGGTAATCATGAATTAATTGCCTTTTAAACTTAATAAATATACTTGAAATATTAATTATTATTATTATTGTAAATTAGTTTAGGATCCAAACTGGTATCATTCAATAATTTTCATTTCAAGCAATCTGCTTTTAAAAAGAAAACTTTCACACGTTTTTAAAATGTGTTGCAAAACTTCCTGCTTTAAAATAATTACATTGCTATAATTTGCGAGGATCGGGCACGTGGCTCTCCAGTTGTGTAGATGTTTAGATACGCGAAACTAAGCTTGTCACACAAAATTTCTTTATTTACATCGACGATGTACGTGTTAATATAATTAGAAACTGCCATGGGTAGAAATTGTTTGTAAAATAAAAACCGGTCATTTATGGTACATGACGAATAACCTCGAAGAAGTCTGCAGGGATTTTTGAATAGTAAAATATGACCTCTAACGAGTGTAAATATTGAAAATCCTAACGATCCACATCCTGTAGTACCAGCGAAAAAAAAAAATTTCCACCACAACACAGTCTTTCCATTTTGCAAAAAAACTAATATTGCACCACACAACAATCACAACATAAACACATTCCGGATTGCCACTGGTAACTAATAAACGCGCGTAACTAACCTGCAGCATGTTTCCCGCGCACTTTTCAACTAGTCGCACTGCCTTAAAAAACAAACACACAAGTTAGCTACCGCGTGCAGTCCACCAGGAAGTCCGCAATCCGGAAGATGCCGCCCGTTACGTTATCCAAAAATAGTCGTACCGTTCATGTAAACGTGCTGCCTCCAGAGTTGCTGGTACTGCGACCACCGGTTGGTATCGTCCTGGGTCTGGACGTGGGTGAGGGTGCCCTGCATGACACCAACGGGCACCTGGTGGGCGCCGACATTGGGCGCTGGCACTGGCGGTGGTAACTGATACTCCATCCTTTGAGGTTCTTTCACAGGTACCACAAAACTCATGTTCATGATAACATGCTAAATTGCGGTCATAACACCGAGCCGGAAGAATAGCAACTGATTGGAGACTCCTGCGAGTGAATGGGCCACACACACACACACCTCCTCCTGTTGCTCTATCACGGCTCCAACTGCTGCGGCTGCGAAGAAGTGGGGGATCACTGTTTCACTGTTTCGCAAATGCCGGAAGGTGTCCCGCATTGTCTTGTCGTTGTGTTCTTGTTGTTCTTGTTCCTTTTTGTCGCATCGTTCTGACTCTGTACGCTTATTAATTACCCATTGTCGCTCCTAACACTCTCGCTTTTTTTTACTTTCGGTATGGACGTGAACATTGCTTTGGGAACTCATTATAAATTCAATACATCACCATAAGTATACATTTCTTTTCGTTTTCTATTTTGTTAATTAATTAAAACCCAAATTTTAATTGAGTATTTACCTAAAAATATTCATGAAATCTCTCGTGGCATTATAAAATCAAGTGATTTAAACGCTGGAATGGGACATCAAACATGATGATTTTAAATTCAATAATATTTTTTCAATTTTATTTTATTTTTACTGTCGAAAATATATTATTTAGAGTAATATTTACTGTATAATTATTAGTAAAATTAGCCACATATACAATGACCGTGAAAGACTTTACCAACAAATTTCTAAATCAAACTAAATTGAAAAATGGTGATGTGGCCGTCATGTTACTTTCTCCGACTTGATGGTATCATAGCCATTTATATTTACGTTTTCATGGTGTTTTGAATTCATATTTTAAATGTACATCGAGCGTTGCGTAAACTAGAATGAAACTGACGTTTAAAACGTCAAAATTATGAAAGATGGAAAAATTATACTTCAAATTAAAAAACTCGGTTTACTCAAAAACTAACGAGATTTCGAAATAAACTTATACTTTAGAAGTTGTTCATTTTGGCATTCTCTACAATTATTATTAACATAAATTTGCTGTAACTATAATCGTTTCACAATTATAAACCAAAAATTAAAAAAAAAATACATTTTTTCTCGAATAGCAATGATTTTATGAAAAATATTTTCAAGGAAAAGATGTTAATTTCTTTATTGTCTTCAAAGTTTGGATATCTCCGTAAAAAAAAAAATTTTTTTTTAAATCACGATCACAATACTTTCTCGTACTTAGTAACGGAGAAAGTAAAAATTATTGTAAAAAATATTATACAACACAAGAAGACAGTTATTGACAAATATTCACAAGTTTCAATGTGTTAGCTTCATTATCAATTGATTCGTAATTTCAAATTTTTCTAATTTATTTTAGACCAAGAGTTGTCAACTTCTACTGGAAAATATTAATATCAAGAATTCTAATTCGAATCAAACTATATTTAAAAGAAATAAGTACTTTTTACTTTTATTTTTTAGTTTCCCGTTAAATACGGGAAAGTAGATATTTTGATATCAAATGCAAAAAAATGCGTGTGCGCTCTGTATCCCAAAAACTAATACAGCAATTATCATGAAACTTTGAACATATGCCTTATTTGGTAATTCGAAGAACTGTAAAGCTTCTTCAAATTTCGTACACAGAAAGAGGGTGGGTTTTCCCAATAATTTTTTAATTGTGAAAAATTTTGCAAAAACATTTGAAGAAAACAAAGAAATGAACCTTTTTAGTTTAGCCATATTTTTGATAAAATCAATGTTTTTGAAAATAAAATTATTTGATAAATACAAGAAAACGAAATGTAGCCTGAATATATTTGCCTATATATATAGCCTAAATTATTTGAAATTTTTTGAAAAATTCGGTCAATATAAAATAATAATTGCAGAGAATGCCGAAAAGAACGACGGTAAAACCGACGGTAAAAATTATTTAAATACAACTTGTCTATTTCATCTTTCATAATTTTAACATTTTAGAGGTCAGTATTATCCGATTCTGGAACACTCGATGTACATTTAAAGTACCTTTAAATTGAAAATAAACCATGAAAGTATAAATATTTTTATAACTCCCTACTCACAAAGTACCACTTTTCAAATCGCAGAAAGTTACACAATGGCTACATTACCATTTTTACTTCCTCCGTTACGAAGTACGAGAAAGTATTGTGATCGTGATTTTTTTTCCAACATTTTTTTTTACGGAAATATCCGTTTTGGGGTCCCTAGATGCCATTTCAACAATTTCTGGAAAAAAAAAATTTAGTCTGTGTGTGTGTGTGAGTGACTGTGTGTGTGTGTCTTTTTGTGTGCACTGTATCTTAAAAACTAATAAAGCAATTGATGTGAAATTTTCAACATACGTCTTATTTGATAATTTGAAGAACTGAAAAGCTTTTGGTAAAATTTCGTACACCGGAAGTGGGCGTTTACCTTACCTGTTTTTTGTTTTTTGCCAATATTTTCTTAAATATCACAAAAACATTTGAACAAATATTAAAGACAACAAATAAATGAACATCTTTTGCTTGAAAATATTTTTGATAAAATTATTGCTATTCGAGAAAAAAATTTATTAATTTTTTTTTCAATGTTTGGTTTATAATTATGAAACGATAATAGTTACAGCAAATTGGTGTGAATAATAATTGTAGAGAATACTAAAATAAACAACTTCTAAAGAATAAGTTTTTTTCGAAATCCCTTTAGTTTTTGAGTAAACTTAGTTTTTGAATTTGAAGTATAATTTTTCCATGTACATTTAAAATATGATTTCAATTGAAAATAAACCCATGAAAACGTAAATATAAAGTCGGAGAAAGTAACATGATGGCCACATCACCATTTTTTTTTCTTGTCTATGTAAATGATTAATTATGTATATTATGATGATAAAGTGTGAATGAGATGAGTATGATGAGTGAAGATACACAAAATACAAATAGAGGCAACCTGTGCAGTGTATTAAAAATGGTGCAGGAACTATCAACTAAATTGAATTTGAATTTCAAATTCAATTTAGTTTTATTTTTCAAGTTAGTCCTCTGGGTAGAAATAAGGGATCTTAAACCAATGTTATTTCACTTAGTACTTAGTACTAGTAATAACGCAAATTTCTTTTGTATCATTCAATATCCGGCGTGGCACTAGCCAGGGAAGTAGTTGTTTCAATAAGTTATTTCTTTATAGTCTTAGTAAGACTTAATTTTGCTTGCAGAGTTACGAACAGGTTGAATATTTATATATTCAGGCTATATTTCGTTTTTTGAATTTATTTAATTCGAATATACGTGATTAATTCAAAATCAATATGTTTGAAAATACTGTAATTTTCAAACGAATTGCGATTTACTTAAATATTAAATGTTTCAAGTTGCATCAATTAAAAGATATATGCCGGCTTGTGTGTGAGAAAAAATTATTAATTTAATTACGTTAAAAACACCTTGAACAAACAGTTGTTAAACATCGTCCAATTTTCAAGCTACCAATTAAAACAAAAATCAATCACAGAAATCAAATTTAACAGTTAGATATCGTTACTTTAAAAAAACATAATTGATATTGCATTTTTCTGTTTGAATTATTAAAACCGTCCAACACAATCGAATATTTATCGTTTGAGAAAATAAAAACGTGTTCCAGTAAATGATAAATTTCCAATTAATTAGCTCTACACACTAACCTCACTGAAATGATGTCTATGAGACGACAACTTCCTCACATCCATCCTCCATTTAACTCAAAAATGGAAATTCAAGAACAACACTCCACCGAACTGTTACACTCTAAAACACCGAACTGGAACTGGAAAACATTATCAGGTGCGAACCGCCAAATCATCTGACCTTTACTCCGGAGGCAATTAACATCCGGCAAAAACACATTCTTTCGTCGCCTGTTATCAACGCTTATCTACGATGCATTAACGCAGCTCCGATTCAAATTTAATCTCGTTTTAATCGTTGAAAATCGTTTATTCGGCTGTTTATCTTCCAACGTGTTTTAGTGTGCAGAATATTGGAAATTATATTAATGGAAATTGATTTTAATTATTAGTTATGAAGATAGTTTCAACTGTTGGTAAGTGATTAAATGATTGAATTAATAATTTATTGTGATTTTCTCAATGCAACTT
This sequence comes from Ocypus olens, assembly GCA_910593695.2. Taxonomy (NCBI): domain Eukaryota; kingdom Metazoa; phylum Arthropoda; class Insecta; order Coleoptera; family Staphylinidae; genus Ocypus; species Ocypus olens. The sequence goes on along the minus strand of OU343050.1, from coordinate 49,689,557 downwards.
AATATCTCTCAACGCAAATAATAGAATAGAGTGACCATCAGGTCAATAGTTCATTTACAAATGGTACAGACTCTTATGGTCAATATAATGTCACGTTACAATAATGTATACAAAAAAAAATGTGATGTCGCCATCATGTTCAATTCTCTGATTTTGATGGTATAATAGTTATTTGTTTTTATACTTTCATGGTTTATTTTCAATTTAAATTATATTTTAAATGTATTTTCATTCGGATGATCGTGACGTTTGAAACGTCAAAATTATGAAAGATGAAAATGACAAATTATACTTCAAATTCGAATAATCTTTACCGTCACTTTACCCTAAAGAGATTTAGAAAAACTTATTCTATATTCTCGTTGTTTTACTGTTTTTCAAATAACAATAAGTCGATATTAGCTTCTACAAGGTCGATAACCTATTACAGTGATCGCAAATAAATACAAGCACTAACCAACTATAAGCAACTTGATTGCGCAACAAGAACGTAAGTGCAACAACAAACAGAGCCATCGTAATAAATTACCGTTCCGGGGGCATAAATATTAATAAACAATCTACTTAGGATAGGTTTTCCGGTGCAATTTCTTTAAAAACCCATCTAATCTTCATTTCATCTAGAATCTATCCCCCGAGTACATTTACTATATTATACCATTTATATTTAGATATTCATGCAGACATGTTAACAGGGAGATACCCGAAGGTACTGTCCCTTAATGGAATCGGTCGTTTTTTTTCCCTTTACCTCGTCCACAAAACTGATTCATAATTAATTTCCTTAAGTGCATTTTTATGGATTTACATACGTGCGCCCGACTTTGTTGATTGATTCAGGATCGGATTGAGATGAGGTTAATTTCATTTATATGGAAATTTTATACGCGGCTTTAATTTGATTAAGATTTTAGGTTCTTTTAATTATAAGCGATTATAATAACGTTTTATGGATTTATTATTATGAGTTTAATATGATACTGATTTTCCTATTTTTTTTTTAAACTATTTGACTGGAATATAAAATTAAACACTTGTTTTATTAAATTCAAATCAAAGAAATTATAAGTGTATCAGTGGAGGTATACTTTGATCAATGGATCTTTGCGTAATTATATTAAAATGGTAGAATTTCTAACAATATTTATATACATTGATACTTGAAGTTAAATTGTTACATGTAAATTTCAAAAAGTTCTGACATGTATAATAATAATAATGGAACAATCAAAAGTGTAACTATTATGTTACTTATATGTTATGGTAGCTTCCACCGTTGATTGAAGTAGAATACTTCGATCAACGCTTCCACTATGGAGTATCCAGGGTACGTAGTCATCAAAATTCACCATTTACAAGGATGATCATAAACTATCACAACTTACAATAGCATGCTGACGTTTAACATCACTTACAGAATTTCGCCGTAACATTTTATTTATTTATTTATTTATTAACTTTACACATCCTGTTACGATATCACATATAGTTTTACATTCAATAAATATTCGTAGAATTAAGAAGATGAAATTGCACAACGTGTTTACTTTTATTTTAAATTATGAATTTTTCTGTTGAAAAATAAATTTATTTATTGTTATTATTAAATATTGCAAATTTCGAATTTTGAGTTGAAAGAACAGTGTGCAAGGAATTTCGCGAGAATCGTACGGTAAATGTTAAACAAAAATCAATGGAAATTTTACTTTCGCGATTACATACCGTATCTAACTAGCCTTTTAAAAAAGTGAAACAGTGCGAATTCGGCGGTTGAACCAAAAAGCCGCACATAAAACCACGCATTTCACCTAGTTTAAATCGATTCTCGGTCGGTAAAACTAATTAGTTTCATTATTCGCACTACCCAATTAAAATTTAAGATGGACGTATTTTAAAACATTGTTTAAATTATCTGTTTAAGCATTTAACAATATAAATAGTCATTTTCACCTTCAACACGTTGACTGTCATGGGGGTCACCAGTGATCCGAAACATCGAGATTACAAGAAACACATAAATCTAGTGAATTTCAATGCTTTTAAATTTTTCAATATCATCATCGGTACTAAAATGTTGTGAAGTTGCAATAGAACATGTAAAATTATATGCAGGGTAATAATTGAAATTGAAAAACACTTTTAATTCATACAGGATGTCTAAAAGAATCGTATGATGACTATACAGGGTGACCGTTTTTCGAGCGGCACCAAGGGGATTTCAGTTATCTTAAGAGATATGAGGTTGGTTAAATTAGGGCAAAGTTGTGTATTATAACGTTGATTAATAATCTGTTGAGAAATTGGAGTTACCCTTTTTTGTTTTCAAAAAATCGCGAAAAAATAAAAAAAATCAATTTTCATTTTTACTTTTTTATTCGAAAACTATTACTATTGCGCATTTTACACTAAAACATTATTAGAGCCCTTTTTAATGGAGGATCTAAATATGTTATTAGATTTATTGTAACTTTTAAGATGGCGGAGAAACAATAGACAACTTTTGTTTTTCTTATGGCCGCCATATTGGATTTCTACATTTTCTAATGCAAGATTTTTTTCTGTTTACACATTATGTTTTAATTTTACATTTGAGCCAAAATGTTAAATTTATTATTTTTGTAAAGAGTGCCATGTAAACAAAATCAACACTTTTGTTCAAAACAAAATATGACAGTTCCATTTAAACTTCATTCTTGAAATTTACTTTACTGGTAACTTTATCGTAAAAATGAAATGTTCAAGTGAAGAATAACGCGATATGTTACAAATTTATTACAATTCCCATAAAAATGTGCAAATCTCAATGGAGGTGTACCTTCAGAAATATCCGAGAAATTTATCCCCATTGGATTACTTTTTATGGGGAACTTAAAAATAAGATTTATCAAAGCGTTCCAGCCAATATTATTGAACTGTGTAGAAGTATCGTTGATTCTATAAATAATATTAGAAGAAGAGATATTAGTAGGGCAATTTATAATTTAAGAAAAAGCGCAGAATTGTGTTTGGAAGTGGAATGTGAATGTGAATTGAACACTTATTGTAGCATTATGTTTTCTAGTAGTTTTAAATGTTGTAATAAATTCCTGAGATTGTTATTCGTTTACAAATTGTATTTTTTATGTAAACCCAACCTTACACAAACAGAAGTGTTGATAAATGAATGCATATTCGATTGCTTGATTGTAGATGAATTAAATTATAAAATAAAATGCCACAGTTTGTTTTATAGGCTTTGTAATAGTCATTGTTGTAGAAAAGTGTGATGTTTGCATGGCACTCTTTACAAAAATAATACATTTAAAATGTTGGCTCAAATGTGAAATTAAAACATAATGTGTGATATATCATCGTAAACAGAAAAAAATCTTGCATTAGAAAATGTAATAATCCAATATAGCGCCCATAATAAAAACAAAATTTGTCTATTGTTTCTCCGCCATCTTGAAAGCTACAATAAATCTAATAACATATTTATATCCTCCATTAAAAAGTGCTCTAATAATGTCTTAGTGCAAAATGCGTAATAGTTATAGTTTTTGAATAAAAAATGAAAAATGAAAATTGAATTTTTTTATTTTTTCGCGTTTTTTTTTAAACAACAAAAGGTAACTCAAATATCTCAACAGATTATTAATCAACGTTATAATACACAACTTTGCCCTAATTTAACCAACCTTGTATCTCTTAAGATAACTGAAATCCGCATGGTGCCGCTCGAAAAACGGGCACCCAGTATACTTGTTTAATTAGAGAATGCATCTAAAAATTATTTGTACAAAAGTTGTTTGATTTTAAAAATGCATCTCGTAATGACATTGAATTTTTATTGCCCTTTATTGTTTCGTTGCTACGGAAACATTTTTTTCTTTTTCAATCGAAACCTACCCTGTTCTTTGTTTTTACTTTTTAGGTACTGCAATAAATCAAAGAACAAATGAAAATATATAGAGGGTGATAATTTAAATTTAAAAACCATTTTAATTTATACAGGGTGTCTGAAACTATCGCATAATGGTTGTGTATATTTTTTGCTTATAGAATCCTTCTTAAAATTATCTGCAAAAAAGTTGCTTGGATTTAGAAAATGCTTTCCACTTTTTAGGCATTATATTACTTTCTCTACATGACCAAAATAAAAATTATAAATCTTGCGAAAACAAAAATTCAGCACTGCGGAGTCACCGGTGACCACCAGCAAGATAAAGAATAGCACGTGTGACGCACGTGATTACACATTTTAACTTATGCTATAAATTAATATTTAACCATAAAAAACAAAAAATGATGATGTGGCCATCATGTTACTTTCTCCGACTTTATGGTATCATAGCCATTTATATTTACGTTTTCATGGTTTATTTTCAGACAGATACACACATACAGACACAAAAAAAAATTCCAGAAATTGTTGAAATGGCATCTAGGGACCCCAAAACGAATATTTCCGTATTTTTTTTTTAAATCACGATCACAATACTTTCTCATACTTCGTAACGGAGAAAGTAAAAAAAATGGATGCAGTTATCAAGTTACTTTATTAAGATTAACTTTAAACTTTCTGACAGTTTTTCGATTCCCAGTAGTTTTGAGTAGATAAAGTTGTCATGTCAATTTTCACAAACGGCTTCGTTACTAACCTCATAATGCAGAGATTTATTTTGAACGTTTGTACAAAAAAAATGATAATTTACTTAAAATGCATTCAGAGTTATAATTCTGCAGAATCCATATTTTTTTTAAAAACACAAAGCAATGTTGTGAAAATTGTAATCATTTAGAACATTAATAAAATATAGACAAAACCATTGCGAACGTCATGAAAAATACAAAAATATTTAAAAATTTGAGAAGGTAAATATACAGGATGTATTATGGTGTTCCATCCCCTTCTAACTTTTTTATTTTGAAAGTAAAATATAACAAACCATACATATTTGTATACGGCACACCTATTTTTTGTTCAATTCGGATAGAGGGCACTTTCCTGCATCCAAAAATCTAGCACAACTATAAGCTTAGATAATAAAAAAATTGGTGATGTGGCCATCATGTTACTTTCTCCGATGGTATCACCATTTATATTTACACTTTCATGGTTTATTTTTTATTTAAATCATATTTTAAATGTACGTCGAGCGTTTTGAAGACTCGGATGAAACTGACGTTTAAAACGTCAAAATTATGAAAGATGGAAAAATTATACTTCAAATTCAAAAACTCAGTTTACTCAAAAACTAAAGGGATTTCGAAAAAAACTTATTCTTAATAAGTTGTTCATTTTAGCATTTTCTACAATTATTATTAACATAAATTTGCTGTAACTATTATCGTTTTATAATTATAAACCAAAAATTAAAAAAATAATAAATTTTTTTCTCGAATAAAAATGATTTTATGAAAAATGTTTTCAAGCAAAAGATGTTCATTTCTTTGATGTCTTCAAAGTTTGTTTAAATGTTTTTGTGATATTTTTCATATTTAAAAAAATATGTATTGGCAAAAAACAAAAAACAGTTAAGGTAAATACCCAATTTTACCAAAAGCTTTTGAGTTCTTCAGATTATCAAACAAGACGTATGTTCAAAGTTTCATATCAATTGCTCTATTAGTTTTTGAGATACAGCGCGCACAGACAGACAGACACATGCACACACACAGACACAATTTTTTTCCAAAAATTGTTGAAATGGCATCTCGGGACCCCAAAACGAATATTTCCGTAAAAAAAAAATTTGAAAAAAAATTACGATCACAATACTTTCTCGTACTTCGTAACGCGAAAATAATGCCAATGATACACACTCAAATTAGGAGGACAATATTTTAAACAAAAGACTTAAATACTCTTCCAAAATAACACACTACAAATCAGAATTTGATATATCGTGTGAGCCACAAAATTTTGTTTCAGAGTTGGCTGTGAGATAAATGAGGTATGTCGCATATTATTACGTCAAGAGACTAGATTAGTTCAATTGAAGTAGATGTAAAAAAATGAATTAATCTCAGACATGACTACTAGGTATCTCTCACTCACCCATGGCCAAGTCGGAAACAAAATTCTGTGGCTCACACCTTACTAGTTAGACTAGTTTTGAGGAGATAAAGTCGTCATGTCAATTTTGAAAAACGGCTTTATTACTAACTTCGTAATGTACAGATTTAGTCTGAATGTTTGAACAAAAAATGATAATTTACTAAATATGCATTCTTATGATTCAGCAGAATCCTTAATTTTTGGGAAAACATAGAGAACAAAGTTGGGAAAATTGTAAGCATTTTGACCATTATTAAAAACAAGTTAGAAACAACTTTACTTGTTGCAGAAAGCATTAGATAAATACAAGAAAACGAAATGTAGCCTGAATATATGAATATTCAACCTGTTCGTTACTCTGCAAGCAAAAAATCAAGTCTTACTAAGACTATAAACAAATAACTTATTGAAACAACTACTTCCCTGGCTAGTGCCACGCCGGATATTGAATGATACAAAAGAAATTTGCAGTGGCAATATTCAGTGGCCTGCAACAGTGTGTCGGGCTACCTTAGCGCCTTTCCCGTAAAAAAAATTAAAAAAATGTTTCGTACAAAAAGTTACTGGTTTAAAAATCTTTATGCCGTAAAATTTTGAATACAAAGTATTCAGAAAAAATGCCAAATTTTGCAAATTTCAAAGTAGTATAAGCCATATTTTTTTCATCTCTTTTCTTCTCTTCAATTTGCTGGGGCATATCTTGTGTCTAAACCGCATAGTTGTTGAGATATTCAATATTTTTCACGTAGGTAACCAATTAATTACATTTCTATGCACTGAAGTAGGCCTTGCCGAGACAAAACAACTGTCAAAATGTAAGTACCTAAGTGTCATTGTAACATTTGATTGAATTATTTCATGTCGAAACTGTAAACGTAAATTTATGATTTGCAAAGTGATTCTCTCCGTTTAGTGGTAAAAGTAGATCGCAAATGATCATCATGAATTATAGAAGTATTATCGGTTTTTGTTCATCTGACATTGACTCTTACTTACACTTTGACAGTTGTTTTGTCTCAACATGGCCTACTTCAATGCATAGAAATGTAATTAAATGGTTACTTTTGTGGAAAATATTGAATATCTCAACCAAAGGCCTGCATGGGCAAGCTGCGGGCCGGGCCGGGCTTTCCGATGAATAATTTATCCCGAGCCGGGCTGGGCTTGGATAAATTTAATTTTATTATAATTTGGAAAGCAACAACTAAGTGAATTGAAAAAAAATGTTATTAACATGAGTTCAATGTATTTTAAAAATTGTAAGGAGGACATAGGTCCAGTAATTTTATTTATTTAATTCAACATTTTTCGGGGACGGGTCGGGCCGGGCTTTGAATAATCAGCTCCGGGCTGGGCCGGGCCGAGCCCGCAACACATATTCGTTTCATCGGGCCAGGCCGGTCCGAGTTTTAAATTTTCAGCGTCGGGCCGGGCCGGACTTTTAAAAACCCTCTTCTGCAGGGCTCTGATCTCAACAACTATGAGGTTTAGATATAAGATATCCACCATCAAATTGAAGAGAAGAAAGAGACCCATCGAATAGTGACATAAAATAGGGGATATTCCTTACAAACAATGGCTTATACCGCTTTGAAATTTGCAAAGTTTGGCATATTTTTTTCTGAACACCCTGTATTACTAAATTTAAATTGCTCATTACCAAAACGTTGTTTATTAACCACACTGAGATTGTCGTTAATACCTATTCTTACCTTCAAAAAACGAGGTCGCTACGATTTTTTAAAGTTAAGCTTGCTTATGCGTGATATTTGGAGAAAAAAAATGTAAATCGGCAACACTGTAACATAATCCAAAACTAAACGGACAACACTGTAGAGGTTGACAAATGTCATCAAAAAACTTGAATAAATACAGGATGTTCGATTTAAAAAAATGTTTGTTTTTGTTATACCGCAAAATTGGGACACCTAGTATGTTTGAAAATTATTTTACGGCATAAAGATTTTTAAGCCAAGACCTTTTTGAATGGAACATTTTTTATTATTTTTTTTCACGGGAATGGCTCTAGGAAACCCCGACGCGCTGTTGCAGGACCCTGTATACAAAACCGATTTCCATCATAATGAAATACTTCAAAATTTGTGAAACCAAATACCATGAGATCAAAAACTCGTAAATAGTTGGCAGCCCTAAAACATAAGGGAACTAACAGAAGTTTAGAGGCGTCACTAAGAATGGCATGAAAAAACTTAAAATTGAAATAAAACAGCTGGATAATTAATCTTAAATGTATTATTAATAGTAATGATCAGTTCTGAAAACAACTGCTAATGTTTAGAAAAAAAAAACAAAATCGGCAGAGGAACACCCACAAAACTATTTTTAAAAGAACTAAAAATCGATACAAAATTTTTGTGTAACCGAAGCAACGTTTTCTAGGTTCAAGAACAATGCAATTGACATATCGCATAATTCAATCTGCTAAATATAATTGAAGATTTGTATTAATGAATTAATTTGCATAAACATCTTAATATTGTCCTTAGTACATAATTTTTACTTTGTCCGTTACGAAGTACGAGAAAGTATTGTGATCGTGATTTTTTTTTCAAAAATTTTTTTTACGGAAATATCCGTTTTGGGGTCCCTAGATGCCATATCAACAATTTCTGGAAAAAAAAAAATTTGTGTCTGTGTGTGTGTGTGTGTCTGCTGTGTGCGCTGTATCTCAAAAACTAACAGAGCAATTGATTTGAAACTTTCAACATACGTCTTATTTGATAATCTGAAGAACTGAAAAGCTTTTGGTAAAGTTTCGTACACCGGAAGTGGGTGTTTACCTTAACTGTTTTTTGTTTTTTGCCAATATTTTCTTAAATATGAAAAATATCACGAAAACATTTAAACAAACATTGAATACAACAAAGAAATGAACATCTTTTGCTTGAAAATATTTTTCATAAAATCATTGCTATTCGAGAAAAAAATTTATTATTTTTTTTTAACTTTTGGTTTATAATTATGAAACGATGACAGTTACAGCAAATGTGTGTGAATAATAATTGTAGAGAATAGTAAAATGAACAACTTCTAAAGAATACGTTTTTTTTCGAAATCTCGTTAGTTTTTGAGTAAACCGAGTTTTTGAATTTGAAGTATATTTTTTCCGTTTCATAATTTTGACGTTTTAAACGTCAGTTTCATCCGAGTTTACGAAACGTTCGATGCACACTTAAAATATGATTTCAATTGAAAATAAACCATGAAAACGTAAATATAAATGATACCATCAAGTCGGAGAAAGTAACATGATGATCACATCACCATTTTTTTTTTTAAGGATGGATGGTTGGTAGGAATTCGGGTTAAGAAAGTGTGCGGATGATAGTGGGAATTGGCGTAGCCATCTAGGGCATTCTGCCACAACCGATTGTTCTAATAATCTTTATATGAAAGAACAAGTACTTAAACATCCATGGACCCGCACGGCCAGTTTTCAAAAGTGGCCGCACGAATGGGATTCGAACCCACGACCACCGGTAGTACATAAATAACTATAAAAGTTCTTGGAGCAAACACCTAGAATATTGTAAAGTTTAGGCCTGGCACAAATCGTCTAATAATTTTTGCATTTCAATTTCAATAACAAAATAATGCAGTATATAAATAAATAATATGTTGACATGCATTTTGTATACGAAGAATCTCTAGTTGCATAACGAAGATATCCGAACGATTTCCTCTTCGATGAGACATTCTTTACAGAGAAACGTTTGCCGCTGTAGCACAAAGATTACGACTGTATTATCTAGAAATAGTGAACTCGAACAGTCAATAAAGAGGAGATATTGTAACAAATAGATGAAAACCCTTCAGTAAAATGGCGCCATTGGACGGTTTGGAAGATTCTAAGGAAAAAAATATATATCCTTGAAAACAACATACTCATGAACCTGTGCTAGCTTCAAACATACTAAACATTATTGGGTGATTGCTAATCCTAATCATATTTTCAAAATCGCTCTACTGTGAATGTTTGAGCAGGAAATATAGAAAACGTTTTAATTTCACCATTATTTTGCCACGACCAAATGAAGAAACCCATTTTTATTTCTTAATGGTACACCAACCCGACTTCTGGAATGTATCATTAACCATCCACCAGTGCAGAAATTTGCCTAATGCACGATGGGGCTTTCTCTTCAGCACAGATGTACGCAATTTTTGGAAGCAAGACGAATTGAATTTTTACACGAAATCTTTGGTAAACCGTAAGCCTTTAGAGTACGAAGCTAATCTACAAAATGGTGTCTTGACACGATGGTGTCATGCTTGTATAAGGATAAATAGAGGGCACTTCGAGAATTTGCTTTGATTCTAATTGTGTTTCATGTTTTTATTGGTCATCATATTAAAGTGTGTTTATTAATTTTTCAATCGAATGAGGTTTGGTTTCTGAAGATGTTATTGAAATCAATCACAGGAATTATTACTATACCAAGAAAATTTCTGCAGTTCTACAAACAAGTTTTGTCATCAGTTACAAAAAGACAAACAGAAATAGAAAATGGAAAGGAGTCTAATTGTGTTAGATCGACCAGAACCAGAATCATAATAGAGTAACTTTTTTGTAGTTGGAGTAGAGATTGCCCGACAATTTTAGAGCTTGTATTGTTAAGTGCTTCCTATCCAAAGCCCCGATACACTTTAGGAAACTGCTACTTTCCCCAATATTTATCAGCTACAGCGACACAATACCTTAATTTGGCATTTGGTGGTTAATTGACATATTCTCTTCTGCCAGCTTTATGGCACGTGGCGTCGTCCATGTTCATATCTTAAAATTCCCGCCACAAATATCTTACCGAAACTTATTTCTTATTGAATCAGAACATAATTAAATAACAGGATGTTATAAAATGTAGCTATGGTTCTACTTACAAAAAACACCTTCAGTCTTAGATTAAAAAAAAATTGCAAAAATTGCGGTTTATGTAGTAACATGGTGATAGATTACCTCTTGGCTGAAAGATCTTTGCCGCTGCGAAATATATAGGCATATTTGGGCATACAAACAAAATCGCCTTAAAGTGCACATTATCTAAATTGGTATAGCCTTTCAGAAACCAGATTGTGAGTCATTTTGCAGACAAAAATGTATCCCTTAGTGAACAATACACTTTAAAAGATTTAAGCGATTTTAAACTTTCAAGATTGATGCATATAATTATAGTAATGATGACACAAAGCCAATTTAAAAAAAATACAAAATATTAACACAGATGGGGCAAAATATTCTCCGCACGTTTAAACTAAGCAAAATATTGAAATTTATTAATTTGTGAGCATTCTATATGAACAGCAAGAAATATGTAAATTACAAGTTGCATATTAAGTCGAAGCCGATGCATTTATTATTATATAAAATACTGTTAAAAACAGCATGCAATTTTTTTAAATATTCAGACTACTTTTCGTCTTTTATGTAATTTACTACGACTGTTTCAACACAAAAAAGAATTACAATTTTGAAAAATTGAAGGTTTGCTTAAGAACTTCTTATTATGTATAGCAATGATGCTGTAATTTCCAATCATTAAATGTAAAGTTAGTTGCAAAACTCGTTAGGGCAACATTTTTTATGTTGCGTGGATTGGACTTTAAAATAAGTGTTAACCAAAGGTCAAAATACTTTTGGTTATTAAAATTTGCCTTTAAAATGCCCGTGGCGCTAAATTTTATAAATATATATAAGAGTGGTTCTTATTTTCGAAGTATGTAAAAAGCAACGGGACAACCTGGAAACTTGTTCGTATAGATAAAAAACTAATAACTATAAATTTTGAGCCATATCGAACATTGCGTAACCGGGCCCTAGCCCTCTAAAATTGGAAAAAGTAGGTTTTTTATTTTTATTTTTATTTTTATTTTAGTTCATCCTAATATTAAACGGTCCACCCTAATGGCCAAAATATATATTTTATGGATAGAGGACGTTATTATGCATTCAAAAAGTGTTTATTTGTTGAAATTGGACTTAAATTGACGAAGTTATGAATTTTTTAATGCCCCTCTATTCATTGAAATTGAAATTACATTATACGAAAGCCATGACCAAGTGAACCAGACACTTCAATTGGTAACCCCATCCTATTTTTATTTTTTGAGATTTGATAATATTAGTTTGATGCAGAGGTTTTAATCTGCGCAAGAGCTCTCAAGAGAGAATCCGTCTGTGGCGCAGATTAACACCTGATTAATCTGGTTTGATGTTTTGGGCGGCATTTTGTAACGATATTATAAAGTTGCTTTCAAAATGAGTGGAAGAACCATATTTGCAGATGCAATTTATTTTATCGGAATATCGCATAGCCAAATTTTTTTCTCAAAACTACCATCTAGGAAGCAAGTGTTATCTTTGTTTTTCTCCAATCAGCGAGTACTTAAAATGAATTTAGGCTTCAGTCAAACGCTAGTTATGGAAGAATTGTCTGTTGATCAAAGGCTCATATTCCGATTCAACGTAAACAACGTCGCATCGATAAAATGTAGTTATGGCATAAAGAATGGCAAAATCATAATAAGCACTCTTCTCGAGAAACTGCAGCACATATAAATAAAGAAAAATGATTTGTTAAAAGTTTCTATGCTTTGTTAGATTTTGCTTCTGAAAATGCATTGCAAACAATGACAATTGAAGAAGACAAACCATTTCTATTAAGGGGGTCGTCTAGTGTGTCAGATAGAAGACGTGAGTAAAAGGATTTTTTGATATTTGAAGCCATTACGATATTTACAGCCGTGAAGTGCAGGTTACTGAGAAGAAAGAGCTCAATAAAGAAGCCGGTGAACCAGAAGATGAATTTACAGTCTCGGGAGATGGAACGTAGAAAAAGCGAGGTAGTGGATGCGTGTGTGTTGAGTAGTTTTAGTCAGGGATGCATTTCATGGAAAAATAAAAAGGAGGATGATCCACAAGGATATGAAAATGGTTCGGTTCCTATGAAGAAAATTATACGATAAATCATACTAGAAGTTCGGGAAACATGGAGATGGATGCCATCGTGAAAAAGTTTACTCGTTCAATAGAGAAATATACCTTCAAATATTTAACGTATATTGGTGATGGTGACAGTAAGACATTCAAAGGTATTTTAGATGCACAATCATATGGAAATAATTTCGCAGTTGTTAAAAAAGAATGTGTTGGACATGTTGGAAAGAGAATAGGAACTCGGCTTAGAAATGCAAGGAAAGCTAACAAGAGCATAGGCGGAAGACGTGAGGGTAAACTCACTGGTAAAGTAATTGGCAAATTGACAAAATATTATGGATTGGCCATTCAAAGACATCCTAATTATATTGCTGATATGAAGAAATTAAAAGGTAAAAATAGTTGGTGTAAGTGGCGTAGAGCTGAATTTCTGGGAATCATAAATTTGAACACGATAAGCAGCCTCTTCCTGAAGAAGTTCAGGAAGTTATCAAACCAATCTATAAAGATTTGTTGAGAGAAGATCTATTGACCAGATGCTTGGGAGCGGAGACTCAAAACAATAATGAGTCATTCAACTTACTAATTTTGTCTTTCGCTACGAAGCATCTTCATTCTTGTGCAAAAGTCATTGAAATCGCCACATTTCTTGCTGTTCTAATCTTCAACGGAGTGTTCGAATCTATCTTAAAGCTGATGGAAGTCATGGGAGTAAATATTTGACTAAATGCCCAAGCGTTTGTCCATCAGCGTAACAATTCTCGCATCGACCGCTCTGAGAAACGCTTGAGCGATGTCGCCAAAAAAGCCCGGATGTCAAGAGAAGATAAAACGGCGTTGCATGACTTCTTTGAAGAAGAGGAAGGTGTACTCTATGGTCCAGGCATAGCAGATTGATGGCAAGAGCATTATTTTATTATTAATTCCATACAACAACTTTTAAACGCGTTTTTCTCAAAAAGCGATTTTTTCACTGCTGCCATGATATCTCAAAAACTATTCGATTGATTATGCTCAAATTTTTATAGCGTCTAAAGTACATATATAACTACAAGTATAATTAAAATTATTAAGAATGCTTCGTTAGTTTTTTTTATCAGCTATATAGCCCAAAAAAAAATAATCAAAAAATTGAATATTTTTTTTCTAAAGCGTAAAAAAATATTTTTGGGGAATTCTGAATTCATTTTAGTTCCAAGTAGAGCCTCAAGTCTCACAATTAAAATTGCGTTTGGTTTTCTGATTTTCGATGAACAGAACGGCCGGAATCATGGCAGCAGTGGAGCACCTCTTTTTATATATGTGTTCCTGTTGGGCGGTGTATCTCCGACTGTAGTCTATATAATGACTTTAAAAAAATCACAAAGTTTGTTTAAATGTTAATACAAATGATATACAATTTATAAACTGTTTTATTTCAATGGTTTGTCAACAATAAATCCCCCAAAAAAGCATTAAAAAACGGCGTTCACACTAGAGGACCCCCTTAATGCAGAGAGAGAATGGAAGATCAGGATAAATCAATGGCATTGAAAGTTTCGCAGTGCAAGTGGAAAGTGACGTTTGAAGTGGTTAGAAGTAGAGAAGGAAGAGAAAATCTGATCAAGAAATGGCAGTCTCGTCCACTTCTGTCTCAATAAAAACAAGAAGCCAGCGATTCAAGTGAAAATGGTAATAACTGTCTAGCTGATTTGAATATTAATCCTACCTCAGATCTGGATCAGGACATAGAACCACAACCACAAGCACAACGAGGAAAAATTGCATTTATCAATAAAAGGATCTCATCTGCTTTAGACATGTGTAAAATAAGTGATATAAATGCCGTTCATCTTCTGATTACCGTCGCTGAAGGATTAGGTCACAATTTAAACGATTTAATTATTATTACATATTATTCATCAGTGTGGGCTATGGAATTTAAACCCACCATTTGGCCCCAATGTCAGGATTATATTGCCGGCAGTGAGATTCTTAACAAAATTCTTGTTGTTAATGATAGTTTAGAATGAAAAGTCAAATTAATCGAAGAATGTAATACTCTATTAACCAATGACAAGGAAGAAACGAAGTTTTTATTATTAAACTTTGAAGAGTATCACAAGAGATTTTAATAAAAATGCATTAATTGGTAATATCTAGAAAACGCGAATTATCGAAATATACAAGTATGATGTAACTAAAAAATCATAACTCCGTCAATTTTAATAAGATTTCTACCAATAAATTCATTTTGGATTCGTATTAATCTCCTCTGTCGGCACAATATATAATTTCACCATTAGGGTGGACTGTTTAATTTTAGGGGGGACCAAAATAAAAACAAACAAAAACCTACTTTTTCAAATTTTAGAGGGCTAGGGCCCGGTTACGCAATGTTCGATATGGCTCAAAATGTACAGTTATTAGTTTTTTATCTATACGAACAAGTTTCCAGGTTGTCCCGTTGATTTTTATATACTTCAAAACTCCACCATATATGCTAAAACTAAAACCACTCTAATATATATATTAAATTTTTAAGATCTCGCATTGTTGGGTTATCGGGGAAAGGATTGACAATACGAACCACAGCAAATCAACAAACTGTAAACAAAAACATTTTTGTCCTAAATAAAACCTACCAAATCAGGTCGATTTACACAACTAAAAATGTGTCCAAATGTACCAAATAAAATAAATCACTACCCTTTAGGTCAGGTTGAATTTGTATGGAAGAATAATTTAAAGCAGCCTATTTGGTAGAGACTAAACAACCAAGAATACACCATCAGTGCGACAATACTGTTTCAAAAGAAACAAGGTAGTGCCGACATTCTCGAAACATTTAAAAAACAATACCTGGAATAATTGTCCTCTTTAAAGGTGCAGGACCCTGCTGCTGGTTGGGGAAGAACGTAGGATGCCAGCACCGTTCCGGTGCCCAAGAACTCTGGGCCTGGCCCGAAGAGCAGGACCCCTCGTAGTGAGTCCGACCCTGGTAGCTGTCGGACTCCGGTATGCTCATCGAGAAATAGCCATAACTGTCCCGAGGCCAGAACGGGCCCGCGATTTTCGAAGAACTTATAATGATGATAGTTAACAATGCCAAAACTTAACCACGTCTTTTCCAAACACAAACTTCGTTGCACTAGTTACCTCGAAAGCTTAAATAAATGAAAAATAAATTAAAGTTTGAAGCTACTTGAGGAAACAAATTCGTACAAAAAATTGCCAGAATTTAAAATGACCGTTACTACGTGGTAATCCACAATTAAGCTGAATTGAAACATAACTTCAGTTTGAAATAAAAACTTTTAACCGGCAAAGATAAAGTTGATCCTTCAATGCATTTTACATCGAAATTATTGAATACTTTAAAAATTATATGAACGTTTAAACAGACTACAAAATAAAAAAAAGCTAGTTGAAATAATTTGTTTGTTTATATTTTGCAGATTGAATAAGACCATTGTTTTAATTATGGTGTAATTTATCTATAATCAAGCAAGCCTAGTATTTGCAAAACCACAAATTTTAATATTTAAGATTGAGCTCACTAATTTCGATTTTCTGGCAATATTTTCCACATTGAATATTTCAAGCATGCATTAAAAATTTACTATTTAAAGTCTTTCGACAACAGCTTATAACTTTATTTGTAATTAAATAAAAGTATAAATTCAGGACCCTTGTTTTTTTTTTTAAATTAATGGTTATTATATACTATTGAGATTGCACTTTGTTTAAAAAAAATAAACCCGATTGCACTGAACTGATTAGGTGGAGATATCACTATGTACTGTCAGACGGGGTATCTGCAGTGTAACTGAAGAGGAGCTGGGGGTGCAAATCCGACCCCACACCGGTGTACACGTGGATGGGTGGACTCACGTGTTCGGACGCGTGTCTGCTCCCGTGCTTGGTGGCGTGGAAGTCTATATATCAATTTACAGTACACCGTGACCCTTAAAACAGTGTTTTATACACGAGATTTGTCCTTTTTCGGTATTATCTCGGTTAATTAATATGCCAGCGGCATAAAATTCGGTTAATAACAAAATTGAATTATTTATGCGGGGTAATAAAGATGATGGAAATTATTTTAGAGAAATTAACTATATGTAATAATTTTCGCATAAATTTACAGAAACTGTTTCTTGGAATTGAGATTTTAGAAAATGAGGAATTCGCAGAAATAATGCGTGCATATTCGGATTACGCCACGGAAACCCTTCAAAGTGGCGGATTCTGTACTAAAAATAGTACAATGGAATTGTAGATCCATTGACAATAGTAATATCAGTCGAATTGCTTTTCTAAATAAAGATAATTATAATGATGCGTTCATTTCTGAATCTTGGCTTGAGCCAAATTGTGGGTTATAATTTATTTAAAATTAACTATGTTCGTAAATATTGACCTAATGGCACGGGGTGGGGTGTGTTAATTTTAATTAAATATGACCTAAAACTGGAAAGAGATCCTCTTAAATGCAATTTAAATATATGTAGTAAATGAAACAGGTGAGTTGAGAATTTTCACAAATTTTTAATGTCGAAACACTGCGACATATTTTCGCCACACAGTGGCTTCATCAGGCAGATGATTATCATCTTTTTAATCATTTCTAACTCGCGTGATTGGGCAGCGATTCCTCGGCACCTGTGCAAAATATTTAAAAAAAGGAAAAACGGGAGGTTTTTTGTGAAATATTTGGCTCAAAAATTAGGCCAACCCCATCACTCAAAAGTCATTCATTGGCGAGCAATTAAATAAATTCAACACCCAACCAACTACATAAATAATGACAAATCAAAGTGTCAATTTGCATGATAACCGTAGCTTGCAGAAGAAAACTTATTCCAGATTTGAAATCAGCATTGCCAAAATACTCACAAACAGAAAATCTCATGCAACAGGAAATATATTTTATTTTGCAGCTCCAAGAATGATATCGGTAAAGCTCGCATTAGAAAGGGAAGGCCCTTATATTCTTCAGGCACAGAGGAACACACCTCCTATGAAGTAGTCAATCCTGCCACTCCAATCCTGGATTTTAGCACCTACCAAGTGCCTCCCCTTCTCCCTTACCAGGAATCTGAGGGATTCGAAATGGTAATCATCTTGCCCATTAGAGGGAGACTCCAAAACAAGCATCCCAGTTTCTTGAGCTAGATCAGACCTTACCAATATGTGGTACGCAAATGTCGCATTATTGGTACGAAATAAGTGAATGAAAACAATATTCTTCAGAGACGATCCAAAAATCGGATTTTAAAGACTCATTTTTGACAAAAATATTTACCTACTGGAACCATACTATATTGTCTACTATAAACGGGTACCACATCTTGAAAAGGTTGGGAACCGCGGGGCTAGACTATAACAACCCTGTCCGATTAGTTTGCCTTCGCACCGATTGGGGTGCCTCCTAGTACTAATAAACTTATGCCCACTAAGGATGAAAAATGCCTTACTCCAGCACCAAAAGAATTTCTGAAGAAAAGCATTGTAAAGAGTCCTTAAAAAGATCTGAAGAAATTGCCCTGAAAAAGAAATCCCAAAAAGAGTCCTGAAAAAAGTCCCGAAAAAGGTCCTGCAAAAAGGCCTAAAATAAGTCCTTAACAAAATTCCTAAAATAAATAGTAATTTATGTAACAAGTTCCGAAAGTGATACTTTACGGGATGAGTAGGAAGCTGGAATCCTGCGAGTCCCGTAAAATCACTTTTGGAACGAGTTACGTACAATATTTTTTCTGCAGCCGTTTTCTATGTTAAAAAAGCAAAAACACAGACGAATGGTTTATGACAGGTGCTGTCATAATCAAATACGAAGTTGATGTTTTTGTCAAGGCCGCCTACGTTTATACGCAAAATTGTCCCGAAAGTAACAAAAAGCGTCCCGAAAGTAAAGAAATCGTTCCGAAAGTGAAACTAAATCGTTTATGTAAAGTGGTATTTTCGATTTAATAAATCATACCGAAAGTTTTATTTTCGGGACGGCTGCAGAAAAAAGTTTTTAAAAGTCTTGAAAAAAAAAAAAATGCTAAAAATATCTGAAAAAGTCCTAAAAAAGAACATTTCTTCAGAAAAAAATCCCGAAAATAAGTCCTCAACAAAGGGTTCTTGAGAGAGTTTCCGAAAACATCCCGAGAAAAAAATCCTGAAAAAAAATTTGAAAAGAAATCAAGGTCCTGAAAGAAAAAGTCCTAAATAAATCTTAAAAAAATTTCCTAAAAAGTCCTGAAAAAGAATCCTCGAAGAAAGGTCTTTTAATAATGTCCCTAAGAAAGACCTAAAAAAAGTTCTGAAAACATTATCCTGAAGTCCCAAAAAGGCGAAAAGAACAAAAAACTGTTAAGTAATATATTCGGAAATACGAAATTTTTCCAAAAGCTTTTCAGTTCTTCGGATTCGCAAATAACACTTATGTTCAAAGTTTTATGGTCATTTCTGTATTCATTTTTGAGATACAGTTACACACAGCCAGAGAAAAATGGTGATGGGCCATCATGTTACTTTCTCCGATGGTATCATCATTTATATTTACACTTTCATGGTTTATTTTCTATTTAAATCATATTTTCAATGTACATCGAGCGTTTTGAAGACTCGTATAAAACTGACGTCCAAAGATGGAAAAATTATACTTCAAATTCAAAAACTCAGTTTACTCAAAAACTAAAGAGATTTGGAAAAAAACTTATTCTTTATAAGTTGTTCATTTTGGCATTCTTTACATTATCATTAACATAAATTTGCTGTAACTATTATCGTTTCATAATCATAAACCAAAAATGAAAAAAAATAATATTTTTTTTTCTCGAATAACAATGATTTCATGAAAAATGTTTTCAAATAAAATAATCTCATTTCTTTATTGTCTTCAATGTTTGTTTAAATGTTTTTGTGATATTTTTCATATTTAAGAAAATATTGGCAAAAAACAAAAAAACAGTTAAGGTAAACACCCACTTCCGGTGTACAAAATTTTACCAAAAAAAATGTTTACAGAAATTGTTGAAATGGCATCTAGGGACCCCAAAATGGATATTTCCGTAAAAAAATTTTTTGAAAAAAAATCACGATCACAATACTTTCTCGTACTTCGTAACGGAGAAAGTAAAAACAGGTATTATTATTATTATTGTTTATTAATTGTATTAATGTTACAACTAGATAAAAGTAATTTCTCATGCATTCTATGCCCCTATTTTCGGAATCAAATCTAGGGCCATATATATAAAAGTCACCCGTCTCCGCAGAAGTATCGACCTACTTCCGTCTGACGTATCGGGTCAAATTTGAGACGATCAAAAATTTTGGACGAAGAAAGTGCCGCGTTTTTAAACATACCGTTTAGGTCTATGGGACTCAGTCGCGCCGCCTACGTAGATCTCGGCGACTTTCACTTTTATCGCGTCGTCGAAAATGTGACGGAGGGAGAGAGAGAAATGGCCTGCCTGGAAATATGTGTACGAGTACTTGTCGTTTTTTTACATTTATTTATTATATCGCCTGGCATGGCATGACAGTCGTTTCCATATATCTGCTATTGTAAATAAAAGCAAATGAAATGTTATAATTGAATCAATACCGGAAGGCTAGTGGAGTGTGGTATTGTTGCAGCCACTTGGAGTTGGCTTTTCTCTTGCTGGATGCTCGCGGCGCACGTTTGTCGTTGATTTTTTGCTTCGGTTAATTTATGGAAAACAATGATGAATTACCATAATCGCACTTGTGGCGCAAAAGAAAACTTCCTGGAAAAATAGCTTATTAGATTTCCTTTATTGAAATCGTTGTTTTGGCCAATATAGATACAGAAGATATAGGTATCCAACTAGTAATTCAAATATGATAAATATCCTTGTTGTTCTAACTCCAAAGTTAATTTTGGTCATTTTTTTTTAAGGAAGGACGGTTGGCGTGAATTCGGGTTGAGGAAGTGCGGATGATTTGGAATTCGGCCACTAACGATAATTACTTGAGATTTCATTTTTGATAATGAATGGGACATACACTAGACATCCATGGACCAGCAGGACCACTTCTTCGTTCCGAAAAAGTGACCGCACGGATGGGATTCGAACCCACAACCACGAGGCCCAGAAGCAGGAATGCTACCCACTAGGCCACCGCGGCTCCCTTGGTCATTTTGGCTCTTAACGAAATATAATTTGTAGCAAGTAAAGGGTGTCTTAAATTTCGAATTGCGCGCCAATTCCGTGTGTCAATTGTTGAGTCAGCCATACTTAGTATTTGTTTAGTTAAAACATTGACATTTACAAAAATGGTACGTTATAGCTCGGAAGAACGTTTGTTAATAGTGATAGCTCATTACAAACATGGAGAAAATTTTACTGTGACCATGTGGAAGTTACGAGGCCTGCTATTGAAAAATTTGATCAAGAAATTTGAGCTGAAGTTTTCATTAAAAGATGAAAGAAACATCATCCGTAATCGGCCACAAAGATCGGCAGAAAACATCGCAACTGTGAGTGTCAGTGTGGCAGAACGACCAAACACCTCCATCCGATATCATTTCCAGGAATTAAACGTCAATCGCAGCACTCTTTATCGAATTTTGATAAAAGATTTACCCCTTCATGCTCACAAGATCCAGCTGACTCAGCAGATGCAGCTTAGCAACCACAGACAGCGCAGAAACTTTACCAACTGGATCTTGGAACAACTGCAAACTGACGATGAATTTCACAACAAAATAATCTTTAGTGACGAGGCTCATTTCCATCTCAAAGGCTTCGTTAACAAGCAGAATTATCGGATCTGGGGAGATGAAAATCCACATGTCTTTCAAGAACTTCCATTATATCCTCAAAAAGTGACAGTTTAGAGTTCCATATATACTGAAAATTAATTTGACACAGAAGATTTAACAGTTTATAGAATTTTGAAACTAATTCCATTATTTTTGAAAGCAAGAAATGTTAGTTTTTTTTCTGTGGCTCTTTCATTATTTTCAAAAAAGTATTTTTTTGAAAATAATGAAAGAGCCACAAAAAAAACTCACATTTCTTGCTTTGAAAAATAATGGAATTAGTTTCAAAATTCTATAAACTCTTAAATCTTCCGTGTCAAATTAATTTTCAGTATATATTTTGGCGATTGGCAACGTCTAGACTTTTACGCAAAACGCGTGAAGCCGAGCGTGGAACGTGCGAAAACTGTGGTAATTAAAAGTGAAAGTTGCGAATTGAGCAGCGTTTTTTTTTTGTTTTTTCTTTAAAGTAAATAATTGTAAATTATGATTGTTTGCATTAGAGTAGAACCTTGGCACGCGTTTCCGAAATCACAGGGCCTTGTAATTATCCTTTAACGCGAAAATATCAACAACCGATTGTTAATCCAAGATGTTGACATAATTTGAGTGAGGTGTGTACAGTTTTCTTGTAACGACAGATATTGTTTGACATTGAAAACGAGCCGGTGTTGACTTGGTCTTGTCAGGAAATTTTGACACGTCTTATTTGAAGATCGACAATATACTGAGTGTAATTTATTGAGACTTTTTTACTTTCTCCGTTACGAAGTACGAGAAAGTATTGTGATCGTGATTTTTTTTTCAAATTTTTTTTTTACGGAAATATCCGTTTTGGGGTCCCTAGAAGCCATTTCAACAATTTCTGGAAAAAAATGGTGATGTGGCCATCATGTTACTTTCTCCGACTTGATGGTATCATTATATATACGCTTCCATGGTTTATTTTCAATTTAAATCATATTTTAAGTGTGCATCGAACGTTTCGTAGACTCGGATAAAACTGACGTTTAAAACGTCAAAATTATGGAAGATGGAAAAATTATACTTCAAATTCAAAAACTTAGTTTACTCCAAAACTAAAGGGATTTAGAAAAAAACTTATTCTTTATAAGTTGTTCATTTTAGCATTCTCTACAAGTATTATTCACATAAATTTGCTGTAACTATTATCGTTTCAAAATTATGAACCAGAAATGAAAAAAAAATTAATAAATTTTTTTCTCGAATAACAATGATTTTATAAAAAATATTTTCAAACAAAAGATGTTCATTAATTTGTTGTCTTCAATATTTGTTTAAAGGTTTTTGAGATATTTTTCATATTTAAGAAGATATTGGCAAAAAACAAAAAACGGTTAAGGTAAACACCCACTTCCGGTGTACGAAATTTTACCAAAAGCTTTTCAGTTCTTCGGATTATCAAATAAGACTTATGTTGAAAGTTTAATATTAATTGCTTTATTCGTTTTTGAGATACAGCGCACACAGCCAGAAATTGTTGAAATGGCATCTAGGGACCCCAAAACGGATATTTCCGTAAAACAAATTTTTGAAAAAAAAATCACGATCACAATACTTTTTCGTACTTCGTAACGGAGAAAGTAAAAAAATTGTGTCTGTGTGTGTGTGTCTGTCTGTGCGCGCTGTATCTCAAAAACTAATAGAGAAATTTATATGAAACTTTGAACAACCGTCCTATTTGATAATCCGAAGAACTGGAAAGCTTTTGGTAAAATTTCGTACACCGGAAGTGGGCGTTTACCTTAACTGTTTTTTGTTTTTTGCCAATATTTTCTTAAATATAAAAAATATCACAAACACATTTAAACAAACTATGTAGACAACAAAGAAATGGGCATCTTTTGCTTGAAAACATTTTTCATAAAATCATTTTTATTCGAGAAAAGAAATTTTTTTTATTTTTTTATTTTTGGTTTATAATTATAAAACGATAATAGTTACAGCAAATGTATGTTAATAATAATTGTAGAGAATGCTAAAATGATCAACTTATAAAGAATAAGTTTTTTTTCGAAATCTCTTTAGTTTTTGAGTAAACTGAGTTTTTGAATTTGAAGTATAATTTTTCCATCTTTCATAGTTTTGACGTTTTAAACGTCAGTTTCATCCGAGATTACACAACGCTCGATGTACATTTAAAATATGATTTTAATTGAATATAAATCATGAAAATGTAAATATAAATGGCTATGATACCATCAAGTCGGATAAAGTAACATGATGGCCACATCACCATTTTTATGAAGTTGTGCTGGTAGAAATAAATGCGTCGTGTTCAAGAGTAGAAACCATTTTGAGATGAAATTTTGTGCACACTTATTACGTAATTGATTAATTATTAATTATCAAAGTAACGATTAATATATCATCTTTATTTTTATATTTACACCAATAAATAAAAAATAAGTGTTACCAAATATTTTTCAAAAATCATTGTCCACTCAAAAAATCTCAATTAATCATAGCCGCGTGGTATAAGATACGCAGAAATAAAGAAAAAGCAACCCTGACAGAACCCAACTAGGGATCCTAATAGTTCCAAACTTCGAAACTTCGAAGAATCCGAAGAGAACTTTCGAAGATTCGAAGTTGCGAAGTTTTCGAATTTTTTGATGAAACAAAATAAGTGCTTTATTTAAAGCCCCCAATACAAGGAATTCTGTGTTTCATCAAGAACATAGCAGTGACTATTATTACTGGTTATACCGTTTTACATCGTTAGTAATGATTGATTATTTAAATTTAAACTGAATATCCTGTCGATAAATTATCTAAGCATTGAAAATCAGAATATCAAACAAAATTTCCGCAGAATCTGTTCAATGATGGGATTAATTAAATACACACTCTGACTCGCTTTGAAAAATAATCCACGTACGCTCATTACACACATATAAAAAAGAAATGTGAAGGCCGAACAAAACACAAACGTTCGTTCGCGTTAATTCGAATTGATCCACACACACACACACACACACATACGCGCGCGCACAGACCATACCTTTTTCCATTTTCCTCCGATACCAGAACCGACGATTTGTACCACTTTCTAGCGCATTCACAAATCCCACACATGGAACACAACGCGGCACGGAACTTAAATTTTCCGATCGCGAACAAGACATCCACGAAATTTGGACGGTAGATAAGGACTGCTCACAACATCTGAAGCTTAAATTGTTCTAATAATGATAAAAGAAAAAATTAACCAAGCCATTACAGCGCCTGTATACTGTGATACAACAATTGCTTCCTTTTTATAATTTCAAGGCTGCCATTTATCTTTTAAGGTTTGTGAGGAGATTCCCGCAACAGACATTTGAATTTGGTTAACAATGCTATCTCGAAACGTGTTTTGGTGATAAGGCGACGCGTGAATGTCGACTTGCTAATTAGGAGAGTTGATTAGAAATGTGTTTTTTTTTTTGGGAGATACAGACGGAACAAAACAAAATAATGCAACTAAAATGGGCGTAAAAAATGTCGAAAGCAAAAGTCGATTATTTTGAAATTATTTTTAAACTATTTATGTATAAAAATGTGCATTAAAAATAGTCGACTAAGCGGATAAGAAGGTAGGTAAACCTTTGCAAGTGGATAAAAAGGTGGGTATAAGTTTGCAAGCGGATAAACTATTTACCATAAGCATGAAAACAAATTATTTATAGTTGCTTTATTCGTTAAATTATCTAAACAAATATACTGAAGGAAAAAATGAAATTCGTGAAATTTCGATCATTTTCAAACCGCCATAACTCGATGTATTTTCAATCGATTTTGATGAATCTTTGAGGGCAAAAAACTTTAAAGTGTCTTCTTTAAAGTCATGCATGCGAAATTAAGCGTAACCCCTTCCGCCCCCTCTAGCGCCCCTGTGAAAAAAAAAGTTTTTTCTGGAAATCATGTCCAACTTTGATGATGTCTACGGACTTGGAAAAAATTTGTCGACTCGATCCACCATAAAGGTATTAAAATGTGATCAATTCCCTATGCAGGACTCAAAGAACGAAATTCCTATGACAATTTGACATCAAGTTATGGGTGTTTGAAAAAAAAGTGCATTTTCAGGTTTATCGCACATAACTCAGATACTTTTCAGCCAAATTTGATCATTCTTTCGGGAAAAAATCCCATTTTGGTTTTACTTTAACCTCTTCACGCCCAGGTTCGCAACAAGCGAAAAATGAAAACAAAAACATTGTACAAAAAAAATTACTTCTTTAGCGCTGTCTATGGAATATTTTTTAATATTTTTTTGCATAAATGGGAAAGTTTGTGACAGTGAAATCATATTTCGTAGAAAAAGTTAACAACAACAAAGAAGTAATTTTTAATCAAACCTGGAATTAAATCAAAGCAGCATGGGCGCGAAGTGGTTAAGGGAGTAAACTCAGATTGAAATGATCCCTTTTCGAACCCTTCAACCCCCGAACAAAAAAAAAAACACGTTTTTGGGCAAAATAACGTCCAACTTTGGCAACGTATGCCAATGAGTTGAGTTGGAAAAAATGTGTCGACTCGATCCACCAAAAGGGCATTGAAATTTTAACACATTTTTAATGCCATTATGGTGGATCGAGTCGACAAAAAATTTTCAACTCCGTAGACATCGTCAAAGTTGGACATGGTTTCCAGAAAAAAAAACTTTTTTTTCGCAGGGGCGCTAGAGGGGGCGGAAGGGGTTATGCTTAATTTCGCATGCATGAATTTAAAGAAGACACTTTAAAGTTTTTCTTCCTCAAAGATTCTTCAAAATCGATTGAAAATACGCCGAGTTATGGCGGTTTGAAAATGGTCAAAATTTTACGAATATCAAGTTTCATTTTTTCCTTTGGTATATTTACATAAATTTTGACAGCACTGGAATGATATGGTTGATTTAGCAATGATTCCACTCGCAATAAATTTGATCAATCCTAAATATGTCCAAAGTTCGCCATCAAGTAGAAGATTCTTATAAATTTTTTGTTTGTTTTTTGGCATAGGTTTGACTAACGATGAAAATAAACAATTAACATACCGTTATTTCTTCACGATCCAAATAATTATTCCAAATGTTTGTGAACATACGAAAAAAAAAACAACAATAGTATACATAGTCGTTCTATTAGTGGTAATATCACTCAAGGATTACCGTGAATTTGTTGGGTCTATTGCGAACTTTTTTTCGTTCACCTTCACCTTCGAATTCGTACATACATATCAACATCATTAATTGAAGTCGTCTAATATCTTAGCGTGACGTTTGAATGGATTCTGCGAGTTGAGACGCTCATCAACGTTTATAAAAAAAAGTAAGAAGAGATTTTCAGAGTTTGAACAAGTTTCGGTCATTAATTACCAAGATAGAAAATATTTGATTTATGGTGTTAGTGAATCGAGTTATTTTTTAAATACGTTTTACGTGTATGCGTACAAAAAACTTGGTTATTAAAATATGGTACTGAACTAATTCGAAAAATATAAAATATTAGTAAATTTATAAACGCTTACTCGACGTGTGTGAAGTTGGCACCTCAATAAAGAGTTCTTCATTCATTTGAATGCATCTGGAAGTTGTATCACCTTTAAAAAAATAGTCTGGAATTTTTGGAAAAATGTAATGCCAAACAAACTTGACCGGTGGACACCGCACCTTACCATTGTAATAGTCTAAAAGAGAATTTGATTCTAAGTGAAAATACGTTACTAAATACAGTGTGAGCCATTTGATTCAACTTTATAAGTTAAGATTTTCTACCACGTTTTTCTTATCACCCTGTATACATTTCTATACTAAATCATGGTTGGTGCTGTAGTTCAAACCTTCAACCAAACAATAGAATTAATTGTAATGGTTCAACGTCAACCACTGGGGCAAATATAAAATTTCACCCAGACCATGCATTTCAACAAATCTTTAAATATTTCGAAAACGGTAAACGATAGGTATAGGGAATATTGAAGTAACTCACCTTCATTTGTTCCCCAGAATTCAAAAATGACAAAAAATATAGGGTGTTTCATTTAAAAAAACATAACTTTGATGTGTATCTTTTTTATGGGACACCCTGTATATCTGGTAATAATTTTAAATTGTGCATACAACTATCCTACATCTATCCATTTGAAAAGAATAACACGAAGTTGCATGGTTTTCCTTAAAATGACCGAGTCGTATGCAGTGCCTGTATAATAATTGTAGTTAAAACATAGGGAATTTTTCAATTTACTTTAATTTACTATTTTCTTAAGAATATTTGTTTTAATAAGTTATATTTCTTTAACTGTCTTTGTAGGACCCATATTGTAGATTACGAGATGAATCGTGTATTAATTTTATTGTTTGGTACATTTCAAGGGATTTATATATTTGGGTCGAATATTTTTTTTTAATTTAAAGCTTATTTTAAATTGTTTCAAATATACAAATGAGTCATGTCTATTGTTTACGTACTAACAGCCACAAATAGATAGAATTTAAATCTTGCGAACACCGAAGATAATTTGTTATTTTGCGTAAATAATTGCAAGGTCAATATGTCACGTATTGTTTTTAACACTGAAACATTTTCAAAAATTGTTTTTCCACGCACTTTGAGCGAAAAAATTGCTGCTTTGTTGTAAGCAAAATGGTTATATTTCCCCAAGAACTACCGAACGTTATTTTTTTTTTTGGCAATATGCGAAGTAAAAGTGTGTACTTTTAAATTCATACTGAAGTAACTACTCTAAAAATAAATTTAAAAAAAAATCAAACGAACATTTCTTATACAGGGAGTAAAATTGGTTCATGCACCATAGGGAAACCAATGTTCAATTATTGGCTCCCCAAATTATTTTAGAGGAAAAGTGTAAATACATTTTTCGCATCTTATTCAATAATATAAACGTTCTTAAATCGTTTTTGATTGAGAAAGTTGTCCATTATTCGTCCGAATCATTTTCTCCACAGGTGTCGTCCAATCAAATGCTAGCTTTTTCATTGCCCAACAGGTTTCAGCCAATGGCATGACGACAATTTTACTTTCTCAACAGTTAAGTTGTTACTATGGTTACGATTTGTTTTTTGTCAGCAAACTGCCGCAATTTCCAAATAGAAAAATTACTTGTTATAATTTAATACAAACAGAAAAATCTGTAAGTAATTGTTTAATATGATGCGAAAAAGTATAGTATTCAACTATTCTTGTAGAGAAAAAAATATTTTATTCAACCATATTATTATTTATTTTCTTTTTACTTTCCATTCAAAGGGGAAATCGAAGAAGATTTATTTTAGCAAAAATATATGGTGCCTTGGAATTGTTGAAACTAAAATCCGTTGAAAGTTCCGACATTTACGGACCATTCTGTTAACAGTAGTGTGGTTTCTGCACGTGCGCAATTAGCAGAATTTTACCATTAGGATCTTTTGATTCAACAAATCCATAATATTAACTCAGAATTACTTAAAATACGAATAAATTTGTGACTAAAACATTAACGTGACGGCTAACAGCCCATTCACACGGCACCGAATCAGTCGTTTTACCGATTCGGTTATTTTGCCGTCTTCTATAGTGGCGCATATATTTTAATGTGCGTGTTCACACGATACTCCCGTCGACCGTATACGGTATTGAAATATATGCGCCACTATAGAAGACGGCAAAATAACCGAATCGATAAAACGACCGATTCGGTGCCGTGTGAACGGGCCGTAACATTCAAAAGTTTATTGTTTCAGCAATTCCAAGGCACCACCTATTTATGCTAAAATAGTAGTTTTCAATTTCCTCGATTTCCCCTTTGTATGAAAAGTTAAAAAAAAGTAAGGAGGGGGTTATGTAGAGTATTTTTTTCTCTACAAGAAACATATTTACACTTTTTCTCTTAAATTATTTGGGGCGCCAATATTTGGACATTAACATGGAAAATCCCTACCAATTCTACACCCTGTATGATTTTCTTTTGAATATATTGGGTGTTCATTTAATTATGGAAATTGGTAACCTTTGCTTTTTCATTCATTTTAAGATTTGTTTTTTCCAAAATAACAAAATTTAAAAAAAATAACAAAATTAAAAACGAATGTCTAAAATTTGAACCTTATTATAGCAGCATATTTGACAATTCTTTTGTTCTACTCAGAATCTTTGTTAGAAGTAAATAGATGTAAAAGTCAAAATAATAACGCAACAGGCTAGATTTTTATAATGCTTCAATTCTGGCTAAAATTTTACCAATATTTCAGGCACAATTTTAAAAATTTACAACCTTAATGTTAGTCAAAATTTCTCCAAGAGGTAAACTGTTCTGATTAATAAATAGATGCAAAAGTGTTTGTAAGTGTATTCGCAATGGATTTATTGCTTAATTGTCCCCGAAATTTTGAAAATTCATAACTTTTGTCTAAGAATAAGTAAATGTTTTATTTATTAGAATTTGCAAAACACGAAACTTCTTTGCTCAATAAAAAAATCCAAAATAACTTTTTACTGTGTTCGTTACGAAGTACGGAAAAGTATTTTTTACGGAAATATCCGTTTTGAGGTTCTTGGAGGCGATTTCAAAGATTTCTGGAAATGTTTACTTTGTCCATATACGAGTATTGTGATCGTGAATATTTTTTCAAATTTTTATTTTTACTGAAATATCCGTTTTGGGGTCCCTAGATGCCATTTCAACAATTTCTGGAAAACCAAAATTTATGTGTGTGCGCGCTGTATCGCAAAAACTAATGGAGCAATTGATGTGAAACTTTAAACCAATTCGAAGAACGGAAAAGTTTTTAGTAAAATTGCGTACATCGTAACTGATTTTTATTTTTCTTCAATATTTTTTTTAATACGAACAATATCACAGAAACATTTAAACAAATATTGAAGACAACCAAGAAATGAATATCTTTTTTTTTATATTTTTCATAAAATTATTGCTATTCGAGAAAAAATATGTATTTTTTAAATTTTTGGTTTATAATTACGAAACGATAATAGTTACAGCAAATTTATGTGAATAATAATTGTAGAGAATGCCAAAATGAACAACTTATTAAGAATAAGTTTTTTTCGAAAAAAAATTGGAGGGTGGAACCCACAGCCCCTTAATCCACATCAATTTAAACTACAAAATCGTAATTTGTATATTTCAATTTCTCCAATTCATTTCTGAAGAAGTTTCTTCAACCTGACATGGTTTGTAGGTTAAAATAAAGTTGATATGGTGGGTGGTGGGTGGTCCCTATCCTACAATCCAACCTGTTGCCCACGCTCCGATATTTCAACCAATAAATAACTGAATTACAATAACATAAAGTTTTAAATGTTTATCTTACTCTTGTGTTATTAATTAATTTCGGCATGTAAACTATTTATTATCCGTAAATTGGAGGGTGGGACAAGACACACCCACCCACCCCTCGTTCCACTTAAATTTAAACTACAAAATCGCGTTTTGTAATCTTTCAACTTTTCCAATTATTTGCCGAAGAAGTTCCTTTAACCAAACAAGATTTGTAGGTTAAAATAAAGTTGATGCGGCGGGTGGTGGGTGGGCCCTATCCTACAATCCAATCTGTTCCCCACGCTCCGATATTTCCACCAATAAACAAGTGAATTACAAGAACATAGAGTTTTAAATATTTTTCTTACTCTTGTGTTATTAATTAATTTCGGCATGTAAATTCTTCTTTATTATCCGTAAATTGGAGGGTGGGATAATTTTTTCAATTTATTCACCATTTTTTTTTAATTCCAGCTAAAATTTTAACCTTGCTACAAGGAAATTTTGAAAATTTATAACTTTATCGTATTAGAAATTTCTTGAAAAACTAAACTGTTTTAGTCATTAAATAGATGCAAAAATATTTGCAAAACAAAAACCCGCAGTTTCAATTACTTATATTTTTTTGTTAATTTATATAACTTTACTGCTGAGAAAATTTTGGAAATTCATTAGTTTTGTCTTAATCAAAATATTTTAACAACAAACTGTTTCAGTTTATATAGAGACCCAAAATTAATTGTTAGTACAATAACGCATTTTTTACAAATTATTAATATTAGCTAAAATGTTACCTTGTGGAGGGACAATTTTGGAAATTCATGATTTTTGTCTTTTTTCAAGGTAGTAAACTGTTCTGGTTATTAAACAGATGCAATTAGCATCTGAAAAATAATGGACCAACCATTTTAATTTTTTCTAATTTCATGATTTTTCAGCTTGGTGAAAAAAAAGTTTTGTTTTCGTTGAAACTTTTTGGAGAACTAAACTCTTTTAGTTTGTAAATAGGTAAAGCAATAGCGCAACGGTTTCAATTTTTTTTACAATGTCATAATTCTGGCTAAAATGTTAAACTTGGCGCAGGGACAACTTTGAAAATTCATAACTTTTACCGTGTTTATTTCCGTTCGAAAAATTCAACAGCTTTAGCTGTTAAATAGATGCAAAAGTCTCTATGTGCATTTGTAAAGCAATAACGCAACGGTTTTAATAGTTTTTACAACTTCTTAATTCTAACTAAACTGTTAACCTTACCCCAGAGATAACTTTGAATATTCTAAACTTTTGTGGTAACTTTTATGAAAATTATACTGTTTCTGTTAATAAATAGATACCAAAGTC
This sequence comes from Ocypus olens, assembly GCA_910593695.2. Taxonomy (NCBI): domain Eukaryota; kingdom Metazoa; phylum Arthropoda; class Insecta; order Coleoptera; family Staphylinidae; genus Ocypus; species Ocypus olens. The sequence goes on along the minus strand of OU343050.1, from coordinate 49,657,190 downwards.
TTTGTTACCATTTGTAAACCAATAGCGCAATGGTTTTAATTTTTTACAATTTCCCAATTCTAGTTAAAATGTTATTCTCACTACAGATACAATTTTGAAAATTAATAACAAACATTTTTTGAAAAACTCAACTGTTTTTGTTAGCGTATAGATCTTTAGATATTAATTCTACATTTTTAATTTATTAGCAGAATTAAACTGCCTAAAATTTTAACAACACTGTTGGGACAATTTTGAAAAATAGCTAACTATTTTATTCACAATTTCTCCTAGAAATAAACTTTACTTTATAGAGTTTACAAAATAATAATGCAAAGGGTTCGGTTTCTTTTTACATTTTTTTTTTATAATTCAGACTAGGATTTTACTGCAGGGACAAATTTGAAAATTCATATTTATTATTTTGGTAAAAACATTTTTAGAGAACTAATCTGATTTGGTTAGTGAAAAAAATCAAAATATATCTGTTAGCATTTTAAAACAACAGCGCAACTCTTTCTATGTTTTAATTTATTTGCATTCCAGCTAAATTCTAATTTTTCTAGAAAGAATTAGTTTCAAAAATTCATAACTTTATTCGTAATTTTATAGGAAAGAAAACTGTTTTGACTGATCAATAGATGCAAAAGTATCAGTCATCACTCACAATTTCCAAAACAATAATGCAACGTTTTCATTTTTTTAAATATTTTTTTCATTCCTGTCAAAGTTTGAAGCTTACAGTAGGGACGATTTTGAAAAGTCATAACTTTTGTCTGAGTCAATACTTTGTAAAGAACCAAACTGTTTTGGTTAGCAAATAGATACAGAAGTTTTTGTTAGCATTTCCAAAACAATAAAGCAATGGTTTCAATTTTTTACTTTTTTTGTTTTTAATTCGGGATCAAGTTTTAACCAAACTGCTGAGTCAATTTTGTAAATTAAAAGAGAAATTTTAACTGTGTTAATAAGTCTGTAGATGCAAAAGTATTTATTAGCATTTACATTTTTTTAATATTTTTTTAATTCCCACTAAAAGTTTAAACTTTTAAAAATACATTTTACTTTTATCTTAATCGGTATTTCTGCAAGAAATGAGCTGTTTTTATTGGAAAATAGACACAAATGGAATTTATTTGCATTTTCATTACAATAATGTACCGGTTTTAATTTTTTTGGATATTTTTATTCTGTCTTGAATTTTAACCTTGCTGCAGGGACGACGTAAAGTTAAATCTGTGTTAATTGCTTGTAACTTGAAAATTATGCATTTTATAAAAAAAAAATATTTCTACAAAAAATTCTTAGAATGTAACGGTAATTTTGACTAACCCTGTATAATTATACTTAAAAAATTATAATTGTATTCTGATCAAAATGTTGCTTAACACGTTGGGGTCACCGATGACCCAAGAAGCCAAGATTACTAGAAACGCATAAATTGAATGCTTTTAAATTTGACAAAATAATCGTCATGAATAAAGTTTAAATTTTTTAAACACTCGAAAATGTTATTAGTTTTTGAGATATATCACATACACACGGAAATAGTCAGAATTTTCTTGGGAGACATAAAACTGGAAAAAAAATCAGAAAAACCATACTTTCTCGTATTTCATACGCAACCTGTAATAATATAACGCAACATGATGAGTTTACAAAACGGATAGCCGCTCTGAGTACAAAGTGTTTGGTTTTTTTTTTTATCAAGCAATTAGATTTTGTAAACGTGCGCCTCTGGCCACTGTACGTATCTGGTTCAGAAAATGTTAGGAATTATAAATAAGATTGCACTTATCTAAATGGATCATCGCCAAGAAAGTACTGTAATGCTGTCATTAAATATTTTAGAAGGTTTTCGACGTGAATCAAAATTGGAATGCAAAGATCCGAATTTCATTATAAAGACAAACTGGCTAGAATTCGGGTTGGAGGAGAGTGGCCTCTATATTACTAAGAGAACACAATGGTCATGCATTGTTTGCTCATATTGAACTATCTTTGATTTGTAAATTGATGGATAGGCATTGTTTAATATTTATTGTTTTATATGTTGCTAACTTGTATTTTTTTATTAAAGTTGTGGTGTTTACCTGAAAAAGCAACAAAAAATTCATTCTTTTAATTCACTGAAAAAGTTTGCCAATTTTTGTTGTTTTATATGTTGCTAGCTTCTAATGCTTTTATTTTTGTGGCATTTCCCCGAAAAAGCAACAAAAAATTAATTCTTTCATTTCACTGAAAAAGTTTGCCAATTTTTCGTTCAGAATTAAATTATTAGTTGTTAACTAATTTTGCTATTTACAATATTCTGAAAAAAATATTCTTTGTTTCAATGTGTATTTATATAAATTAAATAAATAATGCATTCGATTATTTTTCAAAAGGATAATCTAATTAGTATGAAAATTGTATAAAAAGTACAAGTTATATAATAAAAATGTGTTAATGATTTCCTATTTTCTTGTGTACATAAATTATGTTATTATCCCGTTGACATTTGTACTAACTTAATTAATCAACTCCTGCATTATAAGAATAAAATCGATACATATTAATAGCTCTTTTGTGATACAATTACGTGATTGCCACAGCATTGATCTCGTAAATATGCTATTCGATCGTAAACAGACACGAGCATGTTTAATGGAGCATATTATATTAATATATTCATGAGATTATGCATTTTGGATATTTTTATTAATTATCATTAAAATGAACATACTATTTATAGATGATTTAAATAAGAATTTGGTGATGGCCTTTTTAATTTCGAGAACGGATACAAATTTATAACTCGTTGCTATCCACTTCTTCGACTTAAAATTTATCAAACAACAAGTAAATTAAATTGAAAATAAATCACGAAACTATAAATATAAATAACTATTGTACCATCAAATCGAAAAAAGTGCACTGATGTCCATGGTAAATTCGAACAAACACTCCAAACGGTAAAATTTTCGTTAATAAAAGCTACAGTCGAGCGTGGGGCTCGAACCCATGACGCTACGTCACAAAAGCAGGTGCCAAACCGATGTGCCACCAGGCCCCCCTAGTGGTTTCGTAGAGAAGGTTTTATCGCATCAGCTTTATTTTTTGTTGGTCATTAATTTTATTAGTTTTTTCTTTTGCACACTTTGTATATCCCAGTATTGGTCGACGGTCTACGGTCTTCCGTAAATAAATATTCTTATTATTATTATTATTATCATCACATGAGTAAAAGACATGAGCGTCAAAAAAAAATACATGAGCATCAAGTCGATGCTTGGTTGATATTTTCCTAAATATAACCTTACTTACTCTATCGCTGTTCGAGGAGATCTCTAAGTGAGTAATTAGTTTGAACCAATTAAAATAATATTATGTGCATTGTGCAATTATAATGCTGCATTTATTATTTCGTGTCGATGATACACTCGAGTAATATTATATGCATTTATTGTGAATCACTGGTAATTCCCCACAAGATTGCCGAATGCGGATCCTCGTCATTTAAGAGATCCATTTTAGAAAGTTAATGACAATAATTGACAGGCAGGATCATGAGGTGGAAAGTTGAATCGTCGGCAATTTCGGCAGAAATTGAGCAATTGTGCAATTTAAAGAAATATTTATTTTCAAATATTTTGCCGTGCAATGGTGACCTTGAAAATGTTTTTTTTTGCTGAGCCTATTTTCTGTTGATTTTTAAAATCTGCCGTTTTCTAGAATACAACTACATACCGAAAATTTCGACAAAATTGTATTAAAAAAATAATTTATTTGTTATGTAGGAAGCTTTTATTTCATTATACCTGTTTTTATATGATCAATAAAACACTTTTTGAATTTGTTTTTGTTGTGCAAGTATTTTATTGATCATAAATTTAATTTACTTTAATAAACTTACAATTGGCGGGTACTTTTTTTAACGAAGAACGATCATGCAGGTCCGTGTTTCTCTTACTATTAATTTCTCTAGAAATTGAAGAAATTAATAGTAAAAAGATGTACAATGGCTTGGCGAACGAAAAAGCATGGAATTTCATTTTAAAATCAATACCTCCTGCTATAGACTAGACTTTGTCGACAGACCAATTGCAAGTGATAGATATCATTTGTTGGCAACTACTGGTGGAGGAGTTGGTAAGAAATAGGGCACTTCCTTTCCTGAAAACGAGAAATCGTTTCTAAAGAAAGATGAGGCAAAGTCATTGCCAAGGGCATGAAGATGCAGAAATAAATAGAAAACTACTGCACTAAAGGCTCTCTAGAGCATTCCCAGGACATTGTCCGTCAAACCTTATCATGTTGGAAAAACAAAACAAAATGTCCCCTAGTCCCGGACAGGTCGTAAAAGATCAGGGGGCCAAGAATCTCCTGGTTCCAACAAAAATAGTGACACGGAATATGAAGATACTATATTTTCTTTTCGGCGTTATGCCTGGCCTTGGTGCAATGACCATTAGCCATCATCAATTTTTGTATATGTATTTTAAGTTATAAATTAAATGAATAAATGAACAAATGAATAATGAAAGACGTATACAACAACCATGGACCTGACCGAATACTTCTCGATCCCCGAAAAATCTTTCGGCCGGGCTGGGATTGTGCAACTGGGCACAAGCGCTCGAAGATACTATGAAGATACTATATGCTGCAGGTAACATTCATAACTTACAAGTGTTACACGCCGATTTTGATAGGTCTTGAATATGTTATAGTTTAGGTCAAAATAAGACACGTATTTTTTTATAGCGACTAAACATCAGTATACTCGGAGTTGGCGAATAATACCATACAGATGAGTAATTCATGAGTAGGCCGACTGAAAGAGTTTTTTCTGAGAAGTGAGTCGTGGAGTCGAGTGACTCCTGTGGAAATTCGCAGCTCTATTTGAGTCACGAAATTTTTTTTCGGCAGCAGAGAGGACCTTGTTTTGCTCTCCGTTTTGTTTTCGGGGTAAATTGGAACATTTGGGAAGTGAGGAGGACCTTATTTTTGCTAATCAACATTTTTTGGGAAAAAATTATTTTTGTTTTTGAAAAACTAATAATTTATATTGGAAAAAATTTACTTCTTCTAATATTTTACACCGGACCTATGAACTGACTCCCAGAGTCGTCTATTTTCACAGAGACAGAGCTTGTGAATCAGTTCACAGAAAAGAGTTATTTCGACCATCTCTAATATACACCAATGGACTGGTATTTAAGACAGATGTCTACAAAATACTGCACTTAATCGTGAGATATAAGTTGAACGGAGGACGCCTACGCAGGAAACTGCTTGGTACCATGAAGAAGAAGAAGAAGATCTCGTTTAAGGGGTTTCTCATTTAAGGGGTGAGGCTGCTTCAGAATTTTCAAGAAATATATTTTTTTTGTTTATATTCTGCCTTAAAGCCTTAAGAATCAAATCAAATCAAATCAAATCAAATCAAATTTTTTTTGGCTTCCAAATTTACAAGCACAACTAATAATTTTGTAATACATAACCGTGGCAGTTTTAAGGGTGGGGGGGTGATAATCGAGTAATTTCACGCCCCCCAAGAAACCGGTACATTTTCCAACGCTTTAAAACGTTGGAAAATGATAGGGAGATTTCACGGAACAGGTGTATGAGAGACAGACAAGTTGGTTGGAAACGCCCTTGATACATAACAACAATTCCAGAAAAGGTAAATAAGGTACTATGAGTCACCTAATCATAAATGATTGTGTGCTCAACATTGTAGACCAGAACCCACTTTTACAATAACAATAGTATATTATTATACAAGTTTAATAAGAGGGTATATTGTGGCACGAGTGGGATTGGAGCACGACTCGCGCAGCGAGGAGTGCTCCAATGTAACGAGTGCCCCACAATGCCTCTTATTAAACAAGTATAATATACTATTTTTTCTACTTTGGTTTTAGTTAAGGAATTATTTCTAAAATAAAATATACACTTAAACCTAGTGAGTTTTATCTTTTAACATTTGGCAGCACTAAAAACATTTGATCCTTTCGAACGAATTTAATATTTGACATACGTATTTCTACGGCGATTTCAATAGTTAATTTTAAAACATATTAAATCAAGAATATTACTTACACACCTCCAAAAATAAGAAAGGTTGTCAAGGGTGCGATAAATAAACTATTTCCACGTAAGTTGTAACCAATTTAAGCTTAAAAAATAATGCACCGCCTAAATGATAATCGAAATTTAAGGTTAAGTTTACATTTGTTTCTTGTTCCTCGTGTCAGGCATCGATCGACGCTAGTTAAAATCCACACCGAATTAACACACCGACTCAAGCGGCTCTTTTTCGCCGCGAATGAAACATGCATTATACTCTCGCTGTTTTTTCCGTGATATTCGTTTTGCAAGCAAAGTGATAATACTATAATAAATTACAAGCTTTCCTCTGTGTATGTTGTGTTGCCTAAACGTCGTCACCGAGAGCCAAGTGAATTCATGCGTCCGGCCATTGTCACAGAGTTCCTACATTTTCCACGCGGATAAAAAGTGAACAATATGACGCCTCCGTTTTCTTTAACCTTAGTGGTACTGGTGGCGAACTCCCCAATATGCATTCGAACATATTCAGTGTGTAACGCATTGGACGGTTCCAATTATCCTATGAATTAACGGCAATTTTACATTTTGATGTCGACATATGTCACGTTTAAGTACTGCCAATCGCAACAACTAAAATGTTACCACAAATAGTTTAATAATGAGCAAAACAGTAAAATAAAAAATTTCATTATTAAACTATTTTTGATATAACAAAAGGTCGATTGTTAAACCAAAGTAGAAAAACATATTTGTGTTATTTTTTTTTTTTTATTAAAATTTAATCTACTATTTAATGCTAATATTAATGATATTACTAATGCTAAAACTTATTTTTATGCTAATGGTCGAAACTAGGCACAGATTTTTTGTCTTTAGTAAGCTTAAATCTATTTCATTTGTTGAATTATATACATAGAATCTTGTGAATTGTGAACTCATCAGAATTTTGCAGAATTTTCGGGAAGCAACAGAATACCAACAAGTAACCATGTAACCAACCTATCAAAAAGAAGAAGAAAAAGCAGAAGAAGAAAAGAAAACCTGCGAAATTTATACTGAAAAAATGAGCAGTGGCTCGTCATGTATTTACTTCCGAAGTCTGAGCCATAAAAAAAATTTCGGCAGCAGAGAGGAATTTTTTTTGCTCTCCATTTTGTGTTCGGGGTAAATTGGAAAATTTGGGAAGTCAGGAGGACCTTTTTTTCTCATAAACATTTTTTGGGGAGGAATTCATTTATTTTTGAAAAAGTGATGATTTTTTTGAGAAAACATTTATTACACAGCGGAGTCATGAAGTCGACTCTAACTCAGAGCTTGTGAAGTATTTCATAGAAAAGAGTAATTTTGCCAATCTCTAGTATACACCAATGAACTGGTATTTAAGGCTTTAGTTCTCTACAAAATGCAGCACTTAATCGCCAGGACAGAGGACGCCTACGCAGTAATCTGCTTGGCATGACGAAGAAGAAGAAGAATTAAAGAATTTCTGAGAAATCAATAATGAAAAGATACGCATTGGCTTGACGTACGAAACTCAGAATTTTATTTTATAATCAATATTCCATAATGCAGACCCAACGGGTGTATAGTCGCCACTTTAACGTGAAAGCCGCCTTCCGCTTCCATAGTTGGACGCTTGGTGCAAGGTTTTCGCAGCATGGTTCAAATAGCTGTATGCCAAAATCCTGAAGACGACGAACGGCCGAAAGTGAAGAAAATATTCAATAAGTACATTGATGTGTTGACGAGAATCCAAAAATATCAACTCGAGACGTTCTCTTCACTTAAACAATACTCGAAGATGATTTCAGCAGATATTACAGAAGGACTCAACCCCTATCTTATATCAGAATATATCCGACAAAATATTTTTTCGCATCCTGTTAAATAATATAAATGTATTCGGCCGATTCATTTTCTCCACAGGTGACGTCCAATAAAATGATAGCAGTTTCATTGCCCAACAGATTTCAGCCAATGAAATGATGGCAGTTTCATTGCCCAACTGTTTAGTTGTTGTTATGGTTGCCATTTGTTTGTATAAACACGTATTCATAAACGTCAAAATTTCTCCAGTGAAGTGCCGCAATTTAAGGGAATTAAAACAACGGGACAATGCGGAGATTTGCAGGCCGCGCCGCCAGATGTTCGAGAAGCCAATCTACTTAACAGATTAGTGTTTTAGGTTACGTTCACTTATATACTCTTTCGCGGGTTATTGAATAATGTTCTAACCGTGCGTTACTTACACAGGCCGTACAGGACAAATTCTAGTGTATGAATGCCAAAACTGTGTTATATCCGTCGCGATTGGAGTGGCGCGTAGAATTTTAAGCAGACTAAAAATTTACAAGGATCTAATCCCGTGCGAGACGGGCGGAAACAAAAAGTGTGCGTTTTTATATTGTGAGATGTTCTTGCATTCACACGTACCTTCCTTCGCCCGGGATTGGAAAGGGCCAGTTTAAGTAGTAGCCTGTGCTCCACCATATTTGTTTTGTTACTACGGTTGCCATTGAAAACATGAATTCATAAACATCCTAATTTTGTCAGCGAAATGCCTCAATTTCCAAATATGAGAAAAATTCTTCGTTATAATTTAATACAAACAGAAAAATCTTTAGGTAATTATTTAATATAATGCGAAAAAGTATAGTGTTAAACTCGTGAGCAAGTTGGCCATTGCCACTCGGGTGAATTGCAACACTTGCCTACGACTTGTGTTGCAAACTTCACCCTCGTGGCAATGGCCAACTTTCTCACTCGTTTAATAATATACTATTATCGCTAGCGGTCAAATGTCGGAAATATTTCGACAAGATTTTATCACCACATGTTTATGATAATAGAAATCTGTAATGAACTAAACTACTCAAACATTTAATAGATTTGCCTATTATCCAGAAGCTTATTATTATTACTATGCTTCCCTCTGAAGAGACCTTAATATCCATTTTTTCAGTAAAACTACTAAATAAACATTTGCATCTCAATGAACGTGAATCATATTTTACTTGTAATACAAATCTGTCTCCTATTTTTTGACATCAATAGTTCCGCAAGGTTCAATAATAGGCCCTCTTCCATTCATTTTTTTTTATTAATGATCTCAAATTTCACCCTGTTATCAACAATAGCTGGACACTATTTACAAGATACATTGTTTAAATGGTGTCTAGTTTATGGACTTGATTTAAATGTTGAAAAGTGCAAATCTTTCGCTAAAAGATCAAATCGTCCCCCATTAACGAATTTCCAATAGAAAGAGTTACACACTTTAAAGATTTTTTTTTATTATAAATTTTCTATATCATATTGAATTTCTTGGTTTCATTTGTCGGAATTCAACGAGTTTTCAAAATACAGTTGTTTTAAAAATAATTCATTATGCCTATGTGCGCCCGAAATTAGATTATATCTCCTTAGTAAGGTTTTCACAAAATCTACATCAATCTCAGCTCCTTGAGAGTTTACAATGCAAATTTCCTTAAATAATCCTTCATTTTCTGCATAAACTGATTATTTAATTGACTAGTCTGACATACTCGATAAAATGAAGCTGATAGAAGCCAACATTTAATATCTCTGCTCATAGAACAAAATATGTACTGAAATTTCCATTAAAAACTATTTGCAGATATCTTTTGTGATGCTTTGAATTCTATTCTTTCTCACCTCGACTTACGGTCATAACTTATTTTGTTGATAATTTTAATCTTACTTTTATATTCATATTTATATTGTATTATAATTTATCTTGCAATTGGTGCATATTTCCTGTTGGGCAATAAAAATCTATTATTATTAAATCATGTCAGTTTTGAATGTTGCTCATGAGGAATTAAAACCTTTCAGATTAGGTAAACATGATTCGACGAGAACTAACAACAATAAGCGCCCACTAAGAGCCACACTTCCTACTGTGTCTTCCGTATCCACAGTATTTCGTAACATACAAAAATTAAATAGCATCGACAAGTTTAAAACTGTTAGGATATCACGTGATCAAACTCCATTTCAATCATCAGTCTATCGAGATGTAAAGGCGGAATTGTTACAACGAACTGCTCAAGGCGAATTGGATATCTATATTAAGCATATTCGCGGTATTCCAACAATTGTGAAGAAGGATTCGGAAAACTAATTGATCCCGGAAGAACTCCCATACCACTTGAATTCTACTACCAAAACACTCGTGGATTACGCTCTAAGACGCATATGTTCTACGCTAACTGCTGCTGCTCTGCATACGACATAATATTTTTAAGTGAAACTTGGCTAAACGACAGTATAACTAGCTCTGAATTATTCCATAATAACTACAGTGTGGTTCGTCGGGATAGAAACTTTGACCTAACACGTCGAACTACTGGAGGTGGCGTTCTAATGGCTTTTTCTGATAAAATAATCTATGAAGTGATCGATACCAATCTTGTACAATCTGTAGCACCACTAATTGATCTTACCTTATGTAAATGTAAATGTGACTCTTATACTTTTTATGCAATGGTAGTTTATGTTCCTCCAGATGTTTCAAATGATTCTTTTGATGCATTCTTGGAAGCCGTTGAAGTGTTAATTTTAAACAAACCTGTTTTAATAATTGGTGATTTTAACGTGCCGACACTCTGCGATGAAATAAACTTTCCCGTATCACGTAAAGTTACTTCTATTAATAATTTTATGAATGTTTTAAAACTTGAGCAGTATAATCATGTTAAAAACACCAATTCCAAAACGTTAGATTTAGTCATGAGTAATCTTAATGGTAATATAGTTTTGGAACACGATAGGCATCCTCTTGTAAAGGAAGATACTCACCACCCAGCACTGTCTGGTACATTAGAAATTAAATCTAAACTCAAAGAAGCTACATTTCAGCATAATAGCAATACAAGATACAACTTCCGGAAGGCCAACTACCTTAAATTATATATTGATTTTATTCATACTGATTGGTCAATTCTGGAATCTTGTGTTGATGTTAATGAAGCTGTTGATCAATTCTACAGTATCCTATATAATGTTCTGGATAACTCAGTACTATTTAAATCAAATTATAAGTCGAGTAACTATCCACCGTGGTTTACTAAGGACATTATTAAAAATGTCCGTCTAAAACTATATTATCATCGCAAATGGAAGTCTACGAAATCCTCTTTTTATCGTAGTGAATTTGTTAGAGTTAGAACCTTAACCAAGAATCAAATTAATGCCGCGTATAAGACTTATATGACAAACATTGAACTGAATCTGGAGAAAAATCCAAGAGATTTGTGGAAATTTGTACACCAAAGGAATGGCACCACCAGAATCCCTGGTCAGTTAAAAAATAATAGTGGGACATTCTCTACTCCTAAAGATATTGTCAACGCCTTCGCTGACACTTTTTCTGGAGTATATCTTACTGAGAGCCCGGAAAATATTAGTTCAACAAATACTAATCGTGAAAGCTTTTGTATGCCTACAATTACTGAACTGGACATTATCCGTAGCATAAACAAACTCAAAACCTCTTTTATATGTGGTGATGATCTAGTGCCTTGTGTTCTAATTAAGGATTGTAAATACATACTAGCAAAGCCTTTAGTAACAATTTTCAACTTAGCTATTTCTACAAATAAATTTCCTGATTACTGGAAACGTGCTGTTATTACTCCAGTTCTTAAAAAAGGGGACTCTTCTCTGCTTAAAAATTACCGGCCAATCGCTATCTTGTCTAATTTTGCAAAAAAATTCGAGCAAGTTATCTACTATTATCTTTATAGCCACGTCCAAAGGTACATTTCTCCACAACAACACGGGTTTATATCTGGTAGGTCGACAATAACTAATTTGGCAACCATTGCGCAATATCTAAGCGTAACTCTTGACAATAGAGGCCAGGCGGATGTTATATTTACTGACTTCTCGCGTGCTTTTGACATCATTGACCACAAAATTTTATTAAACAAACTTAGTAGTTTCGGTCTCACGGAAAATTTCCTTCAACTCATGGCATCTTACTTGGAAGGCAGACTAAACTATGTTCATTTCAATGGTTTCAAATCGCACACATATTTATCAACGTCAGGTGTACCGCAAGGGTCAAATCTGGGGCCATTGTTATTTGTCGTATTCATTAATGATTTAATTACATCAATATCTTGCCCAATATTAGCTTATGCCAATGATCTAAAAATATACAACAATATCAACTCTATGGATGATCAAATTTCACTTCAACAAAACTTGGACTTGATTTCGCAGTGGTGCGAAACAAACAAATTATTTCTAAATATTGACAAGTGTTACGCTGTGTCATATAGTCGTAAGCGTGTAATTGCTGAATATTGCAATCATATCAATGGTTCCGCGATTCTAAGGAGCACAGGTGTTAAAGATCTTGGAGTTATTTTTGATAACCGCCTAAGTTTTATCGATCACATTGATAATATGTGTAATTCTGCAATGAAGACGTTGGGATTTATAATGCGAACTTCTAAATATTTCAGCAATGTGTTATTACTGCGAACCCTATATATATCTTTAGTGCGCAGTAAACTTGAATATGCTTCGATAATATGGTATCCATGTTACACTAGCAATACCTTAAAAGTCGAACGAATCCAAAGACGATTCCTAAAATTTCTATCTTTCAAAGCAGACGGTATCTACCCTGAACGAAATATAGATTATTGCCAATTATTATCTAAGCATGAATTTTCCTCTTTGTCATCGCGCCGTGATGAAAGCAGCGCTTCTTTTATGTTTAAAATAATTCATAACTTTATTGATAGTGCAGAACTTTTAGGTTTAATTAATTTCCAAATTCCTAGATTATCATCTAGAAATTGTAATACATTTGCTATCGTTTCCGCCAATACTAATATATTGGTTAAAGCTCCACTTAGCCATATGTGCCGAAATAGTGATAAGCTATTTCGTGATATATTTATTAATAACCGAAATCCGCCATAATATGTATCATATGTACCGCTCTATTGTTGATTGTTTTCTTTTAATTTAAGAATATGTTAGAATTAGTTACAATTTTACTCTTACTTTAAATACTGTAGTATTATATTTCTTTTTTTTTTGTTGTTATCCCTGTATTGGATTCTTCCGTTGGGTAATAAAATTTATTATTATTATTATTATTATTATTACAGAGGCTTCATTAGGAATTTAAGAAGTCTTTTCAGAATATACTGAGTATATGGATGATGTTGATAGAGCAGATCACAAGTAGCTTAGCTTCTGCAGCTACGCATTTCTGTGGAAATCTGCGAAATGGTGGAGACAAATGATTTTTTTTTCGGTTCTTAAAAATAACTATTGTAAAAAGTTTTATGCTTTATAATTAAGACCGGAAACAAACTTGAGTGTGGTTGATGATGCAGTTTGTTGGGCAAATTCGAAACCTCAATTCTCGCACATGAGTAAGGACATCCACTTTGGATCCAAAATTGGTAGAAAATAACATGTTTTTATTTAAAAAAATAAAATTAGTTATTTAATAGATGGCAAAAAATAACTTTCAACGTGCTGCTTTCGAAAATCAATAGATTTTTTAGTATGCTGTCATAGCGACACAAATATTTTTTCTTTGTAAGGTCACTACAATACAAAAAAAAATAAGTAGAAATAAGAGAAACTTTTACCTAAAACGTCCCTGTATACAATTAATGAGTTATTATTTAAAAAAATATATTTACACCAAATTATTATTTTTTGTAATTTTCCAATTTGTTTTAATAAGTCTTCGGATTACACTTAAACCAATTTTTCCCATTTTATTATTAATGATGTTACGCGTCACACCTGATAATTTGAAAAGTGGAATAATAAACATCCAAAGGAGGCCTGCCTTATGCAAGAGCGCCGGCGAACTGGGTTTAATTAGAAATAATGCAAATAATGAAAGAAAACTTAAAATAATAATAATAACATGCCGAGCGGCAGTCGAGCACGTGTCGCGCAACGTGCTCGAATAAGACATGCGAATTCCGTAGCGAGTGGAAACTGTTGCCGAGCGACGGTCACGGCGACGAACTGATGAAAATTCGCTCATTTTACAACAGGTGCAAAAGCACGTTTAACTAACGATTTTCGAAAAAAAAAAACGAATCTGGCGCACACGCATACGCCAAAAGCAAGGCTAGATTTTTTTTCGCTCGACGCCTTAATTATCAGCCTTCAATCCCATCACTTCGGTCCAAGCTAAAACCTGATGTGATGGACTCGGCTGGCCTTTAACCACGCTCGAATAATTAATGCAAAAAATAGCATCACTTTTTAATTTAAGCGCTTTGGATAAATTATGTTTGCAAGAAAAAGAAACAATAGGATAGTATGATATACGCATTGGAATGTACCTTGTATTGTGTTAGCTTAGAATTTTAATTGTTTTAAGATTATTAAAAAGAAAATACAAGGTTTAATCAAATGATACTGTAAATGACGATGGATTTTTCAAAATTAGACATTATCTAGTTAGCCTAGATAGTATTATTAAATTATAAAAAATGACGAGTAGAATCATCAATAATCAAAAAATCAGTTCTGTTCTCCAAGAGTCTAATATGAATTTGTAAAATTGGACGACTAAAAATTAGAAATGTCGACACACTTTATTCCCTAAAAACATAAAGATATATCTAAAAATGATAATTGAGGTCTTCCAAAATTCAACTACATCATGTATATCCCGATGGCACAGCTTTTAGCTTAATAACAAAAGGGAAAACCCTAAAATAGATTATCACTAGTTTTTTTAGAATTGTCCATCAAAACCGCTGCTTTGCAAAACAACTAGATTTCCTCAATTTTCCCGAAATGATCTTGATGAATAAAACACTTTTTTACTTAGTTAATATCACACTGTTTATTTATAGTGACTGCAGTGATATTAACTAAGTAAAGGTGTTTTATTTAATTAAAAATGTATCACGAAGTAAGTGCCGCCAACCTCAATCAGTTGATCTTGATGAATTTTAACAATTGTTTTTATTGGACATATGTGACTTCAAATCAATCACTAGTTCTTTTTAAGAAGTTTTTCATCAAAATAACTTTAGAAAATTCCAACTTTCCTAAATTTAATTTTACAGGAAACATTCTAGACGTATGTAACTATTAAATAAAAGAAAAATACGACAATAGGAGATCACTGTTTTTTTTCGTAATTGTCCATCAAAAATTTTACTTTACAAAATTCTAACTTTCGAATAGATATTCCGAATTTTAAAATAAAAACCTCAATTATTAAGCTTATAATTTCTAGCACAAATAAATTATTATTATTATTATTATTAAGCTTTAAAAAAAATTCAGGAAATATTGTAGACATATGTAGCTACTGAACAAAAAAATGCTTATTTTCGTATTTTTTACAAAATTTAAAAGTTCATCTAAATATTCGTAATATTCTCAAAATCCTCTTGATCACAACCATAATACATTTTTCAGAAAACATCCTAGAACGTATGTAGCTTCAAAACAAAAAGGAATACAAAAATTGGTCACCACTACTTTTTTCGGAATTTTCCATCAAAATTGCGGATTTACAAAATTCGAATTTTCTACCTTTCGAAGCAAACCATCGATTAATCTTAATAAGTTTTTCGGAAAACAATTCAGACATACGTAGCTATAAAACAAAAGAAAAATATGACAATGGGTGATCATTAGTCTTTTCGTAATTCTTCATCAAAATTTCTAACTAGATATCCGTAATTTTATTAAAATCATCCCCTTGATTAATCCTAATGCAGTTCTCAGACGTATGTAGCTATAAAACAAAAGAATAATTAAAAAATGATCATCACTACTTTTTTTGAAATTTTCCATCAAAATTGCGGACTCACAATGTTCGAACTTTCAACTAGATGTTCAGAATTTTTCAACAAAACCATCGATTAATCGTAGTAAGTCTTTTAAGAAGCTTTCTAGACATATGAAGCAATAAAACAAAAACAAAAATACGACAATGGGAAATTACTAATTTTTTTTGTATTTCTCTATCAAAATTTCTGCTTTACAAAATTCGAACTAGATATCCGTAATTTTACTAAAATCCCCTTGATCAATCCTAATAAAGTTCTCAGACGTATGTAGCTATAGAACAAAAGAATAATTAAAAAATGACCAACACTACTTTTTTTGAAATTTTCCATCAAAATGGCGGACTTACAATGTTCGAACTTTTAACTAGATGTTCAGAATTTTCCAAGAAAACCATCGATTAATCGTAGTAGGTCTTTTAAAAAGCTTTCTAAACATATGAAGCAATAAAACAAAAACAAAAATACGACAATGGAAAATTACTAATTTTTTTGTGCGTCTCTATCAAAATTTCTGCTTTACAAACTTCGAACTAAATATCCGTAATTTTATTAAAATCCCCTTGATCAATCCTAATACAGTTCTCAAACGTATGTAGCTATAAAACAAAAGAATAATTAAAAATTTATCATCACCACTTTTTTTGAAATTTTCAAAAATCAAAATTGCGGACTTACAATGTTCGAACTTTCAACTAGATGTTCAGAATTTTTCAACAAAACCATCGATTAATCGTAGTAAGTGTTTTAAGAAGCTTTCTAGACATATGAAGCAATAAAACAAAAACAAAAATACGACAATGGGAAATTACTAATTTTTTTTGTATTTCTCTATCAAAATTTCTGCTTTACAAAATTCGAACTAAATATCCATAATTTTATTAAAATCCCCTTGATCAATCCGAATAAAGTTCTCAGACGTATGTAGCTATAAAACAAAAGAATAATGAAAAAATGATCATCACTACTTTTTTTGAAATTTTCAAAAATCAAAATTGCGGACTTACAATGTTCAAACTTTCAACTAGATGTTCAGAGTTTTTCAAGAAAACCATCGATTAATCGTAGTAAGTCTTTTAAGAAGCTTTCTAGACATATGGAGCAATAAAACAAAAACAAAAATTCGACAATGGGAAATTACTAATTGTTTTGTGCTTCTCTATCAAAATTTCAGCTTTACAAAATTCGAACTAAATATCCGTAACTTTATTAAAATCCCCTTGATCAATCCTAATACAGTTCTCAGACGTATGTAGCTATAAAACAAAAGAATAATTAAAAATTTATCATCACCACTTTTTTTGAAATTTTCAAAAATTAAAATTGCGGACTTACAATGTTCGAACTTTCAACTCGATGTTCAGAATTTTTCAAGAAAACCATCGAATAATCGTAGTAAGTCTTTTAAGAAGCTTTCTAGACATATGAAGCAATAAAACAAAAACAAAAATACAACAATGGGAAATTTCTATTTTTTCTGTACTTCTCTATCAAAATATGTGCTTTACAAAATTCGAACTTTCAACTAGATACCCGTAATTTCCTCAAATTCCCCTCGATCAATCTTGAAAAATTTCTCAGGAAATATCCTAGACATATGTAGCCTCTAAAAGAAAGTAATTATAAAAAATTGGTCACCACTACTTCTTTGAATTTTTTCATCAAAAAAATAGCGGATTTACAAAATTCCAACTTTCGACCAGATTTATAGAATTTTCCAAGAAAACAATGATTAATCTTAATATATGTTTTAAACATTATAGACATATATAACTATAAAACAAATGAAAATCACCATAATAGGCAATTACTTAATTTTTCGTACGTCTCCATCAAAATGTCTTCTTTACAATATTCGAACTTACGTATCCGCAATTTTCTCAAAATTCCTCGAACAATTTTAATAAAGAAACGTCTTAAATATATGTAGTTATAAAACAAAAGAAAAACCTGAAAATAGTTCATCACTGCTTTTTTAAAAATTTTCCATCAAAATTGTGAATTTACAAAATTCGAAATTTCGACAAAACTATTCTTAATTTTTCAAAAAATACCCCCGGAACACCCTGTATATTTTTAAATAATTTAATTCGTCTCTACATTCTGAATTTTCAGATGTATCATTAGTGACCTATTGGTTGTTAGTTTTTTGTTAAAATTTTAATTAAATTTAAACAAAAAAAATAATTCTTGAGTATAAAGAGCGTAAGTTAACAATGCTTTAAACTTTTACATTATCAGTGAAAATAGTCGCTTGTTTCTTTGTTAAATTTTAATGTCAATAAATTCTTTTTCAAAGCCACCTTCGATTTTTATTTAGTAAAATGGCTATTGGAATGGTTGATAAAACGAGTTTTCTGCAAATAACTTTTAATGCGTAAGGAATTGGGATAGGGTTGTTATTAGAAAAAATGTTTGTTTTTTCATTCTGCATGGAATGACATAAAAATATACAGGGGCTTCAATTTAAAATAACAAAAATAAAGTGCTTTAAAGTTTGGAAAGTTTGACACTAAATTTTGGACACCCTGTATAATTCATATCAATCAAACTTGGTTAACGGGACTATCAGACCTTATATAATAAGTACCTTGTATGATTTTATTAACAAGGCATTATTTTTATTTTTTATTAATTTTTTGAACCAATAGCGCAAACTGTTTTTTTTTTAGTTTTTATTTATTTTTTGCTGATATCACTAAATCGATTTCAATAAAATTATAGGAGTATGTAGGCAATCATAAAAGGTATCCAAATAAGCAATAAAATAAACAGCATGTACTGTAAAAAAATATATCATCATGACGTCACACTTTTTTGGGACACCTTGTATAATCAAAAATATTTTCCTGAAATGCATTCTAGGATGCAAGTTTATTCTGAAAAATATCAAAATTCCAACTTAATTAGTAAATGAGCTATAGAAGACGTTTCACCTCCCGTCTTCTATAGCTCATTTACTGGACCCTGTATAGGGACTTTTTAAAATATGGAACCAAGGCGTACCTACGGAGATGGTTCGAAAATAAATAGAGAATAAAAGGAGGCAGTTCTTCCTTGACGCCAGATAATTATTTTTTTCTCTAAAATATTTACTAAAAAAGTTCTTTGTGGTAAATAATAATGCGTTAAACGTTAAAAATAACCAAAACTGAATTTTACGTAAAATTCTAGCATTCGAAAACGTCAGTATGTTACGTTAGCACATTTTTAGTAATTATAGCTCAGTCGGCCTGGTAGTACTGTTTGTACCTCAGTGACAATTGATCATGTCATGTACCTCCTTCGTCATTTACCGTGAAAAGTTTGTGTCTAATCGTTTTAGTTTACGTTTAATAACAACTTAAGGAAGTCATCTAGTGTAAATTATCACATTTTTAAGATTTTTTTATAGAAAAAAAATTGACATAAGTAAAACTTTAACCAAAAATTTTGGACATTTTTAAACTAAAAATGTGCATTTTTTATTTTTTAAATTACGGGCTGACAAACGAATGCATTTTCGTTATTTATGCGCACTATGCTATTTTTATTATTGATCTAAAACATAAAGCAAAATATCTAGAAATACCGTAGACAGGCTGTAAGACCTCTGGTCGATAGCCAAATAATAATAGTGATATGCCAAAATTGTTTTTGAATATATCTAAAAATGTACTATTAATACACTGGTGGAGAAAAAACACTTCAAACACTTGAAATTCCTGAAATTTCGACAATTTTCAAACCGCCATAACTCGGCGTATTTTCAATCGATTGTGATGAATCTTTGAGGGCGAAGAACTTTGAAGTGTCTTCTTTAAAGTCATGCATGCGAACTTAAGCGTAACCTCTTCCGCCCCCTCTGGCACCCCTTTGAAAAAAAAAGTTTTTTCAGGAAACCATGTCCAACTTTGACGATGTGTACGGAGTTGGAAAAAAATGGTCTACTCAATTCACCATAAAAGCATTAAAATTTGATCAATTCCCTATGCAGGACTTTTCTACGATGATTTGGCACCAAGTTATGGGTATTTGAAAAAAGTGCATTTTGAGGTTTTTTTTTTTTTAAATTACGTAAAATATTAACTGAAATGATATTCTTGAGAATTTTCCAACAGAAAATTTGCATCCATAACATTGTAAATTATTCAAATAAAATAAAATCCGTAGTGAAAGTAGCCCTAAAGAAAATCAATTTTTCAAGCTCTAAATCCGCAATTCATTGTAGGCAACCCAGTGCGCGCCCCCGGCCCGGCCAATGCATACAGCTATCGTCCATCAATACGAGATCGAAAATGACCAGCACACTTCACTTAATTTTGACGAGTTAAAAATATTTGGACCTTGTGAAAATAGGCGAGGTTGACTAACGATCGGAAAAAAAAGTGCCGGACCGAAAACGAGTCTCGTGTTTCAAAAACAACACACGCGGACAAGAAACGTGCCATTTTCCAATTTTGTTTGTATTATTCGCATTATCTGCACTTGAAATTTCGTTATCTGGCGCTAATTAAATGTTATTTGTTAATGTGTGTGTGTGGCACAACGTTTTAGCGAGTGATAATTTTTTTGTTATATGGGTCAGTAGTATCAGTCATAAATTTGACTTATTTTATGCCTCGTTGATAAGAAGTTTTTGATCCATAAATAAATATTCTGCAAGATTTAAATAATTTTCTTAATATGCTTCCATAATCGAATATATTATTGAATCATGTGTCGTTTTAAGGTATTTTGTGAAGTGTGTACTTCATTAAATCGCAACCGGTTTCGGCATTACGCCATCATCAGGCGAAAGTGTCTTAGGGAATGGTGTATATGCATATGTGTTGTGTCCATTTATTAGGATATTGTTTAATTATTTTTTTTAAGGAAGTACACTTCTACCCGCTTATATACCGGGTGACCCAGCGATCTGTAACTTATTTGCTATTTGAGATATCGACTTATGGTTTTCTTGAACTGGTACCCATACTTATTCTGCATATTTTAAAAATATATATGTTTTTGTACAGGGTGTCCCTGTATACATTACAGAACGAAGTTATGTTTTTTTTAATGGAACACCCTATATTTTATACTTTATTTTCAACCCTCTTAAGAAGCTGATAAAAATAGTATAAGATACTATGGGTCTATTATGGAGAGTTGGTTAGTTATGGGCAAATTTGTGGCAAAAACAAGGACACATTGAAAAAATTGCAGAAGCGCTCCTAGTAAAGCTAGCGTCATTTTTTATACACTAAAGAATTTTCCACATCATGAAGAATAATACAAATCGGCTTTGGTTCTTTTTTGTTCATTCTGCTATACAGGGTGTCAACATACGCAAAACAATGGATAACTATTTTTTTTCATTTAGAACACCCTATATATCTTGCCACCAATGCATGGCATTTTTGATAAGCTTTCCAATGATGTACAATTTGTATAATGAAATATTAAGGATTCTCGAGATTTATCCATAAAAACATTTTTCTTATGTCACCTCCTGCTCATTTTTGGATTTTTAGCGAAAACTATCCATTTTCTGAAAAAGTAATTGGTGACCAAAGTTGTAGAGCGGAAAATTTTCGATCTATATCGGTCTTTCGACTTTTCCAATAATTCGTGCATTACCCGCCAGAGTGCGCAAAATCGTGACCGTATATGCATTTTAGCGTTTTTTTCAAATTGTTTATTAATTAAATTGCACTATACTTTATTTTCCACGCCCTCTAGCAGAAAAACGGGTAATTGTAGAATAATTCAAATGACCTACATCGATTGAAAATGTTCCGCTCTACAATTCTTAATAGAAAAAATGTTTGTTCTAAATGCATAGTTTTCGCTGAAAATTCAAAAAACCATTCAAAAACGCGAAAATTGATACAAACATTTTCAATTTGCATTTATAGCGAAAACTATGCATTTTGGGCAAAAATTGCTTCTACTAAGAGTTGTAGAGCGGAACATTTTCAATCGATATTGGTCATTTGAACTTTTTGTTGTGTTCAATATTTGTTTAAATGTTTTTGTGATACTTTTTATATTAAAAAAAATAGTGGAAGAAAACAAAAAGCCCATTTCCGGTATATGAAATTTTACCGAAAGCTTTTCAGTTCTTCGGATTATCAAATAAGACTTATGTTCAAAGTTTCATATCAATTGCTCAATTTGGCCAGTTTTTCCCCCAAGGTAATTCAAGGTCATATAGACCGACCATAATAAAAAAAAATCAAAAAGTTTTTAAATCGGTTATATAAATACATGTAGGACAAATTTCAATTAAAATTTAATCTTCAATTAAATTTAAATGACCTTTATAATACCGGCCCATAGTGTATCAAATTTTAACAAAATTTAAATTAAGTATTTGCAAATAATTTTCGAAAATAATCGTACATAATTAGATGCTTCCGACTGGGATCGATCCTGTAACCTCCAGATTACCAGACCAGAGCGCTTTTCTATGAATGTCTACTAATGATAGGATTGAGACAATATGCATTTGGTGGGACCGAAACTTTGTGGCTTCTGTGACGCAAATAGCAAGCGCTCTAGTCTAGCAAATTGGAGGTTGCAGTTATTTAATTTCATTGCGATTATTTTCGAAACTTGGTTCAGACAGCTAATGTCAAAAATGTTGAAGTGTTAATCAAAATAATCAAACGTGTACATTTTAATTCATAGACGATCATGAATAATTCTGTCGAAAATGTTGAAATTCTCATTGAAACGCACTGTAAATAAATAAATAATCCCTAACGACATTAAATCTTCATGCATTATCTATCTATATGTGAAGGCAGATAAGATAGGCAAATGCGAAATTAAGTGGCGACATTAGGGCAATTGGCCGATGTGGAGACGTGGCCGTCTAGAGACATAAATCTTCGGTAAATTAATAAATTGTTCCCCAATTTATTACTACTAGATAACGGAGCGTGCAATAATGTGAACCTTGATATTTGCAATGTAAACGTTCCTAATCTAGAAAGCGTTTTTTTTTAAGGCCAACACAAGAGCCAATCCGTTATCGCACTTGCAAAAGTCGCAGACTGATAACGTTACAAATTTTCAAAAATTGCAGCAAACAACGTGGTACAGAGATATTTTTGGGTCAATCAATCCATTGTAATAGAGATTTTAGAGTGCGGATTACTTGAATATATTGTGTATATTTTGATATTTTACATTTCAATACTTGTCTATTTTTTGAATTTTTAAACAGTATTGTATTTTATGGTTTTTACCCAGATGTAATTGACATATGTAAACTTCATGAAGAAGTGTGTACATGAAATAAATATTATTATTATTATTATTGATGTAAAATTTTAAATAATGTCTGAAATAAACACATGCCTTCAATGGTTTTATTTTTGAACAATTTTTTGTAAATATTCTTTTATTTCCGCATTCGATAAATTTAAAAAATATTTTCTAAAACAGATTTCAGAGCCTAGTAATTGTTGCCAATTTCTTTAATTTTAAATCTTCCGATTTTCTAAACTGTGACTTTAAAGCAAACATTTAAAAAAATTAGGTAAAACAGGTAAAAATTGGCTTAGTTTAGAAAATAAAGCAATTTTAAAATATTAACATTTTGTTAATTTAATTTTGATATTTTAATTCTACGTTTGATATTTGTTCTCGACGAGTGAATTAAAATGAAAGGTTTAAAAAATGCGTAGCTCTTTTAAAATTCGATTTAAAAAAAATTATATATATTTTTTTTAAAGTAAGGATGGTTGACAGGAATTCGGGTTGAGGAAGCGCGGATGATTTGGGAATTGACGTAGCCAACTAGGGCATTCTGCCACAACCGATAATTTGTATAATAATCATTTATAATGATGAAAGGCGCATACACTAAACATCCATGGACCCGCACGGCCATTTTTCGTTCCGAGAAAGTGACCGCGCGGATGGGATTCGAACCCACGACCATGAGGCCCGTAAGCAGGAGCTCTACTCACTGGGCCACCGCGTCCCTCTTACATATTTTATTATTTTTATTTTTTAATGCAAGGAACTTGATAATGACTGCAACACTTCGAAACTCGAGTCTTGAATATTTATTTAGATTTTTAGTAATGTTTATTTTTCACTTTTTAAAATTGTTAAAAAAAATAGTTTTTCGTTTTCTAATGGAACTTTATAATGATGATAACACCACGAAACTCGAGTCGTGAATGTTTGTTTAGATTTATATAACTGTCTTCTCACTTAATATATTTTTTATACACAGTGAGCCAAAAAAAGATACAAGTAGTTTCGTACTCTCATATATCTTCAGGAGTTATTAATATTTTGAAATGATTAATGTAACAGTGAAAAGCCCATTTTTAATGGATAAGATGAAGAACTTTTTCTCGAAAGAAATAGAACTTTAGCTTGTGCCTGGAGCTTCCAATGGATGCATGAACTTCTTCTATCCTTTCAGAAATACGTACTGTACGTGCTCTTCTATGACTGAAAGAAGTGACAGCTAATGTCTGAGATTCATTAGAAACAAAAACAAATCATGGCCCACTTAGTTTGATACCTAAAAATGCGACGAGGCGGTGCATTATAAACTCCCACATTTGCAGAGCCAGTTATCGATAAAGAAAAGTTTTCAAAAATGCAACAAATCATTTTTGCAATCTACAAAGTGTAAGCATTCTGTTTTTCAAAGCAATATTTAATGCGTTAATTATTATTGAAAATATGAATATTTCTAATTTGTGCCGTTTTTTTGGCCCAAGGTGTATTTAAAAAAAAATCATTTTACAATAACTAATTATAATTAAAACATGGTGAATCGATCAATTCAGTTTGAAGGATCATCGATAGGAATTTGGGGGTTATAGAAATTTGGCTTGGCTAGAGCATTCAACCACGACCGATTAATATTAAATATTTCATAGGTGAATAAAATCAGACAATCACTAGATGTCCACGGACCAGCACGGTCATTCTTCGTTTAGAAAAATGTTAGCCCGGACAGGACTCGAACCCGCACCGACGGAATCCAGAGGATCCTGTTTAACCAAACGTCCAGTTTGTCAGATCCGCTTCTTAATTCATCAAATTAAATTTTTAACCATCTTAAAATTGTATGATAATCCCTACAATAATGTAAATTAAGCTAAGGTTACGTGTCGTTAAGACATAAATTATTATTTAAGATTTTTTATTATTCGACATAACTTATATTTCAGAAATTTCAAAATTCGCATAAAAATTATAAAGTAATTTTAAAGTAACAACATTAAAAAAAATGTTTATGTTTTATACATATACACAGGGTGTTAGAGATAGAGTTTTGGCAGTTGAAAAGCTGCTCAAAAATTAAATAAAAAATCCATGTCGGTAGTTAAAAAAATAAAGTTGATGTGGATTTCTAAATAACGAAATGTCCTATTTGAAAAATTCAAATAAAAACGAATAACTTTGTTGGTATCACTTTATTAACTTGAAGTAGTTACTGTAGTTTCGACAATTTCAGCTTGTCATTTTTAAACCATTCTTTATTTATATATTTTTTTAAGTTATTGGTTTTTATTTGAATTATTCAAAATGTATCACGAAGTGAAAGCCTCCACAATTACTTATTTAATTGTATTTGAAAAATAAAATTATTTTCTGGAAGACCTTATAAAAGTGTGTCTTGGTTTTTCAAAATAGCCAGTAATAAAGTGGTAGCAAAATTAAAACAAACTTTTTGGGTTTTTATCGAAAATCTCCGGAAGTAGTCAGAATATTTTAAAGTAATACTTTACTCACTTGTTGCATAAATAACTAGTAATGAAGTCGAAAAATAGCCTGAATATAGGAATATTCATGTTTCCATATTTTTCGTCTTTACATTTAGACAAATATATTTAAAAATTCATATTTCCAAAAACAAATTTAAATTCATCAAAATATCGTATTTCTTTTAACCCGCCATTGGTGACGCAAATTTAATGGTGACACCGGTCTCACGCACCGGGGTTTTCAACTGAAGATTTTTCGAAACGTGTTACTAATAGGTAATGTTTTTTTTTAAATTTGTACTCTTTGACAATAAAACAAAGTTATTTAATCACTTTAAGCTCTGCAATACGGCAGCTACTCGAAATTGCAACAATAAACAATAACGGAGAATAAAGTTATTCGACACACCCGGTCTCACAGACCAGTAGGGTCACCGTTGGCGGGTTAAAGAACGTTTTGTTAATTTTAGGCTCAGCGCTTTTTCGGTATACTTTGGAATTTTATAAATCTACGGTTTAATTTAAAATGAGTCTTTTTTCTTAACCCTAAACAGATTTTTAAATAATATTTCAATTAGTTTTCATATTACATTAAAAAATTATTACTTTTGTTTTTTTTATTATCCGAAATTATTTGAGTTATTTTTAAGAAATTTTTTATAACGAGTGAAGATTGCCGCATAAAAAAAAAACTTTTTACTTTCTCCGTTACGATGTACGAGAAAGTATGGTAATCGTGAAAAGTTTTTTTAATTTTTTTAACGGAAATATTCATTTTGAGGTCCCCATGAGTGGATTTCACCGATTTCTGGAAGAAAACAAAATGTGTCTGTGTATGTGTTTCAAAAAGTAACACAGGGATTAACTTGGACATAAGTCAAACATTGATAATGCGAAGAACTGAAAAATGTTTGGTAAAGTTTCGTACACCGGAAGTGGGTGTTTAGGTGGTGACGTTTGTTAGGCAACTTGCCATCGATCGCTAGATCCTTCAGCAGTGTAGGTTTGTGTGTGTGTGTGTGTGTGTGTGTGTAACTAAGCTTGTTACTTGTTACGCCCAGATCACTCATTAATTGTATTCCAGTGGCGAATGGTACCGGACACCCATCCAGCTCCAATTCCAGGCGAAGGTTGCTTGACTCTCGCAATCGCTGATTGCCGGAACTACAGCCGAATGCGCCAACGACGTTTATATTTTATTACTTTTTCAATTTTTTTTCAAAAAAATTTCATAATACATGAGTTAAAAATTAAAACAAAAAAACAAACTGGTTTTATAACAACGAGTTCAATGTTTCAATGATTTATAATTTTCGAATATTTACCTATGAGAATTTTCTTTTTTAATTTGAGTTTCTAACTGCGAGTTTTTGTTAATCTTTAACTCTTTAACTTTTTTGAGTTTTCTTTTTAAAGAACGTTTCGTAAATTGGGTAAAAAAAAATACAAAAACTGAAGGAATGACATGTCTTGTTTTTTTCTTGTAACACCGACAAATTTTGTCATGTATTAAAAAAAACAAATTGATTTTAAAAGAACAACTTGTTCAATATTTTAATGCTTTGTAATTTTCCAACATTTACCTATGAGAATTTTCTTTTCCAATGTTTACTGCCTTGAAAATCGGTGTATTAAAAAAAAACAAAGTGATTATAATTTAGAATGGAGTTTTTAACAGCGAGTTCAAGTTTTTGTTAATTTTTAACTCCTCTGAAAATGGCCCCACAGGTTGATATTTTTGAACGAATGTTTCGCAAATTGGGTATTTACAATAAAAAATTGAAAACTGAAGGAATGTTTTCACTTGTTTTTTTCTTGTAACACCGGAAAATTTAAATAACTCTTGTATTTAAAAAAAATTGTTTTTAAAAGACAATTTTCTTTTTCAATTTATACCTTGAAAATGGGTATTTTGAAAAATCTAATGATTTCAGAAGAAATTAGAATTTATTATGAAGTTTTTACTGCGTTTAATTTTTCTGTGTTAATCCCTAACATGGATTTTTTAACGAAAGAATGCCTTGTAAATTGGGTTCAAAAAAAATTCAAAAACCGATTTTGAAGAAATGACCCCCAAAAGTTGATTTTTTTTTAAGAACGCTTATCAAATTGGGGTTTGAAAAAATCAAAAACAGATTTTCAAGGAAAGACATGTTTTCACGTGGTTTTACTTTTTGGATTATTTTGTCGGCAAACGGCGTCATTGGAATTTTTTTCTTCAAAAATTCGCACATGAAAAACGTAGCATTTTTTAAACCCAAAGCTATTTTGAAATAAAATCGAGTTGTGCACCGTGGATTTTTCAATAATTTAATCAACATTTTGTACGGGGTATAGCACCGGCTATATCTCAAAAACTACTGGACATAGGAATTCAAGATAATCCTGGAAATTATTCTTAAATTCCGCATTTCGCCGCAAGGGGAGCACTTAATGGAGTAAATAATAAAAGAAAGTTGCTAGTTATAAATAGTACAAATATTAATAAAACATCGATTTACGATTTTCTTTTTCTATGTATAGTAAAACAATAACCTCGCGTCACCTGGAGGTAAAGTTTGCGCAGAGTAAGAAAGTATTCGGAGAGAACGCGATAACAAATCTCCGTATGGCCGCACCACCAAATTGATGTTACCTTGGGTAGTTTTTCAGGTTTTTATCAAAAATTTTAAATCGCCAATTTTAAATGAATCCGACTAATTTGCACATGAGGAGCACGGATTTGAAAACCGCGTTCAATTTGGAGTTTTCGTTTAGCCGCTGCGGCCGTTCAAAGTCTGAAAAATTGTTTTTTTTTTTAATTTTAACATGTTCATGGTGACAGGCTATTTTTTTACTATTGAAGATAGCTGAAAAAGAAGGTGTATTTCAATGGTCTACGATAATTATTAAAAGTTGATTTTTTCGATTTTTTCCATTTTCGAGTTTTCTTTGCTGACGCGTCACGGGCTTCAAATTGACATTTGTTCTTGCGAAAGTACATTTTCCGAGGCGTCTTGAAGGGATCTTTCCAGTGATGTGTAGAAACCCGTAATCGAACCAGTGGTTTCTTCAGGAAATTCTTTCAAAGCCAATTTTTGAGAAAAAGTAAGAAGCTGGGCCCTTGGGTAGTTTTTCAGGTTTTTGTCAAAAATTTTCGCCAATTTGAATTGAATCCGACTAAGTTGCACACGAGGAGCACGGATTTGAAAACCGCGTTCAATTTTCAGTTTTCGTTTAGCCGTTACGGCCGTTCAAAGTCTGAAAAATCGATTTTTTTTTTAAATGTTCTAACATGTTCATGGTGACAAGCTATTTTGTTTTACTATTGAAGATAGCTGAAATTTTTTAACGCCAATCAATTTCTCTCGTTCTTCTGATGAAAAAGTTAGGTCCACGGTAATTATTTAAATTATTAAAAATTGCATTTTTTGAGAAAAGTTCCAAGTCAAACATTTTTTAATCGCCAATTTTAATTGAATCCGATTTAATTTGCACACGAGGAACAGCAAACTTATAAAAGATGAAAATTACAAATTATACTTTAAATCCTAATAGTCAGTTTACTCAAAAACTGAAGAGATTTCGAAAAATACTTATTCTTTATAAGTTGTTCATTTTGGCATTCTCTATAATTACCATTTTGTTAAATTTGCTGTAACTATTATCGTTTTATAATTATAAGCCAAAAATATAAAAAAAAATTAACACCTATTATTTTTCGAAAACCATACATTTTTGGAAAAATATTTTTAATCAAAAGATGTTAATTTCTTAGTTGTATTCAGGATTTGTTTAAGTGCTTTTTTAGACACAATTTTTTTTTTCAGAAATTGTAGAAATGGCATCTAGGGACCCCAAAACGGATTTTTCCGTAAAAAATTTTTTTTAAAAAAAATCACGATCACAATACTTACTCTTACTTTGTAAGGGAGAAAGTAAAAATTGATAGCTTATAAAGGATGAATTCAATGCAATAAAACTATTCAGAGCGTTTCATAAAAAAAAAACAAATCTAGAAAATGTATATTTTTCATTTTGGAACACCCTTCATAAATGTACAAAAAAAAAACAAATCTAGAAAATGTATATTTTTCGTTTTGGAACACCCTGCATAAATGTACAACATCACAACATCGCTACAAAATGTCAACTCATTAAAATCTGAAGCAATAAAAAACTTTATGACCGAATAAAATAAATTGATTCTTTCAAAATCGCGGAGGTATGACTCTTTAAACTTGGGTCTGTTTTCATATAAAAGCGTAAATAACTAAACAACTAATAAATTTATCACAAGATAGCTACAAAATGACAACTCATTAAAAGCTGAAATAAAAAAAAAATAACACCTATTATTTTTCGATAACCATACATTTTTGGAAAAATATTTTTAATCAAAAGATGTTAATTTCTTAGTTGTATTCAGGATTTGTTTAAGTGCTTTTTTAGACACAACTTTTTTTTTCAGAAATTGTAGAAATGGCATCTAGGGACCCCAAAAAGGATATTTCCGTAAAAAAAATTTTTGAAAAAAATCACGATCACAATACTTTCTCTTACTTCCTAAGGGAGAAAGTAAAAATTGATAGCTTATAAAGGATGAATTCAATGCAATAAAACTATACAGAACGTTTCATAAAAAATAAAATAAAAATCTAAAAAATTTATATTTTTCGTTTTGGAACACCCTGCATAAATGTACAACATCACAACATCGCTATAAAATGTCAACTCATTAAAATCTGAAGTAATAGAAAACTCTATGACCGAATAAAATAAATTGATTCTTTCAAAATCGCGGAGGTGTGACTCTTTAAACTTGGTATAAAAGCTTAAATAACTAAACTAATAAATTGATCACAAGATCGCTACAAAATGACAACTCATTAAACGCTGAAGTTTATAAAAAAAAATTTATAATCGACTAAAATAAATTGTTTCTTTCAAAATGGCGGAGGTGTGACTCTTTAAACTTGGGTCTGTTTTCACATAAAAGAGTAAATAACTAAACAGTTGACGATTAAAACATCCTAGTATTTCATATCAGTTTGTTACTTTTGAAATGGTCTATCTAAATGTTGTAAAAAATACTGGTTGTTCCATTAATGGATGTGTAACTCAAAAATTGAACACCCTGTATCTATGAACATATTTTTAGAACATGCATTCAGATACGATCCATCAACAGATTTTTGTTACAACTTTTAGTGTGGGCACAGTCTTCCAAGGACAGACTGTTGGGACACCCTGTATATTAATTATTTGCATGCAAATAATTTCTGTATATATAATTCGATCAAAACACTTTTAATCAAATTAATATTTTCAGAAATTATTTGCTTGCAAATAGTGAATTTATAATTAAAGTTATATTTGTTTTGAAATGAATATTTCATGTGTGGCCCAGGGCAGCTAGCTCTAAACTGTATGCTTGTTTGCTAGTATTAATATCTATTCCATATTACCATTCTTAATGAATTGATCGTTTATTCATGTATATTAAGACCAGAACGATACAAATTGCCGACTTCCAATTCCGGTGCAGTTGCAGGATGCACCCACTCTGACGTCAGTAAAATCGCTGCAACAAACTAACAGGAGAGCAGAAGTGCGCTGGACTTATACACAGGCGCATTCGACGCGAACTGCATTTCTGCAACACTCTTTCTTATAAAAATCCGCCATCACGGACTCACCATCAAAATTCGCCAGTTTTGCGCCCGCGTTACCTACCTCTCACCATAAAACGCATTCTGTTACGCACCAAGCAACTTGACGACTTACCTGAAACGAAAGAGAAAAATAACGTCAATCAATAAGTTTATTTATAACGCGTTTGAGTGATAGTAATTGATTTTCCACTCTCGCGGGGATTATTGTTTGTATGTGTGTGTGTACTTGAGATTTGATGCCGTTGGGCAATGGCGTATAAATAAAGAGAAATTAACGTAAGGTTACGAAATCCGCATTCTATTTCGTAATAATGTGAAATTAGGTGATACCAAAACGTGATTCTTGTTTTCGATGTATGTGCTGTTTTATGAACATGAGAATGGTTGCGCTTATCTCTAAGCGTTTTGATGAAAAATTTTAATGTGTTGCACGTGATAAGTGCATAATTACGTTAGAGTTTCAGCGTTAATGTCACTAACAAGTTGAAGAAAGAATAAACCTTTGATTATTGGAAGAAATAATAGAATCATGCGTCACTTAATTACTTTCGATTTGTGAATGTCATATTTACATCTAAATGAAATCGGACAGCTATAAGGGTAACCACGAAAGGTGCCCCATGATTCATTCTAAGGAAATTTATTATGCACGACTAAATGCAATACTAAACAATATCCTCGTCTCTCTATCGCATGAAAAGAGACAGTAAACGCGAAAATACATCGGCTGTGCTTTACAAGTGGTATTGTTAGAATCTGTCAACGTGACATTTGGATAACCTAAAATTCACATGCACGTGACAAACTAGTAAAAAACCCATACCGAGTCATTTTAAAAAACGCCCAGATTTATTTAAAAATGCAATGCGAATAGAATGGATCAAATGTATCAAATTTATAGAGGGAATTTATCAATGGGAGATATCAGCTCTACTAGGAATCTACTTTGAGCTACAAAACAACAATGTCAGAGCTAATTAATAATTTATTCAGTATGCACAGAATTACATCTGAATAAAGTTCTGTTAAAATGTGTGATATTTGTTAGAATGAAACTAACCTCACTATTAGATAATTTCTTTCTCAATTAAATCTACTGTGACATGCGCCTATATTACGACATATTACTACCAATTTGTTCCATGCAAACTTCATAAAAAAGTCTCAGTTACAGCTATAATAAACGGTCTTCTTTATTAACTAATACGCTTAAGTTCGCATGCATGACTTTAAAGAAGATACTTCAAAGTTTTTCGCCCTCAAAGATTCATCAAAATCGATTGAAAATACGCCGAGTTATGGCGGTTTGAAAATAGTCGAAATTTCACGAATTTCAAGTGTTTCATTTTTTTTCCACCAGTGTCTATTAATTACTACCGATATTACATCAAAATTTTTTTTTTTCTAAATAGGTTTCAGTTTCGATAACTTATCGTGATTTTTTTCGTAATTCAAGTGGTTGTACATTTATTCTCAATAAAATTTTGGACGATCTAATATTTATCAAAGTAAACATTAAACGACCGTTTTGTAAACATTTATAGGGAAAAAATGTTTATCACAACAGAGTCGTCGCCAAACTCAAGTGTACATATCTACGAGGATTTTGATAAGAATTTCGGATCTGATTGCTACTACTCTCGTACAATACCAGTTTATCGATTTAATGGTGTTTGGTTCTAAAAATAATATTAATCAAAATCATTAAAATAACACACCAATTGTCTAGTCATAAATGAAAACGCAACTAATTAAAATACAAGTATCTCATCATGCATTAAAGACTTGTAGTGTAATTGTATGTATATACAGTATATACTACTTTATTTATCTCCAATTTATTAAGGGGGTAAGTGCCTCGCAGTACATATTGTTTTTAAAGGTATAAACTATTTTCTGTAGCATTACATTTTTAGTTTTTTGCAGAGAAAATGCTCCAGATATCCATCCAGTATTGGTAATTTTCAGGATAAATTATACAGTTTGTTTGATGATTAAAAAAAAATCAAATTCTATAGACGAATAGTTTAACCCTTTTTCTCCAAGTGTACAAAATATCATTTCTTAATATTTGATATTAACTTCAAAATTATGTATATGCTGACCATCAAAAATGCATCGATTTTCGACGCGGCACTTACCCCCTTAAAGGTTTTTGTACAAGAAGAATTAGCGTGTGTTTACAAGTAATATTTTTTCTCGTCTCGTTTATTTTCCTCTCTATAGTACCCGAACGTCACGGCTACCCGTGATCCTCATTTTCGTTTTCCTATTCCGGTCCAGGCAGTCACCACAGACTCAAAAAACAGATTTGATTTACTGCTGTTTAATTTCCACACATGATGAATTTTGTGTAACAATTAATATTTTTGTTTGTATAATCATTCGATTCCGTCTTTACGTTATTGCAGATAATTGTTTGGACACAAGTAAAAAAACTAGCAATTCTATGAATCGTCTGCCATCATTTTCAGCCTTGAAATCAAATTTCTCGTTAGACTAGTAATAATTCCAATTGATTTTCATACTGGAAACTTAAGTGCAAATTTGTTTCAACATTACAACAGATAGCAATTATACATTAATTATAGATGCCTTGTCTTTATGGATGGTTATTAAATCACACGTGTGCCTTAACATAAATGCAATTATTTTAACATTATCATTATTAGAACTTTATTTTATTTTGTGATAGTAAAACGATTTCTAACACATACATTATATGTTCTGTGACATTTGGTTCATTGTTGTGACAGCTAAAAATAGTTATTAAAGAAGACCGTTTATACCGAGTAACTGTAACTGAGACTTTTTCATGAAGTTTGCATCGAACAAATTGGTAGTAATGTGTCGTAAAATATAGGCGCACGTCACAGTAGATTTAATTGAGAAAGAAATTATCTAATAGCGATATAAAGAAGACACTTCAAAGTTTCTCGCCCTCAAAGATTCATAAAAATAGATTGAAAATACGCCGAGTTATGGTGGTTTGAAAATGGTCGAAATTTTACGAATTTTTTTTTCAGTATATTTACATAAAATTCTAATAACATAACCAAAATTAAAAATACACACAAACATAAATAAATTGTTAATTATGTTAAAAATTAAAATAGCCTTGCATGACCAGAAAACACAGGAAATTCAATAATACCCCGTATTAACATCATAATGAGTGACGAAACTAGGAAATCTTAAATCTAGCTATTATAAGCAGTGGCGGCTCGTCGAACAAGTTGATGGGAGAGTCACTTATACAAAATGCCCCCCCCCCCTCATTTTTTGAAGAAAGAAAGAACGATTTATCTTTATAGACCAAAGTGTTTTAAGAATTAATTAAAAATTCTTGCTGAACTTGAAACTACAGATAGTGTCATAGCTCCTTGGCTCTATATAACGAGCCGCCCCTGATTCCTTGTAAAATTTAAAAATAAATTTGGATTTAGATGCATGTTGAATTCTATATTATTTATGTAGGATGTGTCTACATAGTATCATTCAGATTTCTTGTCAGTCCTTAAATTAAGAATTGTATTTAGCATAAGCCTGTTTCTTATTATTAATTAACGTAACCAATTCCTTCCTCAACTCGGATAAACGGTTGAAACTTTATAGTATTTTATGTATTAATGACATAATCAATAAATTATAGCCCGAGGGAATAATTAAATTTCCGATGTTATTATCTATAATTATGCGCGCCATAGTTTTTCATTCTACTAATAAAA
Organism: Ocypus olens; assembly: GCA_910593695.2. NCBI lineage: Eukaryota > Metazoa > Arthropoda > Insecta > Coleoptera > Staphylinidae > Ocypus > Ocypus olens. The sequence continues at coordinate 49,622,241 of OU343050.1, read as the reverse complement.
TTAATTAAATTATACATAGATTTTAACACTAAAATTATCAAAAATTTAACATCTATCATTGTTGCAAGACGTGAAGTTAGTTGTCCTTCTGGTTTTTTATGTAAATTGCAGCGGGTAAATGTTGGTTGTTACCTTGTTACACATGAGAAATAAACATTGAAAGGTTACGTTATTTTCAATTTGTGGTTATGTTTTTTGAAAGCTTATACTGTTGCCAGTAATAATTTTAGGTATCTTATATATTTTTGCAGTACATGAATAACTAAATATTGCAACAATGTGAGTAGTCATATCCAATCAACTGACAACTTGTGAAAATTGCTACTCTAACCCAAGAAAAAAATATTACCCCAGAAATCACCAAAGTGGAGAATATTGATTATTGATTCAAGCAACTATGTTATAGGTCCAAGGCCTATAAACTACAAATTATGCCCCACTAAACAAGATTATACTTACAAAATGAATTAATTAGTTATTTATGCAACAAGTGAGTAAAGTTGCTTTACTCTCGAGTTTCATACAAAAAATTTTCTACGTCCGTAACCTCTGTAAATAAATTCGATAAAACCTTAATCAATTTTTTTTAAGTAATAATACTTTTTTTAAATGAAGAAAATAATAATCATCAAGTTTTCTTGATCGGAAACGAATGTTTGACATTTATCATGGGAACTCGCAGCGTGTTGCGAAGCGTTCATGACACACTTTGCGCAAACAATTTTATAGTAGCGTTAAAAAATGAACCGCTACGGCACTTTTTTTCACGCAAAAGAGTGAAAAAATGAACCGTTTTGGCACTTTTTTTCACGCTGTTTGTAGGGTTCAGGAATCACATATTTTATGAACCCAAATTAATGAAAAAAACTGTACCTTTTTTAACGGACGTAGAAAATAGTTATTTATATATCAAGGGCATAAAATGATGGGTTAGTAACCACCGAGAGCTAGAGAGCCAAAACCCATTTTAATTTATGGAAAATGTACACAAATACACAAGTTTCCTTGATATCCACAATTTATATGTAACCATGGTAATAGGCAGGGCCGTCCTAAGAAGTTCAAGCGCACTGCGCTAACAAAAGCAAGCGCCCTCAGCTCGCATGAGAATTTTTTTTAAGGGGGTTAACGGTTCTTTACGCATGCTACCCCTTTAAATTTAGCGTTTTAAATATGCAACAAAATAGGTTGTTTAAGGATTGAACGAATTGTGTAAATTGTGTTGGTAAAATTGTTTTAGGGGCCGCGGTGGCCTAGTAGGTAGCGTTCCTGCTTCTGGGCCTCGTGGACGTGGGTTCGAATCCCATCCGTGCGGTCACTTTTTCGGAACGAAGAAGTAGCCATGGATGTCTAAAGTATGTCCCATTCATTATCAAAAATGAAATCTCAAGTAATTATCGTTAGTGGCCGAATAGCTAGAATAGTTACGCCAATTTCAAATCATCCTCACTTCCTCAACCCGAATTCCCGTCAACCATCCTTCTTTTTTTTACATTAATAAAATTGTTTTATTTAATTCTAAACAATATTTAGCACAAAAAATATTTAAAAACAAATTTTTAGTAAATTTTGAGCGTTTCAAGTCGATGGCAATAGTTATATTTTTTCCCTAAAATTATTACAGATTTTCAAGAAATTATGCTATAATCACATGGATTTTGAGTACATTTATAAAATTTCCAAAGTCGGCGGTGGTAGTTTCTATATTTGTTGAGTGTAATAATTACAAATTTTTAAGAAATTATGCTTTTCACTTTCTCCATTATGAAGTACGAGAAAGTATTGTGATCCTGATTTTTTTTTCAAAAATTTTTTTTACGGAAATATCCGTTTTGGGGTCCCTAGATGCCATTTTAACAATTTCTGGAAAAAAAAATTGTGTCTGTGTGTGTGTGGCTGTGTGTGTGTGTGGCTGTGACTGTGTGTGTCTCTCTGTGCGCGCTGGATCTCAAAAACTAATAGAGAAATTGATATGAAACTTTAAACATCCGTCTTATTTGATAATCTGAAGAACTGAAAAGCTTTTGATAAAATTTCGTACACCGGAAGTGGGTGTTTACCTAAACTGTTTTTTTTGTTTTTTGCCAATATTTTCTTAAATATGAAAAATATCACAAAAACATTTAAACAAACTTCAAAGACAACAAAGAAATGAACATCTTTTGCTTGAAAACCTTTTTCATAAAATCATTTTTATTCGAGAAAAAAATTATTATTATTTTTTAAATTTTTGGTTTATAATTATAAAACGATAATAGTTGCAGCAAATTTATGTTAATAAAATTGTAGAAAATGCTAAAATGACCAACTTACAGAGAATAAGTTTTTTTCGAAATCCCTTTAGTTTTTGAGTAAACTAAGTTTTTGAATTTGCAGTATAAATTTTCCGACGTCAGTTTCATCCGAATTTACACAACGCTCGATGTACATTTAAAATATGATTTCAAATAAACCAGCAAAACGTAAATATAAATGGCTATGATACCATCAAGTCGGAGAAAGTAACATGATTATCTATCTCAATCGGCAAACACGTACTTTGCGCTCTTAATACACAAATAGCTATTTTTTGCGTTGACTGCGCGATCCTCTGCCATTACTGTTGTGTATACCATTTAATACAATTAATTTTCTCTTTTAATAGGACACCGTTAGTATTTGAACATCATAGTCTTAGAGGCCAAACGTTGGTTTATTAAAACTCAATTTTTAACAGAGTTGTTAGTCACGTCGAGTTTTTGTTTGTTTTCTGAAGAACAAACATGTCACAAAACCATATGAAATGCTGTTTTTTTTTGTATATTTTATGACTTCAAATTTTAAAATCTACGTGTGTAAAATTTAACATTTAAAAGTAAATTTAGGGTAGAGATGGGTAACTCATGAGTGAGCCTACTCAAAGAGTCAATTGAGTCTTTTGGAAAATTGCAGGTCTTTTTGAGTCATGAAAAAATGTTTGAATGTGAAAACATATTTTTATTTTTTCTTGTTGTCCACTTTGTTTTCGGGGTGAAAATTTGAAAATTATGGAAGTGAGAACTTTTTGTGGTGCTCGTTTCACTTCAAAATAAGTCGACTCTTTTAAATATGGTAGCTGTATATGTTTTCAGAGTAAATTGTAAAATTTTCGAAGTAAGGTCCTTTTTTTACTTTTCACACGAGCTGATTCCCCGAGTCGACTCCTTTTCGTTAACTCTTCAGTCGCGTCGCGTCACAAAGCCCATATTCGGCGCGAAGCCATCGAAGCTTTCGTCTTTAGTTCTTTAGTTCTGGCCAGTTCAGAAGTGTGCACTTACAAAAAATGCCTCGAAAAGTAGGAAATACGAATTCTATCGTATTGTGTGTGCTTTTCATGCATAAAAACTTTAAACGCATTTTTCTCAAACCACGTTTGTGGCCCGAGAATGGCTTGACCGATTTCAATAAAAATTTTATTTAATTAAAGAGGATAGAATTCTCAAGGGAATGACGAAGCCAAAATTTATTTCAACTTTTTTTTGTAATATTTTTTGAACAAATTGAAAAAACAAGTTTTGTACGTGTTGTAATTTATGTAAAAAAGAGTTGAACAAAATAAAACGTAACGTCAATCCCTAGAGGACTTAACAATGAACAAAAAATGTTTCAGACTCTTTGTTCTAGATTAAATTTTTAAGGCTCTACAATGTACGCAAATTGCCACCGTCAAAATGGCAGGGTCCACTTTGAGTTCTCAGATCTCAGAACTGAAACAGACTTTCGACAACCGATTCATTTTCTAATATTAAGTCAATAAAGAATTGCAACAGTAACTTAAATTTCATGGTCCCACGATGAATATTTTTTTTCAATCCACGCGTAAAATCGAGTCGGGAAAAGGCCGTCTCTAGGGAAGGGGACCTTCTTCGTTTTTTGTGATAATAACATCACCATTTTTTCGTATGAATTTATCTCAAAATCTATAAATCAAGTGTTTTCAGTCTTTAATAGATATTAATTATATTACTTTAAGTAAATTTATATTTATTTGAGTCAGCTTTTTCACGGGGATTTATCTGAAAATTCATGCGTAGAGTATTTGCAGGTTTAAACGTCTTTAAGTCTTACTCCTAAGTGACTTTGGAGTACATTTGGAAAGTATCGAGTTGTCGTTATTGGGTAGACAAGAACCCACACTGGATGAGGGAAGTCCACACTCAATATCTCAATATCCAGAAAAAGTTAATGTTTGGGCAGGGATTGTTGGTGATCGAGTTATAGGAGCAATTTTCTTCCCAAACAATCTCAATGGAGCGGTATATTTACAATTCTTGGAGGAAGAGATAATTCCGTGTTTGGCTATTTTGTTCCCCTGCCCTGTAGAAGCTGACGTCCCGAATAGAAACATCTAGTTTCAACAGGACGGTGCACCTCCTCATTTTGCAAGGCATGCCCGTGGGTAACTGGATAATGTATTTCCACAAAGATGGATTGGCAGAAGAGGACCACCCAGATCTCCGGATTTAACACCTATGCACTTTTTCTTATGGGGGTACTTGAAAAGCAAAGTTTTTAATACCAAACCGGCAAATATTGAGGAGTTGAAAGAACGAACAAAGACAGGAATGTAGGCTAATTTCCCCCGAAGTAATTAGAAATGTCCAAAACGAGTTTCAGTTCCGTTTAGGGTATTGTCAGTTAAAAAATGGACATTTTGAGCATTTATTGAAGAAAGACTATTATTTCAAATTTGTTAAATTTCTTTAAATATCTTCTAAATGACAGGAAATACAAATTTAAAATTTGGCACACATGTGTAACTTGATATACTCTTTAAGAATAGTGATAAAAAATTAGGGTTGCCATTAAAAAAAATAGTCGATGACATCATCTCAAAGGGTATAGCCGAATAAGATGGTCAAAAGTGCCCCCAAAGCAAATCAATAATCGCGATGACTGGATGAAAGATAATTAAAAATGCCGTTGATTGCTCGAAATTTCAGCCTCCTGAAGCAATTTGTTGTCGAGATATGACCGAAAACGTGAATTTTACGTTTTATTTTTTTTCTCCTTTTCCATGGCACGAATCAAGCTGAAACCACGTCTACCCAAAACAAAACAAAATATATCTGGCAGTCTTTTTTTCAATTTTTTTGGCGCCAAATTCAAATAAAAAAATGAAGTTAAAGTTTTCAAAATTCATTTTTGCAGTGAAGATATTCGAGGACTGTCTCAGTTTTTTTTCTGTAAATGTGTTTTACCAAATTCTATAACATACATTTTTTTCAGAATTTTAAACAGTGTGGAAGATGATTAAAATAATTAAAAACCACTTTTACCACCTTAAATATTTGAATTTCGCGCCAAAATTGTGATAAAAAAGTTATTTTTGTGAAGTGTATATCTCTAATTAAAAAAAAAGATAATCACTTCACAAAAATAACTTTTTTTATCACAATTTTGGCGCGAAATTTAAATTTTTAAGGTGGTAAAAGTGGTTTTTAATTATTTTAACTATCTTCCACACTGTTTAAAATTCTGAAAAAAAATGTATGTTATAGAATTTGGTAAAACACATTTACAGAAAAAAAACTGAGACAGTCCTCGAATGCATTCACTGCAAAAATGCATTTTGAAAACTTTTACTTCATTTTTCTATTTGAATTTGGCGCCAAAAAAATTGAAAAAAAATACTGCGAGAATTTTTTTTTGTTTTGGGTAGACGTGGCTTCAGCTTGATTCGTGCAATAGAAAACGAGAGAAAAAAAAAACGTAAAATAACGTAACGCTGAAATTTCGAGCAATCATCGGCATTTTTAATTTTAATTATCTTTCATCCAGTCATCGCGATTATTGATTTGCTTTGGGGGCACTTTTGACCATCTTATTCGTCTATACCCTTTGGGACACGCTGTATAAAATTGTATTACATCAAAAAGAGCGCAATTTAAAATACTAATCGACCTGTCCGAGCATATTTCCGAAAAATAAACTTTCTTTAATTTACTGAATTTATTCGAAGTAAGAGACTCGCCCTGTATGTAAAGCCATATTCTTATTAATTATGCACGTAAGTAAGAAACTACTACTATACTGCAGCCGACTTTATAGCAAGCTTATTAGTTCAACAATATTGTTTTCGCCTTAGGGCGTAAAGCTCTACTTTACGCCCGCGCGTTTGGGCCAAAATGTGGACTTATCAATTTTGAAATTAGCATGCAACTTTTTAAGTGAGCAATTTCCGGAACTTTTTTTACAATTTTGTTGCATACATCGCGTTCGTGAAGTTTGGTCAGGCGATCATTTTTATCAGCATTCAAAATTAACGATTTAATTAAACGAGTTTGTTAATGCACACTGATTTTTACGAAGATGTATCTTATCTATTTTTTCTGAGATAACCAACCTTCGAGTGGTTGAATTAACTTTCCAATATAATATTATGTCAGTTCAAAGTGTCGAAACGAATCAGAGCTGTTTAATCTAGGCAAGATAGTAATCTACACGGTAATTCAATATTTGCTATACATCGATGACAAACGTGAATTTATAAGAATGATTTTTCCAACTATTTATAGTTTTCGTTTTCATTACTATCATGTACTTTCAAGAAGGGATTCGTATTTTTAAATATGCACAAACTAATGATGAGTAATGATGGCTACTATGTTACTTTCTCCGATTGGATAGCTTAAAGTATAGTATCTGGGCATGCGTAGGAAAAAAATTGACTCCGGAGCGCCACAACGACAATGCAATGGCATCCAAATGTAAATGAAAATAAGTCTTTTGTGGTAAGCGGGACGGTTAGTGTGTGGTTTACTTCTTATCTCTGTGAGAGATCCTCATTTGTAGAGATTACTGACCAAAGTATTTTGGGTCAATTTTCTTTCCCCGAATGGAAGAGGAAGACATCGGCGGCATTTGGTTCCAGCAGGACGGCGCCACGTGCCGCACAGCCAACGTTATAGTCGAACTTTTGCGCGGTACGTTCGAAAATCGCATAATGTCAACTGGTCGCCTCGCAGCTGCGATTTGACCCCGTTGGACTATTTTTTGTGGGGAGCCTTCAAGGATAAGTGCTACGCCAACCATCCAGAGACGATTGATGACCTAAAGCACGAGATTGAAGTCGCCATTGCAGCACCATCAAAAATGTCATGAAACATTGGGTCGACAAAATGGGCTACTGCAAAGCCAACCGGGGTAGCCATATGAATGAAGTGGTCTTACACTATTAAACCGCAATGTTAGGGCTATTCAATAAAAAAAAAAATAATTGAAAAATATCCACCCATCTTTTTTTTTGTAGCAATTTTAAAATGCAACTTTTTCGTGGGACACCCTATAGTTTCCAAGATGCATCGTATTTGTAACACCCTGTACACTTTGAGTAATAGCAAAAGCTTCAATAAAACTCTTATAAATATACTATATAAACATTTTAATATTACAAAACTATTAATATCACGCAACGCAATTATTCAAAATTAATTCGGACACGCACAACTAAAAACAAAATTGCGAAATTACATGGAAACATTCAGATAGCTCACATATTAGAGGTGATTAGTTAAAACACAATATATTTCAAAATGACACATTAGGCCTTGATGCGAAACCTCTTTGGAACCGGTCCAGAATAAATTTCCTTTAAGTATTTTTATATTTTTTTTTTACTGTCGGTAATTTTTATGATATTTTTCTTGCAACCGTACGGAAACCGCACAATCCGCGCATTTTTATTTTTGTTTCGTGTCTGACGGTTATTTATGCATAAATAAAAGTGTTTCATCGCTGGAAATCCTCGGATTCATGACGAGTTATTATTAGTCTGATTATTGATAAAACAATGGGGAACAGCAGAAGTAACAATTAATGTTTAGATAGAGAATATAAATACCGTTTAAAATTTGTGTATGGGTTCGAAATTGGCCATCAGAGATATCCGTTAAATTGGTCAAAAGCGTTGGGAAAAAATCTGAATCGTAAAATCTATTTATTTATTTTTATACAGGAATTATTTACTTTTATACAGGAATTATTTACTTTTGTACAGGAAGGTTGAAGGTAATTTCAGCAAGGATGGATGATGTAAAAAATTGGAATGACTAATTAGGACAGTCTGCCATAACCAATTTAGTCATTTAATCGAGGTATGTATAACAAAAAGTTAGAAAGAAATTTTATTTTTCACGAGTCATTGGATCGATACAAATTTCGAGAAAGGGAAAGGCAAAAATTTGTCTAATCGCAAATCATTCGAGAAATTTGCGATTGTCTAAATTAAAATTTATCCTGCAGAAATTACAATTGTTTAGATAATTTAACGATGAAGCAAAACTATATCTAATATTTAATTAATATAATATTTTGTATTTCGTAATATTCTGTACAAATTAGTATATTGCTATTATTATTGTAATTTATACCTTTTAAAATGTGTGTATAGGTTAATGTTTTGTATTTTGTATTTTATATTATTTTATATTTTTCATCTGTAATTAGACCTGGTCTGTTGAGAAATAAATTATTATTATTATTAATTTCAAATGAGTTCAGATCGTTGTCATGGTGAAGGCAAATAAAGTTTATCCACTTGCAAATTTATATCTACAGTCATATCAAAAATTAATCTAGCAAAAATTGTTTAGGTAATTTAACGATGAAGCAAACCTTTATCTAATTTTAAATCGTTCAGATCATGGCGAAGGTAAATAAAGTTAATCCACTTGCAAACTTGTATCTACCGTTATATTCACTTGCAAAGTTTTATCTACCTTTTTATCCGCTTGCAAAACCGCTTACAGGGCTGTTTTAAATGCACATTTTTATACATGGATGTATAATGATTTCATATATACATATGAGAGTGATACAGTGATACATATTTAATTGTTAAATGAGGAAAATGGTTGGAGAATAGAAGACAACCATTTTCTCAAGAGAACTTTTAGCGCTGAAATTATAAGTATTTAGCACGTTTGTTTCGGTTGCAGCATTAATGCAAGCATTAATATAATATTAAATTTTAATTAGTAAAATATTTATGTTAACAAATATCAATGTGTTATTTAAATAAAAATTGAACCTGACACGATCGAAAATAAAATATTTAAATTGAAAAGAATTGTAAAAGCGTGATAAATATAGCAAAAGCAAGTTTTTTATAATCTATGATTGATGGAGAATACTACCGCCACTAAAATAGTTCACGTAGTTTAATATAGAACAAATGGAAACTGGAGGTTGCTGCACGAAAATATAAATCTTGTCAGAGAGTGAGTGCATCGGTATTAAGTAGAACGAAAATAAGTTTTACAATATTATCATTAAAACGTCAGAAAACTCAAAACAATGTTAAATGATTGATAACGTTCAAGATGTTTATTAATTATTATCCATTACTGTCTTCTATTTAATTATTGAGGATGTGAGTAACGCATAAATCAAGTATTTTACTTATCGATCTCAATATGCATAATACACGGTTAGTCAAAATTACCAGAATACCTCAATCATTCTACAATCGTAAATATAATTTTAAAAAATTTCAAACAAAAGTTTCTTAGATGCAAACAAAGTATCGTTTAAATATATCTCTAATATACAGGGTGTTCATTTAAATATGGAAATTTGGTAACCTTTTCTTTTTCAAATAGAACACCCTGTATATTTTTACATTTTTTTAAGTCGAAGATTTTTTTGCAGAAATCATTTTTTTATAAAATAAATCATTTTTGAGTTATAAGCAAAATATTATTATTATTATACAGGGTGTTCATTTAAATATAGAAATTTGGTAACCTTTTCTTTTTCAAATGGAACACCCTGTATATTTCTACATTTTTTTAATTCGAAGAGTTTTTTGTAGAAATATTTTTTTTATAAAATAAATCATTTTTGAGTTATAAGCAAAATATCTATCTGTTCAATATTTTACTTAAAACTCTAGTAAGGCAACTTGTACAATCATTTGTGTTTAATGTATTATTATGTCCATTTTGCGCAATTTTGCTTATTATATGTTATTTTATAGTTCGCCGTATCAATTTTCTCTATTCTTACTATTTATTCTGAATTTTTAATTGTGATAATTTGTAAAATTGTCCTGTAATTAGTCTTTAGACTGTTGGATAATAAAGTTATTATTATTATTATTGTTATTATTTTTATTATTATTATAAGCAATTAATTCAGGTTCTTGAACTTCAAATTAAGAATTTTCCTACATACATACACATTTATTTTGATCAAACGGATAAAAAAAATAAAATTAGAAACAAATAACAAAACAAATAAAATTAAAGTAAATGTTTAAACTGCTAAGACTGAGCGGCATGACAATGCCCAAACCTGTCAACAACTTCATGAAATAATTATCTAATTGTCATTTAAATGACACAGTTTTAAGTTTCTATTAAAACAGATTGTGCCTGAAATATTGGTAAAATTTTAGCCAGAATCATTGCATTAAAAAAAATGTAACTTGTTGCGTTATTATTTTGACTTTTACATCTATTTATGAACTTAAACTATTAACTTCGTGCAAAGATTCTGAATTTAAAAAAATTCTACTACACTCGGCGTCAAAAAAAGCGCCACTCGAAAAATCACAAAAAACTCGTAACTTGGTTCAATTTGGTCGAAAATCGATGAATCTTTCAGTTTGGGAAAGATTCAAGTTTTATCTTTAAGAATGTGTAGTTGATTTTGACCCCAAGTCCAACCCACTCCCCCATAACAACGCGATAGAAAAAAAAGTTTTTTATGTAAAAAATTGTCCAACTTTGACAAGCTGTACCGTGCGCAAAACAAATCGCAGGGAAATTTCACTACAATGGCAGAAAAATTTAATCAATTTCCTTCAAATGCCTAAAAAATTCGAGTCGTTTCGATGATTTGGAGCAAAGTTATGAATTTTTGAAAAAAAATGACATCGAATTTTGTAAATTTGTTTATTTATAAGAACCTTTGGCTATCTTTTACTAGTTGGATTGTAGGATAAAGCCCACCCACCAACCTCTATATTTTTTAACCTAACCGATAAAACCCTGTTTGATTAATTTTTTTTTGTAAATCCATCTTTGGTCTTTTAAGTTTAACAATTAACAGGAAACAGGGTTGGTGGTTAAAGTTAAAATTAATACGAAGGGTGGTGGGTGGGCACTATCACCCTCCAAATAATTAAACACGAACGAGGGTTTTACCGATGGACAGTAATGAATAAAACATCGAAATATTGCATTTGCGTTTCATATTTTATTAATTTGTTAATTTGTGAGAACCCTTGGCTATCTTCCCCTAGTTCCACCCACCACCCTCTATATTTTTTTACCCTAGCCCACAAAACCCTAATTGATTGAATAATTTTTTTTTGTAAATCCATCTTTGGTCTTTGAAACTTAACAATTAAGAGGAAACAGGGTTTGTCATTTAAGTTAAAATTCATACGAAGGGTGGTGGGTGGTCACTATCCTACCCTCCAAATAGTTAAACACGGACGAGAGTTGTAACGATAGAGACTAATAAATAAAACATTGAAATATTGCTTTTATATTTTGTACACTGGAGGAGAAAAAATGAAACATTTAAAATTCGTGAAATTTCGACCATTTTCAAACTGCCATAACTCGGCGTATTTTTAATCGATTTCGATGAATTTTTGAGGGCGAAAAACTTTGAAGTGTCTTCTTTAAAGTCATGCATGCGAACTTAAGCGTAACCCCTTCCGCCCCCTCAAGCACCCCTGTGAAAAAAAAATGTTTTTTTCAGAAAACCATGTCCAACGATGACGAATGACGATGTCTATGGAGTTGGATAAATTTTTTCGACTCAATGCACCATAAAGGCATTAAAATTTGATCAATTCCCTATGCAGGACTCGAAGAACGAAGTTCCCACGACGATTTGGCACCAAGTTATGGGTGTGCATTTTGAGGAAACAGAACTCAGCGACTTTTCAACCAAATTTGATGATTCTTTCGGGAAAAAAAATCTTATTTTGGCTCCACTTTAAGGGGGTAAACTCAGATTGGAATGATCCCTTTTCGAACCCTTCAATCCCCGAACAAAAAAACACGTTTTTGGGCAAAAAACGTCCAACTTTGGCAACGTGTACTGAGTTGGAAAAATTATGTCGACTCGATCCACCAAAAGGGCATTGAAATGTGTTCAATTACCTGTACAGGACTCAAAAACGAAGTCTCCACGGCGATTTGGCACAAAGTTATGGGTGTTTTAAAAAAAGTGCATTTTGTGGTCTTTTTATTTTTTCGTTTTGAGGGGCGTAGAGCCCTCTCTTTGAGTGGAGGGTAAACCTTCTCAAACAGGACACATTTTGCTTTTGATTTCTCAAAAGATCATCGAAATCGGTTGGATAGAAGCCGAGTTATGGCCATTTGAAAATTATTTAAATTTTTACACTTTTCAAGTGTTTTATTTTTTTTCGTCTGTGTAATTTGTTTGTTTTTATTGGACGAATGGAAAAATGGACGAATAGTGGTGAGTTAGGCCCACATTTTTTCCCACCCTACAGAGATCGTTACAGTGAGCCTTTTTTTACCTAAAATAAAGTTTTTTGTTAATGGAGTTCTAAGGTACAAAAAGCGAAATTCGTGATTTCGCGCAAACAATGAATTTTCATGCATACCTTAAAGAACATGCAAAGAAAATTTCATTCCTGAAAACGAAAACAATTTTGTCGAAAAACTTCAGACTTACGAGTCAAAAAACCACAAAATTCGATTTTTTTCAAACACCCATAACTTTGTGCCAAATCGTCGTAGAAACTTCGTTATTTGAGTCCTGCGCAGGTAATTGAACACATTTCAGCGCCCTTTTGGTGGATCGAGTCGACACATTTTTTCCAACTCAGTACACGTTGCCAAAATTGGACGCTTTTTTGCCCAACGTGTTTTTCTTATTCGGGTGTTGAACGGTTCGAAAAGGGATCATTCCAATCTGAGTTTATTCTCTTAAAGTAGAGCCTAAATAGAATTTTTTCCCGAAAGAATCATCAAATTTGGTTGAAAAGTCACTGAGTTATGTGCAAAAAACCTCAAAATGCACTTTTTTTCAAACACCCATAACTTGGTGCCAAATCGTCATAGGAACTTCGTTCTTTGAGTCCTGCATAGGGAATTGATCACATTTGAATGCCTTTATGGTGGATCGAGTTGACAAAATTTTAGACATCGTCAAAGTTGGACATGGTTTCCAGAAAAAAACTTTTCTTTTTCACAGGGGCGCTGGAGGGAGGCGGAAGGGTTACGCTTAATTTCGCACGCATGACTTCAAAGAAGACACTTCAAAGTTTTTTGCCCTCTAAGATTCATCAAAATCGAAAAATACGCCGAGTTATGGCGGTTTGAAAATGGTCGAATTTTCACGAATTTCAAGGGTTTCGTTTTTTCTTCCTTCATTATATTTTGTAAATTTGTTAATTTGTAAAAACGCTTGGCTCTCTCCCACAACTTGCATTGTAGGATAGGGTCTAAGCCACCATTCTTCGTATTTTTTAACCTAACCCACAAAACCCTGTTTGATTGTATAAATTTTCTTTGTAGTGTTTGAACAATTATCAGGAAACAGGGTTTCTCGTTTAGGTTAGAATTATTGCGAACGGTGATGGATGGCCACTATCTCACCCTCCAAATAACTGAACACAAACGAGAGCTTTGCGTAGGAAGAGTAATGAAAATAACGTCGAAACATTGCGTTTGTGTTTCATATTTTGTAAATTTGTTAATTTGTAAGAACCCTTGGATATCTTCCACTAGTTGGATTGTAGAATGGGGGCCACGCACCACCCTTTATATTTTTTAACCTGACCCATAAACCCCTGTTTGATTGAATAAAATATCTTTGTAAATCCATCTTTTGTGTGTGAATCAGTCCTTAATTAACACCATTGCTGGCGCCACCTGTAGCGCCCTACGGAAACTTAATCAAAAGCATAGTCGATACAGGTGCATATTTGTGTTAAAGTCTGTGTTATAATCAGTTATTTTTTATTTGCTAACACGGTTTAAAGTGTAAAATATGCACCTCGACTGATTTTCGTAAGAATGCATAAAAAATTCAAGAATCAGTCAAGAGATGTCATTAGTTCTGGTGTTAAGTACGAGAAGGACCACCGACTTACATGAGAAGGACAGATAGAGTTTTTGTGGGATGATTACCGCATCCATATCCTTGTCCAGTAAGTCCGTGCGACTAACGAAATCAAACTAATTTTCGTTCGTAGACAGGTTTTTTTTCTATTCACATGAACTCTACTTATAATGTGATAATTACAGAAGACTTTGTAGTGCGATTAGACTAAAGATTTCGCCTATAATGCGTTTATGCCATTAAATATCATGGATGTTTCATCATCCAAAATAACTAAGCAAGTTAAAGATCTTGGTGTGTTATTTGACTGTAATTTCTCCTTCTCGAAACACATTGACTGCATTTGTTCGAAAGCTTTACAGATGCTTGAATATATTAATCGATTTGCCAGAAACTTTTCTATCAGTACCCAGAAAATACTATTCACATCTTTAGTAAGACCACAACTTGAATATGCTTCTTGCATTTGGTCGCCGACATATAATAATAAGATTGATCAACTAGAACGTGTTCAAAACAAATTCTTAATGTCAATGTCTTTTAGAATTGGGATTAATGGAATTGAATATAGTCGCAGCAATATGCTTTCTTTTCTAAACCTACCAACTTTACGTGATAGGCGAATACATGCAGATTTGTGTGTAGTTTATAAATTAGTGAACGGTTTTATAAATTGTTGTGAGCTTCTCGCATATTTGAATTTCAACATCCTCTTCAAAACAAGAAACATTACTGTTTTTAAAGAATGTTTTCACACATCAAATTTTTCTAGAAATAATGCATTGTGCAGAATGTTCAGATTATGCAATCTGGTTTCTGTTTCCTCTAATTTTTTCCTATACGATACGTCTTTAAACGCCATCTAAAATATATTGATGTATCACCATATGTCGTTGGTATATAATGTTTTTATTAATTATTAAATCTGTATAATTTATATAATAGTAATTCTACTTTTGTAATATATCGTTATTGTTATGTATTAGTTATATTGTGCAATATTTTATTTTGATTTCTTTATTGTATTCTTTATTTTAATTTTTTCTTGTAAAAAGGTTCGTCCGTCAATAAATGAATAAAATAATAAACTGTTGTCTCTCTATCAGACTTATGAGACCAAATAGGTCGAAACCGGTCTGCATCTGTCTGGTTGATGAAACGTCATTATTGTTAGAACTGTCGCTGTTGGTAATTTTCTTGCTTGTCGACAGATGACTTCACGAGACAAGACAAATTAACCTGTTAGCTGTGTTTGACGAGTATACTCGTCATGAAAAATGACAATATTTTATGTTATAATGTATACCAACTCGACACAAACACAAAATACTGCCATTTCTTCTTTTTTACTGTTTTTGACGAGTATACTCGTCATGAAGAAATGGCAATATGACAAACACAAAATATAGCCAGTTCTTCATGACGAGCATACTATAGAGCTATTCAGCAGAGATGGCGGTCGGGGTGTCTTGTCCGTCCGAATCAAGTAGTGTCCGTTGCTATTTCCACCATAGGTGTGCGCAAAAACGCCAAATAAGAACGTAAAACCGGAAATATCACAAATTAAAAAAAAATTATAAGTTCATACCACATAAAATTACTTGATTTATAGCGGATATAATTGGCAACACGATTAATATTCTTCGGCCAATTTTGAACAGGAATAAATAACCGGATTAGTTGACCTAATTGTTCTTTAATAATGATATAATACTATGACCGAGAAGTAACGAAAATCTTAACAAATAACCCCTGGGGCTTGTTAATGTATTTAGTACATTAGCCGAAAGGGACGCAAATTAATCTTGGCAATGGATTATAAATTCAGATGCCTGTTTCCCTTGTATATATACATGTTCACTTAATAATGTAATTTACATTCGTTTTGATAACTGCAATCAATACAACCCCGAAACATTAGTACTCCGAGACGTCTAAAAATGCCGAAGTGTTTAAACTCTAAATGTGACAGTTTAGTTTTAAACTTATTAGAATATTTTGAGAAGGAAAAAGAATATGGAGGGCCAATTAAAAATATTAATCGCGTTCGAGAGAGAGTAGTCGAAGCTTTAAGAATAAGTTTACGATCGGTGAAGAGAACAGTTCAGCGCGGAAAATATGAAAATGGAAAAAGGAACTGCAAAATTTCCCGCGCGCCTGAAATAACCGGTAAGTAAGAGACGCCGTAAACTATTTCTTTCTCCTTCTACCGCTCGGTCTAAGACCGAGCTACGCAGTCCGCGTGTGTGTTTTCTAGATACGGCCGACGAAATCGTACGTCTTGGGAATATCCGCTCGGTTATCAGGTAGTAGAAAAGGATACCAATATTATTTGAATGTTCCGAACTTAGTTCGTAAACCGCCCTTACTCATGAATAGGTCTATATTTTTTTCCTACATTGCGCCTTTACTATTAAAATTTTATATCTATAACCGAATATTATCGCATCTGTAACGATAAAACTTGCGAATTGAACTGCAATAAATGATGAATAATGCAAACGACAAGAAGATTCCGAGAAATCATTCTAACAGTTCATTATCGGCGCGGTGCAATTTAAAAATTCTTGAATCGACTCATTTAGAATATTTATGATCCTACCGAGAATCGCCGTGTAATTTATTCGTTCTTCAAAAATTACCATTGGGAACAGTGAATAAATATTTCCTAACAAACCGTTGTTATCGTTTAGGCCAAATTACCTAAATTTATATGAAAAACTTGCTAATCTCCAAGTGATAATACCTTAATAATTACCTTGACTTATTTAGTAAGTAGTGTTCGGAAATTTAAAAATTTCAAACCAAGTTCCTGCTCTTTCTTCTTCTAACGATATGAATGATTGATTGAAGTCAACTTACCTGAAACAAAAGTAAAAGTGATTAGAATTTAAAAAATAAAAATATGTATACATGTTACACTAAAAACTAAAATTTGTAGAATCGCATATACCATAAAAGTTGCGCTATAACAAAAGTCATAATTTGATTTTGTTGAACCACAGATGTGTAACATGTGGTGTGCAGAAATTTAACAAATATCTGCGCCTGAGATAATTATAAATATAATGATTACTATTTAAATATTGTGCAAACACATTTTTTACATCCTGTTCGTATTATTAGGTTGAATTCGTGGAGTCACGTGAAATTGTTGAGCGTTTGCCAATTGGATAAACACGAGAAAAAGATCGCATGTATTCAATGAATACACATAAACCTTCCGCAACATTAAGACATTCTCCAAAATCTTTCTCTGCGCGAACATTTCCTTGAGAAAATCTATAACCAAATAGAAACGAACTCTCCCAAATGTCAACTGGTGCGTTATTGCTCAATAAACTTTCTTTAATTTATTTTGCATTATATAGCATAAATTTATAATGGATAATCAAAAGGGTAATTTGAAATTTAGCTGTCCTGAGTGTTAACTGTTCTTCGATTTATTTAGTATTATATAGGATAAATTTCTAATGGATAATTTAGAATTATAAATAATAGTTATTTATGCAACAAGTGAGTAAAGTAGTCCTTTTTTCACGAGTAGGAAAGATTGCCACACGAGTCGAAGGCGAGTGCGGAAATTCCTACAAATGAAAAAAAGTTGCTTTACTCTCGAGTTTCATACAAATTTTTTCTACGTCCGTAACTTTAAATAAATTCGATAAAACCTTAATCAATATTTATAAATAATAATACTTTTTTTAAATGAAGAAATTAATAATCATCAAGTTTTCGACATTTATCGGCGGAACTCGCGGCGTGTTGCGAAGCGTTCATGACACACTTTGCGCAAATAATTTTATAGTAAGAGTGAAAAAATGAACGGTTATGGCACTTTTTTTCACGCTGTTTGTAGGGTTCTCTCTCTCTCTCTCTCTTTCTCTCTCTCTCTCACAGTGGTTCAGAGTGTTCCTATAAGAATAAAAATATTTATTTTAGTGTCCTTTAACGTGATAAACAACAATTACCTGCATTCACTTGCATTCCTCAGTGTAGGATTATTGTTATTGCTGACGTGCAATATCGTTGAAAAATTCGATTTTATATTTTATCTAATATTTTGTATTTATGATGTATATAAGTATACAGGGTGTAGATGAACAAAACGGAAAGGATTTTCAATGTTATTTTTTTATATTGGAATATTATCTTCCCTGATGATTGTAGAGGAAAGATCTCCTCCTACTCAATTTAGTAAAAAAGAAGAAATAAAGAATTTGAAAGAAGTTTGTACGGAGAAAGTAAAACATAAAAAAGACAGACAGATAGACAAAAAGGCAGACAGTCACACAGATTTTTTTTTTTAACAAAAATTGTCGAAAGCGACGAAATGGATATTTCCGCATACTTTCTCGTAGTTTGCACGATGAAAGTCAAAAATAAATATAACAGACAGGCGGACATAAAGGCAGATACACAGACACACATTTTTAACAAAAATTGTCGGAATCGACGGAAATGGATTTTGCCACAAAAAAAAAGTTTGGATTTGTATTACGATCGCAACAGTTTCCCGTGGTTAGTATGGAGAAAATAAAAAATAAATATGACAGACAGATACAAAGGTAGACAAACACTTTTTACAAAAATTGTCTGAATCGACGAAATGGATATTTTCTCAAAAAAAATATTTGGAAATTTTTTTTACGATCACAATATTTTCCCTTAGTTTGTAAGAAGAAAGTAAAAATAAATATGACAGACAGACACAAAGGCAGACACACAGACACATTTTTTTCACAAAAATTGTTGAAATTTACGAAATGGCTATTTATTAACGAAATGGATATTTCCGCAAAAAAACATATTTGGAAATTTGTTATGATCACAATATTTTCCCTTAGTTTGTAAGGAGAAAATTAAAAATTAATATGACAGACAGACAGACACAAAGACGGACACACAGACACTTTCTTTTTCACAAAAATTGTCGGAATCAACGAAACGGCTGTTTTACGATCACAATATTTTCCTGTAGTTTGTACGAAGAAACTAGAAACTAAATATGACAGACAGAGAGATACAAAAATTGTCAGAATCGAAGAAATTGATATTTCCGCAAAAAAAGCATTTGGAATTTATTTACAATCACAATACTTTCTCTTGGTTTGTACGGAGAAAGCAAATCAATTTGACAGACAGACATACATTTTTTTAACAAAAATTGTCGAAATCGACGAAATGAATATTTCCGCAAAAAAAATGTTTGTAATTTTTTTTTACAATCAGAACACTTTCCCGTAGTTTGTACGGAGAAATTAAAAATCAATATGACAGGCAGACAGGCAGACAGGCACAAAGGCAGACACTCAGTTTTTTTGTACGAAAATTGTCGGAATCGACGAAATGCATATTTCCGCAAAAAGAAATGTTTGGAAATTTTTTAGGATCACAATGGTTTCCCGTCAATTTGTACACACACTGTATAGTATAAGTTATGGTTTTAGCCCGAGGATGGAAAGTGCTCACCGACTCGAAGCCGAGGGCCAATTTTTTAATAATTTTGAAAATAATCATTAAATTGTTGTTAAAGTTGCGAATTTCTTCGGTGTGGCCAAACAGATGTAAAAACAATTGTGACCAACTTGAAATTTTTTAAATGTGCTCAAAATTGATTCTGCTTTATGATTTAAGAAAAATCTAACAAGTCCCTTCACTAACTTTGGAAATAATCATGTGATAACCGATTGTTATACTGAAGTTGCCAATTTCTCCAATGTAGCTAAATAAATGCAAACTTGAAATTTTCAGAATTTAGTAAAATTTGATTCTTTTTTATGGTTTAAAAATAATCTCAAACACATCTTTACTAAATTTCAAAATATTCATCCGAAAACTGAGTTAATTGTAATACTGGGATTGCGCATTACTTCAGTGCTGCCAAAAAAATATTAAAACAATTGCTACCGACTTACTCGAAATTTATACCATTTTATGGTATAAAAAAATCTTCTACACACCCTGTCTAAATTATAAAATAATCACCGGACAGCTGGGATCATTGTTATTCTAAAATATTAGATTTCTCCAGTGCGGACAATAATAATTTTATCACTTATGTCCGCCATATTGGATCCGCCATTTTGAATTTTTATATTTTGACATCTGCGATTAGTACCCATTTATGTTAAAATTTATCAAGATTTAGACTTTTGGCCAGCTTTTTCGAATTCTGAACCACTGTGCGTTGACGTATTCGTGGTATTGTGCGTAGCAGCGTTACCTGTACTGAACAAAAGTGATATGAAGATAACTGACAACAGATATACAAACCCGAGCGAAAAAGTAGTATTAGAGTTGTCTATCGAAAAGTTGACAGTTTCTTGCGAAACCGACTATAAATATGTACTTCAAAAATCCCTTTTTTCATTGTATCTGGGTTTCACTTGTGACCAGAGAATTATTGTCAGTGACCACTTTAAGTAGAAACCATGAAAACATTTACTTGTCTTTAGACACAGAAATATTATTGACGTGGATAATTTGTAGTGTGAAATATGAAGGATGGTCTCGAAACGGACGCGGAGAATTATTTTAACGAGGACCATAAATAATCGCATTCAACTTTCGTGTTTCTATATTGGCAACTGCGACGCGACGAGCTCACTTCTTCGCGGTCTTTGTGATGACGTTTACGGCCTATATTTAAAAACTTATAAATAATGAGGCGAAGACTCGAACACAGTGCAGTCTGTTTGGCATAGGTAAACACGGGAACTTGGCAGGGAAAACTCTAATCAACGCACATCGTAGGGAAAATTTCGTTGACACGACTCTCTCAAGGTCTCAACCAGTCTACGTTGATTGGTTTAAATACGTGCGTCCTAAGAATTTCAACATGGTGCAAATCTGTAGTTTTGTCAACGAATAATTATTTTCATGTTGATGATGAACAAGGAAAAGGAAAATTTGGGCCGATAAAAATGAAGAAAAAAGTTTTACATATTTCTTCATTGCTTCTGATAATTAAATATTACCTCCTCCAGAGATTAGAGAAGCGGCAAGGATTTCGTAAAGGACATGTAATTAATATTTAAAACGGGCAGATAAGTATCATCTGATTGGGGAAGTAAAATCTGCTCAGAGATTAGAGAAGCGGCAAGGATTTCGTAAAGGACATGTAATGAATATTTAAAACTGGCGGGCAAAAAAGTGTCCTCTGATTGGAGAATTAAAATCTCCTAGGTCTTGAGGCCCCATCTGGTTGGCGAATTACTTTATCAGCCTAGTCACTAACAAAGCATTTTAGCTGCCGAATCCGTAAAAATAACACTCCAGAAGTCGCTTACATTATATATTTTGTTTTATTATAAATTGCAATCAAGATAAAGTTGTAAACATTTTATAAAACTGCTTAAAATTCCTCTCGTATTCCTAACAGCATATTTTCTTCTAATGTTTTGCGTAGTGAAAATCTTTCCAATCACTCAATAATTATAATCCGTCTGGAATAGATTTTTGATATTCGCATATTTGATCCGAAACAACCTTTATAAATAATTCATTCTACAAAGTCTACAATTTATCGAAGGTTAGGCGCGTTAGTCCGATTTGGTGAGAGGTTTCGATTACGCGGGGAACATAGGTGCAAAGTTGTTTGACCCGAATAAACCATGTTTCTTGAGTATAATGTATGTGCAAGTACTAAATGCAATGGTCACGGTTTTAACAAAAAAAAAATGTAGCAACTGTGTCGCCGCTGAAATATTAAAAATTCATTGCGTCATTACGCCGTTGTTTACCTACATCGTGCTCACGTGACATGTAAAACCGATTTACCATGTTAACAAATTGTTCGAATTCAGGATACTATAGAAAAAATAATCCATACAGAAACGCTCTCGGTGTCCCATTTCCTTAATCTCTATTGATTAAGCTCGCGTTAACCTCAATTATTTCGTTTGATCCCGCGAATATGGCCATTGAAAATATCTGTTACTTTATAGAAAAATTTACCTTCGGTCATTTTGCGTGGATATCGTAATGTCCGTGCATAAATGTCACTGCAAACATACTATTCGGTCCAATACAGTATCCTTGAAAGGCCAATTTAAAACGTGTATCGTGTTAACTAACGGCAGTAATTTTTATTTACATTATTACGTTTGGGAGAAGTAAATGAAACGTAATAGGATCCGCTATCCGTTTGCAAAATGCAAAGGTCGAATTTAAGTACAGACATTAATTATGTCCACTGCTGCATATTACAAATTTACGAAATTATCATATTTCATAATTTTGAACAATTTTGGTTATAACAGAATTGTCCATGTAATGAGTATTAGACTTATTGTTTATGATGGAGGCTTATACTTCGTTATACATGTTATAAATATAATATTTTTTATAAAAATTTGTGTTATACCAAGAAAGTAAAAGTGTTTTTATTAAGTATTAGACTTGTTACAGAAGCATTAAATTACTTTTCGTCTTTATTTAATTTAAGTATTATTAGTTAATACTATACAAAACGTTATTCAATAATAAGTGGATCCTAAAAGATATACTTTGATCAATGGATCTTTGCGTGTGCGTCATTACCGTAAACTGGGTTTTCTCGCCTTGGAAGACATACGTACACACATGATTGCCTCTGATTTAACTTATCGTGGAGAGAGTAAACGCATTAAAAAGTTGTCGGAACTTGGTTCGGCTATCTATGACGTGCACGCAAAGATCCATTGATCAAAGTATATAAGTGTAGAGTTTTACCAAGCACTCGAGACGTGTTGCGCAGTGACCATCTTAAATTTATTTAAATTCAATTGGCTCCGGAGATTTGTTATCGCGTTCTCCGAATACTTTCTCACTCTGCGCAAACTTGATCCCCACGTCTCGAGTGCTCGGTAATACTGTATTATGTCTTATAATATGAAGAATGCATTTTATTCAAACCACTTTACAAACGAATTCCTAAGAAACTGTGGTCACTAAATCTCACTCGTTTAGACTATTACGTGTGAGACTATATCAAAAATTTAGTGTACTTGATAAAAGTTAATATGGTTTGATTAATGGATCTTTGCGTGTGCGTTATTAGCGAAGACCGAGTTTTCTTGCCTTCGAGCAAATATTTGTGAATCAATTTTATTTCTATTACCATGTAATAATTATTATCAGTACATTTTACATTTTGTCCGTTTTATGACGCAATTTATCAATGTGTGTTATTTTTGTTTTTGATCAAATTGTAAACGTTAGTCTGGCCCACACATTTTATCAGTACGGTACATAATTTAAATCTAAAGTTCACTTCTAAAGAGCAACTGGCGATAATGCTTCTACGTAATAATTAAATATATTTGCATGAAAATTATAAACATTTTTTAAACTGGCCTTGGGGATGTATAATAATGCGTATGCAAATAACTTTTTAGCGATCTAATTATAACTAATTACTTTTCGCTGTATTTATATAGGTCTGTATTACAATAAGTTGCTCTAATTAATTTTGGCAACTCTATAAAATAACAGTTATAATTAATCAAATAAAAGTCTATTAACAATTTAATTAACTAGAACCCAAGACACCAGGAAAATAATATAATTTTTTCTGAATTTAGTTTGTGACATCAGGTGTAAGAAAAACTAAACATATACTTGTTTTTTGTTTAACGCAAATAAACTAAATGAACAAAAGTGTAATAATACATACGGCTATGGCATATCAAAACTTAAGGCTTTATTAGTTATTAAATATTGAAAGTCATAAAATATGGCACAAAATCAAGCAGTATGATTAAATTTTAATCTTCTCAATAAGATGGTTCTAGAGTGGGTATTATAAAATCTTTAATGCGAACCAATTGATGCATTGGTGACCTTGATAATTACTACAATCTATACTGTTGTCTAGTAGATCATATAATGTAAATATATCTGCGTTTATGAAAAGAACATACAGTGTGCGCCTTAAGTAATATATTCGGTAAAACCGAAATAAAATATTTTTTTTAAAAATCCTCGAACAGGTCGATTTTCTTTGATAAAAATACACATTTTTGCATAAAAGTCAATTTTCAGTCATCATTTGTTTTCTAATAATGACGTCATCCATTTTGTTTTTAAATGTCAACCCCCTATTTTTGTTCTTGATTTTGAGAGATCTTTTCATTGTCGAACTGGCATTATAAAAATATTGCCATCTTACATAAAAAAAAATTCGAGTAAATGACAATTGAAGGTGAGAACCCGATATTTAGAGTTTTTGCAAAATGACCTTGTTTCAGCGCTTGTAGCAATTTTTCGAAAAATGTCTTATGTAGGGCTACAATATTTTTATATTGCCAGTTCCACAATGAAAAGATCTCACAAAATCAAGAACAAAAATAAGGGGTTGACATTTAAAAATTACTCAAAAACAAATGACTACTGAAAATCGTTTTTCATGTAAAAATGTGTATTTTTATAAAAGAAAACCTCGACCTTCTCTTCGAGGATTTTTTACAAAAATATTTTATTTCGGTTTTATTGAATATATTCCATAGTTTGATTTATTTATGTCTTACTATTATATTATTGTGTTCAAATGGCCTTTCGTGAATAAAGAATTAAGATGATTAAGAATTATTACCAGGATAAAAGGTACGTTATATGGTACATAATGCCCTAGGGCTTTTTGAAAAGTGGGTAAAATTCTGTTCATCTTTTTCTTTAATACTAGCCCGTGGATCACTAAGTCAATAGAGCCGCTTGGATGGGGGGGGGGGGCGTTAAAAGCGTTTAAAACGTTAGCATCATCAATGCTGCAAAACGCTCGATGTAAATTATTAAAATATGATTTAAATTGAAAATAAATCGTGAAAGTATAAATATAAATAACCATTATATCGTCAAAATCGGAGAAAGTAACATGACATCATAAACCATGAAAATATAAATTATATAAATACCTATTATGTCATAAAAATCGGAGAAAGTAACATGATATCATCAATTTGCATTTTGCATGAATTTTACGAAAATTTGCAATCAGTTTTAAAATTACAATATTTTGACGTTTGAATCATGAAAATCGAACAACACGTTTGGTAGTTGTGCAATTTCAAAAACAAATAGCGTGACATTTTGAATTGATTGATTGAAAATTAACCACATTTTAAAGTGCACTAAATTTGCCAGAGTTTGATTTTAGAATCATCAAAATTCACTAACGCGTTTAACAGTTGTACAATTTCAAAAATAAAAATTACGATTTTAAAATCTTGGATATTTAAATAAGTGCGCTTTTGCATTAATTTTACGAAAAAAATCAGTTTTGAGATTACACTAAAGTCGCCATTTTTTTGATGATTTAAAATCGAACAATACATTTGGCAGTAAAATTAAAAAACAAAATCAAAATCGTAATTTTAAATCTATTGACTTTAAAAAAACGAGCAATTTTGACATTAACGTTGATTTCACGAAAACATTTCTTAACCCTTAGCTGCACCACTTCAATTTTGTAACATAACTGCACATGGGGTCTTCCAGGACCCCAAGTTGAAAAATTGCTTTAAAAATACTTCTATCCTCTATATAGGACTACAGAACTGTACAAAAGTGTTAATTGGTACATTATGGACTAGAAAAATCAGCCATACTAGAGAGTTAACTCTTTTTCCCTCAAGGATTGAGAAAATAAGTTAAGAAAATTCTTAAAATGCATTTTTTTACTTACTTTAAGCGGTCTACTCCTAAATCAGGGCATTAGTTTTATGATATTTCAAAATTTTAAATAAATAAAAATACTTTTAAGAAAGGATAGGGTCCCTCAGGACCCCCAGGTGCAGTTAAGGGTTAATCCCTTTTTAAATTGCACTAAATTCGCCACATTTGAACGTCAGAATTATTAAGATCGGACAACGCGTTTGGAAGTTGTGCAATTTCAAAAATCAAAATCGCGATTTAAAATATTCGAACTTTGCATTCATGTATTAATTTTACGCAGGGGCGGATCCAGAAGTGGAAACAAATATTCAGAAAAAACTAATGAAAACGCAAAATAAACATTTATTTTTTAAATAATGACCTTTGACATTTTCGTAAAAACCACGATAAATTAAAAAAAAATTAGGCTTAAGGGAGGGGCAATTTCCTATCTATTTAACCCTTTGCGGCCAACATGATTTGTTTTTAAATAATTTTCAATTGTAGTTCATTTCCTGAGTAATAGGACCAATATAGGCTTAAAAAATGGTGATATGGCGAACATGTTACTTTCTCCGACTTGCTGGTATCGTTTATATTTACGCTTACATGGTTTATTTTCAATTGAAATCATATTTTAAATGTATATCGAGCGTTTTGTAGACTCGGATGAAACTGACGTTTAAAACGTCAAAATTATACTTCAAATTAAAAAACTCAGATTACTCAAAAACTAAAGAGATTTCGAAAAAAACTTATTCTTTATAAGTTGTTCATTTTGGCATTCTCTATAATTACCATTTTCTTAAATTTGCTGTAACTATTATCGTTTCATAATTATACACAATAATTTATAAAAAATTAATATTTTTTTTCTCGAATAACTATGATTTTATGAAAAATATTTTCAAACAAAAGATGTTCATTTTTTTAATGTCTTCAATGTTTTAACATTTAAAAAAAAATATTGGAAAAAAACAAAAAACAGTTAAGGTAAACACCCACTTCTGGTGTAGGAAATTTTATCAAAAGCTTTTCAGTTCTTCGGATTATCAAATAAGACTTATGTTCAAAGTTTCATATCAGTTTTTGAGATACAGCGCGCACAGACACACACACACACAGACACAATTTGTTTTTTCCAGAACTTGTTGAAATGACATCTAGGGATCCCAAAACGGATATTTTTGCAAAAAAAAACATTGAAAAAATTTTCACGATCGCAATACTTTCTCGTACTTCGTAACGGAGAAAGTAAAAATATGAAATTTCAAATATTGTTCATACATCGTCCTGAAGGATAAATTCACCGTTAGGCAACACATCTAACATGATGGTATCCCGAAATTATCGCTAGAATGATTGTTACTCTCTATTCTCACAAAATCATTAATCCTAAAAGAGTTAGGAGTACAACACTTTTCTTAAAGAATTTTTAACATCGGTTCAAGAGTTATCCTCAAAAATCGAAAAACAATTGAACGTCGAATTTTTGTTTTTCCAGCTCATCTATATCCATTTAATGAATGCTACATTTTGCACCAAGAATTTAAAAAATCAGCCTTATCGTTAAAAAAATTGAAAAACAAATTAATGCCAAATTCAATTTTTCACTTTATCTGTATCTATTCCTAGAGTTTAATACGTCCTTTAAAGAATTTTCAGCATCTGACATTTCGTTTAAGAGTTATGCGCGAAAATCGAAAAACCATTGGAAGATTTTTATTTATTTGTTTTTATTGACATTTTGTTCATATTAACGTGTTTATTTTATATTTATTATGTTTTATTGTAATGTAAGAGCAACATTACTTCCTCAACTCAACCAATAAGTCCGTCGACATCATTCAAATTCAAGTCAAGCCAAGTTTTAAGTTAACTATTAAGTCGTACATTGTTTTCTATTATGTTTTTATTATATTGTTTTATTTATTTAATTTCATATAATGTTAGCAATTTATATTATTTACATAATATATCTGTAACAAATCTGTAACAATAAATTGAATCCGTCAAATAAATGAAATTAAATTTAAAAGAAGGGTGAGGGGTTAAAAGGGTTTCAAACGTCAATGTCATCCGATCCTGCAAAACGCTCGATATCCATTCAAAATATGATTTAAATTGAAAATAAACCAAAAAGTATAAATTTCTTGAATAACTTTCTCACTTATCACTTGGTGAAACGTTTTGAAAATAATAAAAGGTAAATCAAAAATTAACACTTGGTTTGTTTCACAAGTCGAACAAATAAACAACGAATTTGTGAAACAAACCAAGTGTTAATTTTTTATTTATCTTTTATTATAAATAACTATTATACCATCAAAATCGGAGAAAGTAACATGATGGCCACATCACCGTTTTGCATTAATTTTAAATTAGAACTTAAGAGATTTTGTTTTAATTTATGATCTTTTTTACCATGTACTAGTATTTTTTTTTATTTTCTATTTTTTGTCATTATGTAATGTATGCTATTATTGTAAAAGGTGATTCCGTTAAATAAATAAATAAATAAATAAATTTTACGAAAAAAATCTCTATTTTGACGTTTGAATCATGAATATCGAACAATGCGTTTGGTAGTTGCACAATTTCAAAAATAAATATCGTGATTTTCGCACTTTAAGTTGATGTAAAATAATTAACCAGATTTTAAATTGCACTAAATTTGCCATATTTTGATTTTAGAATCATCGAAATTCGCTAACGGGTTTAACAATTGTGCAATTTCAAAAATCAAAATTACGATTTTGAAATCTTTAAAAAAGTGCGTTTTTGCATTTTGTATTAATTTTACGAAAAGAATTGAAATTACACTAAAGTCGCCATATTTTGACTTTTGATTCATTAAAATCGAACAATGCTTTCGGCAGACAATTTAAAAAATCAAAATCGCAATGTTAAATCTAACAAATTCAAAAAATTTGTAAAAACTTTTGTGATTAAAAAAACATATTACAATTTTAAAAGTTTTCTGAATGATGTCGATGTTGGCAATATGACTTGATGGCTAACATATATATTATATCAGATTCAATCAAATAGTGTCCCATGTATTTTATTATAAAAAAAGTATTTTATTTATTGACCTAACTTAACTTAATATGAAATATATTTATGTATTATTATGTGAAATTTTTGACGTATGTAACGCTAGGCTGCCAAATCATGAAATAAATTACTATACTATACTATACTATACTATACTATACTATACTATACTATACTATACTATACTATACTATACTATACTATACTATACTATACTATACTATACTATACTATACTATACTATCTATTGAAACTTTTAAAAACGAGCAATTTTGACCTTTACGTTGATTTCTCGAAAACATTTCTTAAACTTAAATTGCACTAGATTCTCCACATTTTAACGTCAGCATTATTAAGATCTGACAACGCGTTTGTAAGTTGTGCAATTTCAAAAATCAAAATCGCGATTTAAAATATTGAAACTTGCATTACGCAAATACGCGCTCGACTTATGCAAAAAAACATGCTTTGCACAATTTTGGAAAACTCTGGTGCTTTGGTATTAAAAAAAAGACACCAATTTTTACTTTCTCCATTACGAAGTAGAAGTATTGTGATCGTGTTTTTTTTTCAAAAATTTCTTTTATTTCTAATATCCGTTTTGGTGTCCCTAGATACCATTTCAACAATTTCTGGAAAAAAAATTGTGTCTGTGTGTGTGTGTCTGTATCTGTGTCTGTGTGTGTTAGTGTGTATCTGTCTGTGCGCGCTGTATCTCAAAAACTAATAGAGCAATTGATATGAAACTTTGAACATACGTCTTATTTGATAATCTGAAGAACTGAAAAGTGGGTGTTTAGCTTAATTGTTTTTTGTTTTTTTGTCAATATTTTCTTAAATATGAAAAATATCACAAAAACATTTAAACAAACATTAAATACAACAAAGAAATGAACATCTTTTGCTTGAAAACATTTTTCATAAAATCATTTTTATTCGAGAAAAAAAATTATTTTATTTTTTTAATTTTTGGTTTATAATTATAAAACGATAATAGTTACAGCAAATTTATGTTAGTAATAATTGTAGAGAATGCCAGAGTGAACAACTTATAAAGAATAATTTTTTTCGAAATCTCTTTAGTTTTTGAGTAAACTGAGTTTTTGAATTGGTATAATTTTTCCATCTTTCATAATTGACGTTTTAAACGTCAATTTCATCCGAGTCTACAAAACGCCAGACGTACATTTAAAATATGATTCAAATTGAAAATAAACCATGAAAGCGTAAAAATAAATGATACCATTCAAGAGAGAGAAAGTCGGAGAAAGTAACATGATGGCCACATCACCATTTTTTTTCAGATGAGTTCCTTTCATAAATTTATCCCAGTCACATTCGGTAAATATTAGATCTCCGTCAATTGAAATTTGCAGCAAATCTGTGACATCCAAAACATTTTCAATTGTCAATTCTTGTTTTACATTAAAAGGCTGTACCAATTTATAAAAAGAGCTGTCAGTGAAATCAAACCACTTTCCCAGACATTCAATCATTCTCTTACTATGCTGCAGTCTCTTCATTCCCTTTATCTTGATCTAATTGGGAAACTCAAAAATAAAATTTAAAAAACTCTATTTTTAAATACCAATTATAAAAAAATATAATTCAACATATTCAAATTTGTTAATTCGATAAATAAAATATTTCGTAGTTACAATTTTCTTATTTTATTTAACCTTAAAATATATACAATAATATGCATCAAGTTATGCGAGGTTACTTTAAATAACGGTTACTAAATAACCGTTTAAATAACTGGTTATTTTGAAGTAACTGCAACTGTATAACTATTACTGGAAAATAACCGTTTATCTTATCACTATGTAAGACACTAAACGATTTTTGCGCCGTCCTTAAACATTGTATTAATTTGTTAGCTATTGCAGTGGACGTTTCATCGGCATCTTCAAAAAAATCCAATATAAATGTACTAGATCCTTTCTCAATATCAAAATATTTAACTGCGACCGGAAACATTTTTCGATTTCCCCTCGTTTGATGCATCAAATCTTTTAACCGGAGAAATCCTAATCCGGTTGATAAAATATTTATGACGCAACTTTGAAAAACAAAACCTAATACCGGAGATTTGGTAACCCTATCCTTACAACGTGGTAATCCATAATAAAATTTAATTGAAAAGTACACTAACTGTAAATAATTATTGTAAAGATAATGTGTGATCAATGCAGTTTAAAAATTTTAGTGATGAATAAGTGTATTCAGGATTTCTTTGACTAAATAATGAATGCATTAAAAATGTAATAAAAAAATTGTTATATATTTTTAATTTAGTAAAATAGGTTTAGTGTAGGAGCCGAAGGTAGGAACTTTCTCGTGCCGGTAAGTGTTGTCACCCATTTTTTGGCATTTAATTAAGTTCAAGGTTAAATAATGAAATGTTTTCGATTGCATTCAACATTAGATTTAAATCACCAAAGTGGTATGTTCTTTCAAAATATTATTTCATTTGAGCGTTGTTATCAATCACGCAATCCCAGCCCGTGACCTCCGTTTATCTCTAAAATTAGGCTCCTTGGCCCTACCGAGGACAAAGTGCATCAACTCACGGAAAATAATAATTAAAAATACGACGATGGTTAGTCCGATAACAAAGACATGTAATAATTATCAACCAATATTACATACTTAAAATTTAAACGGTTTAAGCGTATTAGCATACATCAAATTGATACTAACAAAACATTTGATTCAAAATAGAAATTATCGTCGATAGCCAATTAAGAATTGCGGAAAACCATAAATTTTTATATGTATGTATATATAATTGTATCAATTCTTAAATAAAGATGTTTGTATATATAGAAATTATCTAATGAGCATTAGTATAACAAAGAGAAAAAATTACAGTGTATCTCTAAGCTACCATCCTTACAGCTAGAAAGTTAGTAATATCATATGGTTTAGCGTGAAGTAATTCACCTGTTATCTTTTAAAAATTGACCAATTTAAACTCATCAGATGGCGTTTTCTCTGACAATTACAAAATTAACCTCCAGTATATTTATCTTGAAGCAAGATATTTAAGTGAATAATATATTTATACTTCAATTCATTTGTCATCTGTCAGGATATGCTTGTGGCAGTTTGTATTTCCGTGTTTGTAGCATCTCTGTCGCACAGAACATGAAGCCCTTTTTTAATGGAACATCCAGTATATTTTTGCTGCTACTTTTGTCTTTTTAAAAATACCTAGTTTATGAATAATATAATAAATAAATTATAATTATTTATAAACCTAGCCTTAGAATTCATCCTAATCTTAACCAAGCGTAATAGGCATTCATGATTTTACTGCAAAAATATTCGACATAACGGTATTATAAGTGAAAATATGTTTTGTCTGAAAGAAGCGCCCAACAAACTGAAAACAAAAATGCTATTATTGGAAATTGTATGCTTTTTAGTGAATGATATCAGAGGGACATACTGTATAACAGACTGCATTTACATAAATAATCCATAAATATGCATTGTAAATGAGTACAACGTGAGAAGCACAGTGAAAACGCATATCGACAAAAAACTAAAACTGTACATTGCACTTTTCAACGCTGCAGGATTCTAATTCCGCAGATTTGCAGAAATTCAAAACTCCGCAGTGCTAATATGCCTGCATTTTAAGGTCGATGCTTCAATACACATGCACATACAGTTGCTTGAAAACGTTTAGAGCCTTAAAATATAAATTGACTAATCATATATTGACAAATAAAAGAAAATTTTCCACTAGTTTTTAGCAATAACGTTATCTGCATAATACATTTATTGACAAAAAAAATCCATAATTTAGTTTCTTCTATTGGCTTGGTCATTAGCCACAGACGATTTAAAATCTATAATTGTATTTATATTTTTATCGGGGGTAATACCACAAGAGGTTTAATTTGGCCGGATAAATTTTATTTGTTTGCACGAGCCATTGAATCGACACAAATTTCGAGAGTGAATTGAGATGGAAAAATCCATGAGCGCTTTAGCGAGAGTGGATTTTGCCTAATCTCAATTCATTCAAGAAATTTGCGATGAAATGACGAGTGCTTAAAATAAAGTTTATCCTGCCGAAATTATAACCGCGAGTGGTATTTGTTAAGATAATTTAACGAATAAGAACTATATATTAGCAATTTATGTTAATTAAGAGTACAATGATTGAAAGAGCATTGTTTATTTGTAATGGAATTGGATGAAGCACCAATCGTCAAAATCGTGTATGGATAAAATGAAAATGGTTGAGTGCCACGGGAATAGCGAAATTCGCACCTGCGCGTTTGCGAGTGGTACAAACACTGAGATCTAGCAGTGAAAATGATATTTATAATGATTGTTATAAATATATATTATTACTTACATTTAGTATACATTCCATACATTTTTGGCGTTTCTTATATTATATTATAGGTTATAATTTTCTCACATTGTGGCTGCGCTACCGTACACTTGCGACATCTCACGACACTAGGCCGAAGTACAAAATGTCGGACTTTAATTGCAAATGTTCGTAACTAAATGTGTATTATTGGTGAATGGACAATAATTACTCAACTTATACATCGATCGGAATGAAAATCCTGAAATAATTTTCACGTGGAAGCGTGTCCGAAACGGATTTTAATTATACTTCACCGCAGAGGTATTCAGAATTGACACGAACTGCCAGAGTACAACTAAAGTCAGCTGTTTACTAAAATTGTTAATATCGAGATCGTTGTCATGGTGAAGGTAAATAAATTTTTACCCATTTGCAAATTTTTTTGTCCGCCGTTTTAAATGCACCTTTTTATACATGAGTTGAATTATCGGTGTTAAATAGAGATAATGATTAATAACAGTAACATTTTAATAACTGTAATGTTTAATAGATTAATTGGAAATAAAACGCCACTGTCACCAGATAGCAACTGACCTGCATTCTAGCAACTAAATTACACCGTAAGCTACAAAGTTTTTTCATATCGTCTTAAATGCATGCGGGACCTGATCGGTAGTTAAAGATTCACTTCCTCAATGCTAATACATTAATACCAATAATAAACTTTATTCTCGTCACAGAAAGTAATTCAATTTATACAGTGCGTTTTTTTTATAGATGCACCATAGGGATTTACATGTTAAATTTTGTATGCCTGTTAATGGTTTTCCTATTGCGAATTTCAGTATAATTTTTGGTATGCTGGAAGTTTGCATTGTCTTTAACTACTTCTAATAGTTTTTATAATAAAAAAATCGTAAAATTTAAAGAAATTCAAGAAAATATGTGACTAGTTTTGTTTTTAAAAATTATTTTAGTTTTATCAGTAGGCGTATTTGTTGTCGATAGAGAACAAACAAATGCCATAGTTGGAATTGGTTAGACATTTTGCACAAATGTACGTATAATTTAAAAGTGTACATAGTAAAAATGATTACAATGTCTATTTATACCACCGAAGAAAAAGTGTTTATTATCACAGTGTATATTACAGGTAACTCCGTTAGAGTGGAATGTGATCATTTTGCGGTGAATTATCCCGACTGGCCGATCCCAAATAAAACAACTGTTTTGAGGTTATAGTTAGGCAATTGCGAAACGTGAAAAGACATTTTCAAGATAGACCTAGTTACTGTTCAGCTTATTACGACAAACAATATGAATATTTATTATGAAGTGAATAATGTCAAATATTTTCTAGAGCAATTTTTATTACGTTGTATTTCATATTCTAATTCGTATTTACAACTTTTGTAAGTTATTTATTGCTGATTGTCAACCAACGCGCCTATTAACAAAACAAATAATAATTAAGCACCGAAAAGTGTTTTCTTTAATTTTCGTTTTTTTTTTATTATAAAAACTATTAGAAGATATTAAAGACAATGCAAACTTAAAGTGTACCAAAAATGATACTGACATTCGCAATAGGAAAACCATTAACAGGCATACAAAATTAAGCATGTAAATCCCTATGGTGCATCTATAAAAAAAACGCACTGTATATTAAATACAAAACAAAAAGGGATAAGATAGTGAGAACTAAGGGTGCTAATAATTCGAATCTAAAGAAACGAACTTCGATTATCGAAGTTTTCGAATTTTTTTTGCAAAGATTCGAAGTATCAAATTTGCAGTTTCCAAGAATCGAAGTTATGACGTTTCGAAGTTTTCGATTTTTTTCGAAGAATCGAAGTTATGACGTTTCAAAGTTATCGAATTCGAATGCCTGGTTTTTAGGGATTTAAACTTTTATGTGATTTCAAAATTTTTAACTCGAAAACCCAAGATGAAACTTGAGATGCGCATGCTGAGTTGCTGTAATAATGAATTAACATCAAACAATGTGTAGGTAAGATAAAAAACAATAACATATCTTGCAATATTCATCGTTTTCATTAGTTTTAAAATAATTAACTTTTTCATTTGTCAATATTCGCGAAATGACACTTCGAATCTTCGAATGTTCGAAACTTCAAAACTTTACTCTTAGAAGGTTTTCCATGAATCTTCGAAGCTTCGAACCTTCGAAATTGGAAATCTCGAATATTTTTTACTTGCCTGAATTTCAAATATTGAAACTAAAATTATGTGTGAATAATTAACAAAACAAAACATTAAGTTTGAGCAGGGGCGGCTCGTTATGTAAAGCCGAGGAGCCATTTCAAGCTCAGCAAGGATTTTTAAATCATTCTAAACGCTTTTCGTCTTCATTTCATTTATTTAATGCTTCTGTAAAGGTTTTCAATTTCAATCATCGTTCATTTTTTTCCTTAAAAAGAAGGCATATACTGTAGGCTAAGTGGCTCTACCATTAAAATTTTCCACCAGCCGCCACTGAGTTTGAGTAATAATTCCTTGGTAAAATTAAAATAAAATAAACTAACTTTGACATTGACTTATTTTTCCAAAAAGTTAATCAGAATATTGAATAACTCGAAGCACAAAAATTATAAAAATTACCAACACAGGTGGGAATAATTTTCAATATCCAGAAAACACTAGAACAATACGTAATTATTTACATCTTGGACAAGATTTATTTTCAAGATTCCAGTAAAAGTACGATTTTCACTTATGATGACCTTTTAGTTTAATCGCATGAATGACGATTAAGGATGG
The DNA here is from genome assembly GCA_910593695.2 of Ocypus olens. NCBI lineage: Eukaryota > Metazoa > Arthropoda > Insecta > Coleoptera > Staphylinidae > Ocypus > Ocypus olens. The sequence continues at coordinate 49,586,360 of OU343050.1, read as the reverse complement.
TTTACAGCGGTCACAATTTGTGCAGCGTAACATTAACGTGCCGGCTGTAACACAATCAAGTAATTAATATTTATGTGACCATTAAATTTCCGGCTCTAGTATAAAGTTGCAAGCGTGGGCCCAACCACGAACTCGGCAAAAGGGAACACTAAATTTTATAAATAGCATTCCTCTGAAGGTCGAACCAAATTAATGTCAGAAAAGTCAAATTTTTGCTCCGATTTCGTGACGAATGTATGGTGGGTTACATTCATATGTTTAATTTCTTAAATCAAGCATTTGATCGATTATTCTTTACAAATCCTACTAAACCGAGTGTTTCAGGAATTTAACATATGTGCATTTTGTTGCTTCCCTGATTATTTTATAGAAAAGTCACACGAGTAAAAATCTGTTCAGAATTTAAAAATTGATTGAATTCGTACTGATATAAATGTAACTTCTTCCATTAATTGTTTCACTTGATAATGACAGTAAAACGTCGAAACTTAAGTCGTGATATGTATGTATACGTAATATATGTACATACATCAAATAAATTGTGGTTAAAACTTAGTAAGTGTTTTATTCAGTGTTTCGATTGAATTCCATTTACACCAACGATTTGTTATATGAGAGAAGAAACTGTGAAAATTAAATGGTACATTATATCTAAAAATAGATGTAGCCATGACATAGTGAACAACTAAAATTTGTAATGTATTAATCTTCATCATTATATCGTATGTTCATTTAAAAAAAACATCAAGTGAGCCGTGATTTTTTATTTAAAAAAAGTTAAGTTGGCACACATGTTAGGAATTGACATACAAAACGTCAGATCATTCTAAAAGTCACAATTATTCCGTGGTCACAATGGTTTACAGCAACCCGCAAAAAACGTTGCTAGTTGAAAGTTATTTCCAAAATGGGACTAAAGTGGACGGAAATTGGGTGAATTCGTTCGACACACCTTTGGCTCAGTTTCAGAAAGAATTTCCTAACGTTCCCATTATTTATGATGAATTTAAAAATACCTTATCATGATCTGTTATGTCTCCGTAAAACAGGAAGTGGTGGACCAGTCAAACGTACTTTGTAGGATGTTATTAACACAGCCCAAGCAATTTTGGAAGGTGAACCTACGTCTTCTCTGCGTCGTTTATCAAAGCAAATAAATTTATCGGTAGGAACATGCCGAAAGTAACATAACCTCAATATGTGTTACCAACTAAAATTTTTAAAAATAAAAAATCATGGCCCGCTGAGGTTTTTTTAATGAACATACTTTACAATTAAATCAAACATCAATTTTGTAAGTTTTATTATGGCAGCATTATACTATATTATAATTTTTATTTTTGTACGATTTAAACTTGTTTTTCTTAAGAATTTTATAAGCTGGTGGTATGATATAGTCCCTGAAGCTCTTCGTCGAATTACTTTGTAGGAATATTGGCAGTGACGGTTCGCGGGGTTTTTTCTGGTACGGCCGAGGAACAAGAGGTAGTAATACAGATAGGTAGGATCAGTTGTAGAGACGGCTGGCTGCGTGACCGCACCTATCTGTATTACCACCCCTTGTTCCTCGGCAGTACCAGAAAATAAACCCGCGAACCGTCACTGAATATTGGAGTTATTCGTAGCTGGGTAAGTACGTTTCATTCGCTAAATTATGTTCACGTTTTACTTCATTGAAATTAAATTCTTTATCCAAGCAGGACAGGTATGATTTGAATATAGATCGGTATCAATTTAATTGTTGCGTACTTTTTGTTTACTCGTAAGAGTAGACACTGGTTTCTCCGGACATAATTCCCCGAATGGATCACGGCCTTCACGGACAGTATTGCCGTCATAATAAAGCTTTAAAAACTGACCTCCTCAACACGCATTAATTAATGAAATTTCAAAACTGACGGTAAAATTAAAAGTTTCAGTTGTTCACTATGTCACGGCTACGGTTATTTTAACAAGTATTTAACACCATTTAATTTTCACATTTTTTCCTCTCTGGTAGCATATCGATAGTAAATGGAGAGGAGAGAGAGAGAGACGCAATACTTTTGTTGAGACACTTTTATAAACCACCTCAACAGGCAATTGACCAGAGGTCTTGCAGCCTTAGTACATCGAATTTGATAGATTTTTAAATTCTCAAGATAATTTAGCTCCTGTACTTTTTCTCTAAAATAATCAGAGAATCAGCAAAATGCCTAGATATGGTTTTACATTTTTATTATTCCGTTTAACACACGATGGCGATAAAAAAATTTAAAGTTGAAAATTCGAAATATTCAAATTCATATTACTTACTTAATATTAAGAGTTCTACGAGTTCTGAGTTAATTTTCTATTTCTTTCTCATAAACAAATTCGATATAATCACGATTTATGGCATTTTTAAATAAATTTAAAATTCGAAAATTTAATTTTGAAAATACCTATTTCCTGTCATTTAATCGCAATTTGACATTAGAGTTTTCGTTAGAACTCCTTGGGTACAACCCAAATGTCAAATCAGAACTCCGAGAACTATTAAAAAAATAGTATATTATGCAACAATTGTCATAAACGGCACTTTATTCACGAGTTAATTAGGCACGAGCGGAGCGTAGCGGAGCGAGTGTTTAATAACGAGTGTCTAGAGAAGTTTATAACACGAATTGCATACTATACTTTTTCTACGACTAGATTGCTAAAATTTTGAACTTATTTTATTATCTTAGATGAACATGGTAATAGTACATTATTATTAAATTAGTCTACTTGGGTAAATTAACATTAACCGTTACGTTAGAGACAATATGGCAATTGCTAAAGAAAATCATGAATTCTCCTAAATTTCTTTGATGTTTTGTATTATTTATTTGATTTAAGTTGAAAGTATTCCTTCTTTCATTTATTTATTTTTTATTTTGACAGATTGTTGATAAGTGACAACTAACTTGATTTTGAGTTTCGTTTGATTTTAGTGATTTTTTCTACTCCCACCTCTAAAATGTCATTTATCGCATATGTTTCCATGACGCTAAGTGATTCTTTAAATACACCTTGACAAACTGTGACTTTGTGCATTTTAGTCATGGACTGAAGTTAGCTGCAGATTTTTAAATCACTAAAATAAATTGAAACTCAAAATCAAGTTGGTTGTCACTTGTCAACAATCTGTCAGAATAAAGAATAAATAAATGAAACAAGGAATATTTCAACTTAAATCAAATAAATAATAAACAACATCAAAGAAATTTAGTAGAATCAATGATTTTCTTTAGCAATTGCCTTAATGTCTCTAACTTAACTATCAATGTATATTTACCCAAGTAGACTAATTTAATAATATTGTATTATTACCATGTTGATTTAAGATTATAAAATCATTTCAAAATGTTACCAATTTAGTCGTAGAAAAAGTATAGTATGCAATTCGTGTTATAAACTTCTCTAGACACTCGTTATTAAACACTCGCTCCGCTACGCTCCGCTCGTGCCTAATTAACTCGTGACTAAAGTGCCGTTTATAACACTTGTTGCATAATATACTATAAAGATCTGGAGCTAACTTCAGCCCATGACTAAAATGCACAAAGTCACAGTTTGTCAAGGTGTATTTAAAGAGTCACTTAGCGTCATGGAAACATATGAGATAAATGACATTTTAGAAGTGGGAGTAGAAAAAAATTATTAAAAGAAATGGCAGTTAAATTTTAAACTGAATGTTATATGTGTAAGTAAATATCAAAACGTATATTTCCCCGGATGTGTATTTATGTTATCTATTTGTAAATAACAAACATAATTCCGTTAATATTTTATTGAAACTCCAAATGAGATGAATTAAAAAAAAAATATTATTAAAAAATCGTGCTACTTTCTCCGATTTGATGAAATAATAGTAATTTATAATATGATAATAATATGTATAATTGCGGCCAAAACAATAGAACACCTTTGTAATCTAGTGCGTATCTTTTTTCTTAAAATTATTCATATAAATTGTGCTTAAAATGTCTAATCATTATAATTGTATGTCAGTGTCAATATCTGTATCGAGTAAATAAAAGTAAAAAATTAATATGCCATCGATTCGTGTTTTGCAACACCGTGTATGCTTTAATACTATAAATAAAATTGATACACGTTGTGGGTTTATTGCCCACTATTAAAATTCAAATAGAGCTTGATTTACACTGAACAAAAAAAGGTGTCCTATTTTTTGTATTTAGAATTTCTAATTTTTTGTCTCTGGAAATTCAACAGAATTCAGGAACTATGGTACTAACCAAAATACACCTTAAAACAAGCTCAGAACTATTCGATTGAACTCTTCATTGAGGTGCCAACTTGACACACTCGATATTATTAAACTACCAACCTCAAGGTTCTCATTCAAGCTTGATACTTTATGTTTCTTATTATACCTCATTTAATAACCAGGCGGACTAAACGCGAAAGTCATATTTACACTATAAAAAGTCACCAGAAAAGTAACCAGACATGTTTTGGCGGTAAAAATAAAATTATTTCAAATTCTTTTATCCATAACTTCTTTGGCAAGTCATCTCTATTCTTTAATTGAATTAATATTTAATTCAATGTAGCGATTTCATTTTTAAAGAAAAATTTTCCGCACACAACATTTTTGCTGCTTTCATTGTAGATATCTTCGGCCGCTGGACGTCCTTCAAAACGTTTAGGACTTGTTACTGTCCCAATCTCCGTACACTCCCTAATTGTGTGAAACTCCATACTTCTAGCCAATCCTAAATATAATGTATGTTTATGATTTGATTCCATATTGTAATAACTTGACACCAAACTTGTGCCGGCATATATTCATAGTTAAAAATAAAATAACTATTTCCAAGAAAATCACGGGATGAGAGGAATCCATTCTTATACGATCAACGGAAAAAATAACTGACTAAAAAACACAGAAACTGAGCCGAAACGCGTGGAAACGGTGAGACACAAGGAATGGCGAGAGATCAGCTGATCATAACAACGGCCATTACAGTTTTATGCGATTTGGGCCTGTGTAAAAACGGCGCCCCTTTCGCCAATCACAACAACGTATTTTGGCGGCAATAATTCGATTTAGTCCGCCTGGTTATTAAATGAGGTATAGTATGTTATGTAAAATTAAAATTATAGTAAATATTGAACTTTCATGTTTAAGTAACTCTTTTTTTTTCTCCTTGAAAATCTCTTTGCGCATGCCTTACTAGCTTCTGACCTTAACCTAACCTACATTAGTTTAGGGAATATCATGTGATTTTAAGCTGTTAAAAATTAACCCTTTGCACTTGAGCGGGGCCGCTACGGCGCCCAGGCGATTTGATGCGTCCACTCAAGGTGCGCTGCTACGGCGCCTGGGAGGTGTGATGCATCCCAACCTCACCTAACCCAATCTTACCCAACCCTACCTAACCTAATCCATTGATTTTAAAGTACCTGTAACTCGTCTCGGGCGAACCAGAGTTGCTGGTTCGCCCGCGTTTGACCCAAAACGATTGAGAAACACAGCGCTAAGTGATGACGATCGTGGTGAGGCCAAAAAACTACTTTTTTGAACATCCGTGATGGGTTCGGCGTCCCTGAAACTACTGCGGGTAAAACTACTAGCCGGTGGTTCAACCGGAGGAACTCCAACTAATTATAACCTAATCTGAAGCAGCAACGGTTGCAACCGCTAACTGGTAAGTGATCACAATCAGGTTTTATCCCCCGGTAGCCAATCATTATCGGGTGGTCGATAGGAGTAGGAACTAAAGTGTAATTGGTCAATGGTGAGTTCTGTCACTTCCCGACCGCGAGATATGCAATGGCAAAGGGAATCGCTAATTTCACAAGAGTTCCCTGTAGAGTCACGACTTGAATTTGGAGTAGGAACTAAAGTGTAATTGGTCAATGGTGCTCGATTACTGCTTGCATCATCAGTGAAACCATTTAAACAAGTATTATTTACGTGATGTTTTCGTAAAAAAAGGATTAAAAAACATCAATAGAAATCGTTTGTGATAGCTACTTAAAAAAAACGCCTTCCTCGTATTCCGCTCCCGATGTCAATTTGACGTTTATATAAATTGACAATTGTATTACTTCCCGACCGTGGGAGGGAAGTGGGTTCTGTCACTTCCCAACCGCGAGATATGCAATGGCAAAGGGAATCGCTAATTTCCCAACTTTACGAAGGTTAAAAATCTGCATAATATTGTAGTGATTATGAATAATAGTATAGAGTTGTAAAATCATTTTCTGCACGATCTGCGTTTTTCTTGATTTACCGATATTGTTTACAGACATGGAAGTTGATCATCCCACACTGTTCTGTTTTTACCATGACATACTGAAATATTCAAAACAGTACTTGTGCGGTAAGTAAATAAGTAATTTCGTAGTGTTTGCGCGATTTGAGTGGGACTTGTTGCGAATACCAAGTTCATCCCCCTTCTTCAATTTCAATATTCTCGTTACTATTACATATACATAATCTTTACTATATCTGCTTACAATTATAAGGTGCAATTATAGTAAAATCGTGTACACAATATTGAAAAACATACACATAAGTTTGACAGCAAGCTGAAGGGCGGAGTTCACTTGTGTAAAATAATGTTCTACTTTGTCCCACATCCTCTTCTCCACTTCTCCACTTCTTTCACATCCAATATATTATAATATGTCAAATCTGACACATAAAAACAAAAACCAAAAATCCATAGCAACCCTGACAGCGAATGTTCTCCACCGACCAAATCATTATAAATAACAAATATCATATTCAAATTTAATTTCAAATGATCGTGCAAAAAATAGTATACGATGCTCGATCAGTCTCGAAAATTTGCAAAACTTGGGACTGCGGACCTTGTTTTGCAAGAATATTTTCTCGACTGTATTGTATCGTAATATACTATTACGCATAAGTGAAAAAAGACGACACATTCATTCGCTAATGATAAAGACATTGAAATACAGTGATATTTTTCAAGGCTCTACTTGATCACTGGTAAATTCTAATGAATGATTGGCTACATTGAAAAGTGTTGACAACGTTTCCATAGAAACCCTACGTAATATTATTACCACATACTTTTTACATTGCAAAACAGTTATTGCGTATTGAAAAGTATATTGAGACGCTTAGATAGATGGAAACAGTACGTAATTTACGAATTAAAAATAAGAGAAGGAAAGATTACACGAATTTTATGGAACATTTGAACGACATCGAATTTATGGATGGGTATTTTTTAAAGGATGTCACACTTCTGATGAATTAATGGAAGCAGCTTCTTCGAAAATCCAGGGCCGGATCATAGCCTAGATAAATAAGACAAATGTCTAGAGCCCGATTTTTCCGATCAAACTGTCCACAAAAAAATATTTAAAATACATATCGTTTTCCATAAACTTGCATGTTATTGTCACTTTGATTTAGTTTTTTTTTTAATTTCATTTATTATTTTCTAATTCCTGTCGAGACAAAAATGTTTAGTGCCCCAAAATAGGTTAATTCAGCACTGCGAAGACCGTACTAACTCGAAAGGTGTGTGGCCTCCAAGGTCATCAGAAGTTTCTTTAAGGCTACCTCAAAGAAAGAGTCAACAGAAAGAAACCATCAACAAACTAAAATCTCCAGACAAACATCACATCGAAATAAACAATATCGGCGTTGATATGTTGAAGAGTATGGTAAAACGGGCAAAATGTTTCTCCAGGAATAGAGAGGACTATAAACTAGTAAGAGTATTGCAACTAATATTTACTCTCCCTTTTATTTACACTTGTTTACTTATTTATGTTTATTATTTTGCCAAATAATAAATCTATTTAAAAAGTGGGACATCTCACTAAAACGCCATGTACTATTGTTAAACTAGTGATATTTTTCACCTGATGAACTGAGCGATGAAACAATTGTCCTGGTGCAATAGAATATTTTGAAACCTAACACTGCGCCAGTGTTTTATTAAGTGATACTATGAAGTTTCAACAAGTAAAGTCTGGCCGCGCTATGAAGGCACCTGAGGTGATTAATTTGGGACGCCCCCATCTGCGTGTTGGTATCTCGAATGCCTGAGGTTCTCAATAATCAAACATAAGATGTTGGGTTGCATGCATATGTATTTCCAAAGTTATCTGTAATCTGTTAGGAACCACTGCTTTATAAAAATTATCCGATAGTGCTTCTTTGTTATCCGATAATAAGTTTAGTTTTTCAAGTTACTCCAGTTCACTCAGAAATAACAATTTATTTAACGAAAAAATATATAAAGTTAATTACTCATGTAATAACCCAATTAATCGAATGTTAAGATCGGCTAATAAATTAAACTCGTATGAATGGTTCAATTTATTTGATACATCTGCGAGTGTAAAGTATCAAAATATCCAATCACTTCTAATGAGGGTGGCCCTTCCGACCCTTCGTTAATCATCCAGATGCCTTCGTAGCGCGGCCGGATTATAACAGCCTCACCGATTCCATATTAATTCTTGAGTTCTCACTTTTACATTTAGAATTGTATATACACAGTGGGCCAAAAAACCGCTACAAATTTTAAATATTCATATTTAATAATTCATAGATAATTAATTGCAGTTTTGAAAAGTTTTCTTATCGAGGATATTTCACATTAATTAGGGCGCTGCAAAGTTGGGACTTTATATGCACCGCCGCGTCGCATTTCTAGGTATCAAAATGAGTGGGCCATGATTTGTTTTTGTTCTCAAATAAATCTCAGACATTGACATTAACTGTCACTGCATTTCAGTTGTTGTCACAAAAATTGTTTGCCTAAGTAAAGAAGATAAAATATGCATTAAACATTTGTTTCACTACGACAATTTATCTGCACGAAAGATTTCGAACAAATACCCACAAAAGGGTTGGTCGGTTACAAGTATTCAGTGATTAATAATTAAACTCAGAACGTACGGTAACAATAATCACAAACAAATAAGTGGAAGACCACGTACAGTACGAATTCCTGAAAGGTGCATTATAAACTCCCATTTTTGCAGAGCCTTCATTAATGTGAAATATCCTCGATACAAAAACTTTTCAAAAATGCAATTAATCATTTTTGCAATCCAGAAAGTGTAGATATTTTGTTTTTTAAAGCAATATTTAATACGTTAATTATTATTGAAACTATGAATTTTTAAAATTTGTACCGTTTTTTTGCCCATTGTGTATAATCTGATCCTCTACTTACTAATTTCACGAGCTTATGAATTCCCTTACTAATTGTAACAGTATTCATCATGCATTGGTTCCAAGAATGGCAAATCGATGCAAAAAAAAAATAAAAAAAATACTGACCGTTTTTTTCCCTGAACGCGTGTCCGGTCGCTTTTGTTTTAAAATCTCATACGAGTAGTTAGTTTTAGCTTAGTGCATAAACCTACTTTGATCTGTAACAATAAGCCAAATTTAGTAACGGTAAAAACGTGGATCCGCTGCTGTGATATGGTGCACGTGCAATGAACGTGCATGACCCTTACATTATTCCCTCCGGCACATTGCCAGAAACGAACCCATGATGATGTTGATGTTGATGATGGCGTGGATGATGACAGCTGCATCGCGTGCATCATACATACATACATTGTTTACATGATAACCCACCGTGACGGACAAATTACGTTAAATAAAGTGTAATGCATGGATGGAGTGAAATAGAATAGAATAGAAGAAGAGCGTGTAAGCAAGTGATGTGTTATTATTTAAATAAGTTTATGATGGAAATAATATTTCAACACTAAATTTCTAGTTTTTAACTTTTCCGTGTTTTGTGTTTTTTTTATAATGTTCTATTCAGGCGGCTTATGTGATAATTTATTTATTGTATAGTGTCAACTTTTTTTTCTATAATGGTGCCAATATTGGCTTTTCGGGAGCGTCAATAGATTTTTTTTCGCTGGCGCCATCTGCCACTATCCTGGTGTAGCAATGTTTTTATTTTTTTTTTAATTTTAATTTTAGTATCACCGAGCACTCGAGATGTATGGGCGTAAAGTTTGCGCAGAGCGAGAAAGTATTCGGAGCACACGAGAGAGCGCGAAAAAATATCCGCAGGCAATTGAATTTAAGATTGTCACTGCGCAACACGTCTCAAGTGCTTGGTACAACTCTACTGTACCAATAAAGACACAGAAACGTTTAATTATTTGTCGTTACCGCACCGTTTCTTAAAAAGCTTGTGGTTTCAATTATACTAGGGTTTTTCGAGGTATCAGTCGTGTCGCTACAAAGAACATCTTATTAAGATTTAAATGATGAGCATTCTGTTGTTGTGGAAAAGTGCTTCATGTGGTCGATACGCAGAACTTCACCTAAATAAATTCAGGCTACTTTTCGTCTTTATGTAATTTATTTCATGTTTCTGCAACAAGTAGGGATTTTCAGTTTTAATTACCTCTTCATTCAGTTTGTAATTTTTACTATTTTTATAATTCTTGAAGTTATCTGTTGCGGTTAGTACTTTATATTTATTTGTTATCCACTTTTAAATTTATTAACCTAAAGGGAATACAGAGTATTTGTATTATTATCTAAATTCAAAATTAAATTACTGCACCTTATCTTCAGAGAAGTATGAAGAGCTTTATCATTAAGCACAAGGAAATAGCAAATATAATTGGTACCTCGGAGGATTTTCTAACTGATCTATAAATGTAATAAGAATGGAATATACGAAACTTCGACCTGTTCGTACATCTACAAAGTTAGTCTTACGAAGGCTAAAAACAAATGATTTATCGAAAGTCCATCCCCGGCGAAAGCCTCGCGCCGAATTTTGATCTATTCCAAAGAAAATTGCATTTAATAATAATAATAATAATAATTTAATTGCCCAACAGCATACAAATTCTAATTACATGTAAATAGTACCACTAATGAAATAATATAGGCATACAGTGAGGGTTCCATTTTCAATCGAAATAATATTTCTTTACATTTTCACGGTGAAACAATTTAAAAATCAGTTACGACTAATCACATGACGTACATCTAATCTTGTATGTTTTTGCGTTACTTTACCCATAACAGTAATAATACATAGGCAACATAACAGTCATAAATATAGACAATGAAAAACAAAAAAATAAATCCTTAAATGATGATTCGAAAATTTTTAGTTACACAATGATAAAATAATTCTTTAATGTTGGCGGCGTCTACTTCGTGGTATATATTGATTGTAGATTAGAATAAAATACTTTAACTTTTTTATACCATCGTACTTATGTTTGATAATGACCAGTGAAAGGTCGAAACTATAGTCACATAAACAAAATATAGTGGTATAAAAAATGTGTTTTATTGCAATATAAAATCATTCATTTCGACCAACAAACTTAAACTTAAGGCGCAGACTGTTATCAAGTCACGTGAGCTTACGTGCTGTCACGATGTGATGTGATTTATAAACAATGCTTGAAAGCACACTATTATCACGTGAAAGTGTCGTGGAGGTTTATGGAAAACCATACAGTCTTCGTCTTCCAAAGTGTAACATTGAAAATGGAAACTTATAGTATTTCTTCGGATTGGGAAGAAGAACTTGAGGCTGTGGCTGCATACGTTGCTCTCAGTTCAGAGAAAAAAATGGGTTCTTGTGATGAATTAAAATAGAGAAGAAAGTGTCACAGTATTCGGGCATCAAATTATTTAACAAACTTTTTAAACAAAGTAAAAATTGAGAATAATTTTAATTTGTATAAAGGGAGTATTTTTGGAGTTCTGTTAATAATTGAACCATATGATGTAAATGAATATTCAAATTATAGTTTTAAATAATATCTACATATCATTGACGCAAGTTCCTGTAATAGGTGTATATATATTTTGTATGTTTATATAGATAAAGATAATTTGTATTGTATCGTATGTATTTAACGAACGTGATATCAAAAAGTAGAAAATAGTTGGCAGCCCTAAAAACATCAAATAACACACAAATAACCTTAAAAAATCACAATGTGAAAATTGACAAAATGTACATGCACTGCACTGGAGGCAGCCTACATACTCCTAAACGCAAGGGCCCCAAAGTGCGAGATCTCAAAAACTATAATAGGTATTTGCAATTTTCACGAAAAATTACAAATAATTCAAGAAAAAGTCTATTAAAATTTCCACCTCCTTCGACCCCCCTTCAAAAAAATTCATTTTTTTTCAATATTTATTTTTTCCCGATAGGCCACGGCCTCCTCCGGGCGACCGTGAAATCCGTAATTTTCCAAGTCACCCCTAGACTCCGGGGTGAATTTTTGAAAATCGATTTTTCGCGATGCTTACGTTCGCGCCAAACCTATCTCCTCCCAGGATTTTTGAGTTGGAGGATTCAAATATGGCTCAAAAAATCCCAAATGCATTGGTACACAACAGTTGCTTCTGTGTTGGAAGTGGTCATCTCCGTTCGCGAGCTACAACCTTTTCTCTGCGGAGGTCGCTTTTTTCGTGCTTCAGCGAGCGGGATCGCGCCCCCTTTACAGTCATGACTTGAATTTTTATAGAGTTTTATAGAACTACCTCCCCTCTACATTTTATGTTTCTTACGAATTTTCGATATCTCTAACCCTCGAGGAGTTATTCAAAGAAAACCACCCCCGATTTGAATAAAAAAATTCTAGAGCTGCCATTTTTAATCCGACGCGAGAAATTTAAACGGCACGATATTAAGCATTGCTTTTTGCGTCGAAAAGTTAAGAGCTATATTTTTCGTAGTGCGCACCGTTTACGATCTATGGCCGATTTTTGATTGATTTCCGGGAATTTTTGGAAGAATTTTTCGATTACAGCAACTTAAGCTTGAAAAACTAGTTTGAATTGCTACTACAATCATTATTAGCAGACTTTACATATACAAAAATTTAATGTTCACAAATGATTGTTAGTATAATTAGTCTGATAAATGGCTATCGACCAGAGGTCTTTGAACCAAAAATTAAGATTTCAAAAGTGTAAATAACAATTAAAAGAAATGATCAATTTTTCTCTTGCAAAGCTTCAATGTGTTTGTTTAGGGCGCACCCAGTATCCTCCGTTACGTAAATAAAGGGTAGTGGTTGGACCTACCCCACTCTCCAACCGGTTGAACCAAAAATAAAGCCTTCACAAGCGTAAACGAAAGAGTCAATTGTTGGTTTTTCTCTTGCAGAGCCCTTTTAAAAACAGGGGAGACGGTTTTGCTGGTTGGAGGACCCTCTGTTTTAATTTTAACTTCAAGTAGAAAGGTAATCTGGCGAACAATATTTGCTCGTGTTTGTATACGAAATAATTAACAATGTAAAAAAAATAAAACTGTTGCATCTATCGTGATCTAATTAAGAAATTAGTTTGATCAAACAGTGTTTTCTATGTTGAGTTTAAAAGGAAACTAAAAGCGGTGGGTGGACCCTATTCCACCCTCCAATCTTTAGAACACAAACGAGGGTTTTGCAAGTGTAAATTAATTGATAAAAAAATAATAATACGGTTTTTTGGCCCTTTGGTGATTTTATTAATTTATAGAAACTCCGGAGCGTGTTAAAAAGGTTGGAGGGTGAGATAGAACCCACCCACCTGGTTTGAGGGTGGGATAGGGACATCCCACCCACCCCTGTTTTATTTAAATTTTTTCCTCAAAGGCTTCTTCTCTATGCTTTTGAAACTACACTCGGCGTTAAAAAAAAGCGCCACTCGAAAAAACTCGATTTTTCAAACCGTCGTAACTTGGTTCAATTTGGTCGAAAATCGATGAATCTTTCAGTTTGGGAAAGATTCAAGTTTTATCTTTAAGAATGTGTAGTTGATTTTGACCCCAAGTCCAACCCACCCCCCGTAATAACGCGATGTAAAAAAATGTTTTTTTATGTAAAAAATTGTCCAACTTTGACAAGCTGTGCCGTGCGCAAAAAAAACCCGGCGGGAAATTTCACCACAATGGCAGAAAAATCTAATCAATTTCCTTCAAATGCCTTAAAACTTCGAGTGGTTTCGATGATTTGGAGCAAAGTTATGAATTTTTGAAAAAAAAATGACATTGTAAAAATTTAACTTTTTTTGTCAATCCAATACACTTTTTGTAGGGGTTTTTAGGAGGTCACGAAAGTCGAGAACTTCTTAGATCGCAAAATTCCATCGAGTTTCGTTCGAAATTCGCCTAGTTATGGCCAAGAAGGCGCAAAATGTATTTTTTTTTCAAAACTGCATAACTTCGCGCCAAATCATCGCATCGACTTGAATTTTAGAGCAAATTGGTGGAAAATTATTTAACTTTATTGCCATGCTGACCGATTGAGTCCACGATTTGTTTGCACACGGTACAAGAAACCAAATTTGCACATTTAAACTTCAAAAACATTTTTTTTTTCCTTTAGGGGGTGGAATCGTTTTAGCAACAAAACAGTTCACATGACGTTAAAGAGAAAATTTTAAACTGTTCAGACTGCAAAAGTTCATCGAATTTGGTGCAAAATTACTCAAGTTATGGCCAAAAAAGTGAAAAATATCATTTTTTGTTTTTTGTTTTTTTTTTTAATTCATAACTTTGCTCCAAATCATCGAAACGACTCGAATTTTTAAGGAATTTGAAGGAAATTGATTAAATTTTTCTGCCATTTGTGGTGAAATTTCCCGCCGATTTTTTTTGCGCACGGTACAGCTTGTCAAAATTGGATAATCTTTTACATAAAAAACATTTTTTTCGATCGCGTTGTTACGGGGGGTGGGTTGGACCTGGGGTCAAAATCAACTACACATTCTTAAAGATAAAACTCGAATCTTTCCCAAACTGAAAGATTCATCGATTTTCGACCAAATTTAACCAAGTTACGATTTGGAAAATCGAAAATCGAGGAAATAAAGGCCAGTGGTGGGCCCTATCCCATTCTCCAACCCTTAGGACACAAATGAGGGTTTCACAAGTGTAAATTAATTTATAAGAAAATAATCTAACCGTTTTTCGAAACTTTGACGAACGTAGTAATACAAGGAAGCTCTGAACTGTGTTCAAAGGGTAGGAAACAAGAGGAATAAAATAGGGCCCGCCCAACACCCTTCGCTTTATTAAATTTTTTCGCACAAACGCTCATTTTTAATGCTTTTGAAACTTTTACATCTCTCGTGATCTGACTAAGAAATTGGTTTAATCAAACAATGTTTTCTAGGTTAGGTTTAAGTAGAAATGAAAGGAGGCGGGTGGGCCGTAACCTACCCTTCAATTTTTAGAACACAAACAAGCGAACAATGCAACCTTTCAAAAATCATAACCATACATTGAATACAACTTAACTACAATATGTCATGTTTAATGTTTAATTTTCATATGTACCAACCAACATTTCACCGTTACAATTTACATGGAAACAGTGGCGGCTCGTGGATGTTCGGCGCCGTGACAACGAAAGAAAATTTGACCGCAACTGCAACGAAATATTTGCTTCCTCTATAAGAGTAAGTAGTGCGGCACGAGCGACATCTTTGTCTTTGCCCTCCCTACGGAATACCACGAGCCGCCGCTGCATGGCAACCAGAACAACAACCAACTTCACGTCACACACCGATGACAGGTGTCGAATGTTTGACTATTTTATGATTAAAATCGATGTGTAATTTAATTAATTTCAGTACCAATATAAAATACGACATTATATGTATCTAGCACGGGCAGTGGCGGCTCGTGGAACATGTTGATGGTAGAGCTACTTAAAAAATATACTCCCACCGCTCAGATCAAAGTAACTGGCGAAAAAAGTGTTTTTAGAATTAATTAAAAATTCTTGGTGAGCTGCAAACTACAGGTAGTACCATGGCTCCTAGGCTCTACATAACGAGCCGCCCCTGAGCATGGGCATATTTATAGATTATGAGCTTGATGCATAAAATACTAATGTGATGTCATCGTTAAAACTGGAAACCCTCACTTGATGCAGATGCAAAATTTGGATTTCCCCAGTGATGATATTTTTGTTACCTGAGCGCCGGCATATATAATAATTAAACAGGTAATTGTGGAGGGTTTTACTTCGTGATACATTTTGAATAATTCAAATAATAGTAGATTATGTATCAAGAGAGAGAAATGAGTGATTTTTCCTGAGGTGCAAATTTGTATCCCGAGGGCGAAAGCCTCGTATTCTATTTTTTTTTATAAACGGGATATTTTAAGAGTAAAACGTTCGTTTCTAAAACCTAACCTAGAAAAAAGAACGCTGTCAACCGTGACAGTTAATCTTGCAGGCAGGGCGCCCTAAATCTTGACACAGTAGCGGGCGCTGGGTCTCAGAAACCCAAGCAAAAAAACAATCTCCTACATAAAATTTTACTAAATTGTATTTTTTAATTTCAAATAACTAAAATATCATACAAACTCTTCGCTTTCCAAACGTGAACCAAAAAAGAAATTATTAAGGTGCTGAAGATTGACGAACGTTTATTCGCGCACCGGGTCTCACAGACATGGCGCTCGGCCCGGAAGGTTAAAATAAATAATGAAACCTCGTAGGGAGAGAAATGATTACTTCTCACCCTAGGGAGAGAAATATTATTTCTCTCGCGATTTCGACGGCTGAGAAATAAAGTTTCTCGCCCATTTGTGAAAAGAAACAATTTATTTGAATTATTTAAATTTATAATAATGTTTTCTCTGTATACAATCTAAGAAAATGATTGAATAAAAGTCAGAATAAAGTTAATTTTATTTGAAGCAAACCAAGTGCTTTTTACTATTATTATTATTACATATTAAAATGATTATTTTTCATTTCTGCAAACCTTTACCATGCGTGTATATATTTAAATCATATTAATATTTAAACATGTAGAATGATTGCTAATAATTTATACAAATTCAAATATTACACCAGACACACATTACTCTTTCCCAACACATTGAAGGTCACAGTCTAAAATTACATCTACATTTCTTTCGTTTTCGCATGAAAACACATTACTGCGAGACAAACATCCCGGCGTGATTGGATATTACGAAAGACTCGATTGATCAAAGCCCAACCGTGGAGCAAACTACGATACGATTTACGTATTGCCGGGCAAACGCCGATTGCACACCGAATAAAGGAAAAACGTACGATAAGGCAATGCGGAAAATGTGATAAACGGTAAACAAACATTGCTCACTCACATGCACCGTAACCCACATTCACAAGGAGGTGTTAATTTGACTAAATTAGAAATACCTGCGGCGAAATTCAGCCAGAGATAGTACGGATTGAAAGGGCTTAACCAATGCGGATTGAACATTTCGACACTAACTCACGCACACTACTAATAATACGACGTGTTAACAAGATCATCCTCGATGCAAGCCCAAACAAAAACGGCGGTTTTTGCACCAAAAAAACAAAAAAACAATTATGCGCCGATCTCTTGAAATCGCTGCAAAAATGAGCGCGCGAATCATTTCAATTCAATTAGCCAACTAACGTAAAAATCATGGCGGGAAATATGGATTTCCAGACGGGTGTATTTCTTTCGCTTCATTCTGGTGGAAATGTGCGAAAAACAGATAATGCATGCGAGTATTATTAGAAGACGTGCGAGCTATTTTCGTAACGCATGTGACCCAATGTTTGCCAATCTTTAAGTCAAAGTCATATTTTAGTACCTGCAAACTAAATGTCAGATTGTGAAGCGTATGTGCCAATAAAATGCGGATGAACTTTTCTCATTTTAAACTTTAGACTAACAATAATGGTTAGACTGGAGATTATTTAATTCGCTTGTCATCGGGTTATACACTGCGTTGCTTAATTTTTGGGTCATAAGAAAATTGCATGTAAAAATATTACGGGTGTGAAGTTAGCAATAGATTTCAGCAATAGATTTTAAAATTCATTTTTTGCCATAAAAATGTACATTTTCCTAAAACCGTCTATAAGCAGGATAGGGTTACTACTAAACATACTACTACATGAACCTCCCCAACCCCAAAATTTCAACCCCCTACAATTTTTCACACTTTATAAAAAAAAATCTCCTTTTTCGCTAACTTCGATGACCGATAAGAAAATGCTGAAAACGGGTAATTATTCTACATACTTAGACGTACTAATACAATAAATAAAACAAACGTTCCGGCCCCTAGATCACTTCAAAAGAAATTAAAAACTTGTCCGCCCCATGCACCGTGAAGAGGTGCGCGGGCACACATACTAACGTTTTTTACGATGTTCGATGTCCGTCTCGAAAAAGTAAAAAATAAAAAAATAATCTAGATATACAGGCCTAACAACAGGAGAAATAAAAAAAGCGTGCCGGCCCCTTGATCACTTTGAAAAAAAATAAACAATCCGACACATTCTCCGAAAATGTATGCGCCGTCACATTAACTGAAGTTTTTTTCAAAGTTCGATGACCGCCATAAAAAAGTTAAAAATTTATAAACAATCTAGACATGCAGGCCTAAGAAATGGAGAAATAAAAAGAACGTGCCGGCCCCTTGATCACTTTGAAAAAAAATAAACAATCCGACACACTCTCCGAAAATGTATGCGCCGTCACATTAACTGGAGTTTTTTTCAAAGTTCGATTACCGCCATAAAAAAGTTAAAAATTTATAAACAATATAGACATACAGGCCTAACAAATGGAGAAATAAAAAAAACGTGCCGGCCCTTTGATAACTTTGAAAAAAAATTAACAATCCGACACACTCTCCGAAAATGTATGCGCCGTCATATTAACTGAAGTTTTTTTCAAAGTTCAATGACCGCCATAAAAAAGTTAAAAATGTATAAACAATCTAGACATGCAGGCCTAAGAAATGGAGAAATAAAAAGAACGTGCTGGTCCCTTGATCACTGCCGAATTTAGTTTTTGATTAATTTAATGGCCATTTCATTTCAAAATAATAACAAAACATTAAGTAACTCGATACGTTCATTAGCAGCTAGCCATGACTGAGTGACAAGTGAATTTAAACAAATATACGTACACTTTAAAACAGAAAGGTTTATTTTAAAAGTAAACAACTGTAAAATATAATGTTAATAAATTAATTTGCAAAAGGTATGAATTTTGAACAAAATCGTATATTAACCCTTTGCACTCGAGAGGCGCCGTTACGGCGCCTAGGCCGTCCACTCGAGCGGCGCTGCTACGGCGCCCGGGAGGTGTGATGCATCCTAACCTAACCTAACCTAACCCGACCTAACCCAACGCTACCTAACCTAACCCAATGTTTTTAAAGTACCTATAAGCACTTCCCTAATATAACCGAAATCGTCTCGAGTTGCTGGTTCGCCCGAGCGAAAAGGGCCTCGAGTGCAAAGGATAATTGATAAACGATCTGGCGAAATCGATCCTATGTGGCTTCTTTGGCGCAAATGGCAGTGGCGCAGTCTTTCCAGCTGCAGGTTGAAGTTTCGATCCACGTCGATATACTATATCTACCCATAGATTAGACTTTTTTGACAACTAGAGTGACAAAAATCCCACTAGGTTGCCTGCCACCAAAAGTAGTACTTACGAAACTTTTAGGGAAATGTAAAAATTGTAATTGTAATTTATTGCAAAAACCGCACTCACATCGTTTAGCACGTTCCTCACGGCGGAAATTATAAAAATAGTTAAAACACAAAAACAATAACAATAACAAAATGTCAAAAATGGTGATGTGGCCATCATGTTACTTTCTCCGACTTTATATTTACGTTTTCATGGGTTTATTTTCAATTGAAATCATATTTTAAATGTACATCGAGCGTTGCGTAAACTCGGATGAAACTGACGTTTAAAACGTCAAAATCATGAAAGCTGGAAAAATTATACTTCAAATTTAAAAACTAGGTTTACTCGAAAACTAACAAGATTTCTTAAAAAACTTATTCTTTAGAAGTTGTTCATTTTAGCATTCTCTACAATTATTATTTATATAAAATTGCTGTAACTATTATCATTTCATAATTATAAACCAAAAATTTAAAAAAATTAATAAATGTTTTTCTCGAATAGCAATGATTTTATGAAAAATATTTTCAAGCAAAAGATATTCATTTCTTTGTTGTCTTCGATGTTTGTTTAAATATTTTTGTGATATTTTTTATATTAAGGAAAATATTGGCAAAAAACAAAAAACAGTTAAGGTAAACACCCACTTCCGATGTACGAAATTTTACCAAAAGCTTTTCAGTTCTTCGGATTATCAAATAAGACGTATGTTCAAAGTTTCATATCAATTGCTCTATTGGTTTTTGAGATACAGCGCACACAGACAGACACACACACACACAGACACACACACACACACAGACACACACACACACACACACACAGACACAAATTTTTTTTTTCCAGAAATTGTTGAAATGGCATCTAGGGACCCCAAAACGGATATTTCCGTAAAAAAAATTTTTGAAAAAAAAATCACGATCACAATACTTTCTCGTACTTCGTAACGGAGAAAGTAATAATATGTCTATTGGCCACTTTGCGTATGAATAAATTACATTTTTTTCATAGCTTCACTTTCTAGCGTTTGTCACTAAAGATATCAAAAAAGTCTAATCTATAGGTGGATATGGATATGGTATAGCACGTTACACTTTCAGAAGGCCGCAGTAAAGAAATCTTGCGCCTAGGACTAAATATCTAATGTGTGCCCCTCCTTCTGACAATATTTTATTTTTACTAAATGTGCTAAATAAGGAAAGCAAAACGCAGATTTTTAAAGGGCTACACTCTCTACTAATTTTTAAAAATGGTGATGTGGCCATCAAGTTACTTTCTCCGACTTGATGGTATCATTTATATTTACGCTTCCATGGTTTATTTTCAATTCAAATCATATTTTAAATGTGCATCGAGCGTTGTGTAAACTCGGATGAAACTGACGTTTAAAACGTCAAAATTATGAAAGATGGAAAAATTATACTTCAAATTCAAAAACTCAGTTTACTCAAAAACTAATGGGATTTCGAAAAAAAACTTATTCTTCATAAATTGTTCTTTTTGGCATTCTCTACAATTATTATTAACATAAATTTGCTGTAACTATCAGCTTTCATAATTATATACCAAAAATGAAAAAAATAATAATAAACTTCTTTTCTCGAAAAATATTTTCAAATCAAAGATATTCTTTTCCTTGTTGTCTTCAATATTTGCTTAAATATTTTTGTGATATTTTTCATATTTAAGAAAATATTGAAAAAAAAACAAAAAAGTAGTTAAGGTAAACACCCACATCCGGTGTACTAAATTTTACCAAAAGCTTTTCAGTTCTTCGGATTATCAAATAAGACGTATGTTCAAAGTTTCATATCAATTGCTCTATTAGTTTTTGAGATACAGCGCGCACAGACACACACAAACAGGCACACACAGAGGCACACACACAGCCATTCCAAAAATTGTTGAAATAGCATCTAGGGACCCCAAAACGGATATTTCTGTAAAAAAAATTAATTAATTTTTCACGATCCCAATACTTTCTCGTACTTCGTAACAGAGAAAGTAAAAAGCAACTTCTACTACAACGCCTACGTATCTTGTGTTGACCCATTTTCTTCTATTTTTTTATCGTTATAAGAGCTTCAAATTAAGCGCTATTTCCAACATATTTCCGTTGCCATAAGTCAAAGACAAATAGTTCTCAGAATAACTGATAAAAATAAGAAACAAACATTGAAACAAATTGTCGAGAAATTGGTATTGGTCATGTCGCAGGAAAATAGAAACCTTTTCCTTTTCTCTGAATTTTGATCACCTTATGAACGCCCATCAGCGGCGGCTCGTGGATGTTCGGCGGTGAGGCAACGGAAGAAAGTTTGACCGAAAAAGCAACGGAATATTTGCTTCCTCTATAAGAGTAAGTAGTGCAACACGAGCGGCATCTTTCTCTTTGCCTCACCTACCGAAATTCACGAGCGGCCGCTGACGCCCATCGTCCATTAGCTACATGATTTTAGATTCAGTGATGGTTATTTCGTTCGATTGCCCTAATCGGTTCTCCTTGTTTGGCGTGGTTATGCTTATTATATACAGGGTGTCTACGCTAAACCGTTCGTTAAAAGTTTACGGGGTTGTATTAAAAATTTGGAAAAATCCTCATCACACGGTTGAATCAGTGAAATATTTTCAACTTTCACTTCCGGTTCTACCAAATTTGTTATTTATAGAACATCCTGTAAATTATTATATTTTTGGTTTCCTCGTTTAAATTGCAACATATTTTGTAGATACGTTTGTACACTTATCTCTTTTTTAAGAAAACTGATTCAACCGTGTGACGAGTTTTTTTTCAAATGTTCAGTACAACGGCATCTCCGTTAACTTTTAACGGTTTAGCGTGAACACCCTGTATAAGTGTATACGGTTTTATTATTTTGTGGTCACTACATTGTATTATTGCTACTTTTTGACACTATTTCAACAATTCGTATTGCAAAGTTTTATACTAATTCTTGAAAATAAAGATTTAAATCAAATAGAATAAGTTTCCTTGTTATCTTACATATTATTATTATTAATATCATTATAACCGGCTATCTTCTAGCAACCACTCGCTATTCTGACGGAATATCAAAAATAGATGGATTGATGGATTTTGACATTTTAAAGCTTATTCTGGCAGAAATGAATTTTGCAAAAAAATTCAAATCGCAGAATGCAATTTTCTGTTTTTAAGTTCAATTAACGATTGTCAAAAATTGGTTCATTCCGGACAGATTTGGAAATTTTTAATCGAATTCCGGCGGAGATAAATGTCTTACAGTTTTTCTAATCGCAGCATGTAATTATCTTTTCTGTAATTTAAGTTTTGAGTGTCGTCATTTTATTTCCAGCTCAGAGGAGATGTGCTAATTGTTCCGCAGTATGTCAATTTTTTTTTTCTTTTTTTTTTCTAGACACAGGAAACTGGTCCATTCTGTCAAAGTTTTTCAATTAACTGTATATATTGATTTCTAATTATTTATCATTATATATATATTAGGGTGGTTCTTAACAATTTTTTCGTCTCAGAAATGCCCTCCCATGGTCAGAAAGTGTTCTCATTGATGAAAAAATATGACGGATAACTTGACCCAATGGTTCCCTTATCAAAAACCCACTTCTAGAGCCCAAAAACCGTTTTCAGCTTAAAAATAAAGAATCAGGCAAAACTTGATGAGGGACGGTAAAAATCATCAGTTTTACCATCAGGAGTACATCAATATTGACAAAAAATGCTATTTTGTTCCCAGCTATGATGTGTCAATTGTTTTAGAGGAATGTCAAAAATAGTTTTCATTTTGGACAGATGTGGAAATTTTGAAGATAATTCCAACAGAGATGATCTTTTTACAATTTTCCTAATCGCCGAATGCAATTTTCTTTTCAATAATGTACGTTTTGATTGCTGTCAATTTGTTTTCAGCTGTAACTGTTTTTTTTCTGCAGCCGTCCCGAAAATAAAACTTTCGGTATGATTTATTAAATCGAAAGTACCACTTTACATAAATCGTACCGAAAGTTGTTCTTTTCGGGACGATTTTGTTTCACATTCGGAACGATTTCTATACTTTCGGGACGATTTTTGTTACTTTCGGGACGATTTTGTGTATATATGTAGGCGGCCTTGATAAAAACATGAACTTCGTATTCAATTATGACTGCGCTTGTCATATAACATTCGTGTATGTTTTTGCTTTTTTAACATAAAAAACGGCTGCAAAAAAAAATATTAGACTCGCCTACGGCTCGTCCTGGAAACTTCCTACTCATCCCGTAAAATATCACTTTCGGAACTTGTTACGTAAATTACTATAAAAGCATTTCAAAAATGGGTTTATCCTGGTTTTGTTTCCAGCTGCGAGGTGTCAATTGTTTTAAAGAGATGCCAAAAATAGTATCATATTGGATGGATGTGGGAATTTTAAAGATAATTCCGGCAGAGATGATCATTTTTCTAATCGCCGAATGTAATTTTGTTCTATGTAATGTAAGTTTCGATTGTTGTCAATTTGTTTCCAGCTGTAATGGTTTTAAAACATTTCAAAAATGGGTTTATCCTGGATGGATTTTAAAATTTCAAAACCAATTTCTACGAAAATGTTTTTCTTACAATTTTTCTAATCGCCTAATGCAATGTCCTTTCCTCCACTTCACTTTTTGAGTTGTCATTTCAATTTGTGATATGTCACTGGTTTTAAGGTAATATCAAAAATAAGTTCATTCTGGATGGATTTTGAAATTTCAAAGCTAATTCTAGTAGTGATTATTTTTTTACAATTTTTCTAATTGCCTAATGCAATTTTTATTTATATAGTTTAAGTTTCGAGTTTTGCCATTTTGTTTCCAGCTATGATATGCCAATTTTATTATTGAGATGTCAAAAATAGGTGGATTTTGCAATTTTGAAACTAATCCCAGAGACGAGTTTTATAATTTTTCAAATTGCTGAATGCAATTTTCTGTTCTTTGGCTTATGTTTTAAATGTTGCGTTTTGTTTTCAGCTGTGTCATCATTTTAAGCGATATGTCAAAAATAGATTCATTCAGGATGGATTTTCAAATTTTACAGGTAATTCATGCAGAGATTAATTTCTTACAATGTTTCTATTTTTCAGTTCCATTTTTCAATGTTGTCATCCTTATCCTGTGGTTTCATAGACATTATAAAGTCTGAAAGTGTAGGGTTACTAATTTGTATAATAGATGGCGGGAGACTAATGGAATAGAAGAAGGAGCGAAAGAGATGCTTTACTTTATATACAGGGTCCTACATCTCACCTCCCGTCTTCTGTAGCTCAGTTACTAATAAAGTTAGGATATCGATATTTTTTAGAATATATTTGTATCCTATGATGCATTTCAGGGAAATATTTTTGATTATAAAGGGTGCCCCAAAAAAGCGTGTCGTCATGATGATATATTTTTTTAAATTACATGCTATGTATTTTATTGCTTATTTGGGTACCTTTTATGGTTGCTTACAGACTCCTATAATTTTATTGGAATCGATTCAGGGATATCAGCAAAAAAAATAAAAACTAAAAAAAATCAGGTTTGCACTATTGGTTTAAAAAATGAATAAAAAATAAAAATAGTGCCTTGTTAATAAAATCATACAAGATACTTATTAAATAAGGTCTGATGGTCCCGTTAACCAAGTTTGATCGATATGAAGTGTACAGGGTGTCCAAAATTTAGTTTCAAACATTTCAAACTTTATTTGTCTTATTTTAAATTGGAGCCCCTGTATATTTTTATGTCATTCCATGCAGAATTAAAAACAAACATTTTTCCTAATAACAACCCTGTCCCAATTCCTAACGCATTAAAAGTTATTTGCAAAAAACTTTTATCAACCATTTCAATGGAAAATTGCCACTAAATGAAAATCGAAGGCGGCTTTGAAAAACAATGTATTGACATTAAAATTTAACAAGGTGACAAGAGACTGTTTTGACTTTGGTAATGTAAAAGTTTAAAGCATTGTTAACTTAAGCTCTTTGTACCCAAGAATTATTTTTTCCATAAAACAAAATATTATTGTAAAAAAATCTTCTTGCAAAGAATTTACTTTAAAAGCTTAAAATCCTAAACAATACTAATTATTTTTTAATTACGCGTTTATAGCACCTACTTATTTTGTTTTATGTGTAATTTCGAAGGTTCGAAGATTCATAGAAAATCTTCGGAGATTGAAGTTTACAAGTTTCGAAGATTCGAATTTTCGAATATTTGTTCACTCACTCATGTAAACACGCATTGAATCCAATGAAATAAATTTTCTGCCATCTACAATTCTTCTTATTTTCTTTACTATCGTTATATATCTTTCAAAAATTGCTTGTTCTGTTCAAACGTCGAAACTGAAAAAAAACGAAACTTCTCTTCGTTTCTTCGGATCATTTAAATTATGTTTTCTATATACTTAGTTTTAATAATATAGTCTCCAAGAGACTACAATTAACAAAGACGAAAATGATAGTAATTCTCATTTTATTATATTTTTCTACAAGAAGTCAGAGGGTTTTAATTTTATTTTACTTTTACTTTTTTTTTAAATTTAAATGACTGCCCGATTTTACTGCTCATTAGAATATTTTCTATATATAAATATGTAATGGATTACCGATACATAAACAAACAATCAATCAGTTATATTTGTTCGTAATAAAAGCCGAAAATAAAACGGCAGTTGTGAGAAACATTTAAACATAAATATAAAATTAGTATTTTTAAACCGGCTGTATTTGAAGTAAAATGTTTGAGCCGGCATTATTAATAGAGCATTGTTTTGACAGCGAATCCATTAAAATGAGCAAACAGCAGGTGTTTTCGGGCATCCTCAAAACACGAAACCCATTCGCAATTGAAGGGTCGATACGATGGGCATGGACGAAGGGCCGATTCTCGAAGAGCGGTAAAAGCACGTGTCTCCGAAATGGGACGGCGCATGTCCCAGATTATTTTCCCATAATTGATTTTTATCTTTGGCCGCACCACGTTTTGAATATTTGATTGAGCGAATTCGGCCAGAATGAAAGAAAGAGTTGAATCGGACGTCACGAGTAATGTAAAAATAACGTCCGCATGCTAGGCGGTGTTAAAATAGTTCAAACACGAGTTTTTAGAGCTATTATTTTAACAACTTAATTATAATTTCTAGTCTAGGTTATAGAATAAGTGAGCGAACGCATGCGCCGAGTTAAAACCATGTGACTAATTTCTCATAATTTGGCACGTAAATTGCAAACTCGGCGCATTATTGCCGTCGGCATTTAAATGAGAATTGGGTGGAAGCCGCGAGATGGATGTTAGCAATTAGGTCTAAATTCGGTTTCGGGTAAGGGTTAAAGGTGGATGTAGGCGGGGTGGTAATGGGCAGATTAGTTAGTTCGATTTGTTGGGAGGGTGGCGAGAGATGCAGCAGGATTGGTGCGGATTTGAAATGCGCAAGTTCCGGCAGAGAGAGAGCAGGCTGAAAATCGCGGAGGAGCACAGACTTGAAAATAAATGAACTTTACCATTGATTAGGGGGTAATTGTGTCCTGGATGTCCGAGTAATGATTTTAAGCCACTTTCCAAGAGTATAGGTGAATCCCGGTCCTTATAACTCATCTCACTATCACTGTCACTAAAATTAATGATTGAGCGCGGAATTTTGATGGATTTTTTCAGTGGTGTAAACACCACTGCACACCGGTAGAAAGGAAAGAGAAAAGCGCACCAGCAATCCGGCAAAGCTGCATAAATAACACACGAGGTTGGTTGGTTCTGGTGCTTAGGACCACCACAATCAATTCGTACTAAAATAGTTTGCTGGCGACATCACTGCACTCTATTGCGCCCAGTCGCTACCGACGCGATCCGACGCGATACTCCAAGGTTGATAACGTTGTTGATAAACCCGATCCACTATTACTATACATTATATATTGCTTTAATTATTTACGTTTCTCTCTAATATATATTATAAAACATAACCAATCTTGCATTGCGGTGTCAGAAGCGTGCGTGACATAGATTACCGTGCGCTTGCGCCTGCACGGCCGCAACCCGTTCTACTCCGCAAACGCGCACTTTTCCTGCACCCACACCCCTAATTCCTGCACAGCGGCACTCAAACTGTTCACCCCTCATTCATACAACTATTTAATAAAACCTAAAACCGTAACTCCAAACAATTATATTTTAATAAATCAATACACACGAACACAAACAAATACAATGCGTTTTTTTTTATAAATGCACTAAAGAAATTTACACGTTAAAATTTGTATGCTTGTTAAAGGTTTTTCTCTTGCGAATTTCAGCACTATTTTAGCAGGGTTTAAGTGTACACCTTCCTGAACAACTTCGAGAAGTTTTTAACATGAAAAAAGTCGAAAATATTAACGAAAATAATTATGTATGTATGTGCGGTTGCCTAAAATTATCATCCAAACATTCGATTTTTCAGGCCATATGTGTGATTTTGATGGAAAATGTGTTTTATTTTTTCTGGCCCACACTCTTAACAAAATTATCCAATTCGTTTCAAGGCAGTTCCAAGCAGATTTAAGAATTTTTGGAGGGCCTCTTCACAAAATTTTGTGACTCACACTTTATTATTAAAAAATAGTAAACGATAATCACTGTGGCGGTATTTGGCGTTTTTCGACTGTGTGCTTCCTATTACCCCTTGGAACCCAAAGGGTCGAAGAAAGTCTATGAGCTACAAATTACGTAATTTCTACTAGGAAGAGATTGCCGCGAACGGATTTTGCGAGTGGATGGGCAGATTAAACCAAAATGCAAATAAAATGGGAAATACGATACTTTCCGTCTTATACAATTTAAAAGACTACAATTAACAAATCATCTACCGAAACAACTACTTTCCTAGCTAATGCTACGACGAATATTGAATTATATTGTAGATAATTCGTGTGTTAAAAATATCAAAGATATCAAATTAACACAATGCAAATGTTGTAAACTTAATACTTAATACTATACTTTTTATTGATGAAAAAATATTTATGTGTAGTAGTAGTAAAGGCTAGTAGTAAAGGCTAGAGAAAATCCACATATTTTACATTAAACCTGAAATGTTGAATATTTGCGTAAGAGTTATAGGCAACCGTACATGCATACATAATTAATTCCAATAAATTCTTAAATATTTTCGACTTTTCTTGTTTAAAAAAAATGATTCAAAGTTGTTCAAGAAGGTGCTAACTTAAAGCCTGCCAAAAATTATGCTGAAATTCGCAAGAGAAAAACCATTACCAGGCTTACAAGTTTTAAACATGTAAATCCTTATAGAGGATTTATAAAAAAACGCACTGTATACTTCCGTAGATGCAAGGGTGCGATCCTGCATTTTGTGCGATTTTTTTCGTACAATATACGAATTTCATACCTAATTGCCTACCAAGTTGCATATGTTACATTTTAAATTTTAATTTTACAAGCACAGATAAGAACCGTTCCATCGTTTGCTTACAATCCAGGGACCCAAGGCCGTTCCAGGGTTATTGGCCGCCCAGGTGCAAAAATGATATAGCCAAAGGCGTCCACAAGGGGCAAGAGGGTGCTGCTGCCCCCGACCCCCCGGAAAATGTATGATTTTATTAAATTAAAGGTAATATTTTATATGCTAAACTTGCATGTAGTCGCTAAATATAAACTTAACAATGACATCAAAATAAAAAATCATAACAAAAAGTGTGTTTGATGAATCTGAAAAAGTTCCGTCCATGTATGAAAGTTAGGCATTAAGGGTGGTGGATGGCAGTGACGGTTCGCGGGTTTTTTCTGGTACGGCCGAGAAACAAGAGGTGGTAATACAGATAGGTGCAGTCGCGCAGCCAGCTGTCTCTGCAACTGACTCTACCTATCTGTATTACCACCTCTTGTTCCTCGGTCGTACCAGAAAAAAACCCGCGAACCGTCACTGGTGGGTGGTCCCAATCCCAAAGAGTATAACATAAACAAGAAATTCGAAAAAAAATAAATAAAATATGGTACTTCCTGATATGTAAATTTTTTATTTTCTGGACTAGTACATGTACGATATGGTATTACACCGAAAGTCTAGAAAATAAAAATTTTGTATATCAGGAAGTACCATATTCTATTTTTATTTTTTCGAATTTCTTGGTTATGTAAGTATGTACCATCTTTTATTTATTTTTTTCGAATCAATTTAAACCTGATAAGAAGATGGATTTCAACCCTCAAATTATAAACAAAAAAGGTACAGAAGTAAAGTAATCAACAAAGGATGAAAATTAATTGTTTTTGTTTGCATTTTGTAAACTAATTTACGTGAGTAAGGATTGTTTTATGATGAACTGGTTGCATTGAGAGAAAAACAAGCAATTGCTCGATTTAAAGGCAAGTGACAGCAGTCGAATAAAAATTTCATCTACGATTTCCGTTTTAAGATGTTTGCGCTGCGAGAAAATTAAAAATTTTCGTAAACCAACGACTTTGAGTGGAAAGCATCAGGCAATTGCTCGGATTTAGGATAAGTGACAGCTGTCAAAGTAGTATCAATTGAAAAATAATTACATTACCTACAATTTCTACTTGAAAATATTTGCGTGGTGTCGCGGAGTTTACTCAAAATTTCAAAACTTTTGCAAACCCTTTCAAGTGCAAACAGGCGATTTATCGGTTTTGAGGCTAGTGAGAGCTGTCAAAATGACGTTTACTGTAAGGCTGTCAAAATGACGTTTACTGTAAGGCAATTGCATTATTTACAGTGACGGTTCGCGGTTTTTTTTTTCTGGTACGGCCGAGGAACAAGAGGTGGTAATACAGATAGGTGCGGTCACGCAGCCAGCCGTCTCTGCAACTGACCCTACCTATCTGTATTACCACCTCTTGTTCCTCTCCCGTACCAGAAAAAACCCCGCGAACCGTCACTGATTATTTATGATTTCTGCTGAAAAAAGTTTGCGCTGCAAGGCGATTACGCTAGAAAATTTAAAAAAATCACGCAAACCGTCGACTTCAAGTGGAAAAAAACAGGCGATTTATCGGTTTTGAGGTAAGTGACAGCTGTCAAAATTATGTTTACTGAAAGACAATTGCATTATTCATTATTTATGTTGAAGTGTTTGCGCTGCAAGGTGATTGCGCTAGAAAATAAAAAAAAATCACGCAAACCGTCGACTTCAAGTGGAAAAAGCAATTTCTCAGTTTTGGGGTAAGTGACAGCTGTCAAAATTATGTTTACTGAAAGACAATTACATTATTTATGATTTCTATTGAAGTGTTTGCGCTGCAAGGCAATTACGCTAGAAAATGAAAAAATGGTGATGTGGCCATCATGTTACTTTCTCCGGCTTGATGGTATTATAGCCATTTATATTTACATTTACATGGTTTATTGAAATCATATTTTAAATGTACATCGAGCGTTGCGTAAACTCGGATGAAACTGACGTTTAAAACGTCAAAATTATGAAAGATGGAAAAATTATACTTCAAATTCAAAAACTCGGTTTACTCAAAAACTAACGAGATTTCGAAAAAAAACTTATTCTTTAGAAGTTGTTCATTTTGGCATTCTCTACAATTATTATCCATATAAATTTGCTGTAACTATTATAGTTTCATAATTATAAACCAAAAATTAAAAAAATACATTACATTTTTTTTTTCGAATAGCAATGATTTTATGAAAAATATTTTCAAGCAAAAGATGTTAATTTCTTTGTCGTCTTCAAAGTTTGTTTAAATATTTTTGTGATATTTTTCATATTTAAGAAAATATTGTCAAAATGATGTTTACCGAAAGACTATTGCATTATTTATGATTTCTGTTGGAAAATGTTTGCGCTAAAAAAAATTAAAAAAATTAAGCGAACCATTGATTTCGAGTGGAAATAACAGGTGATTGTTGCATTTTGAGGCAAGTAGCAGCTGTCAAAATAGTGCCAATTGAAGGATAATTGAATTGAATTATCTACAATTTTCGCAACAACGTGCGATTTATCCAAGAAAATCTTAAATTATTTATTTATTTATTAACTTTACATATCCTGTTACTATAAATGTGCAAAACAATATATAAATCACCCAACAAATTTAGGACACAGGATTTGTAGGCGGAGTTCACAGTGTGTTCTTCCATTCAGACCTATTATTTTCTTCCACATGATGGTGTTCCCGGTCAGCTTCAGATCATTGCATTTGGGCATTATTTTGGTCATTCCTGGCTTATTTATAGCCATTTAATATGGAACTATTTTGTTGCGACATTCTATGTCAGCATGACAGAAAAAAAAAATTAAACATTCGATTCCGAGAGGAAAACAAGCGATTGCTCGGTTTGAAGGTGAGTGACAGCTGTCAAAATGATGTCAACTGAACGACAATTCCATTATCTACAATTTCTGCTTAAAGATAACGCTACGAGGGCGCAGCTTTCGCTAGAAAATTAACCCCTCAAAAAAACATCGACTTTGAATGGAAAATAAAAGGCGATTGCTGGGTTTTTGGGGCAAGTGACAGCTGTAAAAATAGTATCAACTCAAAAAAATGCATTGTCTTTGATTTCTACTTGAAAATATTTGCGCTCCAGGGCGAAGTTTACGCTAGAATATTGAAAATTTCTGCTAAGTGGAAAAGAAAAACCGGCGATTGCTCAATTTTTTGACAAGTGGCAGCTGTCAAAATTATGTTTACTGGAAGACAATTGTATTGTTTATAATTTTTTATAAATGTTTGCGATTCAAGGTGATTACGCTAGAAAATTTAAAATTTTCGCAACCCGTTGATTTCCAGTGGAAAACAACAGGCGATTGCTCAGTTTTAGGGCAAGTGACATCTGTCAAAATGATGTTTACTGAAACATTATTGCATTATTTATGATTTCTGTTGTAAAATGTTTGCGCTGCAAGGCGATTTCGCTAAAAACAATAAAAATTTAAGAGAACCGTTGATTTCGAGTGGAAATAACTGGTGATTGTTGCATTTTGAGGCAAGTAGCAGCTGTCGTAATAGTGCCAATTGAAGGATAGTTAAATTGAATTATCTACAATTTTCGCAACAAAGTGCGATTTATCTTAGAAAATCTTAAATTAAACATTCGATTCCGAGAGGAAAACAAGCGATTGCTCGGTTTGAAGGTAAGTGACAGCTGTCAAAATTGTCATTATCTACAATTTCTGCTTAAAGATGTTTGCGCTACGAGGCGCAGCTTTCGCTAGAAAATTAACCCCTCACAAACCATCGACTTTGAATGGAAAATGAAAGGCGATTGCTGGGTTTTTGCGGCAAGTGACAGCTGTAAAAATAGTTTCAACTCAAAAAAATGGTGATGATGTGGCCATCATGTTACTTTCTCCGACTTGATGGTATCATTTATATTTACGCTTTCATAGTTTATTTTCAATTTAAATCATAATTCAAATGTACGTCGAGCGTTGTGTAAACTCGGATGAAACTGACGTTTAAAACGTCAAAATTATGAAAGATGGAAAAATTATACTTCAAATTCAAAAACTCAGTTTACTCAAAAATCAAAGAGATTTCGAAAAAAACCTATTCTTTATAAGTTATTCATTTTAGCATTCTCTACAATTGCTATTAACATATATTTGCTGTAACTATTATCGTTTTATAATTATAAACCCAAAATTAAAAAAATAATAATAAATTTTTTTCTCGAATAAAAATGTTTTCAAGCAAAAGATGTTCATTTCTTTGTTGTCTTCAAAGTTTGTTTGAATGTTTTTGTGGTATTTTTCATATTTAAAAAAATATTGGCAAAAAACAAAAAACAGTTAAGGTAAACACACACTTTCGGTGTACGAAATTTTACCAAAAGCTTTTCAGTTCTTCAGATTATCAAATAAGACGGATGTATAAAGTTTCAAATAAATTGCTCTGTTAGTTTTTGAGATACAACGCACACAGACAGAGACATACACACGCACAGACACAAAAAAAAAATTCCAGAAATTGTTGAAATGGCATCTAGGGACCCCAAAACGGATATTTCCGTAAAAAAAAAATTTGAAAAAAAAATCACGACCACAATACTTTCTCATACTTCGTAACGGAGAAAGGAAAAATGCGTTGTCTTTGATTTCTACTTCAAAAGGCGAAGTTTACGCTAGAATATTGAACATTTCTGCAAACCGATTCAGAGTGGAAAACAATAGGCCACATCATAGTTTTTCGAGGTTCTCTCAAAACATTAATTTTTGACTTATATCACTTTAGAAGTGAATGTGGGATATGTTCAATGAGAAAATCAGACGTAGAAATTCAATAGATACCTTTCAATATTTGAAATCTGATGCTAAAATTAAAACAAGAATATGTTCAATGAAGCTAACAAAACCAGACCCAGAAATTCGGTTTTTGTCTGAAACATTTCTCTCTAAAATCAAAATTTTTGAAGATCAGTGAAAAAACAGGTTGAACTTGTTTTGTTAATAACTTTTTAACAAACAATGAGCGATGATTTTGCCTAAGGAAAAAGTTTTTTAACAAACAATGAGCGCTGATTTTGCCTAAGGAAAAAGTTCTTTAACAAACAATGAGCGCTGATTTTGCCTAACGAAAAAGTTTTTTAACAAACAATGAGCGCTGATTTTGCCTAAGGAAAAAGTTGTTTGTCTTGCAAAAACGCGTCGAATGAGCCTATTTAGAAGTTCCTTAGAAGGTGCTCACCATAGGTAAATAATTACCAAAAAAAAAAATGGTGATGTGGCCATCATGTTACTTTCTCCGACTTGATGGTATCATAGCCACTTATATTTACGTTTTCGTGGTTTATTTTCAATTGAAATCATATTTTAAATGTACATCAACCGTTCTGTAAACTCGGATGGAACTGACGTCAAAATTATGAAAGATGGAAAAATTATACTTCAAATTCAAAAACTAAAGGGATTTAAAAAAAAAACTTATTCTTTATAAGTTGTTCATTTTAGCATTCTCTACAATTATTATTAACATAAATTTGCTGTAACTATTATCGTTTTATAATTATAAACCAAAAATAAAAATAAAAAAAATAATTTTTTTCTCGAATAAAAATGATTTTATGAAAAATGTTTTCAAGCAAAAGATGTTCATTTCTTTATTATCTTCAAAGTTTGTTTTAATGTTTTTGTGATATTTTGCATATTTAAGAAAATATTGGCAAAAAACAAAAAACAGTTAAGGTAAACGCGAAAATTTTACCAAAAGCTTTTCAGTTCTTCAGATTATCAAATAAGACGGATGTATAAAGTTTCATATCAATTGCTCGATTAGTTTTTGAGATACAGCGCACTCGTACTTCGTAACGGAGACAGTAAAAAAATGGAATGCATATCCCTGTGGCCCGAGTTACAATTCAACATCCTGTATGAACAAGAATAGTAGAAACCAAAAAGGAACAACTTGTTCGAGATCCCTTTAGTTTTGAAAAAAAAGGTTTTAAAAATATTTTAAAACCATGAAATCGGAGAAAGTTACGTGGACATTGTTTCTATTAAAACCATTTCGCAGTTCTCTTTAAGAAAATATCAGCCGGATTGGTTATTTAGGTAAGCCCAGGGCCACCAAAGTTCACGGTCCGTCCCTGCACGCTTATATGTATATCTGTGCCCCGATATTGTATGCGTAATACATGAAGTTCCCGGAATAAAAGAGTTAATTTTTTCGATTTTTTCAAAGGATTTACAACAATAATATGTATAAGGAAAAACTAACGAGTCGTACATTTTTGAAATCAATTAATCACGTAAATTAATTCCAGATATAACGGCGACATCGTAACAATAATACCATTTATTTCCAATGTACGAAAAGGAACCATTAATCATACAATAATACAGTCAATTGGTACGGCACAAACATGGAAACACATCAAGAACAATTTGCAATCATAACAGAATTATTCAGAAACACCACTGACCTTAAAGCTTCCAAATGCAGCTTCCAACAGTGAATTCTGTGTCCATAGTATCAGCACGGTTCCACATTCACAAACATCACTTGCACTGTTAATCACTCGATATATTTACAACAATGATCACCCGTAATTATTACTCCGGCGTTGAAAAATAAACAAACGTTTTGAAGACTAACCGCCGCCGACTAGATGCACGCACGCTCTTGTTTGGCGAGAGCGAAGAAAACAAAAACGTATCGCTGGCCCTCCGCCACTCGATCGTAATCATCGTCATTTTGAAACGCGGTGGCCTCTCGCTTTTTTCAATGAATTTCGAGTATTTTTCGGACATAATCGTGAGTGTATTAGGTGAACGTGTAGTGTAAATACGGGAGAAGAGTACTGTGTAAAAATTGCCGCTGGTTGTACATTGCAAAGGGAAGAAATCGTAAATAATAGTTGTGGCGTCGGATGTTCGTCAACCGGGAGCAAAAACGGGCAAATATTAGGAAACGAAATGCGGCGGGCGTGTGCAAAAGGTTAGTACTTTTGATACAATGCAATACAATGTGTAATAATAATTGGTTAGTAATCGTGTTTATAATCATAAGAAGTGATGTGCACAAAACATAAACACACACGCACACACAGACAACAAGGGTAATAAATTAATCGCAAAATTAATTATACACATTATTCCAAGTAACAATAAACACACAAAAGTGTGAACAAACGAAACGTTTTATAACAACAATAAATGTACAGGATGTTCCAAGCTATTTCGTGCAATGATTCTCAGTAATGATCTGTGCAAAAATATACATAAGCAAAATACACACATGTAATGTAATTTAACGTTGAATTATTGATTTTTATGAGCGAATTTTTGACCATCATTTTACGAAAATATCCGTTCTATAAGGTCCCAGAAATCGATTTCAAAAATTTCTGGAAAAAAGCAATTGTGATTGACGATCAATAAAGATGATTAGAATTTGAAGTATAATTTGTCATTTTTACCTTTCATAACTTTGACTTTTCAAACGTCAGTATTGTCCAATTCTGCATAACCCTCGATGTAGATTTAGAATATAATTTAAATTGGAAATAGTTCATGAAAGTATAAATATAAATAACCATTATGCCATAAAATCGGAGAAAGTAACATGATGGCCACATCAGGGCCCTGCAGAAGCGGATTTTTTAAAGCCTGGCTCGATAATAAAAATTTAAAACCCGTTCCGGCCCGATGAAACGAAAATGTGCTGTGGGCCCGGCCTGAGTATTCAAAGCCCGGCCCGGCCCGGCTCCAAAAAAGATTGAGTTATAGTAATTTATTTTATCCTATACTGTTATGTCAATAACTCCTTAGCAACGAGTAACGTTAAGGTACCTATAACAACACTAGTGTTGTTAAGAAATTCTTAACAACACTAGTGTTGTTATATTATCTTAACGCAGCTCGTTGCCATGGAGGTATTGGTAAATAAACATGACTTCACTTTTTGACGGTTTTCATTAAACATTTTTCAAATTAAAAAAAATAGAAATAGGATAAAATAAACCGTGTTACGTCACACGTAACGTTATTTGCTTTTACATTACTCGAGAATTTAAAAGCACTCGCACCTACGTCGCTCTTGTTTTCAAACTTTTCTCTCCTAATGTAAAAACCTTCATAACGTTACTTGTATCGTAAATTACTATTATGATACAAGTAACGTTATTAGGGTTTTTACATTATGAGAGAACAGTTTGAAAGCACGAGCGACGTAATGACCATATCACCATTTTTTTTCGAATATCATCCGCCAATAAGGAACCGATATTTATGAACCCACATAATTTTGTGATGGAAAAGGAAATATGAAATAACTTAATATACCAAGAATGTTTTATACGATAACATCTAAATACAATTGTACTTAAATAATTACATCCATTTTGTTAAAACTTATATGATATTTAAAAAGCACAGTAATTGCGATATAAAAATTATACATACAAATAATAACTAATAGTACGCAAAAACCTAAACGTAAAGATTATTGTTAATCGAAATATAATGCTCTTAACCGTAATTCGAAACGAAAAAAAAAAATTAAACAGAATTTTACACATGTATATCACAATTGTTATTTCTAAACATTAATCAAACTGAAAATTAATGGCATGTTACTTGAAATTAAACATCTGCTCCTCAATTTCATTGTTTTTTTTTTTGTAATAACATTCAAAATACAAACTGGATATTATTGCTTTCTTTATATAATATATTAATCGGTATTTACATTTTGTTTATATACAGGGTGTTGTGAAACGTGTAATGTATTTTTAATAACAGTGTCTCAAGTATTTAAAAATTTAAAATGGAAATTCATAAATTAAGCCTTACGAATATTGAACAAATTATTTCTTTTTTAGACTTTGTAGGACTTAATTTTGGTAAACCGGTCCAATATTCATATATTCCGGCACTATTTTGTGTTTGTTAAAAATTATTTTACAGTTATTTTCGGTTTTTGCGATAATTTATTTTTTTGTAAACTAATTTTTTTGATAGTATAAATGCCTCAACTTGGAAATATCATTTTTCTGCAATGAGTTTAAAATTAATCCATGTACAGGGTGTAGTGGATCAAAACGGAACATAGGATTTTCAATGTTAATTCCTTTATACTGGAATATTATCTTCCCTATCATTTTCGAGGAAACGTAAATACATTTTTTGTAGTGTAAAAATTCCTGCATGCAGTCATGCTATTATTTATTTTTTAGCATTCATAGAAACTCTAAAAAATGATAAAATAAAAATGATCATTTTCACGAAAATAATGGTTGCCATGAAATTAAACAAAAATGGTGCGTTGTTGATTTGTTGGCTTCTGTCAAATTTATTGAATACTTCATAACTTTTTACAAGTTTTGTCATTAAAAATGTATTCTATTCAAGAAAAAGTGCCAATTGTGAAGTAGTGCCAGTTTTCGTGAAGTGTGGGATATGTTTGCAGTCAACTATCCCGATCGACCAAGTCCCTCCATTGCAACGATCCAAACGTTGACTCATAAATTTGAAATTACTGGCTCATTATTACGGAATTCTAAGAGGACATCAACTGCAGAGCAGAGTAATTTACCAATAAATGAGAAGGATGACGAGCTTATGGTCTTAGCTTCTGTAGTTAAAGATCCAAACATAAGCTTAAGATAAATTGCTGATAAGTATAAAATTCACTATACGACTGCCCAGAGGTATTTAAAGAAACATTATTTTCACTCGTACAAATACCAGTGCCACCAAGAAATATTACAACGTGATTACCCGCACTTTACAAAAACTGCTACCAGCATAGCACCACTTTACAATTTGCACTTTTTTTTACATTTTTAATGAAAAAACTTGTAAGCAGTTATGAAGTGTTCAATACATTTGACAGAAGCCAACAAATCAACAGCGCACCATGTTTGTTTAATTTCATGGCAACCATTATTTTCGTGGAAATGATCAATTTTATTTTATCATTTTTTTAGGGTTTTTATGAATGGTAAAAAATAAATAATAGCATGACTACATGCAGGAATTTTTACTCTACAAAACATTTATTTACATGTTTCTTCTAAAATGATCAGGGAAGATAATATTCCAGTATAAAGAAATTAACATTGAAAATCCTATGTTCCGTTTTGTTCCACTACACCCTGTATAAAGCATATGCTGTTGTATTTGTAGCGAAATGGTTAAAGGGCTACACTTATTTTCTCCAATTTATTTTTGGTTTGAAGAGTACAAAGATTTTCGTGTATATTAAATTTTTTATTGTTTTTGCTGTCTCTTTGGTAATGGTGATTTTCCCCATTCCAATGCCTGCAATTCTTCCTAAAATATTTCCTCGACCTAGGTTTTCTTCTCCTCCTGTTCTGCCATTGTGTTCAATACTTGATGTTTATCATCCAGCGAGCAGATCAAGACAAAATTCCAAAAGAGTTACTTTTTCCTCTTCCGTTTCTTTTTCTTCCTTTTTCTAGGTGGAGGGTTGTGTGGCGTCGCCTTGGCCGCAAAGTAGGCGGCGGCAACGTTTTATCAGAGCAGCGTTGGAATGGGGAAAATCACCATTACCAAGGAGACAACAAAAACAATAAAGAAATTGATATACACGAAAATCTTTGTACTCTTCAAACCAAAAATAAATTGGAGAAAATAAGTGTAGCCCTTTAATCATATACCATTGCGCTACATATTCAACAGTCAGAGCCGCCTTGGCACATTTAAGGGCCCTTGGCTAAAAAAATCAAGCACCCTTTGTCTGATAAAACCACATCATGTGGCGAAATCTGATGCCCTTCAATGCAAACTCTTAAGCCCAATAGTTAAGGTCTTGTTAGCTTTATAAACAATTACCACACAAGCAACAATTAAATTGAAAATACTGCTTGAAATACTCAATTTAAAATCGAAAACAAGATCCACAACACCCTGTTATTATCATTTACTTCTAAACCCATAGTACTTTCATAGTAGTTTTCTCCGGTTGCGTGATGTTATCAACGGGCGTCGAACTCCACCGTTTATGGATTACATTTGACGTTTGCCACAATTTAATCTCCTCGTCGGCGTTGTCTTTCCGAAAAAACTCGCTATGGCAATTTTGGGCAAAAGCACTGGAGCTATTATGCAACATGCTTTTTACGAGGGCCTCCTTCGGATCGTCGACGGAGTTCGGCACACCCGGCAAACCGACCTCTTGAAACGAATTCATCGAACTGAAGCCGCTTTCATCCTCCGTCGACCCGATGCTGCTCACCGGGGGAGAGCTCGATTTTTCGTACTTGAATTTCCCCACCGATTTTATACTCCTGTTGTCCTCGATGAGCGTCGATGATAGGATGCAATCGTTTTCCGCGACACTGGACCTGGGCGAGTCGTTCGAAACGTTCAGTTTGCTGGTGACGTCCTTCAAAAACGAAGATCTTCTCAAGTTATCGTTCAATTGCAGGGATAACTTTCTGTTTAGGGCGGTCGAGATTTTAATGTCTTTTTCTGGGGTGAGCAGTTTCGGGCAGAGGGAGAAGGAGGTGGTCCTCTGCGGCTTGGGTTCTACGGGGGGAAACTCCTTCGCTAGTTGCGCCAGGAAGTTGAGGTCTTCTTCGGAGTTGCTGGAGGAGACGTGCGCCAGATCCGGCTCATGAGTGCTCAATAGGGATTGAGCTGTTCTGAGCAGTCTGAACGCTTCTTGTGACAGTTTCTCCGGCGGGATTTCTTCCGATGATGGTTCTTGCTTCTTTAGCCGTCTCCTGTAAAAAAATAAAAATAAACGATGTATTTAATGCATTTTACTGTCTCCGTTACAAAGTACGCGAAAGAATAGTGATCGTGAAACAATTAAAAAAAATGTTTTTAACGGAAATATCCGTTTTGGGGTCCGTAGAGGCGATTTCAATGATTTAGGTGCAAGTGTGTATTGCTGTACATCAGTGTGCCTGTCTGTACTCGCTGTATCTCAAAAACTAATGCTTGCCTTTTAAGCATTATTTGACAATCCAAAGAACTGAAAAGCTTTTGGTAAAATTTTGTACTACGAAAGTAAGTGTTTACCTTAACCGTTTTTTTGTTTTTATAATTTTTTAAATATGAAACATATTACAACTATTGAAGATATCAAAGAAATCAACATGAACATGAACTTTGTTAGCATATTTTCCATATAATGAAACTAAACCATGAAAGTATAAATATAATTAACTGTTATATTAAAAAATGCGATTTTTAGCGATTTTTCTAGAATTTTTTTCTTTGTAAAGAAATCCTCCTTAATTAAATAAGAGAGAATGATTTCAAGATGGGCAAGTTTTAAAATTAAATACTCAATTGTGGAGGTTTGGACTTTGTGAAACATATTGAATAATTCACTTTGTTGGTAAAAAAAAAACGTCCCCACTTCGAAAATTTTCCAATTTACCCTAAAAATGTAGTGGAGAGCAAAGAAGGGTCTCAATTCAAATAATTCATGACTCAAATAAATTAAGCTGCAAATTTACATAGGAGTCACTTGACTCTGAGGATCACTTATGAGAGTTGACTCTTTGAGTCGAGTCGCTTTTATCATTTCACGCAGTTTCGATAACTTTAGCTTGTCATTATCAAATACTTGTAGTTTGAATTATTATTACAATTAGTTTGACTTTTTGAATGGATTAAAAAGAAAATTTTGGAAAATA
Organism: Ocypus olens; assembly: GCA_910593695.2. Lineage (NCBI taxonomy): Eukaryota > Metazoa > Arthropoda > Insecta > Coleoptera > Staphylinidae > Ocypus > Ocypus olens. Next base: position 49,544,829 of record OU343050.1, on the reverse strand, counting down.
TTTTTAAAATAAAAATAAATTGGAAAATTATTCTGAGCTATAGAGTCATTCTTGGAGCTAATTTATGGTGATGATTGCTGAAAATGGCAATTTTTGTACTTAAATATTCAATTTTTTTGTTTGCGTTTTTTTTTTAAGATTTCATTCTTTATTTTAGATTTTTGACCTTTGTTTTCGATTTTTTGGTCTGAATCACTTGGTTCGCAGTTTTTATTTTTGAGGCCAGTGTTTTTTAATTTTTTTTCCCTGAATTATTGATTTTTTTGCCCGTATTTTCAAGTTTCTTCCACTAAGATTTGGATTTTTTTGTCCTTCATTTTAGATTTTTTAACCTGAACTCTTGTTTTTATGGGCGATTTTTTACTATTTTCGAGTTTCTGGTCATTTTGGGCTAACGAGTTATTCTTAGGGGTAAAAATGAAAAATTATTTTTTCTTTTGCTTAAATTTTCAATTTTTTAGCAAATATATTAGATCTTTGGCCTGTATTTTTAATTTATTTGTTACAAATTTTAGACTTTTTGGCCTAAATAGTCTCTATTTTAATAAGCGAATTTTTGAAGTATTTTCGAGTTTTTGATTTTTCGCCCTTGATTTTAGAATTTTTAACCTGAATGATTGTTTTCATGAGAGAATTTTTTAATATCTTCGAGTTTCCGGTCAGCAACGTATTTCGAGCTAAAGAGACTTATTTTTAGAACTGAAAATTGTAACTTATTCTTTTGCTAAATTGTCCATTTTTTTGTCTGCGTTTTTTTATTTTTTGGCCAATATTTTAGATCTTTGGCCTGTATTTTCGGTTTCTTTGTTCCAAATTTTAGAGTTTTTTGCCTAAATATTCTGTATTTTGGATAAAATTTTCGATTTTTCTTAAAATTTCCGGTTATTCGGTCTGCATTTTTCATTTTTAGACTTGAGTTTCGATTTCAGGTTTAAATTTTCGATATTTTTGGCATATATTTTGGTTTTGTTAACTTGATTGTTAATTTTTATGAGCGATTTTTTGATTGGAGTATATTTAGATTTTTAACCCGAATTATTGATTTTTGTGCGCTGTGTTTTTATTTTTTGCCTGTATTTTCGAGTTTTTTGGTTCAAGCTTTTGTTTTTTCTGCTCTATAATTTTGATTTTGGGAAATTATTTGTCTTTTGCTTGAACTTTCAATTTAGTTTTTGGCGTAAATATTCTTTATTTTGGACATTTTCGATTTGTTTGTTTAAATTTTGAGTTTTTTCGGTCTGCATTTATTTTCAGAGTTTTCGACTTTTGATCTAAATTTTTGATTTTTTTGCATATATTTTAGTTTTTTATCTTAATTGTTAATTTTAATGGGCGAATTTTTAATTCGAGTATATGTATTTAGATTTTTATCCTGAATGATTGATTTTTATGAGCGAATTTTTTATTTGTTTACCGGTATTTTTCAGTTTTTTTGGTCTAAACATTTGATTTTTTGCTCTATAGTTTAGATTTTGTAGACATAATCTCTGGATTTTTTGGCCTGTATTTTCAAGGCTTTTGTATTAATTTTAGGTTATTTATTTAATTTGATATTTTTTCTTTTAGTGGATTTTAAATGAAATATATATATTTTTTTTAAATTTGTAATTTTTAAATTAAAAAAATAATTTTTGCAGCCAATTTAGTGCGTGGGTAGACTTGATTTAATATGTACTTTAGATTTCTTGATATAAAGACAGGAAATTTCTATAATGAATTACCACGTAGTAACGGTTGCAACCATCACCATGATTATTCTTGATATAACTTTTCAATGTTCTTTGCCTACTCTTGTGGTTGGTACCTTCTTCGTACAGAGTTCTAGGAAATATCGTGATTCTTTTCTAATTCATAATTTCAACGGATACATTCGTTTTGAGGTCGTACGCGACGATTCTGACCATTTTCTAAAAATGTCATTTTCTTTGCGTGCTTGTATCTCTAAAACTACTAACTATTTTTATATGAAACTTTCAACATAAGCTCCATAACACAATTCAAAGAACTGACGAGTTTTTGGTAAAATTTCGTAAACCGGAAGTGGGTGTTTACCTTCATCATGTTTGGTTCTTTTCAGACAGTTTTTAAAGATGAAAAATATTACAAACACTTTAAAACAAATAACGAAAAATAACAGAGAAATGAACATCTTTTGTTAAATAGAACAGGTTAAAGAATAATCAGTAAAACAATTATTTTTAAAACATAAGCTAGAACAAACTCTCTAGGCAGAGAAGTAATAATTTCTCTCCCTTGAGCAAGAAATTATTCTTAAAAATTATTTCTCTCACGATTTCGACAGCTAAGAACTCGAATTTTTCTTCCCTTTGTGAAATAACATTCGCAGTGGTTTCAAATTGAATGTGTAATTTAGGAATAGAGAAGAGGATGCCTCCCAAGTTCAGAATTACTCATCCATATATTTATAGTATATTACATAACTAGAGTTGTATGTAGCAAATTACGCGCAAGTGAAAGATATTGCGTACGAGCCGCGCAGCGGCGAGTAACGTAATTTCACGAGCGCGTAATTGCGTTACAACTCGCGTTATGTACTATACTTTACCTTCGACCTTACATTTATTCGCTTAAACTAAAGACATATTGAAACTGAATCTTGTCAGGGTGACGTTTAAATTTGTATTAAATGGCCGGTTATGGCAATGTAGGACGACTACCAACTAAACAAACGAATTACCGTTCGAACAATTTTCCGTAGAATAATACATTGTCCAATACATTGATTGAACTTGAACAAATTTAGGGATACAGATCGTTGTACTCACTCTGAAATGTTAATCTACTAAGATACCATTGCGATAGAAGTACCAATAATGCATAGCGTGGAGTTTATTGTGTCGGTTATTCTTTTAACCAATAAGTTGCAATCTGACGTTTAAATGTCACTGTCACTTTTGATGTTTAAAGATGAACAGACGAATACAGGGGACTCGGCGGACGTTAATTGTAATTGGCTAAGAAGTATATAATATACCGAGGTGCATAAGCGGTAATAGTACATGTTACACATTTATGTACGACATTTAACATTTATATATGCTCTATATATCCGTAGTGGGTCGCTTACGATTGGTGAAAACAGTTCGGTAATTCATCAATTACAAAGTGGGAGTAGGTAAAAAGTTTTATGAATGCCATGTTTAAATTATAGTTTTTTTTAAGTAAGGCCATAAAAGATCATCAGACGATACTATACTGATGAGATGCAAAAGACTGAAACCAGCCCATCAAATACTTACCAAGCTATTTCCTTATAGGAACTTATGTCTGATGAGTTGAGATTCGAATTATCAGTCAGTGTCGAATCGATTCCGTTCTCACTTATCGTCGTCGAATTCATGTGGTACTCGCTCTGCGTCCGAGGAACTCTCTGTGCATTTATTCTTGAACCTAACAACTCTAAGCTACGATGCGCCCTCTCCAGGAATATCACCACCTGTCGCATCACTGCTCTGTACATTTCTCGACTTGATTCCGTCTATAAAAAGAAAAGAAAACAACATAATAAATGAGTATTAGCAATGATTTATAAATTGTCCAATTGCAATATTAAATATCACAACTGACCAATTCAGCTAGTTATATTTGGACACCAACCTGAGGAAAACGGTTACGTAAAATATCTGCAAAGCACCATATAAACAGATTTTGAGTAAATATCAGATGTGAGCTTAAGCATTTCAATTAATAAGGTTATTGAATTTGGTACTTCCTTAATATTATTATTTTATTTATATTGCGACTAGTTTCGGCCTAAGGCCATCGGGCAAAACTGAAATTGTAAATGAACATGTACTTCAAATTTTATGATGTTTACAGGTAAATATTTTTATTATATTTTATTTATAAACGGTACATCATTGATGAGTATGTAAAGTATGTTCATTAAAAAAAACCAAGTGTGCCATGATTTTTATTTTTAAAAATTTAAGTTGGTAACACATATTGAGGTTATGTTACTTGCGGCATGTTCCTACCGATAAATTAATTTGCTGTGATAAACGACGCAGAGAAGACGTAGGTTCACCTTCCAAAATTCCTTGGGCTGTGTTAACAGCATCCTGAGTACGTTTGACTGGTCTACCACTTCCTGGTTTACGGAGAATACTACCCGTTTCATGAAATAAGACAACAGATCGTGATAAGCTATTTTTAAATTGTTCATAAATAATGAGAACGTTAGGAAATTCTTCCTGAAACTCAGCCTTAGGTGCGTCGAATGAATACACCCAATTTCCGTCCCATTTCGGAAACAACTTTCAACCAGAAACGTTTTTGCTGGTTGCTTTAAACCATTGTGACCACGGAATAATTGTGACTTTTAGAACGATCTGACTTTTTGTATGTCAATTCCTAACATGTGTGCCAACTCAAATTTTTTAAAGTAAAAAATCATGGCACAAGAGGTTTTTTTTTAAATGAACATATGATGTGTAGAAGTGTGTATGTGCGTATGTGATAGATTTTATGTGGATGTAGATGTGTGTGTATGTTAGTGTTTTTGTATGTTTGTGGGTGTTAGTGTTTGTGTATGTGTTCGTTAATTCGTGTATTGTGTGTGTTATCATTTAATATTGTTATTGTAGGTTAGGTAGTATGTTTTGTATTATGTATGTTGTGTGTGATCTTTTTGTATTACTTACTTGTTCGAGTTTGGTATTGTCGTGCGGGTATGTAGGTGGATGCGTATATTTTCCACATTTTGTTCGTTTTTAAGAGGTTTTTCGTTCAGCATGTGGTTTTTAATGTTGGATTTATTTTTTATTATAATGGAGTATGGCGTCGTGTATGTGTGGTTGCCTGTGTTATGAAAGGTTTTAGATTTTTGAATATCGGTTCGGTTTCTAGGTTCGAAAGAATTTGGTGGATTTGTAGAGGGCGTCAAAATATTCGATACGTATATTTTTGTTTCGGCTAAAAAATATGTTTAGGAGGTGAACTCGCCCCTCGAAAATCACTGATATTTTTGTTTTTTGGCTATAACTATATCCGTATCTACAACATTTCAAAACCTATCCACTGGTGTTCAAAATGTGTGTATTGACTACTTCGGAACTGCAAAAATATTGATATTTATGGCTTGTATTTCCTGCAATAATGATATTCGCAAAAAAAAAATCATACATAAAGATATAAATGATCATGACTAAAAATAGTTTAATTATTTTTTCCAAACACGGAATCCAAATATACATATATTCATACATTTCCTCTAAATAAAACCTTTCCACTAAAAAATATTCATGTTCACTAGCGGAAAATATGAAAATTGAGGTTTATAACTCCTTACATTTTTTTTATTTTTTTTACATTTGTTTTTCCTTCGACCCCCAAATTGTTTTTGTATGAAACTCGAGAGTAATGCAACTTTTTTTCGCTTGTAGGAATTTTTCCAACTCGTGAAAAAAGTATTACTTAACTCACTTGTTGCACAAATAACTGTTATTCAACCAATACGTGATGAATGTTAATAACTTACTTCTTTTAATTGCCACTGAAGAGTGTCTATTTGTGACTGAAGAATGAACTGCTCGACTGGTTGATCGGACAATCTGTTGAAGCATAATGAGGTGCGTCTACTGCTGTTGGTGCTACCACAGGACAATCTTGGAATATCATCAGATGGAGTACGGAAATCCTGCAACAGAAAAATTAGTATTTGAAAACAATTGTCGAGAGAATCGGACTTATTTATACATAATACGATTTTTACAATTGTCATTAAGCAATTATTATTATTATTTCCACGTCAGACAACAGACCGATCGGATATTTGAAGAGCGCATCATGGCGCTGTGAACGACTTTGCTTCTTTCACTCACTGTGGAACAAGTTGTATGAAATGCATTCTTCTTCTTGCAGTGCAACTTTTATTGAATGTTGGTACAACCAAACCAGTTAGTCAGATTTTCTACCAGTGGCGGCTCGTGAAATATGTTGATGGTAGAGCCACTTCCTCAATACCCCCCCCTAAGTAAGTGTTTTAAGAATTAATTAAAAAGTCTTGCTAAACTTGAAACTACAGGTAGTACCATGGCTCCTTGGCTCTATATAACGAGCCGCCTCTGACTGCGATTACTTTCTATAAACTAATCAATAATAAAGCTCCTGCATTGCTTACAATTGACTAGATTTCGAAAAAAATTCAGCTTTGGTGTGGATAAGAAACAGAAATTAAATGCGCCCTTCAGTTTTCTTTTCAATTGTTTGTTTTTCTCGGATAACCCTTGAATCAGCGGCAGCTCGTGGATGTTCAGCGAGGAGGCTACGGAAGAAAATTTGACCAAAACAGCAGCGTAATATTTTCTTTCTCTATATGAGTGAGTAGTGCAGCACGAGCGACATCTCTGTCGTAGCCTCCTCTATAAAGATCGACGAGCCGCCGCTGCCTTGAACGTATGATGAATGAAGCCTAGTATTGTATTTAGTAAATAAGTTTAGATCAGATAAAAAAAACTAAATTGGACATTTAATTGTTTGATGCAAAAAATTCCTACAAATATTTGAAAATTAAATAATTCCTTAACATAAATCCCGGATACTGTATTTTCCAGATAAATATCAAAGTAAATTAATTTTATTTAAAAATAAATCCCATTTTTAAATTAAAAGCCACGAAAACAAAAAAACATAAAATGAAATAAATAACCTGAAATGAATAGAAAACCCTTGGAAATACAGGTCAAAAAATTCAAAAATGTAGGTGGCAAAATCTAAAATAAAGGACAAAAATTAAAAAACTTTGACCCCCCAAAAAAAAAAATCCGCAAACAAATCAAAAATTTCCACGTAAATACAAATAATTCAGGTTAAAAAATCTAAAATGAAGGACAAAAAATCAAAAATTTTAACCAAAATGCGGAAATATCGAAAATTTCAACAAACCAATCGAAAATGTAGGGAAAAATAAAAAATTATTGTTTTATATGCGACATTTTTTTCCGGTATGTTTGTTGAAATTTTCGATTTTTTTACTGCATTTTTCATGTTTAGGCCTGGGTTTTCCACATTTTGCCTAAATTTAGGACAAAAGGTCAAAAACTCAGGTCTAAAAATAAAAAATGCAGACCCAGAAATCCAAAATTTCAACAAAGGAATCGAATGTTTTGACCAAAAAATCAAACATTTGGAACAAATCTAAAAAATCCGCAAAAAAATAAAAAATAATCTGATCCAAAAATAAAAATGCAGACCGAAAAATTGAAAATAAAAGAAAAATCATTTGCTACTTTCAGCCGCCAAAAATAAGTTTCTGACCAGAAGTAATAAAATAATAGCCAAAAAATTTAAAAAAAATACGAAATGAAATCAATTATCCAAGTTAAAAAATCTAAAATTTAGGATAAAAATAGACCAAAAATTTAAAATATACGATAAAAAATTCAGATCAAAAATCTAAAATTCAGGCCTAAAAATAAAAACCGTGGACCAAGAAAAGAATAATTTTAACAGACAAATAAAAGAAAATTAATAAAAATTTAGGGCAAAAGATACAAAAAATAAAAATCTACAATTTTGGCCAAAAATGTAAAAACATCGAAACTCGGACCTAAAGATAATAAATGTAGATTAAATGAAAAATCAAAAATGCGGACCAAAAAATCGAAAATTTTAACAATAAAATCGAAAAGTTAGGTCAAAATAAAAACAAAATTTAGATGACAAGATTAAAAAAAAATAATAGAAACCTGTCATGTTGGTCAGAAAGTCGAAAATTCAGATGGTACATGAAAACTCGGGCCTAAAGATAATAAATTCAGACTGAAAAATCGAAAATTTCAATAAACAAAACTCGAAAATACCGGAAAAATAAAAAAAACTCGCACATAAAGCAAATATTCAGGTTATAGATATTTAAACCAAAATCAATTAATTAAATTTAATTATAAATTCGGCCCGCAAAATCAAAAATGCGGACCAAAAAATCAAAAATTTTAAGAATTAATTCGAAAATTTAGGTCAAAATAAAGAATAGTTAGGGCAAATCAAAAAATTGAAAATACAGGTCAAAAATCTAAAAATTAAAAATTCGGCGAGTAAAATCAAAAATGCGGACCGAAACGTCGAAAATTGGAACAATTAAATCGAATATTTAGGTCAAAATAAAGAAGATTAAGGAAATATGATCAAAAATATTTACATCAAAAAAATCGAAAATCAGGCTTAATAATAAAAAATTATGAATATTTTAGTAAGAAAATTGTAAATCAGTCTCAAAAATCACTATATTGCTCAAAATAATGTTCCAATTTTTTTTAAATTGCAAAACATTTTTTAGTTTGAAACTACAGGTGGTGTCATGGCTCCGTGGTCTACATAACGAGCCGCCCCTGTTTGCTACTAATGTATCCTTGTGCTATCAATTGGAGAAGTACGTATTTATTAGGGAGTTTGAGTCATGAAAGTTTTACTAACCAGCAAAATTTATTCATTCGATTTTGAAGCCGAAAATGTTAAAAAATAAACCCCTTGCCATTGCACAGTTTGCGAACTGCTGCTTTAGAGAATGGCACCGCCACTATAATTTGTGTAAACTAGAAATCGAAATGCTGACACCACAAATCCTAAACTTACAAACAATTGTGTAACAATTTGTTGTTTTTTTTTCTCACATTCTACTCGCACATAATGAAAGTTAATGCAGTGCTATCCACATAACCATTAACTATAATTCCTATATCAAGATTGGAATCAAAACGAACATTCTGTTACGGATTATGTTGATTCTCCCATGGTTAATTGAATTAATTTTCACCATTCTTACGTAACCCTATAATTTACGTAACAATGCACTCGCAGCAAGAATAACTGTTCTTAACAACACGATCTCCATAAAATCCACCATCGTGCATCCGATTCTTTGGGTAACTAAAACCAATAATCAGATTAATCTCTCGTGCGAATTTACGTAATCACTTCACCTACTTGGATTGTTGCTCCAGGAGGAGCGGCTTGAACCGAATACTCGACCAGTTCGTGAAAGAGTAAATGAACATATTCCAAGTTTCGTTTTTCTTTTAACACATTGGCTGCCAACAAGTTTTTTTGTAAAATGTCAAAAAGAGTTTTCTTTGTTTTTAAGTTTCATTTTATAAAATGAGTAAGATATGCTTTTTTAATTCATTTTCGTGACTGACAGCGCTAAATAGTAAGTTTCAAGTAGGTACTCACTGTCAGTCATCGGTGACTGACGCGGCCCCATTGGAATCCTTCGATGTCAGTCACCGGTGACTGACAAATCGGTCAACGTGTTAACGTCAAAGATATAAAACGGAGTGAAAATAAATGTTTATTAAACAAATTAGAAACAACTTTACTTGTTGCAGAAAGCATTAGATAAATACAAGAAAACGAAATGTAGCCTGAATATATGAATATGTTAACGAACAGGTTGAATATTCATATATTCAGGCTACATTTCGTTTTCTTGTATTTATCTAAATGTTTATTAATTTAAATTAATCATCCGCAAATGCAAATAATTTTCGAAATTAATCAAAAGTGTGGACATGCTTCCGGCAGGTATCGAATCTGCAACTTCCAGTTTATTCTTCGTAATAAGTGGGAATCATGCACATGTATAAAAATAAATTTTTAGAATAAGTTATTTATTAAAGAGCATATTAGGAATGGGCGATATTTCACGTATCTGTGATTTTTCACTGGTATTGAAAAATCACAGGTCGTTACTGTTACTAATAGGCGAATTTCACTGCTACTTAAAATCACTGTTACTTAAAATAACTGTTACTTAAATTCACGGTTACTTAAAATCACTGCTACTTACTATCACTGTTACTTAAAATCACTGCTACTTAAAATCACTACTATTTAAACTGTGAAAAACTGTGATTGCTACTTAAACTGTGACTTATGTACTGTAACAATTATTAATTAATTAATTGAGATTTTATAAAATCGAAAAAATTATCTTGCCCGGCATGGATGGAATTAAACCACAAACTCACTGTGATCGAAAGTGGGTCCGACGACTTAATAAACCCAAAATGACTCAAAATTCATTTTAATTTAAGATTCAGTGCAAATATCTAAACATACATTTTAAAATAATACCACGAAACTAATTTTGAAATTGCAAACTTTATGAACTGAAAAAAATAAATAAAAACAATTTACCAAACTGCGAAAATCTCCAAATGTTCCTTGTTCAGGTGCTCAAAAAAATAAAACTAAAATTTTCAAAAATCCATATCTCCATTAAAAACTATGGAATTTACAAAAACTAAATTGATTTTTAATAAACGATACTTCGACCATGGAGGATATTTTTTATGGAATTTTGTCTTCGCGTTATATATTTTTTCTGCGATGTTTTCATTCAAGTGCTCAAAAAAATAAAACTAAAATTTTTGATAATCCATATCTCCGTTAAAAATTGTTGAATTTACAAAAACCAATTTAATTTTGAATAAGCGATACTTCGACCATTGAGGATATTGTTTTAAGGAATTTTTTCTAAGCGTTTTATATTTTTTTCTGCGATGTTTTCATTCAAGTGCTCAAAAAAATAAAACTAATTTTTTTAATAATCCATATCTCCATTAAAAATTGTTGAATTTACAAAAACCAAATTAATTTTGAATAAGCGATACTTCGACCATTAAGGATATTGTTTTAAGGAATTTTTTCTAAGCGTTTTATATTTTTTTCTGCGATGTTTTCATTCAAGTGCTTAAAAAATTAAAACGAAAATCTTCAAAAATCCATATCCCTATTGAAAATTGTTGAATTTACAAAAACCAAATTGATTTTAAATTAGCTATACTTCGGCCATCGAGGATGATTTTTTATGGAATTTTGTCTTCGAGTTTTATATTTTTTCTGCGATGTTTTCATTTAAGTGCTCAAAAAATTAAAACGAAAATCTTCAAAAATCCATATCCCTCTTGAAAATTGTTGAATTTACAAAAACCAAATTGATTTTGAATTAACTATACTTCGGCCATCGAGGATGATTTTTTAAGGAATTTTGTCTTCGAGTTTTATATTTTTTCTGCGATGTTTTCATTCAAGTGCTCAAAAAAATTAAACTAAAATTTTCAAAAATCCATATCTCCATTAAAAACTATGGAATTTACAAAAACTAAAATTGATTTTGAATATACGATACTTCGACCATTGAGGATATTTTTTATGGAATTTTGTCTTCGCGTTTTATATTTTTTCTGCGATGTTTTCATTCAAGTGCTCAAAGAAATAAAACTAAAATTTTCAAAAATCCATATCTCCATCAAAAACTATGGAATTTACAAAAACTAAATTGATTTTGAATATACGATACTTCAACCATGGAGGATATTTTTTATGGAATTTTGTCTTCGCGTTTTATATTTTTTCTGCGATGTTTTCATTCAAGTGCTCAAAAAATTAAAACGAAAATCTTCAAAAATCCATATTCCTATTGAAAATTGATGAATTTACAAAAACCAAACTGATTTTGAATTAGCTATACTTCGGCTATCGAGGATTAATTTTTATGGAATTTTGTCTTCGCGTTATATATTTTTTCTGCGATGTTTTCATTCAAGTGCTCAAAAAAATAAAACTAAAATTTTTGATAATCCATATCTCCGTTAAAAATTGTTGAATTTACAAAAACCAATTTAATTTTGAATAAGCGATACTTCGACCATTGAGGATATTGTTTTAAGGAATTTTTTCTAAGCGTTTTATATTTTTTTCTGCGATGTTTTCATTCAAGTGCTCAAAAAATAAAACTAAAATTTCCAAAAATTCATATCTTCATGAAAAAATGTTAAATTTAGAAAAACCAAATTTATTTTGAATTCGCTATACTTCGGCCATTGAGGATGATTTTTTATGGAATTTTGTCTGCACGTTTTATATTTTTTTCTGCGATGTTTTCATTCAAGTGCTCAAAAAATTAAAACGAAAATCTTCAAAAATCCATATCCCTATTGAAAATTACAAAAACCAAATTTTTTTTTTTTTTTTTAAAAGGAAGGATGGTTGATGGGATTTCGGGTTAAGGAGAGTGAATGATATTAGGGAAATTGGCGTAAGCTACTTGGCTATTCTGCCACAACCGATTCTTTGTAATAAATTCATTTGATAATGAATGGGACATACACTAGACATCCATGGACCCGCACGGCCACTTCTTCACTTCGAAAAAGTGACCGCATGGATGGGATTTGAACCCACGACCACGAGGCCCAGAAGCAGGAACGCTACCCACTAGGCCACCGCGGCCCCCAAAAACCAAATTGATTTTGAATTAGCTTTACTTCAGCAATTGATGATGATTTTTTTTGGAAATTTGTCTGCGATGTTCTGCGATGTTTTTGGCCAAATGCTCAAAAAATTAAAATGAAAATTTTCAAAAATCCATGTCTCTATTGGTTAATGATTTTATTAATAAAATAATACGACGTTTACTTACCGTGATCACGGTCTTAAAATCACTGATATTAGAAAGTAGCAATCACAGGTAGCAACGTGATTCAAAAGTAGCAGTTTTGTCCATTTCTAGAGCATATCTTAAAAATTCACCATTGATCCTCTTTTTTATTCTAGGGCAGCAGCAAAGGTAACATGTTAATTTCCTGAATATTAGAACACATATTCTCGAAATTGCTTAAACTTTGAATATTAGAAAATAAAATGTTAAAGAATTCTTAGAAGTTTTATGTAATACACCAAAATATCTTTGATAAGTCAGTGAATAAAATAAAGTAGGAATAATTTTTATTGACTATCAATTAAACTCGGATTGTTTAATGAGTTTATACAGTTGATCAATGCCTGCCAGATGTTTTAAATTCATATGCAAAAACTGGAAAATATCGATTGACATAATCGTATGTTAATAAATTTGAACCGTTATTACTTTTACTGCTTTTATCTTTGAAATTAACGGTTGATTAATTACATCTATAATTTTTTTTTCCATTAAAAAAATCATTAATTACCTTACTGTACCTTATTATTTTTATAAAGACAAGTGCCTTTAAAATAATTTAAAGATTAAAACGGAATTTTACACATAAAAGTTTCTACTAAAATACGAATGTTCGAATTTGATATACTGTGCGAAAGTACCGGGTAAAATCGTTAAGAAAAATATTTCAAAAAATTGCTTGGACACATCGATTTTTATTTTTAAATTATCATAGAGATGTATTGTTGTGAATTTTGGGTTTGTGGCGCATCGACATCTAAGATCATTCGCGAGAGATATTCAACAAAGCGTCAGCGACCCTAATATTAAAAATTCAAATAACGAGTTACCGTTTTTGATACCTCATATCATATGTCGAATGTAATAATGAAACTTCTTCAAAATTGGTTGATAAATAACGGAGATATTTCCAAAAATGTATTCAAATGAAAGTGACAATATCCGAGCAGGCGTTGACATGGCTCTGGCAATGAGTGGTAAAAACAATTGCAATTGTTTGTAATTGAATGTCAAACCAAATTTATTGAATTAAAGACTAAAAGTAGCATGAATATACAGAATTAGCAAAATTAATGGAAAACTTTTGATTGAAACATTTTTTTAAATATTTGTTGCGTTGGAAAATTATTTAGGTGTTGCTGAAGTCGAAAGAAAGAACTTAAGTTTTAATGATGATTGATGTTCTAGATGGAAGTCGCTTGCACATCCCTGTTTCGCTTAATGAAACTCACCCAAACCAATCAACGATAAGTCGAATTGAGAACAAATTTCGCAATCTTGCATATTAAAGAGATAAGCTTAACACCGGACGTTCATCGGCATATTTAAACGGCAAACTTTTTTCCTTGATGAAGAATCACGTTCCTACCTGCATTTAAAAAAAAATCGTAAAGGCAGTAACTCCGTTAAATTATAGACGGCACATTATAAATTTCGCATCGATACTGAAATATCGTGTTCTGGTCTGTAATTCGTTTAATGGGATTCTGTTGATGTTGGCATGTGTGTGAGCATGCACTTCCTAGTACTTGTATATCAATCCGGCGTGGAAAAATCAGCCTACATGTGAACATCTTGTACACTTGTTGGGTATCCGAGTACGTACACGTATGTACACTTTCACGTGAAAATAAATTCCACTTACATTCTGTTCACATGTATGTATCAATTACAATGGCATGTGTAACAGGTGCAATCAGATACGATTAATTATTGATTTTGATTGCAGTTTTTACGTCGGGCATTCACACGGATCTTCTTACATTTTGCTTACCATAAAACGAAAACCATCACAATAATTTTATATAATAACGTAATACTAAAATAGATTTGAATTTACACAGAAAAATATTTTATTTTTTTTTACTTTCTCCGTCACGAAGTACGAGAAAGTATTGTGATCGTGATTTTTTTTCAAAAATTTGTTTTACGGATATATCCGTTTTGGGGTCCCTAGATACCATTTCAACAATTTCTGGAATTTTTTTTTGTGTCTGTGTGTGTTCTCTCGTCTTTCTGATGAAAAAAAGGTATACTTCAATGGTCAACGATGATTATTAAGAAAGTTGCATTTTTTAACAAAAGTTCCAACTAAATTAAAAATCTCTAATCCGACTAATTGGCGTACGAGGAGCTCAGATTTGCAAACCGCGTTCAATTTGGAGTTTTCGTTTAGCCGCTACGGCGGATCAAAGTCTGAAAAATCAATGATTTTTTTTAATTTTCTAAAATGTTCATGGTGACTAGCACAAAACCAAATTTCAGCAAAAACTAACACTTGTCAAAAACAATTAAAGCATGATAAACAAATCCCAAAACGCCAACTTAATTGTTAACCAAATCCCGAAAATCTGAATAAGTCTCGTTGAAAGGAAAAAATGAAGTTAATTAAAAATTGTACGGCTATAGATTATGAGACTATGGCATTAATAAATAAATATTAACATTTGGTGTTAATTGGCAGAAAAAAATTTCAGTACGAAAAATCGGAAAAGTTGTTAGTGAACCCAGACTTTTGTCGCGGAGTGTAATAATAATATTTATTTTTGTTTTTGCGCCCTTGATACATATTTTTGTATTATGATTTGGTTTTCTTTGTAGTTAAGCTCTAATTAATTGTATTTTTAAAATAATTATTTAAATTATTTTGAATGGTTTTGTTATTTTTATTGTGTATTATTGTATGTATGTGTTACTAAATTTCTGTAAAATGTGATTATCCGTATAAAGAAATAAAATAACTATTCTATTTCAATTTTGTGAGTTTTACCGTAGAAATGAATAATCAACTGATTGTTTGTCATACTTTTTGGTCGCGTGTAATACTCCACAGATAGATGAATCTAGACCTAACGGAGGTTTTTTTCATTTAAATTGTTTAATATAGGTTAATGTGTAATTTGAAGGTCACGATTTTTATATTGCGTGTATACAAGATTTTAATTGAAATTCATACGTTTTCACAAATAAAATTCGAATGATAGATAGAGTATTAATATTATTTATTACCGAGATATTTGCAAAAAACTTTAGAATTATTTTGAAGTAAAAACAAAGGTTTGCCATGAAATCATAATGGCGGATATTTAATTTTGTTCTATAAAGTGACGTTTGCTTTCGCATTACGATTTACAATCGGCCGTGTATTTTGCATAAGAAAAAGTATTTATGATTAAAACGTTTTACTCAGGTACTATTTTAGAAGTGTACGTGATTTGTTCAGTATTGAAATTACGGAGAAGGCAATGCCCAGGAAAATTACTATAAAAATAATGTCAGTAGATCGATATTATAAAATAATTAAAGGAGCCAATTGTAACACTTTCAAATGTAGAATAAAGTAGTAATTATTCATTGAATAGTACTTTTGCCTTATCCGGAAATTATTTCTTGTGTAGAAAGTGTAAATCGTAATGCGACAGCAAACGTCACTTTTTAGAACAAAATGAAATATCCGCCATTATGATTTCATGGCAAACCTTTGTTTTTAATTCAAAATAGTTGTAAAGTTTTTTGCAAATATCGCGGTAAATACTCTGCCGAAACTATTGAGTAAGGTACCAAATCATTCAGCTTAAAAAGCTTTAAAAATAATGTAGAAAGACCGATACTGTCAAATAATTAGGGGAGACAATATTAATATATTTTAAATTTTACATGTAAATCCCTATGGCCCGCTTTGCAATTCAACACCTTGTATAACTTAAATTATAAATTAAATGTATTCATTTGTAATTTAAAGTAAACTAATTACCCAAAATTAAAATTTAATAAAAACTAAATATTATACAGGGTAGGCAGAAAAACATATTGTCGCTAGATCAGACGGGACGTACCAACATCCTTTCTATAATGCGGATGTTATGTAATAATATAATTGTAATAATGTGCGTCCGTAATAAAGATGATATTGATGTTTACAGGATTGACAGGGTTTTTCAAAAATACACTATTTTAGGGCGGTCCGTTGGGTACAGGCTGGTTACACCGCGGCCGTGCGGGTTCGATTCCCAGCTCGGGCGAAAGACTTTTCGGTTTTCGAGAAGTCTTCGTTCGGGTCCGTGGTTGTTGTATACGTCTTTCATTATTCATTTGTTCATTTATTAATTTAATTTATAACTTATATATATATATATATATATATATATATATATATATATATATATCTATTAAACATTGATGATGGCTAATGGTCATAGAACCAAGGCCAGGCGTAACGCCGAAAAAAAAAAACACTATTTTGGTGAGGTGTTCTTTAGCACAAAATAAGCAAACAAGATTTTAAGTCTTAAATTAATTAATTATCAAGATATTAAAATTAAAACATTTTTTAACATTCAGTGTGACCATTCGGTGGCAAGTTACATTTTTGGAGACATAGTATAGAGAATTGATCTATTTGTATTTTATATTTATAGTTCACATGTTATATAATAAGAACTATAGTCGTCTACCTTTTTTACCTTGTATGTACGAACATATGGGTAAAGCGGTTATTGTAATTTATTGTGAAGAAAAGTAAGTCAAGAGCATGACTAATTTATGAGACAGTGGCGAGAATAAAAAAAATCTTATTGATTATCAGAATGAACTACTTTTTAAATATGTGTTACTATAAGGTTGTATCAAACTTATGTAACAATTACGTACGGTTTAATTCATTAAAAAAAAAACTAAAAGGCGGCTTTATTAGAATATTTTATTTCTATTTAACAATCATTTGTAAACAAAATTTAGTCAAAATTACTAGATTTAAATAGATTATTATACATGGTCGAATGTTTTGCTACAATTTTTAAGCTTCAATTTCAATAGTATCGTTAGATAAGTTATTGTTAGACTATCCACTTTGCAACGCAAAGGAAATAAATCAAAACTATATTCTGAATGCAGCTTGTAAGTTAAAAGGTAATAAAAAAAAAGTTATAACCTCCAATATACTTCCGCCATACATAGATAAATATTGTATTCATTGTTTCATAAAACCACCACGTATATTCAGTGGCGGCTCGTGGAACATGTTGATGGTAGAGCCACTTATACAATATCCCCCCTCCTTTTTTTTGAAGAAACAAAGAACCATTTATCTTCCTAGACCAATCGAATATTTTGGCCAACAAATCTAAAATATCGGCCAAAAAATCGAAAATCCTGGTTTAAAAATAAAATGCAGACCAAAAAATTGAAAGCAAAAGAAAAATAATTGGCCATTTTCAGCCCCAAAAATTACTCTTTTTATTTTTATCTTAAGTTCCAACGAGAAATAATAGCAAATATAAAAATTAAAAAAAAGTCGCACAATAAAATCAATAATTCGAGTTAAGGAAATCTAAAATATGGGACAAAAATCAAAAATTCGTACCCAAAAATCAAAGTGGTGGACCAAAAAAACATTTTTTTTAACAAACATCAAAAATTTAAGTCGAAATAAAGAAAATTTCGGCCAAATCCCAAAGCCAATTGAAAATTTTGGTCAAAATAAAGAAAAATAAAAAAAAAACGGAACAAAAAAATCGAAAATACAAAAATCTAAAATATGGACCGAAGAATCAAGAATACTGATCTAAAAATAAAAAACGTAGACAAAAAATCGAAAACTTAGGTAGAAGCAAAATAAATTGCCACTTTCAGCCGCCAAAAATAAGTTTCTGACCAGAAATTCGAAAATAATAGCAAAAAATAAAAAATTCACGAAATAAAATCAATAATCCAACTTTAAAAATCTAAAACATAGGATAAAAAATAGACAAAAAATCTAAAATATACGATAAAAAATTGAGACCAAAAATCTAAAATTCTGGCCTAAAAATTAAAGTTGTGGACCAAGGAAAGAAAAATTTTAACAGACAAATAAAAAAAATAGAGAAAAATTTAGGGCAAAAGATATAAAAAAAAGTCCACAATGTCCAAAATTTAGACAAAACATCGAAAACTCGGCCCTAAAGATAATAAATGCAGACTAAACGAAAAATCAAGAAAGTCGAAAATTTAGACAGTACATCAAAAACTCGGGCCTAAAGATAATAAATTGAAAATTTCAAAAGAACTCGAAAATACCGGAAAACACATATAAATGAATAATTCAGGTTATAGTTATTTTAGGTTAACAGATTGAAAATTTAGTCCCAAAAGAATCGAAAATAAAGGTCAAAATTCTAAACATTAAAAAATCGGCGGGAAAGTCAAAAATGCGATCCAAAAAGTCGAAAATTTAAACAATTAAATCGCAAAAGGTCAAAATAAAGGATATTTAGGCTGAATATTTTGACCAAAAAAAATGCAGAATATTCTAACAATTCACTTGGTTAGTATGACTCTCAGTAGCGCATCGGATCGAACATGTTGATGGTACTTTTACAATATGGGGAGGCCCTCGCCTAATTTTTTGAAGAAAGAAAACGATTAATCTTCAAAGTCCAAGATTATTTTGAGTTGTAAAGTAAAGGTTCATAATTTCAATCTGCCGAACAAGCTGAAAATATGATTTGTGTATTCTTTCGATTTATCGTGCTTTTACATTTTGTCCCGGACATGCACTAAATCTGTAACAACATTCTTCGTCCACGTAACGTCACCATCAAACATTTTTTTTTAAGAATCAATTAAAAATTCTTGCTGAACTCAAAACTAGAGGTAGTGCCATGGCTCCTTGGCTATATATAACGAGCCGCCCCTGCGTATATTTGATATTTTTTATTTGTGCAGTGTTCCTGAAAAATGGAATATAACGAGAGTAACGCTCTTTTTCATCAAATATTTAAACTCAATTTTTTTTTTAATTATTTGTAATGATTATAACGTGTGTTTAAATTAAGAAGCGAACATATAAATTTAACATGAAAAAACACATTTATACATTTTGCTGCTTTCCTGGTTATTTAAGAGAAAAAGTACAAGAGTAAAACTATGTCCAAAATTTAAAAATCTACCACATTCCATTTATTTCAAAATGCATAAATGTGGGTTTACATGTTAAAATCCTATGTGCGCCTCTTACTCAAACACATAGGTTGTAAAGTTATGTATTTTTAATTTACGATACAAGTAATGTTATGAAGGTTTTTGCATCTGGATACCGAAAAAGATGGCCATAAATAGAAAAAGGTTTTAGTTTTAAACGTAGGTACATAAATAAGGGTTTTCGAGATCGCTGAATACGAATTTTATATTATTATTTCAAATTTCAAAATGGCAGATCCAATATGGCCGATTGCTTCATTAAAAATTATTTGGTATTTCATATAAATTGATTATTAAGGGTGTTCAAGGTTGCTAATTACGATGATAGAAGACCAATCGTGAAACTAAAAACAAGTTATATGGTTTGCCTTATTTTTATTACAAAAACTGTCAGAGTAGCAGTTATTATGTGATAATATGTGTAATTATCAAAATAAATAACTAAGAAAAGAATTGCCGAAAATCAATCGCAATCACTGACGGGATAATTATCATTCGAAATCAAAATCAGTATCATGCTTATCAGAAATTTCTAGAAAAATAATAACTCCAGGGTCTCCCATGACAATTTTTTTACTTTTTATGACTAATTTTTCTTAAGCTCGAAATAAGTGGGTCCAAATATACCAGAAGCCAATAAAAACCCTTCACGATATTTTCTGACTTTCTTCAGATTATTCACTAATTGGCAATACGGCCGATTCTATTATTTGACCATGTATTCAAACTTTAAAAACAGTTAAATTTTAAAGACAACAATATATAAGGGCCGGATAGGACTTTTTCAAAAAGTCAAGGGAAATAAAAGATAAAACTAAAGAAACGAAAAGATCAAAATAAAAGATACAATTTTAAGGACAACAATATATAAGGGCCGGATAGGATCTTTTCAAAAAGTCAAAGGAAATAAAAGACAAAACGAAAGAAACGAAAAGATCAAAATAAAAGATAAAATAATGAGACAACAAAATTATATTTCCAGCGTAATACATAATCGTAAGTCAGTTTTCTAAACGGTACAAGACAAAAAGTCCAGAAACGCACGCGTAAGCCTCTCAGATAACATTCAATGGTATTTGGTGGACACTTCCTAGTAAAGTATGTTCATTAAAAAAAACCTCAAGTGTGCCATGATTTTTTATTTTTAAAAATTTCAGTTGGTAACACATATTGAGGTTATATTACTTGTGGCATGTTCCTACCGATAAATTCATTTGCTGTGACAAATGTCGCAGAGAAGTCGTAGGTTCATCTTCCAAAATTTCTTGGGATGTGTTAATAGCATCCTGAGTACGTTTGCCTGGTCTACCACTTCCTGGTTTACAGAGAATACTACACGTTTCATGAAATAATATTCTTCCTGAAACTCGCCGAATGAACATAGCCAATTTCCATCCACTTTACTCCCATTTCAGAAATAACTTTCAACTAAAAACGTGTTTGCTGGTTGCTGTGAACCATTGTGACCACAGAATAATTGTGACTTTTAAAAAGATCTCTGACGTTTTGTTTGTCATATCCTAACATGTGTGCCAACTTATTTTTTTTTTAATAAAAAAATCATGGCACACTTGAGGTTTTTTTAATGAACATACGATAGTTCACATCTCACTTTATTAGCATACTACTCTCTTTATCATATACAAACAACCGAGTTATATCTACATGTTTAAAGCCCAAATAAAAAAAAATATTGATTGCGCAAGCTTATTTTTCAGTGGAAGAATATTTGAGCCAATAAATTCAGAATTACTATATTGTTAGATAATAGAAATAGTGATATAAGTTGAATGTATTATTATATTTTTCTTTACCTGTGTAAACATCCTCTGTAGATGTACTGACATTAATAAAGTTATTATTATTATGTCTCCACTGACCATCTTGAGTCACCAGTTTATCTTTCTATTAGCACTTATGATCGCCAATACTATATCTATTTGTTTACTATTTCGAACGGCTTGCTCACAAATGTTACTGAAACATTCCGAAATACTTTCGTTAATAATCGTGGAAGAACAAAGCCACTCTTCATTGTTATGAAGAACACGTTCTGTTGTTCTGCACATAAGAAAATCTTTACTACTAAAGACAAAAATAAAAACTGTGGTTTCATTCCGAAGTCAGAGTTTCAGTTGAGGATGTTTCCTTGTTAGTCGAGCCTAACCTAACCCTCGGCTTCGCTTATTCCTAACCTCACAACGACAGAGGCAGTGTCGGGCAGAATTTTCTTCAAAATTTCATTACATCGTAACCTACGTGTTCAATGTAGCAAATTCTTGGATCCCCGCGGATAGATAACTTTTCGATAATATACGGTTTTTTTTTTGTAAGAGAAACCATTATGTAGGCAGATTTTTTACATAATTGCTAATACACGCAAACATAAATTAATGAAAGCGTCATACGCGTAAATATTCTACATACCTCCCTAACACCCTCCATCAAGCAGATTTGAGAAAGGATACTTGAGTAAAAAATTAGGCGAACTTGAAATAATCGTGATATTTCTGAGAAGCTACACGTGACTTTGGTGTTCTAAGAACGGTCACTTTGAAATAAGATATTTAATTTCCCTTTAGGAACAACAACGTGTCGCAGTAGCTTAACTTTTGGTATCCAACACCACGGAGTACACAACACTCTTTCTCACCTCTCGCCTTGATGGTTAGAAAATATCATGAGGTACAGTACGCCCTGGATATTTTCTGTCCAAGTAAGAACGAGTTCCGTAGAATACTTAAATCATGCCTAGTTTAGGATCGCAAGAATTGTAATTTTAATGTTAGTATTAATTTATTACTTGTACTTGTACTTTTGTCTGTAATGATCATTCACTGTTTAATATTGTAGTTTTCCTTGTAATTAGGCTTAGGCCTGTAAGGAAATGAATAAATAAATAAATAAACATGCAGCGAGGCCCTCTATACAAGATTCTATGGTACTTACCTCATTATGGCGAATCTCATTTTTTGTGAGGCGGTCACCTCAGGCCTTCCAGAATATTTCGATATTGCCTACTTTTGCCTCTCCCTTGCAATTGCAGAAAAAGGCGACAAAAACTCGACTCGCCTCAGGCAACATTATTTTTCATACGTTGGCTATGAATTAAATGATAAATACGTATTCATAATCCAAATTCGGTGCTGAAGATGGTTTTAAAGGTCGTAACACCAGTCTAGAGTTCACGGTGATGCTTGGAAATTTTCTACTTTCCACAGTTCCGATATTAAAATCTTTTCTAGGAAATATGTAATCAAATGAATATGTTACTACAGTGGAATGATAATTTATATCCATTAATACATCCTGGATATTGCTAAAAAAGTTTCCAAATAATAACTCGCTTTAGACAAACACAAGTTTTGTACAACTGGAGAGAATGTTGTAATTACTGGTAACCTACTTTTTAAGAGAAATGAATCAGAAACGTACAAAAAATAGGTTTAGCGAATTCTTCCTCGTTATATAATAAAAATAGGTTTTTTAAAGATCGTTATGAAACGGCATTCTTCAATTCGTTGTTACAACATTTTATCAATGGATTATATCCTCGATAAATAGTTGCAGTTACTTAGTATTAAGACATTTTGAAATGTGAGACGGCTTCTTCCATAAATAAGGGACGAGAAAAATTGGTGGTGGTCAAAACAAAAAAAATACTTATTTCAATGTTCGTTTAAATTTTATTCTCGCCGCAGACGGGGTGTTTTTTGTCCTTTTATTCGCATATTGTATTTTTGATAGTAATGATTGAAGTACGTTAATCCATAATTTCAATAAAACGTTGTCAAGCAATATTTTTACATATGAATGAGGGATATTATAAAATGCAATATTGCACAACACGTAACCAAAAAAATGCTATGACCTAACCAAATTTTTTTACTACTAACAAAAATTTCACCCCAACAAATCCTACTACGGCGAGAATAAAATTTGAATATTGTATATTTTAATAATGTACATAGATTATGTTCAAATATTATAGTAAATAGTATTTAAGTGAAAGAAATTTTTGGTATCTTAAATATTGAGCATTTAAGTAACATCAAGTGCACGATCATCTCAGTGGCTTTTTTACCATTATCTTGTGAAATTTTTGTTAATGTATACATTCACCTTGTTGAAAGTTTTAAGAGTTTATCGCTTTATAATCATGACAATGTCAGGTATGCGATTTTTTGTCCCGTCAAATGAAGCGGAAACTTTGGCTGCCGTATTATTAAATAGCTATTACTGGGGTGGATGAAAAACTGAATGCTTATTGTAAATGATGCTATAATCATGCTCTCTTATTACCAAATGGGCGAAATTTAAAGCTCGTTAAATTGCAAAAGTACTTTATGCTGCAGTCGTTTTTTTCAGAGGTGAAGAAAACGCATAATTTACAAAAGTATAAATTATAACACCAAACATTAATATTTACTATACTTTATCTATACTAGGCACTATATCCTGTAACTTTATTTTTAACTCATTAATATCAATGCAACGAAACGTTTTCTTTTGGGCACCACAGATTGATTTTTTTTTGTTGGCAACAAGTAAAGTTATACAGGGTTCCCCGTAATAGATTACCCATTTTATTTTATTAATTAATTCCCTACGAGAATAATAATTAATAACTTAATAAGTTTATCTCTGTGGGATTATGTTCTGTAGTCTTTCGGATTTAAGTTAATTATTGATCAAGTAGGCACCTGTCACAAATAAGTTTTATATTAATAATTTTGTGGAACGTTATTTTTCTACGAGAAGTTTGTTAGTTTTCATCATAATTATTTAACTTTCATGGATTACTCAGTCCAACAACGTGTGCTTTGTGTAGAAACTTACATAAGAAGCAATTCGATATAAGAAGTTAGGCGTGAATTCCGGCGTCAGTTTAATAACAACAATAGAGGTCACACGCGCCAAATCGTAAAACTGTTAAGTTATGGGTTCGTCATTGGCGTGAAAATGGTTCTGTACAAAATTTGAAGAAGCCTGGACGTCGAAGAACAGTTCGTACACCAGAAAATATTGAACGAGTTTGAATTGCGTTTACGAGAAGTCCTAAAAGGTCTGCTAATCGACAAACCCTTATCCTAGGAATATCAAAGGGAAGCTTAGATCGAATTCTTCAAACAGATTTAAAATTTCATCCCTATAAATACCAAATGGCACAGCAACTTATAAATTAAGATAAAGAAGCAAGGTTAGCATTTTGTCAAGAATTTTTGAATTTACATCAAGGAGCAATTCACAGTGTCTTAATGAGCGACGAAGCAAATTTTTATTTGAACGGCATGGTTAATAAACAGAATTTTAGATACTTGTCAAATGAAAATCCTCGTGAAATGTTTACACAGAACTTCCATAATCCAAAAGTTGTTGTGTGGTGTGGAGTAGGATCTTTTGGTATTATTGGTCCATATTTTTTTGGGGTTGAAAATAACCGCGAGGTAACAGTAACATTCGAGCGCTATGTAAATATGCTAGAGACATTCCTCATTTCAGAATTAATTAGACGAGGATTACTAAACAATGCCTTACTATTCCAACAAGATGGGGCAACAGCTCATACCGCCAGAAACTCAATGCGGGTTCTGCGAGAAACGTTTAATGGCCGACTCATTTCTCGATTCGGAAATTTGCCTTGGCCTTCCAGGTCCCCCGACTTAACGGCACCCGATTTTTTCCTGTGGGGATATTTAAAAGCCAAAGTGTTTGCGAGTCGTCCAGGTACAATCGAGGAACTCAAAGAAGTGAAGAAGTTGAAGGAATAGACAAAGGTTTGCTACGCCGTGTAATGAACCACTTTTTATCTAATATTGAAAAATGTGTTGAAGTTGGTGGAGGTCATTTAGAAGACGTGATTTTTAAAAGTTAGAATTAAATTAGCCAAATATTTATGTTATCATAAATCCAAAAGAGTTAGCTGTAATTTAGTATAATAAAAAGTTTGTTTTGTTAACTGAAAAAAAATTAATTCAAATATTAAGATGGGTAGTCTATTATGGGGAACCCAGCACAAATATTATCCTCATGGACTTTATAACTTATTTTGCAAAACGACGAGAATTTTCATGACGATGGTTTCGGCCGTTACTACTTGGTAACACGAATGAAAACTTACTATGTTTTAAAACCACAATTGAGGGTCCTGGAAGTAAAACCGATGAGAAGTTAGCCACGAATTTCCAGCCACGGTTTCCCGGCGCCTGCACCAACACCATAAATATTACCAATCTCAATAAAATGTTAATTAACCTTTTATTTGGCCCTAACCAATTTAATAGCATAAGCTTTAAAAAAATTATGATATTTTTTAAACACGCTAGACCGCCGACAAGATAGAAGAATTATCTAAAAAAATCATAACTTCCATTTGGGGTTCCATCCTCGACCTTTTTTGCAACAATTAAGTAGTATATAACACTATGAATAAATAAAATTCGAAAAATTAGGGTTACCATTTCCTATAAACAATTTATGATTTTTTTTAAGTTAGCGCTGCACGCTAATCATAACTTCCATTTGGGGTTCCATGCTCGACTTTTTTTTTGCAACAATTGAGTAGTATCTAACATTATGAATAAAAGTGCACTTTTTCAAAAAATGAACCAAGTGCGGTATGCGGCACCTTAAAAGTATCTCTAGTATATTTTTATGCCTTTAAGTGAAATAACTGTCACAAAATATCATTTCAAACCATAACCTGGAGTTTCCATCATCAAAGGAAATTTCGAAGTAATATTCGAAGAATATCAAAGTCTGTTATATCAAAACCATAAAAAGTGCATTTAAACCATTTTACTTCTAAGCCCTTCAATTACAATAATTCATAACAACCTGCCAGAGGACATTAAAAAAATCACTTCAACTAATATGTTTAAGGAAAAATTAAAAAAGTTTTTTGCTGGAAAAATTGTATTATAATTAACATGATGTTATTACGTAATAAGGAATACTTTTTTGTTTTGTTATGTATACCTTTCTGACGCATCCAATACTGTAAATGTATATTGTGTACACTGTACAGTCTATGGAATAAAGAGATTATTATTATAATTGCGGTTTTGAAACATCGAGGAGAATTCTGTTTACACTTTTCATAACATAAAATTGTGTCAATAGAGAAACTCTATGTATAATTTGATCGAGTGTTCTAGATCAGTATGATTTATTATTATTATCACTATTTTTGTGTACGAAAAGTGTGCTCCAAATATTTTTTTGCACATCGTCCAAATCGGCGTAAAGTAGGTTAGAGACGAAAAAGTCACTAAATTGATAAATTACGAATAATCGTTTCTAATAATAATTAAAAAGCACGAAAAACAACAAAAAATGTTCCATATCATTAATTATTACTCTTGGTACTAATTATTTTTTAAATTAAAATTTGACCACACACTTCTTGAATATGCAAGCGGATCTTTAAATGTAATCTAATTATTAATTAACGTTAATTCATGGCATAAATCATATTATGGTATACAAAGAAATAAATCTGTAATAACAGTGAAAGTACGTAAATATTAGTAAATTTATAATTTTTATAGTTCGCTGCGTGAAACTAACGAAAGAGTTAATAATAAATAGAATAGAATGAAATAATACCAAGTCACTTATTTTCAATTATTTTCTTTACGGGAAACATCGATCTGATAATGATTTATTAGTTTATTTTTCAACAGATTTATACATCCGATAACATAAAAATATAAATGAACAGAAAATTTACAATACGTTATTATTCAAAACAATTCAATAAAATAAAATAAGTTTTAGGGCCGATAGATCGATAGCCCTAATAAAACATCGTTTACTACCACTAAAATAAGTTGGCGCCAAAAATTACACATTTCCTTGTGTTAAGCATGTCAATCTCAGAAACTTCGTTATAAAATCCAGCCCTCCAAACCAGAGGAGAATAATAAAGAGTATTTTGTAGTAAATAAGTTAATTAAGTCAATGGTTGATACTTCCTTAATAATTTACTATTCACGGACTTTGATTTGAGAGGTTCTGTTGGAAAGGATTTTTTCTATTAGAAGGATTAGATGGTGGAAACACTAGTAGAGGAGACCTAAGTGCCAGAAGGAGTCAAATGGCTTTTGGAAGTCTATGAAAAGGGCGGCCATTTCTTGGCCTTCTAGGTGTTTGCTTTGGATATTGGAGGTGAGGATAGTGAATGCGAGGATAGTTGATTTTTTGGGCATGAAACCAAACTGATATGATGAAATCGAATTAAGGGTCGCATCTAGGATCTTATGTTTAAGAAGTGCTTCGAACAGTTTAAAGGAGTGTAATGGCACGATAGTTGTAAATCGATGAAGAGTCCTTCCCTGGCTTCAGGATGCAGACGATAATGTCATGTTTCCACTCTGGGGGAAAGTATTAATTCTGTTAGCAAAAGTTGAACATTTTTAAAATGCACAGAGAGAAGTTTTTTACTTGCTCCGTTACGAAGTACTAGAAAGTATTGTAATCGTGATTTTTTTTCAATTTTTTTTTTACGGAAATATCCATTTTGGGGTCCCTTGATGCCATTTCAACAATTTCTGGAAAAAAAAAATTGTGTCTGTGTGTGTGTGTCTATCTGTGCGCGCTGTATCTCAAAAACTAATAGAGCAATTGATATGAAACTTTGATCATCCGTCTTATTTGATAATTTGAAGAACTGAAAAGCTTTTGGTAAAATTTCGTACACCGGAATTGGGCGTTTACCTTAAATGTTTTTTTCGTTTTTTGCCAATATTTTCTTAAATATGAAAAATATCACAAAAACATTTAAACAAACTTTGAAGACAACAAAGAAATGAACATCTTTTGCTTGAAAACATTTTTTATAAAATCATTTTTATTCGAGAAAAAAATTTATTTTATTTCTTTTAATTTTTGGTTTACATTTATAAAACGATAATAGTTACAGCAATTTTATGAAAATAATAATTGTAGAGAATGCCAAAATGAACAACTTATAAGGAATAATTTTTTTTCGAAATCCATTTAATTTTTGAGTAAACTGAGTTTTTGAATTTGAAGTATAATTTTTCCATCTTTCATAATTTTGACGTTTTAAACGTCAGTTTTATCCGAGTGTACACAACGCTCGATGTACATTTAAAATATGATTTCAATTAAAAACAAACCATTAAAACGTAAATATAAATGGCTATGATACCATCAAGTCGGAGAAAGTATCATGATGGCCACACCATTTTTTAAGGATGGTTCTAGGGACATTGTCATAGCCTAGAGTGGAGTTTTTACCAGCGTGTAATATCGCTAAATAGTCAGTCTCATCTAATAAGTCATCAGTTGGTGGATGTCCGCTACTCTAGTCAAATGAATCGTGCCAGTTAGTCACAAAGTCGTTTTGTCAAAATCTAACTATTATCCATGAACTGATAAATTTAAATCCTGCTGATAATTTTTAAACCGCAATATGTGCCATTTCAATGCTCTGTATAGATTTGAGTGGCTTAATTTATTCTAGAAATGGACGAAGTAATTAGTTCCGGCGAAATAAAAAAAGCTGATTGTCTTTATTTTAATCCTCGCCGCCCATGGCCATAGCCTAAATAACTTATGTCATCATTTGTGATAAATTGTAGAACGTACATACGTAATGAGCGCTTGTATAAGTAACCGTTATTAAGTATAGTTCTCAACCAGAAACAAATTTGGTAATTAAACAAAACGCTGAACTAACAAAAGAAGTTGAACCATTGATAATGATTTGTAATGATCGAAACACGTGTCAGGTAATTGAAAATGCAAACATGGAAAATGACAAAGATTTGCTGAATTAACAAAATTATCAAAATATGTACTCTTTTTAAAATAGTTACCTTGCCAAATTCTCAAGAAATAATTTATTACGTTTTTCGCATCTTATTAAATAATATAAACGTTGTTAAATCGTTTTTGATTGAGAAAGTTGTCCATTATCCGAATTTTCTCCACACGTGACGTCCAATCAAATGATTCATTGCCCAACAGTTAATTTATTACTATGGTTACGATTCGTTTTTTGTCAGCGAACTGCCGCAATTTCCAAATAGAAAAATGTTTCGTTTAATTTAATACAAACAGAAAAATCTTTAGGTAATTATTTAATATAATGCGAAAAGTATATAGTCTATTCGGTGGAATCTGGCGGCTGAGATCGTAAAACGGTCGGTCCGCCCTGAGGATCGACGCACCCTCGAAGAAAAGTCCGTCTAATTGCATCCCATACATTTACTACTGTCCTTCGCTCTTATTGGTATACGCACTTTTACACCAGTACTTCTCAACAAAGATTGGTTTGAGGTAAAAAATATTACGTCCCCTACCTACCAAACTCCGGCCCTCTTTTACGACCACAGCCGCCAGATTCCAGAGAACGGGCTATAGTATTAAACTTGTGAACAAATTGGCCATTGCCAACTTTCTCACTCATTTAATAATATACTATTATTAGTGCTTTCCTGGTTTTCACGTTTTTTTTCATAATTTCCTCGCTAATGTTACACCAAAATTTTACTGTATTGTTTCTACACCCAAAAGGCCTCTGGGGCTGGCGAATAATAAAATATTTTAAGTTAATTATCTATTTTATTTTATCTTATCATTTAGTGTGTTTCCTTTGATAAATGTTCCACCAGACGGGTAATTAGAAAACCGTGGAAGCGTAACTTTTCGTGTACAATGCGCTTAAATTATAATCATTTCCGGAAATAATTAGACGTGATCCAGAAAACGGTGGGCGGCAACGCGGTTTCAGAACCGTAATTTTCACGAACATGAAAGTTACCTTAACGATTTTGTATCACATCGAATTATTCATTATAAAAAAAAGAGAATTTGGTTGATTTGCAGATTAATTAAATAATAATGCAAAATACAATAACCTACAACATGAATTTTACAAAGCGTACAATAAAGAAATACATTTTTTTTTTGGCTAATGCCACGACGAATGTTAAATTATCCAACAAATAATTTGCAGCTATTGTTGACGATTTGCTTATAGATGTAAATTAACATTAATTATTCTAAAATTTGTAAAAAAGTAAGTCTTGGTCATATCATGATAACTATGTGGAGGCTCAATTTTTCTGAAAGCATGATGAATTAAGATGGATTTCTTTCGCGATAAGATGATGCATTATGTGTTGCTAAATGAGACGTCAGTCTTATGCAAATTTTTAATTGCTTTCGGATGTGGAATACGCATTTTCATAAGAATGTGTGACCTATTTTTCAGCGGTATTGTAATAGCATATTAAGGTTATCAACAATATAAAATTAAGGCTGCAGGCCGTCCAAAGACTAAAATTTCTGACATGATTTGCCAGAGAGATATGAATAATGTGATTTGATGATTTTCTGGTAAATATTGAAATTAACCTATCAAATATAATTTCTACAACAGAATATATCCAATAAATTCAATAAAGACCAAAAGTAGCCGAATATAGGAATATTCAACCTGTTTGTCTTTATTGAATTTATGTCATGTATCTGCAACAAGCGATTGTTTTTCAATTTTAATTAAGAATAATTAATATCTAATTTTTGTTAATGATGAGATTCCTTAAAAAAAAAACACATTTTCATGTTCCATAAAGAAACAGAAGCATTAACGGCCCGTTCACACGGCACCGAATCGGTCGTTTTACCGATTCGGTTATTTTGCCGTCTTCTATAGTGGCGCATATATTTTAATGTGTGTGTTCACACGATAGCGTATACGGTCGACGGCAGTATATTTTTTTATATTTTTTATTTTTACAATTTAAACACATCTTCGTTAAATTATCCAAGAAATACCTAAGTTAAGATTATCTAACACCCCAGAAACAAAAAAAAAACATATAAATATTTTATGTAATATCAACAATGTGCATGTGTTAATTTAATTACCATAAAACCAAATGGGCTGACGACCTGTGGTCATTCGACCTTCCATCATTACATTCCAATAGGTTTTTGTTATGTATTTATTCAGCGGAGAATGAAGGTGACGTTTATTTCAGAAATAAATTATTAATGAAGTAATCAGTAAATAATTTATTATTATTGTATTTTATAAATTGTGGTTAAAATATTGGCACTACGCATGGGATTTGATTGAAGATTTTGCAAATGTTGCATAACCAGAAATATTTTTGACTTTCGACATTGTTTCTATAATTAATTATTAAACATTAAATATCTACACAAAAGAACAACATGCGATTTATTGAACAACGTTGCGTTTAAATAAAACGTCTAAAGCCACGTTTATACCAAAGTTGCTCTTCTCAAATTAGAGCAACAAGTGGACGATTTTTTATAGAAAACTAAAAGTTGCTCTTTTCAAATTTAGAGCAAAGAATTGACGCGAAAGGTTAGGCAGCAGTGTCAAGGATGCACCGGCATCACTCTTCTCTTTCTTTGCCTCTCTTCGGAAACGGGTAATTAAGTTCTTCGCCTTGTTCTGAACTTCAAATTTATCAACTTGCAGCTGAGCTACAATTTCCCCCAGGAGTAGTTTTTTTAAGTTTTTGTCTTTAAATGTTGCGTCTTTTGGGTTCTAGAGAACCTCTCTGCTCCGGTAAAGTTCAATTAGTTCACTGGTTTTGGTCCTGGTCTATTCGTTCTCACTGCAGCCTTCCATCTTGACACAAACACAATAAAAACACACACGAAATCACACCTGCAGCTGAAGTACATACATAAATAAATAGAAATAGCAAGATTGACGTTTAGTTTGTTTGAAAGCGCCATTTGTCTTTTAATGGTTAATCATTATAATATTTTGTCATTAAAACATGATTGAAAGAGAATTAAAGTTAGCATTAAGCTAAAAAAAAATTGTTATGCATTTAAAATTAGAAAATTGGCTATATCCAAGTAACCGCCATCTTGAATATTAACGTGGGTTTTCGGTATTTTTATTAATTACTTGAAAAAATTCAGACTTTACCTGATAGTTATCAGTCTTAAAGTATTATCAATTACGACTATAGTCCTTATAACTTTGCTTGTGACTGCTGAAGATTATTCCGTTACTATTCTTTTCGGTGTAACAATTGAATCTTCAATATAGTCTGCCCATACGGCCTCGATGCTTTGCCAATGATAAAACATCTACTCCAGTATCATAAAAGGAAGAAACTGATTATCATTATCAGGTATGAACATTAATAACCTGAGCATTTTCTAAGTCTATTTTATAATACAAAAAACTGTATTTTGATAATGAGGTCTTAAAGCTAAATATTTTCTCTTCAATATTCTTATTCTTACAATACGATCGTCTGCGTATTGTAGGATGTAGGTTGAAGGATTAAAGTGAACTGGGTCAAGGTTATAGAAAGAGCTACAGAAAATGTTATAAAGAAGAGATGGCCGAAGTGATCTTCTTCACAAGGTCTGACTCAGTAAAAATGGTCCACTCGGAGAGTCAGATAAATGACATGACAATATAATTGTTTTTTGAAAGAGTAACAAGTATCTGTTAAATAAAGTGAAGAAACGATCTTAAACTAATGTTATTTTTCTAGTAGTACTAGTATAACATGCAAATTTCTATTGTATCATTCAATATCCTGCGTGGCACTAGCCAGGGAAGTAGTTGTTTCAATAAGTTACTTGTTTGTAGACTTAATAGCACTTAGTTTTTCAGAGTCACGAACAGGTTGTATATTTATACATTCAGGCCATTTTCAGGATTTTCAGGATTTCATTTCCAATTCCTTTTAGAAATGTTTTTAACAGACCATTCTGTACTGAGTTATAGCTCAAAAAGACCTTCATATTTTCTATCGAGTCACTTGGCAACCGACTTCACTCTTTGAGTTGGCTTACTCAAGAGTTACCCATCTCTATTATAAAGTAGTATTGGGGAGAGGGGTACGCCTTGGAGAAGGCCCTGCTCAAGGGTGAAAGTTGAAAAAAAAACTATTATCAATTTTTACTTCAAGAAATCTATGGAATAACCTTTGCCCATTTATTTAAATCTATAGTATAAATTATAAGAAAGTTATCATACTGTCTGACTCAATTTGGGACACCCTGTACACAGAAATATTTCGTCATCAAGTTAGAAATTGCAATTTTGTTTAACCTATGATGCTAGTATTGGTAAATTCGAACGCAATTTTGATCACATTTTTAGTAACATATAAATTAATTTAATTAATTATTTTAATATTTACGTATTGGTAGTTCTTATCTAAGAATGGAAATATGAAATAGGAATAAAAACTCAGTATAAAATTCTCGTCTAGTTGTGCCTTATCATGACATTTTAAACAGAATTTTAATATAAATGTATTTAAATACCTTTAGATAAGGCGAAACTAGTCGAGAATTTGAAACATTCAGAATCTAAACTGAAAGGGAACTACTCAAAAATATCGCTGATTTTCTATGGGCGCACCCCTAAACACGTTTTTTAGCCGAAACAAAAAAATCGTATCACATAGCAGATATTTATAAAAGCTTACTCATTTCTAAACAATTTTGTAAAAATTAGAAGTATGCCATTTGTATTGGATTTTTAAAAATCAACGCTTTTTCGGTATTTGAGCATTGAACATGATCATACTTGGGTTTGATACTGATAAATGGAAAAATAAGTGTTAAAGTTGCTTGGATTTTCCGGAAATTGAAAGGCCAGTTATTTGTGAACAATTTTGTAAAAATTAGAAACCTGCACTTGTTTCGGATATTGAAAATTCAACGCTACTTTTCTATGTTTTAGTTCTGAAAATGACTTTTCTTTCGTTTGGTAATTGTTGTTGGGAAAATGAGGCAGTTTAAGTGCTTAGATATTTCTGAATATTAAAGTCCAATAATTTATAAAAAAAAAATATGTCTGCACTATAAATATCAACGCTTTATCGAACTATGAAAATGAATGATAATAAAGTTGGATACAAATCCAGCTTTTTCACTTTAATAATAACATTAACGGTTTAAATTTATCAAATTTAATTTAAAATTATTTTTAAGTTTGTGAACATTTCACATTGTCTTTGATATTTTCCGCCACTCTTTTTTCGTTATTGGATAATTGTTTTGCCTCTTTTCAAGATTTTCTCTATTTTATTGTCGGCCCAGTGGCCCAGTGAGTAGAGCTCCTGCTTACGGCCCTCGTAGTCGTGGGTTTGAATCCCATCCGGGCGGTCACTTTTTCGGAACGAAGTGGCCGTTCGGGTTCATTGATGTCCCATTAATTATAAATGATTATATACATACAAATTATCGGTTGTGGCAGAATAGCCCAGTTGCTTACGCCAATTCCCAAATCATCCGCACTTCCTCAACCCGAATTCCCGTCAACCATACTTCCTTTTATAAAAAAAAAAATTGTCTCGCATTTTTTATATATTTTTTTAATCTACAGGTAAATCCCGTTAACAGAATATACTTATTATATATACATACATCTTTATTCAGACCATTTTTACTTTCTCCGTTACGAAGTACGAGAAAGTATTGTGATCGTGAATTTTTTTTTCAAATTTTTTTTTTACGGAAATGTCCCTTTTGGTGTCCCTAGATACCATTTCAACAATTTCTGTAAAAAAAAAAAATTGTGTCTGTGTATGTGTGTCTGTCTGTGTGCGCTGTATCTCAAAAACTAATAGAGCAATTGATATGAAACTTTGAACATGCGTCTTATTTGATAATTCGAAGAACTGAAAAGCTTTTGGTAAAATTTCGTATACCGGAAGTGGGTGTTTACCTTTACTGTTTTTTTGTTTTTTGACAATATTTTCTTAAATATGAAAAATATCACAAAAACATTTAAACAAATATTAAAGGCAATAAAGAAATGAACATCTTTGGTTTGAAAATATTTTTCATAAAATCATTGTTATTTGAGAAAAAAAATTATTATTTTTTTTAATTTTTGGTTTATAATTATGAAACTAATAGTCACAGAAAATTTATGTGAATAATAATTGTAGAGAATGCCAAAATGAACAACTTCTAAAGAATAAGTTTTTTTTCGAAATCTAGTTAGTTTTTGAGTAAACCGAGTTTTTGAATTTGAAGTATAATTTTGACGTCAGTTTCATCCGAGTTTACGTACCGCTCGATGTACATTTAAAATATGATTTTAATTAAAAATAAACAATGAAAACGTAAATATAAATGGCTATGATACCATCAAATCGGAAAAAGTAACATGATGGCTACATCACCATTTTTTAACTGTACTTTGTTTGAGTGTAAAATAAATTTACTTGGTTGGTCTGTCTGGACTATCGACCGTAGGTCTTTCTGCCCTACAATTATTATTATCGCAGGATAACATTATTAAACTTCTGGTTATGCCACTCAAATTGGATTTAGTACAACATTCAACCACTATGGCGTTTCTACCTAGTATTAAAAAGAATTGTCAAGTTTTTCAAGTCAAAGTCACACCAAATCGCGTTTTCGATTTTTTTTTAAATTGTTTAGATGTCGAACGATTTTGGATTTTGACGATAATTGTTAAAATGTGGAGGATTTAGTCCATTTTAAATGAGTATTTAGAAACGTCAAATAATTGAACTGCCAAAGTTGCAAGTTTTCCAGGTGAAAAGTCAACAAAACCACGTTTCTTATTTTGGAAAATTGATTTATCTGTCAAGCGCATTTTTAATTAAGATGATTTAAATGATATAATGCAGAGAAATTAGTGGTATCAACAATCGTAGGCTGAAAGACCTCCAGTCAATTGCCTATTGAGGTCATTTGTAAAAGTGTCTCAATAAAAGTATTCTCTCTCTCTCTCTCTCAATAATCATTGCCAAAACAGCAAGTTTTTAAGTTGATGATTTAAAAGTTAAAACGTAGTGAGTTTAGTTTGTTTAAAAAAAAGTATTATGAATTGGTTATCAAAATACAACGCAAATTGTTAAAAATACAACTTTTGCAGGCTAAAAGAGAACATTAGATAAATACAAGAAAACGAAATGTAGCCTGAAGTTTTCTTGTATTTATCTAATGCTTTCTGCAACAAGTAAAGTTGTTTCTAATTTGTTTAAAAGAGTACAAATTCAGTTTATGATATTTTGAAATTACTTAGTTAATGAAGACATGGTTGGATTTTTAAAATATAGGAAATTTAGTGCATTTTGGTCATGAAATATTAATGCCTAATTGTCAAATTTTTATGTTTGTATATTAAAAGTAAACAAATTCACGTTTCTTATTTTGAAAAATTGCTACTGTCGAACGAGTATTTTTATTTTAATGTTTTAAATCATGAAATGCAGCGAATTTAGTTTTAAAAAGTATTAGGGAACTTTCACGCAAAATCAATGCAAATCCGAAGCGCACAAAATCGAAATTGTGGGTGTGGAATGCAATGGAAATACTAATTCTGTAAAAATCCCCCCTCTACAAATCCTCAAAATTTTATTGAAATCAGAGGAAAACACTTCGTTTAGTTTCCTAGTGAGTTTTTATTTGGTTCAATTAATATCTATTTCATATTACTGTCCTTTGAAATTTAATTATTCGATTAAAATTTAATGTCAATTTCATATTTCAGTAATTAACCCACCGAGATGATGAGATGTAATTATGTGTACCAATTAGTTTATAATAATTATAGGTACTGCTATGTAATTACAAAGAATATGTTTATTAGGATATTACAATCTCCTAAATGAGATTAATTAAGAATGATACACCGAAACTAATAATCACCGAGAGTAGGAAGTGAAAGAAGCATGAAGTTGGTCTTCAAAATAATTGGAAGACATTTTTTTTTCTTTTATAATACTCAATTAAAATTTTAACACACTGAAATGAAACAATCGGTAATAATATTATTGTTCTCTTTCTTAACTTTCTTCCAATTCTAATTGCTTATTTCGATGATGACGACAAAAAATGTTTACAACACAGAATGAAGTAATACGAGCAATATCACTGCAACTATTAATATAGTAGATTATATATCAAGTGAGAGAAGTGCGTGATTTTTCCTGAGGTGCAAATTTGTATTAACTTAAGCTCTTTGTACTCAAAAATGATTTTTTCCATGACAAAATATTATTCTTGAGTATAAAGAACTTAAGCTAACAATGCTTTAAACGTTTAAAATAGTCTCTTGTCACTTTGTTAAATTTTAATGTCAATAAATTGTTTTTCAAAGCTACCTTCGATTTTCATTTAGTAAAATGGCTATTGGGTCATTCCATGCTATTTCAACAAAAGGTTGTGCTGCACCATTTTTATTTTGTTTTATATTTTGCACAGATATTTATACATGTATCTAGAGTACAAAACTAATTTTAGAAAAAAATAAAATGTTGCCGCGTGGCAGATATGTTCCCAGATGGAGCTTGAAACATGTACATTATTGTGATTACAAGCATTTGCGCAAAGTGGTATAACAATTTTTCGAATTGAGCAAATTTAAAAATTAGAAAATCTCCTAACGCAGATTAAAGTGGTGAATATTTTGGTTTAATTTTCTTTCATAATTTGATATGTTTTTCAAATTTATTGGCCCTCAAATTTACCATCAAGATTTGCATTTTTTTCATTATTCGATCCTGTTTTCGACTGGGAAGGGGGCAATATAATCAAACCAAATTTAGTTTGCAAGTAGAATGGTAACAATAGATTTTACCTGTGGCAAAAAATTTGAAGTGTTTTAAACCCTTCTAATTTTTTTTGCTGGTGAAATTAGACATTTTCAACAAAATCCGTATTTGTCTAAAGTTGTATCTCCAGTGGGGTACATAGTAAAAATCTGAAATTTATACTACCAATGCTTCTATCCGGGAGCAACACCATTATAAAATTTGGTAGCTTTGTTTTGCCTAGTAACAAAAATATTTATGTTCAAATTTGTAATAATTTTTATGCAATCGGATTAAAAATCGAACTTTAAATATTAGAAGCCGACACTAAAATGGAACTCACCAGTACTAGCAGTGATTATAATACACTTGTAAATATTATAATCACTGGTACTAGGCATTAATATACCTACCAAGGGTTTCCGTACAACGAGATGATTGGCGACTCATTAATGCGTCATAGTCCTGGTGATGAAATTTAAAAAGGTACCGTGGACCCTAAATATAGACGTATTATTATTCAAAATGATTAAAGAATAAAATTGAATAAAGCCGTAAAATTTATTAGACAATTGTTTTAAATTTGCGGCTGTCGGGAGTCAAGCTGCTGATTACGTTCTAGAATTTCTGTGATTGTTTAAACCATGCGCGCGATGCTAATCCAACCTTAAGAATTTACTGATCTTGCGTTAAACAAATATCAACATAACCTATAATTACATCTGCAAGTTCTACCACTGAAACGCTAGAACATCTTTAGATGAAAAACGTAAGTAATTACAATTTTAAATCTGAAAATAGAGTATTTTCGATTGCATAAAAAATACATTTACCTCAGCACTAAAGTGCCCTTTCATTCATATTATAGTTTAAATTAAATTAAATAGTAATAAAAGGATTAACAGAATTGTAATAAAATGATTAACACAGAAATTCTAGAACGTAATCAGCAGCTTGACTCCCAACAGCCGCAAATTTAAGACAATTGTCTAATGACTTTTATGGTTTTATTCAATTTTATTCTTTAATCATTTTGAATAATAATAATAAGTTTCTATTCAGGATACATGGTACCTTTTTTTTAAATTTCATCACCAGGACTATGATTTGCATTAATGAGTCGCCAATCACCTCGTTGTACGGAAACCCTTGGTAAGTACTTTAATGCCTAGTACCAGAGATTATAATATTTACAAGTGTATTATAATCACTGCTAGTACTGGTGAGTTCCATTTTAGTACCGGCTTCTAATATTTAAAGTTCAATTTTTAATCCGATTGCATAAAAATTATTACAAATTTGAACTTAAATATTTTTATTACTAGGCAAAACAAAGTTACCAAATTTTGTAATGGTGTTGCTCCCGGATAGAAGCATTGGTATTATAAATTTCAGATTTTTACTGTGTGCCCCACTGGAGATACAGCTTTAGAAAAATACGGATTTTCTTGAAAATGCCAATTTTCTCCAGCGAAAAAAAATTAGAAGGGTTTAAAACACTTTAGATTTTTTGCCTCAGATAAAATCTATTGTTACCGTTGTACTTGCAAACTAATTTTGGTTTGAGTGTATTGCCCCCTTCTCAGTCCAAAGCAAGGCCGAAAAATGAAAAAAATGCAAATCTCAATGCTAAACTTTGACGGCCATTATATTTGAAAAAATAAAACAAATAATGAATAAAAATTACACTAAACTCTTCGGCACTTTAATTTGAGTTAAGAGTTTTTAAAATTTTTAAATTTGCACAATTGGAAAGAAAGTTATGCCACTTTGCGCAAACGCTTGCATTTACAAAAATGTACATGTTTCATGCTCCATCCGGGGACATTGCTGCCACATGGCAAGAATTTTTATTTTTCTTAAATTAGTTTTGAACTCCAGAAACATGTATAAATAACTGTGCAAAATATAAAAAAAAATTAAAATGGTGCAGCACAACCTTTTGTTGAAATAGCATGGAATGACCCTATTGAAATGGTTGATAAAACGAGTTTTCTGCAAATAACTTTTAATACGTTAGGAATTGGGACAGGGTTGTTATTAGGAAAAATGTTTGTTTTTTAATTCTGCATGAAATGACATAAAAATATACAGGGGCTCCAATTGAAAATAAGAAAAATAAAGTGCTTTAAAGTTTGAAATTTTTGACACTAAATTTTGGACACCCTGTATAATTCATATCAATCAAACTTAGTTAACGGGACTATCAGACCTTATTTAATAAGTACCTTGTATGCTTTTATTAACAAGGCTCTATTTTTATTTTTTATTCATTTTTTAAAACAATAGTGCAAAACTTTTTTTTTAGTTTTAATTTTTTTTGCTGATATCCCTGAATCGATTCGAATAAAATTATAGGAGTATGTATATGTATTATATGAGTATAGAACTTGTAATTAAACGAAACAATAAAAAAGACTTTAATATACTTCGAGATATCGATTATTTAATATCAACTGAACTAGATTTTAATTTAGCTGTAACATTTAAAGAAAAATTAGTTCAAACATTCTTTTGAGCCATTTGTTAGTAAAGTCCAGCCTGTCTCTATTCAATTCCTCAAACCATTTTTGAATGTAACCGTTCTTTTCGGTAGAAATTATTTTCGCCATTTATCAACACACTTGATAAAAATATTAAGAATGAGTAGATAGTGCGATTTTTTTTACTTGATAAATATGTTAAGAATTATTGATAGCGCCGATTTTTTAAACAAATGTCATATTCTAGAACTCGATGGCCTAATGAAAAATAATATGATCTAAAATAGTCATAACGGTAGCACTAATCATGATGATTTGAATACATTTGAAATATTTACAGCAAACGTATAAAATATTATAAAAATCCAGATCTGACCATCCATTCAGATTAAGATACAAATCATCTCGAGAAAGGTGAAGATTATACCGTATACCGTACCTTACAGATAAAGACATACATTTCAATTTTTTTTCTTTCAAGATTAATCACGAAGATTGCACACAAACACGGAATACATATCTAGTGCGACTTTCACAATTTATAATTACTAATTATAACTTTGTTGTCTGTTACGTAAGTGAGACGTGTCTCGTGTGTGGACTTGCAATATTCGAATATAAACATTTTAGTTAAATATAAATGCATCTGCTTTGTGGGGAAACGGACCGAAAATATTGTTTTTGAAACGTTTCCTTCGAAACTTGGTAGCAATAACATCCGGAGAGGCCTTTGAAATTTTATAGCCTTGTGCGATTTGTGATTATTCTTCCCGGTCTTCTTGTTGGTTATTAAACTTTATTACCTGGCCTGGTAATAATTTTATTGTTAAATAAATTAATGAGTGAAACGGTTAATTTAACCCTGAACGGTAACGTAAGTTATGTCACTAAATAATGAATTGCGCGCTTTTTATTGCAACGGTATGTGTTTGAATCCGCTTGAGATTGTTATGTGTAACTTATCTAATAACATGTGGCTTTAGGCATTTAATAATAGAAAACCTTGCTCTTAAAACCTTAATGTTCTTGTTAAAATTCTCTCTTCTAGTTTCACCTTATTATGACATTTTCAAGAGAATTAAAAAAAAATCCAGACTTTGAATGACTTTAGCGGGAAAACGAAAGTCCCAAACGAAGGTTGGAAAATATACGCTTCTATTATGCAAATAAGTCGGATTTACATAAAACAGGCGATTTGAGAATTTTGACGAAAATTTAAAAAAATCCAAAAATTTTCACGTACCTCGTAACGGAGGAATTAAAAAGTCTCAATCATGGACTAACAGTAGCAAATTTCAATTCGTGCACACTCGGAAGTAGCAAAAGGATATTCGGAAAAATGAAGAAAATCTAGTCGAAAGTGCAAATTTTGCAAAAGTAACGATTTTGATGGAAAATTCCTGAAAACTAAAGTTAACCTATTTTCGAATTTTCTCTTTTTTATAGCTACATACGTCTGGAACATAGCTTGAACATTTTATTAGAAATCAATGAAGCGATTTTCAGGAAATTTAAGGAAATCTAACCAAAAATGCAAATTTAGTAGAGCAGCGATTTTATCAGAAAATTCTAGAGAAACCGAGATTAAGCAACAATTTTCGAATTTTCCCTTTTTTATAGCTACACAGATCTGGAACATATCCTGAAAATTGTATTAAAATCCATCGAAGAATTTTTGAGAAAATTAATGAGATCTAACCGAAACTGCAAATTTAACAAAGTAGCGTTTTGAATGGAAAATTCCGAGAAAACGAATGGTAACCCATTTTCGTATTTTTCTTTATTTCATAGCTACATACGTCTGGATCATATTCGGAAAATTTTATTATAATTCAATGAAGGATTTTCAGGAAATTTAAACAAATCTAACCAAAAATGCAAATTTAGTAGAGCTGCGATTTTATCAGAAAATTCTAGAGAAACTGAGATTAAACAACAATTTTCAAATTTTCCCTTTTTTATAGCTTCACAGATCTGGAACATATCCTGAAAATTGTATTAAAATCCATCGAAGAATTTTTGAGAAAATTAATGAGATCTAACCGAAACTGCAAATTTAACAAAGTAGCGTTTTGAATGGAAAATTCCGGGAAAACGAATGGTAACCCATTTTCGTATTTTTCTTTATTTCATAGCTACATACGTCTGGATCATATTCGGAAAATTTTATTATAATTCAATGAAGGATTTTCAGGAAATTTAAACAAATCTAACCAAAAATGCAAATTTAGTAGAGCTGCGATTTTATCAGAAAATTCTGGACAAACTAAGGATAACCTATTGTCGAATATTCGGTTTATTTTATAGGTACATTCGTCTGGAACATATCCTGAAAATTTTATTAAAATCCTTCAAAGGATTTTTAAGAAAATTAATGAGATCTAACCGAAAGTGCACATTTAACTAAGCAATTTGAATGGAAAATTCCGGAAAAACGAATGATAACCTATTTTCGGATTTTTCTCTTGTTTCATAGCTTCATACGTCTGGAACATATCCTGAAAAATTTATTGAAATCCATCGAGGGATTTGTACGAAAATTAATGAGATCTAACCGAAAGTGCAAATTTAACAAAGTAGCGATTTGAATGGAAAATTCCGGAAAAACGAATGATAACTCATTTTCGGATTTTTTTTTGTTTCATAGCTACATATGTCTGGAACATATTTTAAAATTTTTATTAGAATTCAACGAGGGATTTTCAAAAAATTTAAGGAAATTTAGCCGAAAGTGCAAATTCAGCAGAGCAGCAATTTTATCAGAAAATTCTGAAAAAACTGATAACCTATTTTCGAATTTTCCCTTAGTTTTATAGCTACATACGTATGGAATATGTCCTGAAAATTTTATTGAAATCCATCGAGGGATTTGTACGAAAATTAATGAGATCTAACCGAAAGTGCAAATTTAACAAAGTAGCGATTTGAATGGAAAAATCCGGAAAAACGAATGATAACTCATTTTCGGATTTTCCTTTGTTTCATAGCTACATATGTCTGGAACATATCCTGAAAATTTTATTAGAATTCAACGAGGGATTTTAAGGAAATTTAAGGAAATCTAGCCGAAAGTGCAAATTTAGCAGAGCAGCAATTTTATCAGAAAATTCTGAAAAAACTGAGGATAACCTATTTTAGAATTTTCCCTTAGTTTTATAGCTACATACGTCTGGAATATGTTCTGAAAATTTTATTGAAATCCATCGAGTGATATTTAGGAAAATTCATGAGATCTAATCGAAAGTGCAAATTTTGCAAAGTTACGATTTGAATGGAAAATTCGGGAAAAACGAATGATAACCCATTTTCGGATTTTTCTTTTGTTTCATAGCTACATATGTCTGGAACATATCCTGAAAATTTTATTAGAATTCAACGAGGGATTTTCAGGAAATTAATGGAAATCTAGCCGAAAGTGCAAATTTAGCAGAGCAGCGATTTTATCAGAAAATTCTGGAAAAACTAAGGATGAACTATTTTCGAATTTTCCCTTTGTTTCATAGCTGCATATGTCTGAAACATGTCCTGAACATTTTATTGAAATCAATCCAGGGATATTTAGAAAAATTAATGAGATCTAACCGAAAGTATAAATTTAGGAAAGCAGCGATTTGCATGGCAAATTTCGGAAAAACGAATGGTAACCCATCTTCGGATTTTTCTTTTGTTTCATAGATACAT
This sequence comes from Ocypus olens, assembly GCA_910593695.2. Classification (NCBI taxonomy): domain Eukaryota; kingdom Metazoa; phylum Arthropoda; class Insecta; order Coleoptera; family Staphylinidae; genus Ocypus; species Ocypus olens. The sequence goes on along the minus strand of OU343050.1, from coordinate 49,500,679 downwards.
ATATCTGGAACATATCCTGAAAATTGTATTAGAATTCAACAAGGGATTTCCAGGAAATTTAACGGAAATCTGGCCGAAAGTACAAATTTAACAGAGCTGCGATTTTATCAGAAAATTCTGGAAAACTAAGGATAACTTATTTTGGAATTTTCCCTTTGTTTTATAGCTGCATACATCTGGAATATGTCCTGAAAATGTTATTGAAATCCATCGAGTGATATTTAGGAAAATTAATGAGATCTAATCGAAAGTGCAAATTTTGCAAAGTAGCGATTTGAATGGAAAATTCCGGAAAAACGAATGATTTCGGATTTTTCTTTTGTTTAATAGCTACATATATCTGGAACATATCCTGAAAATTTTATTAGAATTCAACGAGGGATTTTCAATTTAAAAAAAAAAAATCTAGCCGAAATGCAAATTTAGCAGAGCAGCGATTTGATGAGGATATTCGAGAAAAACTAAGGATAAACTATTTTCGGATTTTCTCTTTGTTTTATGGCAGCATACTTCTTGCACATATCCTGAACATTCATTTAATTAAATTTCAACGAAGAATTTTTAGTAAAATTAAGAAAGTTTAATTAAAAGTGCATATTTAACAAAACATCGATTTTGGTGGAAAAGCTAAGGTTAACATATTAACAGATTTTTCTCTTGTTAAATTCCAATTTTCTAATAAAATTCCTGACTAGGCGAAAGAGTAAAACTTCTATTGATAAAAGAAATGCAATTTCTAGCTGTCCCAATTACACATAAACATGAAAATCCAATTTTTTCTTCTCTCGCGTGGCAATTAAATTGCCGGGTGCTCATATTTGGAGTGATTTACGGCTTTGTGGAAGTGGATTTCTATTTCTAGCTTTTCCGCGCATTCTTCTTTTCTTCTCGGCATTGTTGGTAATTGCGTGTGTGCTTTGTGTACAGTCCAGTTCTCGTCGGTAATTGTGCCCTATGGTATTTTCGTGTGCTGCGGTGTTCCTCAATTACTTTGCACGGTTTATGTACCGGATAAAACATAACAATGCATGGTTTCGCAATTTTGACCACACGCGATGCCATGATGGGTCAAAAATGCGCGACACACTTTTTTTCGCACTGGGTCGCGTTTAATTGATGGCTTCCCGAATAGAGCGAGAAAGTTAGCAAGTACTATTTCTGTAATTGTATACTAATTTGGTTATTATTGGATACACCAATTTGCATCCATAAAAAGCAATATCATACTCGGTTTCAATTTATATATAATTGTGACTATAATTATTTACTAATAACAGAGAAGAAATTTAAATTGAGATAAATAATAATTAGACATTAACCTGTCCGTGAAAAATATTCATTATGTTATATTTAGTTGTAATTGTAACACTTATATTGCACTTGAATAAACAGTGCGCTCCTCGAGTAATATATATTTTTTTGCAGCAGCATAATTAATAACAATAATATCTATTCTACGATCTTTACACAAGACAAAATATAAAGTATGGAATATATCAATAAATAAATAAATAAATATTCAGTAAAACCGAAATTAAATATTTTTGGAAAAAATTCTCGAACAGGTCGATTTTCTTTTATAAAAATACACATTTTTGCATGAAAGTCGATTTTTAGTCGTTATTTGTTTTTGAGTAATGCGCCATCCATTTTGTTTTTATATGGCAACCCTCTATTTTTGTTCTTGATTTTGAGAGATCTTTTCATTGTCGAACTGGAAGTATACAAATATTGCCATCTTACATAAGAAATTTTTCGAGTAAATGACAATTGAAGGTGAGAACTTGACATTTAAAGTTTTTGTGAAATGTCCTTGTTCCAGTGCTTTTTTTAAACAAAAATGATTTTGACCTTCCATATAATACAATATGGTTGCAGCAAGACGGCGCACCCCGATTTTTTGACAATTGCTTTGGCAGGCGAGAACCAATGGAATAGCCCACGAGAGAGATTAATGCGCAGAATTAGCCTGAAAAATATTCAAAATGTTCAAGAAGAATTTCTACATGTTCGGAAAAAAACGCGCCTAGCACTGGGATGCGCCGTCTTGCTGAAACCATATTGTATTATATGGAAGGCGAAGATCATTGTTGTTCGAGGATTTTTTTCAAAAATATTTTGAATATATTCCATACTTTATACTTTGTCTTGTGTAAAGATTGTAGAATAGAAATTATTATTATTAATTATGCTGCTGCTGCAAAAAAAAAATTCATAAATCACCAATTATTTTTTGTTTTATAGATTTACAGTGCAAACAAGTTTGTAAAGTTACTACAAATGATTCAAATGATAAAGCTTAAGGTAGACATTTCTAACATGTATTTTATATACTTTCCCATTACGCCATTGAGTTTTATCCGTGTTATTTTTTAATTAAGTGCTATTGTTGTGTGATGTTTACATTTATTAATGTGTAGGAATGATTGCATGTTTTATAGCTTAGCATTGAGGAGAACAAAATGAACGTTTAATGGGAACCTTATCGCCGATTCTAATTCCCATGAAGATGTGCATTTATCACACGCTTGGATCTTCTTTTATTGTTATGCAAAATAACCCGAGGGAAAAGCGCAATGGCTTTAAATAGGGTTTTATTTCTTTGTTTCCTGTATAAATTTAAGAAGTGTTAACTTTTATTTGCTGTTGCTATTGAGAGTAATTGAGTCCAAACACTTTTTAAAATTTTAAATTCCTTCAGGATTTGAAAGGTAAATAATAACATTTAAAATGCTTCAGGTTATATTTCGTTTTATTGAATTTATTTAATGCTTTCTGCAGCAAGTAAGGTTGTTTCTAATTTATTTAAAATGCTGTTACTTGTTAAAACTGTATTATTTCACTTAATGAAGGACTATTTCATATTGATTGAGGTTAGTAACCATGGTAACGCGAATTTTCATTTCAATCAAATAGTTAATCGCAATTAAATATTTTATTTGTTTTCTGTAAGCCCACTAATATTTTGTACTTTGCATTTCTATTTCTATGAAATTTGAAACCTTAAACTGCGTCAGCGTTTCTTAACAAATACATAAACAATGATGTCCTAGAAAATTAAAACTTGAGTGTACATCAAGAAAAGCACGAATAAGATGCTAATACTACCAAATCAAAATATTGTTTAGAGTTTAAATGTTTCAAATTTTAATAATTCCGTTTTTTTTTGATTTGGTAGTATTAGTATCTGTTTCATATTGCTTATCTTAACATTGTGAACGACTAATACTTAAATTACAAAACAATGAATTGCACATTATTTAGTATTGTTTCGACCTAACGATAAGTAAAATTATCGAAATTTTTTTATTGCCAAAGTTATTACTAAAGCAGGATTTTGAACTCTCCTAGAACATCAATTAAAATTTGCAAATCCTTTTGAGCTGCTAAACTTCTGGCTAAAGTAAAGCTTTAAACCCAATATTTTAGAAGAAATACGGTCGGGAGCGAAGTAATTTGCATAGGGAAAGTCGAAATCGAAGAAACTTTTTGTACTGCTACTGCTACTGCTTTTTGTATAGCTAAATTTTGAACTTAATATTTAAGAAGGAAATCTAAGGTCAAGAGCAGAATTTATTTAAATTGAATAAAGAACATATAAATATTCAGCCTATTCGTAATTCTGCAAATTAGTTCTCACAAAGACTAAAAACAAATAACTTATTGAAACTACTACTACCTTGGCTAATACCACGCCGGATATTGAATGATACAAAGGATAATTGCATATTATTAATAGTATATTTATTGAAATAACATTCGTTTTGGATCGTTTATTTCTGGGTGTAAGAACTAACTTCAAAATTATTATAAATTTCCCGTGAAAATGGAGTTTCTGTGTTGCCAAATTTGGTCCTTTTCTTAATTCTATCCTTGACTAAAAGTATTAAAACATTTGAAGATGTGCTGCTAAAATATTTCTTAAAGTTTCTAATCTAATATTTTGGAAGCAGAAGTACAGTCAATTTTTAGGTAAAAATTTGAGAAATTTTTTTGCTGCTAAAATGGTTTCTGAAGTAAAGTTTGTATCAGCAGAAACATAGTAATTTGAAGATTTGCTTGTGCTGCTAAAATATTTCTTAAAGTTTCTAATCTAATATTTTGGAAGCAGTACAGTCAATTTTTAAGTAAAAATTTAAGAAATTTTTGTGCTGCTAAAATGGTTTCTGAAGTAAAGTTTATATCGCAATATTTTCAAAGCAGAAACATAGTAACTTGCTCAAAATTAACGAAAATTTTTGTTTTGGTAAAATTGTAGCTTACATGGCGTTTTGAATAAATTTGACTTAATTGAAAAATTCCCTATGTTTTAACCACAACTAATTATTGTAAAAATATTATATAGCTCTCTTCTCACATTATATAATATCTCTTACAATAATTAATTGTGTTTATTTTTTTTTTAATTCAGTTTAATTATGGATGACCACGTTATAATGGTCGCAACCAACCTCTTTATAAAATAAATTCGCAAACCATTTTCTGCGCTGCCAAAACTGCTGCTTATTTAAATTCAATTCTTGAGAAACATAGTCGAAATATTGCCTGAACTAAGAAAAATGTATTCAATATTTCAGAAACAGAAAGGGAAAGTCCCAATTAACATTTTGTTCTAAAATTATAATTAACTTTAAATTTTTTACTTAATATTTAGTCAAAATTCATTTAAAAAAATGTTGATGTGGCCATCATGTTACTTTCTCCGACTTGATGGTATCATTTATATTTACGCTTTCATGGTTTATTTTCAATTTAAATCATATTTTAAATGTGTATCGAGAGTTTTGTAAACTCGGGTGAAACTGACGTTTAAAACGTCCAAATTATGAAAGATGGAAAAATTATACTTCAAATTCAAAAACACGGTTTACTCAAAAACTTACGAGATTTCGAAAAAAACTTATTCTTTAAAAGTTGTTCATTTTGGCATTCTCTACAATTATTATTCATACAAATTTGCTGTAACTATTATCGTTTTATAATTATAAACCAAAAATTAATAATAATTTTTTTTCTCGAATAGCAATGATTTTATGAAAAATATTTTCGAGAAAAAGATGTGCATTTCTTTGTTGTTTTTAATGTTTGTTTAAATATTTTTGTGATTTTTTTCATATTTAAGAAAATATTGGCAAAAAACAAAAAACAGTTAAGGTAAACGCCCATTTTCGGTGTACGAAATTTTACCAAAAGCTTTTCAGTTCTTCGGATTATCAAATAAGACGTATGTTGAAAGTTTCATATCAATTGCTGTATTAGTTTTTGAGATACAGCGCACACAGACAGACACACACACACACACAGACACACACACACAGACACAAATTTTTTTTTCCAGAAATTGTTGAAATGGCATCTAGAGACCCCAAAACGGATATTTCCGTAAAAAAAAATTTTGAAAAAAAAAACACGATCACAATACTTTCTCGTACTTCGTAACGGAGAAAGTAAAAATGCATTTTTAATTCAATTCTTGGATAAAAGTAGTGCTCCCACGTAAAGCTTTTAATCCGATATTTTAGAAGCAGAAGTAAGGTCAAGAGAAAAAAGACTTTCTCGTGGAAAATCAAAATTTTTGTACTGGTAAAATTATAAATCACTCAGGAAGGAATGCCAAAGAACAAAATAAATTTCATGTCCCGAAATCCTCCAGGTTAGAATTTTGCGTTGCCCAGATATTGGATTTTTATTTTTGTAAGCACTTTGAATAAAACTAATAAATACAAATATACAAATACAAAATTCCCGCAGATTGTAATTTCGCGTCCAGAAAATCTCCTAATTTTGATTTTCTCGCCCAGAAAAATCTCTCCAAACTGAATCATTGTATTGTAGCCGCTTTGATTATGCAAAACATAGAAATAGTAATACTATAATACATCTTCGTCATTTATTCTTAGCAACCAAATATTGTCGAAGATCGTACTTTTACGTTATCTACCCAACAGTAAAACAAACAAAAATAATTTAAAAAATGCTGTTAATTTTAGAAGTAGACGTGCTAAGTGTAAGTTGTGTTTAGTTTGTGCCGTTTATAGAAAAATGAGGGGACCTATTTGTAGATAAAAAAATGTAGATAAATTGAAATTAAGGTTGAACGTCGCAATGTAATAAATTTCCTGCCAAAAATAATTCTTGAAAGAATAATTCTTGAATAAACAAATTTTTTGCTTGCAGATTAACGAACAGGTTGAATATTCATATATTCAGGCTACATTTCGTTTTCTTGTATTTATCTAATTCTTGAATAGATGGACTATCTTATTTAAAAGCAAAAATTAGGTCTAAACTCTTTTGATGGGGTAAAGAATCAATTCACGATCACCCAAAGTTCGGACGACCAGTGGAAGCTTGGAATGAAGACATTGTATTAAATTCGAAAATTTGGTATAGCAAGATTGGCATGTACTGATCTGTGCCATTGCCAGTGAATCCAGTATATCCGAAACAAGTGTCCTGAAACTCGTAAATGACAATTTGGGCACGAAGAAGGTGTCTGTATGCTAGATTCGCAAATTACCTATAGAGAAATGTATGGTACATAAATAAATAATAAACACTACATCTACAGTTCTCACGAATTGTCACCGGAGACTTGGATATATGGAACCTTTCTACTAAACAAGAGTGTTTTCCAGTTTTGGCAAAATCATAAGCAAGAATCAATTTTACTTAAATTTTAAAAGTTTAAACTTTTTGGCAGTTGTTTTTATATATTTTTAATCGCTCTGAACAATGCTCATTTTTGAAACGAGACTGTGTTTTCAACTTGCGTGATTATCTCAGGGTTTGGCGAAGGGGTGTCTTCCAATCTTCCCTAAACCATGAGCTGGAGTGAATTTTGAGTAAATTTAGAAACGGGGATTAGTGTTATTATACACAACATAGATGCGTATATGTAATTGCATACGATATTACCGGCTTAAGAAAAAGTTATTATCGTATTTTACTTTTTTTTTAAATGATTAATTCACAGTGTAGAATACTATTAATTTTGTCTGTCGATTTTGGCGCATTTAAGCATTGATTTCTATTTCTATTTGAATATCGATTTTAGAATAAGACATTTTATTAAATTCCGGTAAAAGAAATTTCTCAATAAGTTTCGAATGTATTTATGAGTTATTTCTTCGGGTAGCTCATCATTCACCCTCGAACCCTGTCTGTCCCGCCGACTTCTTATTTTATTTGCGACGGAAAGTCGTCGTTTGCCTTATTTATCTCACTGGTCTATGTCTAGGAATTTCGTGGAATCTTAATCCAAGGTTGTTAACAGGCATTTGAGAATATCGTATGTTCATTAAACAAAACCTCAGGTGTGCCATGATTTTTTGTTTTTAAAAATGGCACACATGTTAGGAATTGCCATCAAAACGTCAGATCTTTCTAAAAGTCATAATTATTCCGTGGTCACAATGGTTTACAGCAACCAGCAACCAGCAAAAACGTTCCTAGTTGAAAGATATTTCTGAAATGGGACTAAAGTGGACGAAAATTGGGTGTATTCATTCGACGCACCTTTTCTGAGTTTCAGGAAGAATTTCCTAACGTTCCCATAATTTATGATGAATTTAAAAATAACTTATCATGATCAGTTATGTCTCCGTAAACCAGGAACGTACTTAGGATGCTATTAACACAGCTTAAGGAATTTTGGAAGGTGAACCTACGTCTTCCCTGCGTCGTTTATCACAGCAAATTAATTCATCGGTAGCAAGTAACATAAACCAACTTAAATTTTTAAAAATAAAAAATCATGGCACACTTGAGGTTTCTTAGGTTCAAACTTTAGACAATATAGATATAGCTATAAGTTTAGGTTTGGAAAAAGATTATTGCAAAGAAAACGTGTCATTAAGAAAAAATTAAAAAGTGTCGAGCAAAAGCTTAAGCAAAAAAATATTGTTTGTTAGAATTGAACAAAAAAATACCAACATAAAATGCCTCCTTTGGCAACGTTAAAGACCCAACTGAGTGACAGTGTAGCTAAGAGAGAGAGAGTACATCTTTATTCAGATCCTAACAAATATTTACATGATATACTATACTATTTAAAGTTATAAGTCTGTCCGGGCTATCGACCTGAGGTCTTTCTGCTCTAATGTAGTAGTCACATTTTTTGTATTTCGCATAGGAGAAGAATTGAGGCAGAACCTTAAAAGGTTCATGGTTCAGAACGTATGCAGTGACTTCAGACTAATTAGTTTATTAAGCCTTAAAATCCCTTTAAAGATCTTATACAATCACATATTTTATGCTGCGAAAATAATAGAAAAGATAAACAATTTTGATTTCAAAGAGGAAGCATTATTCTGCATGAACTTCCTGCTACAAAATCGTGTAAGTTTCGAAATAATACATATATCTGCTTCATAGATTATGAGAAAGCCTTCGACCCAGTTCACATAAGTTACTTTTTAAATATCTCGAATAAAATCTTAGAAAACTGAAAAATCTGTACTATAATCAAGTGGACAGTATATTGGTTGAGAATATGCTCACAGAGAAAATTCCATTCAAACGAGGATGTTATTATTATTATTATTATTATTATATTTACAAGTAGATTGATTCATTAAGAATATTACATGGTCGGTTGCTGTTTTCTAAAACTAGAGTTTACATTATATTATCCTAATACTAGATTATTACTAATACATTCACATGTTATGTATATATAAACGTCGATGATAAAATTATAAAATTATACTATTACAATGAGGCTAACTTAAATCTAGTTATAATTTGGTATACCCTATCTAATGTTTTGACATTATATGTGATCATTGGTCTTTGAAAAATTCTTCTGTAGAATAATATGGGTTGTTTAGGAAATAATCCTTCAAGAATCTTTTTAAGTGTTTTTGATTTTTGTATGCTTCTATTAGGGGAAGCAGTTTATTGAAAATTCTTATTCCCATGTAGCTTATTCCCCTCTCATATAATGTCGTTCTGTGTTTGGGTATTGTTAGGGAGGAGGCGTTTCGAGTTTGTCTATGGCTTATATCTTTGTTCGTTCTGTATTCTGTGTTGTTATCACACATATACATAGCAACATTGTATAGGTATAATGACCAAATTGTCATTATTTTGTATTTTTTAAAATGTGGCTTGCAGTGGTCGCCCCACGGTGCGCTTGCAATTTGCCTTACAATTTTTTTTTGAATGGTGAAAAGTCTGGATGAGTGCACCGAGTTTCCCCATATTATTATTCCGTATTCGAGATGTGTTTTAATATTTGAATTGTAGAATGTTAACAGTGTAGATTGGTTTACGCACTTAATTAGATTACGGAGGGCATAGTGTCCTGAATTTAGTTTATTTTCTACATGTTGTATATGTCTCTCCCATGTTAAGTGTTTGTCAATGTAGATTCCTAGATATCTTAATTCATCGATTACCGGTATTGTTCCTTTTGACCCCCGTACCAACATGCTACGATTCTTAGTTGTTGCGTTTCCGCTTTGCATGGAAAATTCTATTATGGCTGATTTATTAGTGTTTAAATATAAGTTGCTTTTCGTACTCCAGTCCTCCATTTTTTTAGTTATTGAATTGCTATACTTTATGTTATTTTCGAAATTATTACTTTGGATTATAATTGCTGTATCGTCAGCATATTGTGTTAGGTGAGCATTGGGCCCTAAAGAACAATTATTGTGTAGGTCATTACTGTAAATGATAAATAGCAACGGAGATAATATTCCTCCCTGTGGTAATCCGATTTGTACTGGTTTTATTGTTGATGTATAGGCTATTTGTTTTAATTGTTCATTGTCTTGTTTAATTTCTACATATTGGGTTCGGTTGTTAAGGTAACTTTCGAACCATGATAGCAAAGGGTTTGAGAGGCCGTAGTTTCTAAGTTTTCTGATTAATAATTTATGATCTACCGATGTGATTAGACTCCGTCATTATGTGATATCTTTTCCGATTGGTAGGGAAAATATTAATAACATAAGATGTACAGATGATACTGCTATAATAGCCCAAAAGTTTACAGAATCTGCAAAGTCTTCTTACTTTAACATCAATAAAGGTTAAAGATCAACATTGGCTAAATTGAATGGATGGCAATCGGAAACAGCATACAGCTAATTGATAGGCAATTCATTGAACGCGTGGAGCACTTGTTGGTTGGATGAGAGAAATAATTTCAATGAAGAGATCCTTGCATGTATTGAGATATCACTTCGCGGAAGATTTTCTTAACAAACCGATACCTATCCATTAATCGCCGTAAAAGGATTCTTAAGTGTTATGTGTGGTCGATTTTGTTGTATGGTGCTATTGCCATAAGCTTAAAATATCCTGTATAGGAGGTCAATAAGCCAACTGTGACAAAAGCTGTTTGCGCCTAGAGGAACAATACAGGTCATGTTTGGCCTTCAAAGGTCTTCAGTTTGCAAGTTTGAAGCCAGGATGGAAAGTATAACCATGATTGATTTCTTGATAAGGAAGCCTTAGATGGATATAATAATAATAAATTTATTTGCCCAACAGATATCTAATTACAGGACAAAAATTAAGTGCACAAGTAAAGAAGTACTTCATTAAAACTAAATAATAACTAATCATACATGTATAAAAATGGGAAGAGGAAAGGGAAAGAAAAAATGGCAATGCAATATCTGTATGAATATAATAAGGTACATACTTATTGAATAATAAGAAAGAGAATACTAGATAAAGATACCACGAAACTGAACATTAGCATTTCTACTGATATGATGAATCGGCGACTTTAACAGAGTAACAGACCTCGACGTGGGAACGAAAAAAGATGATTTTATGTGCCGCGAGGTAAGCCTTGGAACAGAAAACTTCACCATAGATAAGAGATCTCGACAATCTATTTTATTGTGAATTAATTTGTGCATAAATTAATGGCTGTGCTTAGGAGTTTTTGTTATCACTCGCCTATCAAACCCTATATCATTGTAATTTTTTAAAACGTGTCTATTTGAAAATGTGAATATATACAGGGTGATCTATTTAAAAAAAACTGCCAATGACGAATTTTATTTTGTAAGAAAGGAAAACAAAGATAAAATAAATAATAAATAAATAAATAATAAAAATAGGATAGCTATTGAAAATCAAAGTACGTCACTGTATAGAATGAATTAAACCATAAACACTTCTTATTTAAGTAATAAGAAAACAAGAGACATTTAGCCAGAACATTTGCCCAAACCTGTGTAATTGGATAAAAATCGTGAACATGCTTCCGACAGGGGTCGAACCTGCAACCTATAGTTTTCCAGACTGGGGCGCTTGCCATTTGCCTTTGATCCAATTATATAGGATTAATTTTGAACATTGTTTGCCGTTGCAATTAAATTTACTCTTTATGGAAATCATTCACATATATTAGTGTGATATCGTTTTCGGGTTTGAACATACATACAATGATATCTTGTTTCCATTCGGAAGAGAAGTGTAATAGGAGCAAACAGAAGTTGAAGATGTTATTATGGACCAGTTATCTAGAGATTTTGCCATAACCTGGAGAGGAATTTTTGTTTAGTTCCAATCGTTGTGTCAATCAAATCATTTATGGAGATGTTTTTGGAATTCAGCAATGTTATAGAAACTTCCATTAATGAGAATTTTGCCATACATTTATTATTTGGAAGAATTTTGATCAAGTCTAGCAAAAATAATAATATACTTTTATCTTCATTGTTTGATTCTTTAGATATCTTTTCTAAGTGTTCAGCAAATGCTTCACCAATTAATTTATCATGTGTTTGAATTGAAGGGTCTTTAATGTGCATTAGCAACATTATTACAACAATAACCATAAACACTGAAAAAATTAAGTTTTTATGGCTTTCGATTATAATAATAAATCGCAATTTAAAATCTTGTGTGGTGACCACTAGGCATGAAGAATGCAACATCAAGCATTTGAGCCGCGCTCTAAAAATACTTCCATCCAAAGTGTCCGTAAAAAAGAACAATTTCTAACAGGAAACGAAAATAAATTATTCAGCAATGCATTAACGATCCGATCGCACTTCCCCGTACGTAAAAATAATCCCATCCACCGATAGTTATTTTTACTTACTACACACGAGATGCGAATCGCGTGGGCGGTGAGGAGAATTAACACGGCACGCATGTACGGCTTTCCGTCCTATTTCGTTATATTTTTATTATGATTTTAATGAGCCCCGGTTTTAGGTGAGAGCACTGTTTGATGTCAGCGCTAAATTAACGTAGAAAATCGTACTTATATTTTTGATAATATATGGGGACGTTCAACTATTCACTTCTTGCGCTCGAGAGATGTGTGTCATTTCATTAAGGGTTATTTACGATTCGCCGGCTCATTCCGCGGATAATTGCTTAATGGTGGTAGGAAATGGTTTATGGTTTTCTTTTAGAACTAACGCATTTATTTGTACGCACCGTTTAAATCTTCAATCGGTATTGCCTGCACATTCTTTAGAGAATTGGAATTGTTTTTTTTTCTACGCTTCACCTGTCTTTAATCATTTATATTGATCACTCTGTACGTAATTAAAGGGTATAGCCGAATAAGATAGTCAAAAGTGCCCCCAAAGCAAATCAATAATCCTGGTGACTGGATGAAAGATAATTAAAAATGCCGTTGATTGCTCGAAATTTCAGCCTCTTGAAGCAATTTTTTGTCGAGATATGACCGAAAACGTGAATTTTACGTTTTATTTTTTTTCTCCTTTTCTATGGCACAGATCAAGCTGAAACCACGTCTACCCAAAACAAACAAAAAATACATCTCGCAGTATTTTTTTTCAATTTTTTTGGCGTTAAATTCAAATAGAAAACTGAAGTTAAAGTTTTCAAAATTCATTTTTGCCGTGGAGGTATTCGAGGACTGTCTCAGTTTTTTTTCTGTAAATGTGTTTTACCAAATTCTATAGCATACATTTTTTTAGAATTTTAAACATTTTGGCGCGAAATTCAAATTTTCAAGGTGGTAAAAGTGATAAAAAAAGTTATTTTTGTGAAATGATTATCTTTTTTTTAAATTAGAGAGATACACTTCACAAAAATAACTTTTTTGTCACAATTTTGGCTCGAAATTCAAATTTTTTAGGTGGTAAAAGTGGTTTTTAATTATTTTACCTATCTTCCACACTGTTTAAAATTCTGAAAAAAAATGTATGTTATAGAATTTGGTAAAACACATTTACAGAAAAAAAACTGAGACAGTCCTCGAATGCCTTCACTGCAAAAATGAATTTTGAAAACTTTTACTTCATTTTCTATTTGAATTTGGCGCCAAAAAAATGAAAAAAAAATACTGAGAGAAGTATTTTTTGTTTTGTTTTGGGTAGACGTGGTTTCAGCTTAATTCGTGCCATAGAAAACGAGAAAAAATAAATAAAACGTAAAATTCACGTTTTCAGTCATATCTCGACAACGAATTGCTTCAGGAGGCTGAAATTTCGAGCAATCGGCGGCATTTTTAATTATCTTTCATCCAGTCATCGCGATTATTGATTTGCTTTGGGGGCACTTTTGACCATCTTATTCGGCTATACCCTTTAATTCACACCTTGACGATTGGTGAATTTTGAAATAACCATATCGGTGAATAGTAGAGTGACTTACCCGTCGTAGTATGAATCAGAGTCGTCTTAAGCTTGAGGCTTTACAATTTTATAGTAATAAAAAGATAACAACATTGTGGCCACCATGTAGCTTTCTCCGATTTGATGGAATAAAAGTGGTCGAGGAAATTGCATTTGTGTAGAGTTCTATCCTTGTGTTTCACAAGTATTTTACGTGTTATGACAAGGAAAAACAACCCTTTTTATTAAATATTTACAAAAACGTTATTTAGAACTGATAGATTTGAAATACGACATTAGAAGCACCTGCGACCAAAATATTTTTTTGTTTTTTTTTTTCGATATGGGCTTTGTTACTTGCAAAGTAGGTTGAACTTAAAAATTTTGGCATTGTAAAAATAATTTGTCTAAGTTATTTTGATTAAACCCAATTCCATACCATCTAAAGCAAAGAAATTATTTCGGTCGTATACACTTAACCTCTTCACGCCCAGGTCACCACATGTGGCAACAAGCAAAAAAAAAAAGAAAAAGAAAATATTGTACTACAAAATTACTCCTTTAGCGCCATCTATGGAATATTTTTTTCATATTTTTTTCCATAAACGAGTAATTCTGAATAATTTTTCTGAATAACATGTTTGCACATTTTTAATAACAAGGGTGGTTTACTCTCTATCGGTTCACTGTTTTTTAGAATACCACGTTCAGGCAAGCACATAATTACTTTTTACCTTTTTTGAAAAATGTAAAAACTTTTTGTAACAATAACATTTTCTGAGAGGTTAATAATGCAAAAAACTTGCTGCCGGACACTATATATTATATTTCTCTTCGGAGAAAGTAATATTATGGTCACATCACCATTTTTATTGCTGGTAATAAAATCAATAGTAGTTCACATCCTTTATTATAATTCCCCTCAACTTCACTGAATCCAGCATTTTGGTTTTATTATAATCCAGAGCCGCCTTGAATTTGAATGAATGCCGTTTAAAAATATACAATAAAATGTTGAACATCAACCTAATTGTATTTTTTGATTGGTGCATATAATTCTATATGTCTAGTCGGGTCTATATTTATGTGGCAGGAAATGCCTAGTATGTGCTAAATAAATACACGAACTATATTTGATCCCTATTAAAAGGAGGAAACGTTCATACTTTCCCCGGACTATTTTGGTCCTTTACCTCGTGTCAATTAAGACATAATAAAAATAATTATAATTATGCCAGAGTACTCGGTATTCTTAAAATATATTTTCTTAAGAAAAGTAGTGGAGTTTATAACGGGTGTTCAATGAATCCTTCCATCCTGAACGGCTGTTTACAGCAGGACATGTGTCCTAGTTTAAGTTCGGTATTCAGTCTCGAGTCCAATATTTTTTCAAAGGACTCCACAGTTTTTGATACGGAAATCTCCTTAAAACCAACTTAAAAATATTCACCAAGTCATGCCGATCAAAAGTCTCCATGGTCGCAACAGCCGAAGATCTCAAGATCTCGCGCAAAAAGCAGTTCTGTGCCTGATACTGCAATAATCGAAAAAATCGATAAATAAATCTTGACTGTTAAAAAAGCAATAAATAATATTAAGCACAGCTGAACTGATGAGAGATAAATCTCGAAACGCGTCTATGGATAGTTAACGACTTGACAAAATTTTGGATCAGATATTTTAGATAGAAAATCTATTACTTTCTCGTGAACTATATATTTGTAACACATGAGAAAATGTGACTTTGTCTCCATAGTGTAATGGGAAAGAAAAAAAAAATGGTGATGTGGCCATCATGTTACTTTCTCCGACTTTATATTTACGTTTTCATGGGTTTATTTTCAATTGAAATCATATTTTAAATGTACATCTAGCGTTGCGTAAACTCGGATGAAACTGACGTTTAAAACGTCAAAATTATGAAAGATGGAAAAATTATACTTCAAATTCAAAAACTAGGTTCACTCGAAAACTAACAAGATTTCGAAAAAAACTTATTCTTTAGAAGTTGTTCATTTTGGCCTTCTCTACAATTATTATTCACATAAAATTGCTGTAACTATTATCGTTTCATAATTGTAAACCAAAAATTGAAAAAAATTAATAAATTTTTTTGTCGAATAGCAATGATTTTATGAAAAATATTTTCAAGCAAAAGCTATTCATTTCTTTGTTTTCCTCGATGTTTGTTTAAATGTTTTTGTGATATTTTTTATATTTAAGAAAATATTGGCAAAAAACAAAAAACAGTTAAGGTAAACAGCCACTTCCGGTGTACGAAATTTTACCAAAAGCTTTTCAGTTCTTCGGATTATCAAATAAGACTTATGTTCAAAGTTTAATATCAATTGCTCTATTGGTTTTTGAGATACAGCGCACACAGACAGACACACACACACCACACACACACACACACACCACACACACACGCACAGACACACACACACAGACACATACATACACACACAGACACACACACAGAGACACAATTTGTTTTTTCCAGAAATTGTTGAAATGGTATCTAGAGACCCCAAAACGGATATTTCCGTAAAAAATTTTTTTGAAAAGAAAATCACGATCACAATACTTTCTCGTACTTCGTAACGGAGAAAGTAAAAAACAATAATCAAATTCATATAGGTATACAAGAAGTTTTAATGTAGCGCCCTATTTTACTAACATAAATCAAAGCTGAACTCATGAGAGATAAATCTTGAAACGCGTCTATGGATGTCCGATGGCTTGACAAGTTTTTTGAGTAGATAATTTAAGTTTACATTTAGAAAACCTGTTGGTTCGATGGTGAAAACTATTTCCAACACACACAAGTTCCTCTAAAAATTTGCAGCTTTTTAGCAACACTGCAAAATTTACGTTGTTGCCATTTAAATTTACCAAAACTCATAATTTCGTGCTTGAAAAGAACGATAATTCCGGCGACTTGAAAAAAATATAAAAAAAATTGCCACCGACTTGTAATTTCACAAATTTATTCAGAATTGATATTCCGTAAAAAAGTGTAGACCCCCAACCCCGAAATTTCGAGATAATAAATATACATTCATCGTTCAACATTCATCATGTCTATGAATTCAATTTTATATATCGATTTTTTCGATTATTGTAGTATCAGGCACATAATTGCTTTTTGCGCGAGATATTGAGATCTTCGGCTGTTGAGACCATGGCGACTTTTGATCGAGATGACTTGGTGAATATTTTTCAGTTGGTTTCAAGGAGATTGACTGAAAGCCATTTCCCTATCAAAAACTGCGGGGTCCTTTGTAAATTCACACATTTGCATTTACCAACAGGTTTTAACTTTCTAACTTGAGCGGTTCATATCTTATATAACAAATTCAAAAAGCTTTTGTCTTTTCTAAAGTAAGGACGATTGAAAGGAATTAGGATTTATAATTTGGGTTATTACTATGACTATTATTTATTATTAGTATTATTAATATAAAATAGAAGACGAAAAGTAGCCCGAATTTATGAATATTCAACCTGTTCGTAACTCTGCAAATTAAGTCTTGGAAGGACTAAAAACGGGTTGAATATCTATATATTCAGGTTAATTAATTTAATGCGTAAATTTCAAATCTTATGTGTATTCTTAAGGGGAAACACCACCTTGACCTTTTCAAAAAATCGATTTTTTTGTTTTTTTGGCTTAAAATATTGCTTGGGATGTGTACTTTAATTTAGCATTAATTCCAAGTCTGCCGGAAATATTTAAACCGGTTAAGGAGACGATTTTCTAAAAAAACGTCCCAGCAGAAGGCGAAAGCTCCGGGTGTACTTCAGGGAAATGGACACAAGCCAGCGATGAAGAAGGAAATTTTTGACGCTCTCCGTCCTGTCTACACAAAACTGAGCCGGGATGACTCGCTGGAAAGGTGCCTAGGCGGGTTTACGCAAAATGGGAACGAAAGTTTCAACGCGAACTTCTGGCAGATAGCTTCAGAAGTTGTTCCTTCAGGAAAGTTAGTAGTAGACATCGCGGCCGGTATTGCTGCTTGCAATTACAATGATAAACTTCACGACATTATCCAAATAATGCAGATTCTGCAGCTTCAGGTCGGTCCGACGTGCTACAATTTTTGCGTCAACGACGACGCCAAGCGAGTGAAGTTCACACAATCCAAATTAGTAAATACAACATTTGTTGGTCCACCATCTTGAATTTGACTAATCTGATAATACATTCACGTTCGGCGACCGCGAAAACCCTCATATCCCAATTTTGGTCAAAATTGGTGGATACAAATTTCTCTTGGTCCGCCATATTGGATCCGCCATCTTGAAATTTGCAAAATCGGCCTCAGATTCGTGTTCACTGATGCCGAAAACATATGATACCTGATAGTCGTCATGCAAACTGAACAAACGAAAAAGTTATCTCAAGTTAAACTTTCCCAAAACTTTAAACGCGTTTATCTGGAAACAGTATTTTTCAAAACTGCGGGGGAAAATTCTCGGAAAGTTTACATCCGATTTCGATGCGGTTTTGCCGACTGCATTAATAATTGAATTGTCTAACGAAATGCGAGCCGGATTTTCGATATTTTGAAAATTCGATTTTTGGTGCACGTATTTGTGATGAATTTTTGGGGCTGACAATGAGTTTTTTGTTCGGAAGGCCACCATTTTCGTAAAAAATCAACTTTTTCAAAAAGCTCCCGTGTTTCGTTTCGTAATATTATGTAGAATAATATTCCGAACCGATTTTTATTGCAGAATGACTTGGGGGATTAGGAATCTCCCCGCAGTGGGGCGATCTCGCGCAAGAGAACGTCTGCGCCACCTGGTGCAGCTGCCTCAAACTGGCCGCAATCAGCGCGAAAAAAAAATTTTTGGAAGCCGGTTTATCACTAAATAAATCAGAAACAATTTTCCCTCCTGACTTGTTTTCATGCCGAAAATAAAATACGAATATGACCTATTTTTTCAGCGCTCAAGGTGGTGTTCCTCCCTTAAATAAAATTTATTTAAAAATTTGATGCAAATATATTCAATTTTAATAATAAAAACTAATACTCAATTGCAATGTTTGATTTCTGTACTAAATATTTTTGATTACTTGTAGTTTGTGTAATTTGGGTTTGAAATTTGTTTTCACATTCATTAGTTTACAAACAGTACAATTACCATTGAGCTACGACTGCATTTTTGTATTATTCATGGATTGTAAATTGGATGCGACCTATTCTAACTTGAGTAATCGTCCTCGCGCAATATTATTGCACTAAATAGAACCAATTCTGTTTTGACGCAATTAGGCATAATTGGCGTAATAATGGTGATATTTGTACATTACCTCACGCAATTGGTCTACTTGCAGGCTATTGGTTAATCCAAGAGTTGCAATATGCAGATAAATCACAAAACAAGGAACACAATTAATGGTGCTTTTCAACTAAAAAGGAAAACCAGTTACACATATACATACAGGGTGTATTTGAAATAACGAACAGGCATTTAAGGGCACATACACAAAATATTTGTGAACCCATTTCCGTCAAAATTTATTCGAAAAAAAAAATTGAATTTTCCTAATTTTTCGAGGTTTTTTAAACATTTTGAGAACCGATGCTTTTCTCATTTAATTAGGTCTGCATGGAATGTGCGTTTGCTTATTTAAAACGCGAGATACGATTTCTTGCCTCCGAAATTTGAAGTGTTATCGCAACTTTTTTTTTGTAAAAATGTCCTTAAGTTCATTGACGCTTAAAGAGCACTCAGATATTTCCTACGCGCTTGTTGTAATTCGATATCTAAAGCCGATGCCGTTTAAAAATTAGGTCACATTACCACTGCCCCCAAACATATTGCGTATTTTCACTCATTAACTTGAATAATTAATTGCGGGCTTTTTGTTACAGTTATGAACAAAATAATTGCGAATATTGTTTAAAAAGAATATAATCTCTTTGTGGTTACGACCCTGTTCGTTATTTCAAATACACCCTGTGTACAAATCTACACGGCCGAAGGATTTTGCGATCGATGGTCAGTTCAAATCACGCAAATTGCTTAACAATTACCACACATTAAAAAAGTTTCAAACTGACAACAGCTTAAGGTTCAATTTTAATCTGGAATTCTTACTTAACAAATTACAATTATGCCCAGAAAAATGTCAGATTTTCATGGATAGTGTGATCTATAATAATCGTGATTATTTGACTTTGTATTAATTGATTCCCATTTTTTCGAAGTATACATTTGTTTATACTGGAGGCTTCTACTTCCTTGTACATTTCATATGTATAATAAAAAAACATTATTATTTTGTGGGCAATTCCACGTCGATTGTGAGGTCTATTTCACGCCACCCTCTCTGATTTAGCTCAAATTTGTACACTTGTTTGGGTACCCAAAATATGACGTCATGCCAAATTTCAGACCTCTAGGTTACATAGTTCGCCTCGTAGAACCAATTGAATTATACGGCAATTTTTTAAGTTCAACTTATTTTTTTTTAATTTCATTTATCTTAATTGCATTTCATCCTGGGAAAATTTTAAAACAGTCATAATCGATGGAAAATTTCCCAAGGAATCGATTTTTGATATCTTGCCACGTATGGCAAAATTAATTTCTCTGGAGTTGGAGTCTATTAAGACTCTAAATTTTGGGAAAAGACAGCCAAAAGTATGTGCTTTAAGATTCTTGAATAAAATTTTCCCACACTAGTGCTAGTTTTCGCTCTAGAGCCTCTTAAACGCACAAAACCATTTTTCAATCAATTTTTTTGCGCATATTGATTAATGTGTCTTTAAGGTCACTGATCACAAACTTTTTGATTTCAGACAGTCGATCAATTAAGTTTTAAAGTTACATTACTTCAAAACTTAGTTCATATTTTTACCGCTAGGTGCGCCTTTACTATACATTTGATTCTCAAAAGTAAAATTTCTCGTTACGTGGATATACAGGATGTCCTAAATAGAGTAGGATTGCAGGGGTATCTTTCTTATTCTTAAAGCTAGAGATCTGGTTAAATGGGCAATGTTGTGCAGTTTTCTATGCTGATTCCGATTATGTTGAGAAATTTTCAAAATTCCGAGCAGTTTAGAAAATATTTAAAAAAAAACTGAAAATCGCGATTTTCAAAAAAATCAAATATCTCAATATTTATTAAAGATGCGAAAAAAAGTTTTAAATAAAAGTTACTTGGTTTAATTAGGCAAATATAGAAATCAAGTCAAAATAAAATTCAAGATGGCGGTTTCCGAGATATTAATACCAACTTTCTTATTTCAAATGGCCGCCATATTTGATTTTTACACGCATTAATGAGATTAATTCATTTTTTTAAATCTAATTCAATTGAACTAATCTAGTCTCATGACTAGTAATAATATGCAAAATACCTCATTTATCTTTGAAACTAAATTTTGTGGTTCACACAATACAATTATATTATAACTATTATCATTTTGTGATTACAGATCAAAAAATTCGCAGACTTTTGTTATCTTCAACATTTATATGAAGATTTTTGTAATATCCATTAAATTTAAAAATGTAAAAAACAAAAAACCTCAAAACATTGACGTCGATTATTATATTGACATATATTTTTTTTACAAATCCTGTTCACGTGGTAGTAAGTTTTTTACAAATATCTCGGTATATACTCCGCAGAAATTATTGAGTAAGGTACCAAATCATTCAGCCTAAAAAGCTTTAAAAATAATGTAAGAAGACCGATGCTGTCAAATAATTAGGGGAGCCAATATTACCACATTTCAAATTTTACATGTAAATCCCTATGGCCCGCTTCGCAATTCAACACCCTGTATGTATTTGAACGTATCTATCCAGGACTTGTGTAAAACTTTATGGTTATTAACAATTTAGCACAAATAAATACATTATTGTTATTATTATTATTATGACCGCGAAGTATACGAAAATTTTGATATTTTCATGAGATTATACAAGAAGAAATTAAGATAGATTTAAGTACATAGCTAATAAAAATATCTCGTTGCTTTCTAGGAAGTCGCATTATGTAATAATTTAATATTTTTTATTGGTGTCCAATGATGTGCGGAAGAAAACAATCGAAATGATTGGTCACCGCACAAATTTTACACTCGAATTGCTCCGTAAATTGGCCACCTATTAGAAATATGATCAGTCCCATTGCAAATATTAAGCAATCTAAATTGATAAGCTGCAATTAAGATTAAATTCGAGGTTAGAAAATGGCAGTGTTCATCCACCAATTGTAACAGCCAACGTTGAAGTTGGATGGGTGATCGGTACCATCAGCATAAAATTCCCTAAAGGCGAAAAGAGTTCTTGGTAGAGTTCTGGATCTAATTAATGAGTTGTTACATTTTTTTTAAATAAACAAATTTGATGTATCTTGATTTAAAGCAGTTTTTAATAAAGTTGTTATTCAAAGTAAAAAATGAAAGCTTTCAAAATGTCGACACAGAGCACAGCCTGTCATTAGAGTTTTCTTAAGAAATCTTTGCTTACGACGAAGAACTCCATTCGCTTTATAACCGTCTCAAACGTACGCAAAATAGCACACGATACTTTGCTATAAAAATGTATAATAGTTTACCCGAGAGCTTTAAAAGGTTGTCATCTTGTATATTCAAGAAAAATATTTAAACTCTGTTAATATCTAAGGCGTTTTATACAATAGAAGAATTCTTAAATCATTTTAGTTCATATATTTTCTTTTTTGTATGTTTGCTTATGTACCTGTGGTCATAAATAAATATTATTATTATTATTATCATTATTATTATTATTCGGAAGTCAGATGTACCAAAAATAAAATATTTTGATTAAAGCCCAAAAAGCAATTAAGAAATCGAGAGTTCTTAGTACACTTTCTAGATCTAATTAATGAGGTCAGTAATTCTGTTAAATAAACAAATTTCGTGGAATCATGATCTAAAGCTTTTTTTTTAATAAAGTTAATTCAAAATTTAAAAATCAAAACTATCGATTTCCTGTCATTTAATGGCAATTTGTCATTGGATTTTTTTAGAATTATCTGCGTACAATACAGAACTCAATTTGTCATTGGACTTTTCTTTAGGACTCTCTGCGTGCGACACTCAATTCAGAACCTGGAAGCACAAAAAAAATATTTTGAATAAAACCCAAAAGGCAAAAAAAAATAAGAGTTCTTAGTACAGTTTCTGGATCCAATGAATGAGTTCGGTAATTCTTTTAAATAAATAAATTCGATGGAATTTGTAGCGTTTTTACTTTCTCCGTTACGAAGTACGAGAAAGTATTGTGATCGTGAAAATTAAAAAAAAAATACGGAAATATCCGTTTTGGGGTCCCAGAGCCATTTCAACAATTTCTGGAAAAAAAACTTTTTATGTCTGTGCGTGTGTGCTGTGGATCTGTATACTGTGCGCGCTGTATCTCAAAAACTAAACAGCAATTAACATGAAACTTTAGACATAAATCTTATTTGGTAATCCAGAACTGAAAAGCTTTTGGTAAAATTCCATATGCCGGAAGTGGGTGTTTACCTTAACCGTGTTTTGTTCCTTTCCAATATTTTTTTAAATATGGAAAATATTGCGAAAACATTCAAATAAATATTGAAGACAACTAAGAAATGAACATCTTTTGTTTGAAAATATTTTTTTTTCATTTTTGGTTTATAAATATGAAACGATAATAGTTACAGCAAATTTATGTTGATAATAATTGTAGAGAATGCTAAAATGAACAACTTATAAAGAAAAAGTTTTTTTGAAATCTCTAGTTTTTGAGTAAACTCAATTTTTAAATTTGCGGTATAATTTTTTCATCTTTCATAATTTGACGTTTTAAACGTCAGTTTCATCCGAGTCTACAAAACGTTCGATGTACATTTAAAATATGATTTAAATCATGAAAGCGTAAATATTAATGATACCATCAAGTCGGAGAAAGTAACATGATGGCCATATCACCATTTTTTTTTAGATCCAATTCAATTAAATTCTTTATTTCACATAAGCCACCTTACACAAAATAAATGTTATTTGTTTTATTTAGTAATATTATTGCAGAAAGTCGCAATGGTCATGCATCTACAATATGTGCACACATTTCTCAAATATAAAATTTCATTCACTCGCCTACATTTTCGCACATTTTAACTTCTTCGTCTATTTGCGTAGGCTGCAATTTTAAATATAACTAATTGAGTCCAGCAATGCGAACCGCTGCAGCAAATTATAGTTGCGTCAATTAATTTTGCACTGGCGGTCTAAATTTGAACCCTCTTCTGAAAATACAAATTAGACCACATTCCGCGCATTTTAGATCTTTCAATTCACAAACAAAACCGCGACTATTTCAGAACATGAAATGTATGTGTAAACATTTCTAAAATATCACACGGTATTAACGTTTTCCACTGATGACTTAAATCCCATGGTTGCCCAAACAAACTTTCATCCTGGCGAAATTAGTCATTATTATTATTATTATTAATCAATGATTACAAAGTAATTTGGTGGATTGTAGAAATGACATATGCT
Source organism: Ocypus olens (assembly GCA_910593695.2). NCBI lineage: Eukaryota > Metazoa > Arthropoda > Insecta > Coleoptera > Staphylinidae > Ocypus > Ocypus olens. The sequence continues at coordinate 49,476,591 of OU343050.1, read as the reverse complement.
ATTGCAAATTAAAGTGTGAATATTCCAATTAACGTCGGTTTCGCAAACGATTGCACAAAATGGAAAATGTTTTGGCGCGAGTTTTTAACACCAGCCAAGTGTAAAGTCGGGGTAATCGACCGAACTGGAAGCCAACCATGTAAAGACCAATAAAACCATAAACATCTATATATTTATTAAACATACGCAGTCGATTAATAATAATGTTGTGCGAGTGCCGTCGTAAATTTAACAAATCAATTAAGTCAGACCTGTCGAAACACACATTATTGCATCTCGGAATATATGGACTTACCTTTGCAAAGTACAATCGGCGTTTATCTTGTCGACAATTTTGATTTATACATCCTTCGGCAATTAATTTATAATGAAATTTAACCTTAATGAATTTATTCAAAAAACAAACATTAAGAATCTCGGAAACTCATCTGTTGATGATGTATTGTGTTCTTCTTCGGTTCGGACGTTTCCGCTGGAAGAGGTAAACGTACACGAAACCTTTTTAACAGTTTCCGTCTGATTAGCATATGCTGGCCATCTCGAAAGACAATGGGAGAATGGTAATTGTGGTTTATTGGTGAGGTGAAAATTGGACCTTATGGAGAGTCCGCCGGTGTATGTAATTACATATGGCGGGTTTAATTCGTTGTTAAGGAAATTGCAACATTTTTGCTTGAACACGGAAACCTTGGGTCTATATAAATTAAGCAATTGTCATTATTGTCTGTAATTATAAGGTAGAATTACGGGTTCCAATTTCATATGGGTATTTTCTTTTGCGTACGAGGTTATTGCAAATATTGACATAGAGAAAATATCAACTCGTTTCAATATTCGAACGTTTTTCCAACATTTCAAATCCGGCGAAAATAAATTTTATCCAAAATCGGGTGTAATAATCGAATTACAGTGGTCATTTGAGCCATGTAATGTTGCTCATTACCCCCTAGTGAGATATAAGTTTCTCTTACGGAATGCATAGATCCTTCATAGGATTTTTGAAATATTTCAAATTAACACCACATACGTCAACATTTCTTGTCAAAATTTAATAAACATTATTTCAATATTTAATGCAATTACAGACAATTTTAGATAAAATTGTATATTATACTCATGTGGAATTCCTCATTAGTCCCTCTGCGAGCTCACGGTTAAACTTTTTCTTGCGGGACTAATTACGTACATCAATTCAATACAACGAAATGTAGCCTGAATATATGAATATCCAACCTGTTCGTAACTCTGCGAGCAAAATTAAGACTTACTAAGACTATAAACAAATACCTTATTGAAATAACTACTTCCCTGGCTGGATATTGAATAATACAAAAGAAATTTGCATGTTATTACTAGTACTACTTGCAAAATAACATTGGTTTAAGATCGTTTATTTCTACCCAAAGGACTAACTTGAAAATTAAACTAAATTGAATTTGAAAACTTTAAACTATAAAACTGAACCCTAAAATACATAAAAATTAAGTAAAAAGCCATTTGCAGACGCGTTTCGAGATTTATCTCTCATCAGTGCAGCTTCGCATTTAAATTGAATGTTAAATAATAAAATACACTTACGTGAAGGTGATCTTGAACGTGAAGAAGTCGTAAACGACTGAGGAGATTATGGAAGGTTTGAACGAGTTTTATACCTGAGTTGGAGGTGATTAGTGAAAGTACAGATGTGAAGAAATAAATGATATTGTTTTCAGTTGAAACCGAATACACGATTAAATAATAAACAAATTAGGAACAACCTTACTTGTTGCAGAAAGCATTAAATAAATTCAATAAAACGAATTTGGTTAATTACGTATATTCTACATTCGTATAATAAATAACTATTATTGATTCTGTTTAAAAGGCACTCTTGATTTCAGCTTAAATGTAAAAATCTGTTTTTCTGGAAAGAAATCCTCAATCCAAAATATCTCGACCTATTAATTGAAGGATGCAATCATTCACATTTCATAATTCCTAATCCCCCATATCGCATCGATTCACCACGGGGATTGTTGGCAGATTTCTTCATAAAATACACAATGGCTTTAATTACTGCGTACAGTTTTTCCACAAAGTGAGCATTCCGCCGGTTTACTTAAACGCGTGACCTTGCGTCATGAAATGGGACTGTTCTCATTTTTTTTTTCTGCGGGTTCACTTAAAACACGCTTAAGTACATTTTTAGCAGATGAAGACACGATGATTGCAACTCGGGCTTACATAACTGTACGCAACGTGAGGATCTAAAAAAAAAATGAAACGAAACGGAGGGAACGAAATAAAAAAACTGCTCTCTCGTGCCAAGATTTGCAAAATTATAAATGAATTACACGATGATGTGGAAAGTAAATTGTGTGATTTTTGCATCATTCGAAGAATGTAGAGAAAATATAGTTTCTTAGAATTTTTGCAAATTTTCAATAATTCGTTGTTTCATGGATTTCTTAAGCTTGCAATAATTGGTTGGTAATCAAAAACAATAATTTCTTCCGTCACTCGCAGAAATCCATACCTTGCACCATAAATGTCGATTTTTGGTAAAGTTTGCAATCAGCCATAACTAAAAAAATGTTTTTATTCTAATCACTAATACGTGTACTTTAATAAACAAAATTCGAAAAAAACGTCACAAGCACTCCTTCCACCCTCAAAAAAATAATGTATCCAAAATCGTGTGTAATAAGCGAATTACTATGGTAATTTGAGGCAAGTAATGTTGTTCATTATCCCCTAGTGAGAGAATAACTTGGACTCACGGAATACATAGATCCTTCGTTAGATTTTTGAAATAATTCAAACTGACGTACGTCAAAATTTCTTGTCAACATTTTATAATAGTATATTATAAACGGCACTTTAGTCACGAGTTAATTAGGCACGAGCGAGTGTTTAATAACGAGTGTCTAAAGAAGTTTATAACACGAATTGCATACTATACTTTTTCTACGACTAAATTGGTAAAATTTTGAAATTATTTTATTATCTTAAATAAACATGGTAATAGTACATTATTATTAAATTAGCCTACTTGGGTAAATATACATTAACAGTTACTTTAGAGACATTATGACAATTACTAAAGGAAATCATTGATTCTCCTAAATTTCTTTGATGTTGTGTATTATTTATTTGATTTAAGTTGAAAGTATTCCTTGTTTCATTTATTTATTTTTTATTTGACAGATTGTTGATAAGTGACAACTAACTTGATTTTGAGTTTCAATTTGAAGACGTCAGGGGAAAAAGAATGAGAGTCCAGAGAACATAGTTTTGAGATAAACGCTTTTTAAAGTTCAAAAGGAAATAACTTTATTATAAAATAAGAAACCCCAATGAGTTTGATGTCATTTTATCCAGTATCTTATCTGGTACATGTACATTATGTTTTTGTGTTTTTTTCTACTCCCACCTCTAAAATGTCATTTATCGCATATGTTTCCATGACGCTAAGTGATTCTTTAAATACACCTTGACAAACTGTGACTTTGTGCATTTTAGTCATGGACTGAAGTTAGCTGCAGATTTTTAAATCACTAAAATAAATTGAAACTCGAAATCAAGTTAGTTGTCACTTATCAACAATCTGTCAGAATAAAGAATAAATAAATGAAATAAGGAATACTTTCAACTTAAATCAAATAAATAATAAACAACATCAAAGAAATTTAGTAGAATCAATGATTTCCTTTAGCAATTGCCATAATGTCTCTTACTTAACTATTAATGTATATTTACCCAAGTAGACTAATTTAATAATATTGTATTATTACCATGTTCATTTAAGATTATAAAATAATTTCAAAATTTTACCAATTTAGTCGTAGAAAAAGTATAGTATGCAATTCGTGTTATAAACTCCTCTAGACACTCGTTATTAAACACTCGCTCCGCTCGTGCCTAATTAACTCGTGACTAAAGTGCCGTTTATAACACTTGTTGCATAATATACTATTATACATTAATGTAGTATATAAAATGACACACTAATTAATTAATGTCACAAATAATACGAAAAAAAAGTCATTGTGTGTACTTGTAAAGTTGATCTGAAACTAACATTCTAAGCTAGTAAAAATACACAGAAAGCTTTACAAATGAGGGAGTGCTTCATAAAATGTTCGGGCCTTTTCAGAAGAGAACTTTTTCAAGTGCTGAATATCTTCAAACTTTGCTTTTGGGATAGGTATAAGTCCGTCATATGCTAGTCCTGGAAGATGAAAGCTGTCTTCTGGTAGAGTTACTTGTTTCCTCTTGAGTTTAATCACAACACTTTCTTCGTACATGCCATTGTTGGTTCGTCGATGTAAGATCATTCGAGAGTGGTGACAGACGATCTTCAGTTTCCGAACTGGTCGTGTTTTTCCAGAAAAAACTTTTTTTTACAGAGCGCTAGAGGGGGGCGGAAGGGGTTACGCTTAATTTCGCATGCATGACTTTAAAGAAGAAACTTCAAAGTTTTTCGCACTCAAAGATTCTACAAAATCGATTGAAAATACGGCGGTTTGAAAATGGTCGTGTTTCATTTTTTTTTTCTTTCAGTATATATTCGCACAGTTGGGCAATTCATTTAGACATTACTTATTTGGAACGCACAAAGCAGATAAAATCAGGTCTAGTTAATTGATGTTTGCTGTAGAGCTGGGTATATCCTTACGCAAATTTGTTATAAATGTTGAGATCACTATCATTAATAACGATTATTTATGGGATCGGACTAAACTGATTGAAATTAATAGGTTTGGCTTCCGAAATAATTCAATGGTGAAATATTTATCGTGTATATGATTTCATTAATGTTACGTAACCGGGTTAATTTATTGGTATTTGAATTACTATTATTAATGCTTTTGGCTTCAAAGTAATAATAATAATGGGCGTTACAGATTCGATGTATTAGCATTGTTATCTCGGTAACGATATAAAGAGTTAGTTAAATAGAGGCAGAGTTGTGCTATTAATGTTGAATCATTTGTTACAGATTTAAAATATTTCGACAACTTCTGGAGATATTTGCAGCGAATAAAAAAAAACAATTTTACTTTTTATTTTTTTACGGTTTAATTACTAGTTATTTTTAAAAACAAAGAGTATTTTTATTAAGCTCTTTTGGTAAATAATTTTATTTTTTAAATATGCCGTTAACCCGTTTTTGCTCAACGATTTTTTTTTCAAATTTTCTGTGCAGTTTTTTAACACAAAAAATTCAAACGGCAATCATGCGTTTTCCTTTAGTGCACAGTGGTCTTACCAATCATAAATTTATCATAAACAAACGACGCAGTACGCTGGTGCATGTGCAATTTTTCGAAAATATAGATGTTCCACTAATGGAACAGTGGGAAAAAATGGGTTAAAGATACCCAACTTCATTTCTTTAAATACGGACCTGGATTTTTCATCTCGGTTTTGAGTAGCTTTTGACCTCCCAAAACTAATGATGTATCTCATTTGTCACCAAATTCTTTGCTATATGGGTTAATTTGCAATGTAGCATTTTATTTTATATTATGATAATTTTATTATTTTTTATCTCTTGTATTTGACCTGTGTAAACATATATTTATGTATCGCACTAATAAATAATTATGAAGTTTTTTTTTAATTCAAGAGTTGGTATTGACTTTAAAATATAAATATTTTTGTCTAGGACATTTTGGAAAAGAGATATTGTTCAAATCTGGATTTTGGTCGCAATTTTGCAATATAGCGAAGTCAGCGGCAGGTTGCCAAGGTCGAAAATCTTGTGTATTGGTCGGATCAATAAACTATGTAAAATTGCTCATTTTCAAAACTCCTGTATTTTTTCCAGGAAAAGACTGTTTTATCCCACTATTGCTTGGGCTACATACATTTTTGAATTTTCCTGCCTGGTATAGAATTTTTCCCCAGTCCAATGATACCTAAAATGTTAAAGTGATATATACGACAAAAAAAATGTTTATTAATGTTACGTAGAATTTATTATAAAATTTCCAAGTATGCCATGAATAACAATGAAAACAAAAAGTGATCACTATCGTTTAAAAGCCAGTGCCACATATTTTCTTCGTATTTCTATTTACAATTAGTTTATTTCTAGTATTTTGTGTGAAATTATATAAATGGAACAGACAAGTAACTAAGTATTTTTCGAATGCTTTCAAAATTTTGTCGAAATCGAACAGCGCGTTCGGCAGTTGTGCAGTTTCAAAAATCAAAATCACGAGTTCAAGAACTTTTCTGCATTATGTTAATTCTACGAGAGAATTTCGTAACCTGCTTTAAAATAACACTAAATATTCCATATTTTGACGTTTTAATCATTCAAATCTAACAACATGCTCGATAGTTGTGCAATTTCAAAAATCAAAATCACAATTTTAAATCTTTGAGCTTTGAAAATGTGAAAAAAGTGTTTTGTGAGGATTATATTTTGACGTTATTTTGACAAACATGTTAATATCTTGAAAACCAAAGAAAATAGGTATAGGGAATGCTATTATAGGTCAATGCAGATTTGAATTTTGCATCGGAATATGTAGAAATATGCAGGCTGTTCCATAAAAAAAAAATGGTGATGTGGCCATCATGTTACTTTCTCCGACTTGATGGTATCATTTATATTTACACTTTGATGGTTTATTTTCAATTGAAATCATATTTTAAATGTACATAGAACATTTCGTAGACTCGGATGAAACTGACGCTTAAAACGTCAAAATTATGAAAAATGGAAAATTATACTTCAAATAAGAAAACTCAGTTACTCAAAAACTAAAGAGATTTCGAAAAAATAGTATTCTTTGCAAGTTGTTCATTTTGGAATTCTCTACAATTATTATTAACACAAATTTGCTATAACTATTATCGTTTCATAATTATGAACCAAAAATAAAAAAATAAAAAATTATTTTCTCAATGATTTTATGAAAAATATTTTTAAGCAAAAGATGTTCATTTCATTGTTGTCTTCAATGTTTGTTTAAATGTTTTTGTGATATTTTTCATATTCAAGAAAATATTGGCAAAAAACAAAAAACAGTTAAGGTAAACACCCACTTCCGGTGTACGAAATTTTACCAAAAGCTTTTCAGTTCTTCGGATTATCAAATAAAACTTATGCTCAAACTTTCATATCAATTGCTCTATTCGGTTTTAAGATACAACGCACACGGACAGACACACACACAGACAGGCACACACACAGACACAATTTTTTTTCCAGAAATTGTTGAAATTGCATCTAGGTATTTAGATATTTCCGCAAAAAAATTTTTTGAAAAAAAAATCACGATCACAATACTTTGTAACGGAGAAAGTAAAAAGAAATTGGATAGTTTAAAATTGACTAAATGTGGTATGAAATTTTAAAAATACCTTCCGGTATTGGCTCTTTATAACCAACATTACAGCCCTTCGATTTTTTTTTGTATTTTAAAGTGAATTATGAAGAAACACTCAATTAAAAAAATGTCTCAAAAATGCTTAAATTTGGAGGTTATGTTACTAATAGTAGTTTATATACCAAGGGAGAGAAATGCGTGATTTAGCATTCTTTCCCGAAATATACTATTTTTTCACAAACGAGATATTTTAAGAATAAAAAGTTTCTTTCTAAAAACCAACCTTAAAAAAAAATCTATCAGACAGTTAAAATAAATAATAGAACCTCGCATGTTCATTTCTCTCCCTAGGGAGAGATTTCGAGGGCTGAGAAATCTACTTTCTCTCCCATCTGTAAAAAAAGATTTTTTTCACATAATTTTAGGTGGAATTCATATTTGTTATAATATAGCATTCCATTTAAAATAAAGAAGTTGGTGTTGGCTTTCGGTATAACCGGAAAACTCTTGAAAATATTTTCACTGAAAAGAGCATAAATGGTGAAAATCTCAGTACAAAACATTAATTAGAAGTCCATATACTTTTGATGTGCGGATTCGGTAGGACACCCTGTATACCCTTGCACCACTGGGTTACTGCTTTAGAATAATAATAATAAAAAGTAATTAAACGGGGATCATAATTCTAATTGATTTTGAAGATTCATTAATAACTGTGTTAGTTAAGACATTTGATTAATTAAAACACTTGGTTTTGTTTCACTGCCGACTAGTTTCGACCTTAGGTCATATAGTTAAGACATAATTTCAGAATCATTTTAAATTAAACGAAGAACACTAAATGTATAAACCAATTAAAATTTTCCAAATTTCCATAATTCGATGATACCTGTAAGATTTCGGATATCTCAAACGCTTCAACACGAGAAACTCGACTTTTATCTACCATTTCAATCACCAGCACATTACGCGCATTTAAATATTTAAACATTTTAATCACAACAATAAATCATATTATGACAAATTAATTACCCCGATATACACCTACTCGTCTGGTTTTCCGAATGCAACCTATATACCTTTTTTGGTATCGCGTCACGCAACACAAGTTATCTCAATCAGTGTTGTCCCCCCGCCTCCCAAAAAAAAACTAGTAGCAGCAACAGGTGCTGCCTTAAATGACTTTAAAGATAAGAAGATTAAATCCGTCTACTTATAATCATTATTCATGAGTGATAATTAATTCTTGTGTACGCTACTCATGAATTAAAAAAAATTGTCATTGGTTTCAGGTACAAGCATGTTAGCCGCAAGATTAATTGGATTTGGTTGAAAAGTGTATATTACACTTATTTAATGGTAAACGTAGAAACTGATTTATGGTCATTATTATGGTCGAGTCAGGCGAAGGGAGGAAATGTCTTCTAATTACTGTTATTACGTTCAATTTTTTGTCTTTAATAACATAGCGGAGTTATTTTCTTAATCTAGTATACTTTAAATCATACAATTTTTATCTCTAATTAAAGCAATCATAGCAATAGCAAATTTACCACCAAATGGAATGATTGTTTAAAATTTAAATATTTAATTGACAAAAAACGCTTGCTACATTTGTCACTAGCGGTGCAACAGAGTCACAAAACAAGATATTCACATACTTGTGAAAATTTGAACCATACATGAAAACAAAACAAAATGAATCATAGGACAGCTCTCGTGGTTACGGCTTTATCAATTTTTGCAATTGTAGAATAAAATTTGAGCGTCCAATTCTCGTTTTCGAGAAATTTGCGCTTTTTATAGACAAATAGCTATTTCGTACTGATGCAATATTTACACTAATTAGAGCATTAATTATGATTATAATCAATACAATACATAAAATTTGTACAACAGTCACCTTAGGCCATTAATTACATCCAATTTGAATAATGATTTAGATTTCGACTTCCGTGTGGGTTTCGTGGACGCACGTTGGTAATTATAACACACATTAACTGTTCAGATAAATCATTATTGATTGGTATTTATCCGTATATGGGTTTCGGTGCGTTTTACACTTGCAAATTATAGCTAGACGACAAACAAGGCGACTTATGCAATGAGAAAATTAATTAAATTGTGCGTTTTCATTGCGTTTAATCGTGCATAGGAGTGTGATGCAACGTGGGATACACGGTCTGAATGTGTTTCATTCATTTTTTGACAAGGAATATTTATTGACTGTCCTATTCTTCTAGATTTATTCTAAAATCTATTTGAGAAAATACTTATAATTTTTTGGATCAATATGATCTTTACGTTAATGAATAATTTATGAAATTTATGCTGATGATGAATCATGGTTAACTGCAGAAAGGGGTCATCTGGTATTTGTTTCGTAATTCAGATTTCACCATTTTATTAAATTTCAGAGATAGCCTTATGACATGACATGACATGACTAACATGGACGACCAAATAAAATAACTGGTTTAAGTTTAATATTACATTGGGTATACGGTTTCTGTCTTTTAGAAAAAAAAAATAGAAAATGAATTTTTTCCCATTAACAGTTTTTTCCATAAAATGTAAAAATACAAAAATGGATTAAAATCCTCACTTGTTGCAAATGCATTAAATATTTGTAATTAGTTCTTGTATACAAAACAAAGCCCTTAAACCGATGTTATGTGTTGAAAATTAAAAATACTCACTTGTTGCAGAAGCATTCAATAAATTCAATAAAAAGAAATATAGTCTGAATATATGAATATTCAACCTTTTCATAACTCTGCAAAATTAAGTCTTACTAACAAGGGGAGGATCAGATGTGTGACTCACCGATTTGATCCATCTTTGGCACACGTGTAGGTCATGACTGGGAGTGTAATATTGTGTGTAGAATCTTGTTAAGTGTATTTGTCAATATAGTGCTAAATTAATTTTTAATTGTTTTTGTGATATGTAATACTGTGTAGGATATTAGGATATTTATATATGTATTTTGATTACATTGAATAAAATACTAATACTAACAGGGGCAAGTAATAGGGCGCACTATTCAGCCGTTTACGAGAAAAAATGTTTTTTAATTTATTAATTATTCATATGTTTATATACCTTTTGCGTTAACGAAAGTACATCGGGCTTTTGGCTCAACGGTAAAACCTCCGATTCGTAATAAAAAGTAAGAAAAATTATTGTGAGCAATATTATTCGTATTATTATAGATGGTCGAAAAATGTGATGCGAACAAATTTACACATTCATCCAAATTATATCCAGCTTCACTATTCAAAAACAAATGCTCCGGTAAGCAATTGGCTTTGCGGCAAGTATTGACATGTTTCCAAAAACGATTTGAATTTACACTAATATCCCTTTCCAAACCTTGAAAATAGATAAGTTCTGAAAAAAATCCTGTAAAATAGTCCAGTAAAAAAGGCCCAAAAATGTCCTACAGAGAGTCCTTACGAAGGTCCTAAAAAGCGAAAGAATAGTCCTAATAGAAGTCATGAAAAAAGCCTTAGAAAAGACGTGATAAAAGACATAAAAAAGTCTTGAAACAATAATCCTGATAAAAAATCCTAAAAGACGTCTTGAAAAATTCCTGAAAAAAAGGTCCTAGAAAAAGTCCTGATAAAAAGGCCAGAAGAAAAGTACTGAACAAATCTACAAAAAAGTCTTGCAAAGAGTGCTTACAAAGGTCCTAAAAGAGACCCGAAAAAGTCGAGAAAACAGTCCTAACATAAGTCATGAAAAAAGCCTTAGAAAAGACCTGATAAAAGACATTAAAAAAGTCTTGAAAAAATAATCCTGATAAAAATCCTAAAAGACGCCTTGAAAAATTCCTGAAAATAAGGTCCTGATAAAAGCCCAGAAGAAAAGTACTGAAAAAGCCTACAAAAAGTCAGAATAAAGACCTTAAAAAGTCCCGAATAAAGCCTGTGAAATAGTCCCGAAAAAAGTCCTAAAAAAGAGTCCTGAAAAATAAAGTTCCGAAAGAATTTTTTGAAAAAGTCCTGCAAAGAGTCACTAAGAAGGTGCTAAAAAGACGCGGGAAAATTCCAGAAAATAGTCCTGAAAAAAGACTTAGAAGAGACCTGATAAAAGGCATTTTAATCTGTGATCCTATATTTTATTTTATTTATTTACATGTATGTAATTCTGTGACTTAAAAACATTTTGTATGTTGATAACATTAAATGAATTATTATTATTATTATTAAGAAAGTCTGGAAAAAATAACCCTGATAAAAAAGGCCCGAAAAAAGGTTCTGAAGATAATACTTTCAGAATAGTCTTGAAAAAAGGGTCCTGAAAAAAAAATCGAAAAAGATAGGTTCTGAAAAAACGTCGGGAAAAAAGGCCTCAAAAAAAATTGTGAACAAAAGTTTTGAAAACATTTTCCAACAAAAAAATCCCAAAAAGGTCTTGAAAAAGCATTAAAAAAGGCATTATAAAATTTCCAGAAAAATAATCCAGAGTAAAATCCTGAAAAAAAAGTCCCAAAAAGGCCCCAAACAAAAACTTTTTAAAATAAGGTCTTGATAAAAGAGTTCTGGAAAATTATTCTGCAAAAAAAGTCCTCAAAAAACGTCGTTAAAAAAGTGTCCTGAAAATCTTAAAAAAAGTTCTGAAAAACAAGAGTTTTGGAAAAATTCCAAAAATCATAGTCATTTATTACGGATGGCCAGTACAGTACAATAACATAACAATTAAAATATGCAATCAAAACAATACAAAAATGTACAATAGTATATTGTACAACGAGCATATAATGACGATTAATGACTCGAACGATTTGCTCCACTCGCCTACGGCTCGTTCCGCAAACATCGTTCTCGTGATTAATAGCCATTATATGCGAGTTGTACACTATACTTTGTTCAAAATTAAATTTAAAATTACAATTACTATGAAAATTAAAATTAAAATCAAAATTAAAGTTGTAATTACAATTACAATTGAAAAAAATTAAAAATCAAAGTTAAAATCAGTATTAAACAGGGTAAACAAAATATTATCATAAATCGCGTTCTGTGAATAAAAGCGCGAATTAGCGTGTTTAATAACCTTATTAAACACGCAAATGTGTTTGCGTGTTTAATGAAATGAGTGTTAAATGTACCCCATTAATGCTGCTCATACAATTAAATAATGCGCACATTATAACATTTTCATGAACAAAATAATTTATAACCTTGGCGTAAAGGTATTATTGTTGCTCTCAATAGCTTTCCGGCATTTCGCTTTAAAAGTACTCACTGAGTAAAAAGAGTCTTGCAAAAAGCCTAAGAAAGGACCTTAAAAAAGGTATTAAAAAGTCGCGAAAAAGGTTCCTGAAAAATAATCCTTATAGAAAAATCCTGCAAAAAAAGTCTCAAAAAAGATCCTGAACAAAAAGTTTTTAAAAAAGAGACCCCGAAAAAAATTCTGAAAAGAAAAGTCCTGAAAAAACATCGTTAAAGAAGAGTCCCGAAAATATAGTCTTGAAGAAAAGTCCTGCAAAATAGGTCCTTGACTTCTTAAAAACGAAAATGAAAATATCCTGAAAATAAGGTCTGACAAAAAGACCTGAAAAATCAATCCTGAAAAAAGAGTCCTTAAAAAAGTCCTGAATTTTTAATTTATACTTTCATGGTATTTTTACTTTCTCCGTTACGAAGTACGAGAAAGTATTGTGATCGTGATTTTTTTTTCAAAAATTTTTTTTGCGGAAATATCCGTTTTGGGGTCCCTAGATACCATTTCAATAATTTCTGGAATTTTTTTTTTGTGTCTGTGTGTGTGTCTGTGTGTGTGTGTGTGTGTGTCTGTCTGTGTGCGCTGTTTCTCAAAAACTAACAGAGCAATTGATATGAAACTTTGAACATACGTCTTATTTGATAATCTGAAGAACTGAAAAGCTTTTGGTAAAATTTCGTACACCGGAAGTGGGTGTTTACCTTAACTGTTTTTTGTTTTTTGCCAATATTTTCTTAAATATGAAAAATATCACAAAAATTTTTAAACAAACATTAAAGACAACAAAGAAATTAATATCTTTTGCTTGAAAATATTTTTCATAAAATCATTGCTATTCGAGAAAAAAATTTATTAATTTTTTTAAAATTTTTGGTTTATAATTATGAAACGATAATGGTTACAGCAAATTTATGTGAATAATAATTGTAGAAAATTACAAAATGAACAATTTCTAAAGAATAAGTTTTTTTCGAAATGCCTTTAGTTTTTGAGTAAATAGAGTTTTTGAATTTGAAGTTTAATTTTTCCATCTTTTATAATTTTGACGTTTTAAACGTCAGTGTCATCCTCTCGATGTACATTTATAATATGATTTAAATTGAAAATAAACCATGAAAGAGTAAATATTAATAATACCATCAAGTCGGAGAAAGTAACATGATGGCCACATCACCATTTTTTAACAAAATTTCCAAGGGGTTTGGTCATGTTTTTTTTTCACGATTTCATCAAAAAATAAAAATCTCTAATCCGACTAATTGACGCACGAGAAACTCAGATTTGCAAACCGCGTTCAATTTGGAGTTTTCGTTTGGCCGCTACGGCCGATCAAAGTCTGAAAAATCAATTATTTTCGTAAATTTTCCAAAATCCTCATGGTGACTGACTAATTTTTTTGCTATTGAAGTTAGCTGAAATTTTTTAACGGCAATCAATTTCTCTCGTCTTTCTGATGAAAATAAAGTTAAATTCAATAGTCTACGATGATTTTTAAGAAAGTTGCATTTTTTAACAAAATTTCCAAGGGGTTTGGTCATGTTTTTTTTCACGATTTCATCAAAAATTCAAAATCTCTAATCCGACTAATTGACGCACGAGAAGCTCAGATTTGCAAACCGCGTTCAATTTGGAGTTTTCGTTTGGCCGCTACGGCCGATCAAAGTCTGAAAAATCAATTATTTTCGTAAATTTTCCAAAATCCTCATGGTGACTGACTAATTTTTTTGCTATTGAAGTTAGCTGAAATTTTTTAACGGCAATCAATTTCTCTCGTCTTTCTGATGAAAATAAAGTTAAATTCAATAGTCTACGATGATTTTTAAGAAAGTTGCATTTTTTAACAAAATTTCCAAGGGGTTAGGTCATGTTTTTTTTCACGATTTCATCAAAAAATAAAAATGTATAATCCGACTAATTGACGCACGAGAAGCTCAGATTTGCAAACCGCGTTCAATTTGGAGTTTTCGTTTGGCCGCTACGGCCGATCAAAGTCTGAAAAATCAATTATTTTCGTAAATTTTCCAAAATCCTCATGGTGACTGACTAATTTTTTTGCTATTGAAGTTAGCTGAAATTTTTTAACGGCAATCAATTTCTCTCGTCTTTCTGATGAAAATGAAGTTAAATTCAATAGTCTACGATGATTTTTAAGAATGTTGCATTTTTTAACAAAATTTCCAAGGGGTTTGGTCATGTTTTTTTTCACGATTTTATCAAAAATTCAAAATCTCTAATCCGACTAATTGACGCACGAGAAGCTCAGATTTGCAAACCGCGTTCAATTTGGAGTTTTCGTTTGGCCGCTACGGCCGATCAAAGTCTGAAAAATCAATTATTTTCGTAAATTTTCCAAAATCCTCATGGTGACTGACTAATTTTTTTGCTATTGAAGTTAGCTGAAATTTTTTAACGGCAATCAATTTCTCTCGTCTTTCTGATGAAAATAAAGTTAAATTCAATAGTCTACGATGATTTTTAAGAAAGTTGCATTTTTTAACAAAATTTCCAAGGGGTTAGGTCATGTTTTTTTTCACGATTTCATCAAAAAATAAAAATGTATAATCCGACTAATTGACGCACGAGAAGCTCAGATTTGCAAACCGCGTTCAATTTGGAGTTTTCGTTTGGCCGCTACGGCCGATCAAAGTCTGAAAAATCAATTATTTTCGTAAATTTTCTAAAATCCTCATGGTGACTGACTAATTTTTTTGGTATTGAAGTTAGCTGAAATTTTTTAACGGCAATCAATTTCTCTCGTCTTTCTGATGAAGATGAAGTTAAATTCAATAGTCTACGATGATTTTTAAGAA